>CAMZMU010000036.1:79507768-80121911 GCA_947311845.1 Poa pratensis
GAAAAGGGTGGCGACTCTGGTTCTGCTCGTCGCCTGTGAAGGAGGCGGGTGTGTCGAGGAAGAGACGAGCGAGTCCTCTTCGGGTGCGAGGCACCCGAGTGACCTGGCTGAGCCTTTGGCCGTGCCTCCACTCGGCTCTGCACCGCCGATCGAGTTCGCGAGGATGGCCTCCGTCTCCTTGGGGAGTGAAGATGATGAGTCGTCAGGTTAGTCTCATAACCTTTGCTTTGTTTTTGTCGAGTGTGCTTTTTCACTTGCGGGTCTTTGAATTGAATTTTCTTGCCACAGCGACCGTACCGGCGCTGCTGTTTCTTCCCCTCGTGAGATGGAGCACACTTCTGCTCCCATGATCGAGCAGACTGCGAGGACGACGGAGAGGAGGCGCTGGCGGGTGACGTTTTGGCCTTGAAGGCTTCGACCTCCGCCATGCCTGAGAGGTCTGCTGATGCGACTCCGGTTGACGCTGGGCTGCTTGAGCATGTAAGTGTTCTTTGATTCCTTCTGCAAGATCTGTATCGGGTGCGCGTACAGCGCTCCCGATGGGAGTAGCCCCCGAAGATGCGCGTGACTAGAATAGTCGGGCCAGATTGATGGCTTGTGTTTCCTGCAGCCATTTTATCGCCAGCAGATGGAGGGAGCCGCAGCCTTCGTTCGCATGGAGCAGGAGAGGGATCAGCTCCGCACTGCTCTGGAGCAGGCGAATAGTAAGTATGAACCCTTGTGTTCGAGGAGTGCTTCGACTGCCTTTATTGCTAACTTTGTTCCGTTGATCCGTAGGCGAGAAGGAGAGCATGAAGAAGCGGGTCGCGGAGCTGGAGAAGTCGCTGGGTGAAGCCCAAGAGCGGGAACAAGCTCGGATGATCTGGAGAAGACCCAGGTCGACCGCTTGCTCGCACTCGCAGATGTTGTTGGAAGTAAGTTTTTCGGCTCCGTGCCTACTTTGTCTTTCGTCGACTTCTGACGTCTTACGAGTGTGGATTTCTTTTGAACAGAGAATTGCGGAGGTGCTCCTCCAGAAGGGACTTCCAGCGAGAGTGTCGGCTGGCGCAGGCTGTTGGCTTCGTCGACCGCGTCTGCGCATATGCATCGGCAGCGCTGCAACAGTCGACGGCGGCCCTGCAGAAGTCGACGGAGGCCTTAGCGACTGTGCACCGGAGCATCTTTCCGAACCCCACCACCAGCTGCTGTGGACGCACTCGCGGCTCCATTCGAAGGCAATTCGAATGTCCTGGCGGACTTCACGCGCGCGCAGACGGTACGCGGCTCAGAGCTCACTTTCCAGCTGCTTCTTGGTCACCAAGTCGTAGGTGATTTTGAGAAGGTTGTCAGCGACTTCCCTCGGAAGCCTGATGGCAGAACCGCGTCCCTTAGCGGTGTGAAGGTGCAGGCGAGCCAGCTAGCTGCGAAGTTGGTCGCCACCTTCGAGAGGAGAATTGCCAAAGCTGCAGAGTTGGCTGCTAGGAAGAGCCGTTCCCAGTCGAGTCTGTAGTGTAGACTTTTTCCTTTTAGGACTGCTTCTGCTTTTGGGCTTGAGTCTGTAATGCACTTTATATTGTGCGAGTGAACATGGTGATGATGAAATGTGAATTCACTCCCTCGGGGGTGCAGTCACCAAGTATTTTTTGATATCTGGCTTGGATGAATTATGTCGATTCTTTTCCTGGCTTGACGCTGTCGATTCTTGGCAGTCTGATATGGGCGAAGCTCCTGACTTTGCTGGAACGACTGGCGCGGGCGATGAGGAAGATACCACTTCGGCTGCGCCGACTCGTCGCCGCCGTCAAGCTCCTCCAGCTCCTGTGCGAAGCGTAAACGACCAGAGAGTGCTCACCTTCATGAGGAACAAGGTGGTTGAGCTCGAGTCGAAGTTGAAGAATACTGAGTTGGAGCTGGAGCGATTGAGGTCGCGGCCCGTTGCGCCGTTCTCCCAGCGTGAAGAGTTTCTGCTTGGCGAGATGGACTTGATCGTCGACAGCTGCAAGGTTGGCTTTTAGCGTTTTTCTTCGGCTTCAGTGTCTACTTGCTATGCTTAATGCTTGGCCTTGATGCAGATGTCAACTCTGACTTGACGGCTGAGCAGCTTCGAGTGGATGAGCGGTAGAGAAAGAGGCCGCCGGCGACTCACCCGAAGCGCGCCAGTTTTGGTCGAACAAATCCAGAGGTAGCATACTGGCACGAATGCTGGATCGCACCTGGCGGGCTGCTGTACTCTTAGAAGGTTGCAGAAAAACCCTCTGGCAGATCAACAAGGTGTACTTTCCTCACAACGAGCAGCCGAATGGACTGACTGCGCTTCTGGAGAGGTTCCGTGAAGGCGGTGCGTTGAAGGAAGTCGTGCACGCTCAACTTGTTGCCGGGGCGAACGTGGCGTTGGCGTACGTTCGAATGCACCGGCCTAATCTTCCATTGCACAAGGTGCTTGACGGCTTGCCTGGAGAGGGTGACTATGCCGATACTCTTGCGGCTGCGCGCCAGATGATTCAGCAGGTTCAGAACTTCAGCGAGCACCTTGTAGGGCCACTTGATGCGCCAAAGGGCGAGCCTGTAGAATAAGAGCAGTAGAGTGCTGTTGCGTAGCGTTAGCTTGTAAAGAAATTTTTCCAAGTGGAAATATGAGTGTATGTATGTCGAGGTGGGGGTAGCCCCCAAGTTAGTAAATTGTATCTTGTGGACCTCTGTAAACCTGTATGGCGTAGCCCCCGAGCGGATCGAGTGCGGCCTAGGATTTTGAGTTAACCTGTGCGGCGCAGCCCCCGAGTGCGGCCAGACTTGACCCGTGCGGCGCAGCCCCCGAGCGCTCGGGTGGCGTCCAGGTTTTCGAGTTGACCTGTATGGCGCAGCCCCCGAGTGCGTCGGGTGCGGCCTAGGTTGTTGACTTAGACCTGTGCGGCGCAGCCCCCGAGTGCTTCGGGTGGCGGCCAGGATTTGCGAGTGACCTGTATGGCGCAGCCCCCGAGTGCGTCGGGTGCGGCCTAGGTTGACTTAGACCTGTGCGGCGCAGCCCCCGAGTGCTTCGGGTGGCGGCCAAGGATTTTGCGAGTGACCTGTATGGCGCAGCCCCCGAGTGCGTCGGGTGCGGCCTAGGTTGACTTAGACCTGTGCGGCGCAGCCCCCGAGTGCTTCGGGTGCGGCCAGGATTTTGCGAGTGACCTGTATGGCGCAGCCCCCGAGTGCGTCGGGTGCGGCCTAGGTTGACTTAGACCTGTGCGGCGCAGCCCCCGAGTGCTTCGGGTGGCGGCCAAGGATTTGCGAGTGACCTGTATGGCGCAGCCCCCGAGTGCGTCGGGTGACGGCCTAGGCTTGACTTAGACCTGTGCGGCGCAGCCCCCGAGTGCTTCGGGTGGCGGCCAAGGATTTGCGGTGACCTGTATGGCGCAGCCCCCGAGTGCGTCGGGTGACGGCCTAGGCTTGACTTAGACCTGTGCGCGCAGCCCCCGAGTGCTTCGGGTGGCGGCCAAGGATTTGCGAGTGAACCTGTATGGCGCAGCCCCCGAGTGCGTCGGGTGACGGCCTAGGTTTATGTTGCTTTTTGACTAAAAAAGTAAAGGGGAGAGCTTGTTCCACAAATCACTTCATTGATTTTTGCGAGCAGGCCGCCTCATTAAAACCCTTCCAGTCCCCTCAGGTACCCTGGTAAGGGAAAGAGTGCGTCTGGAACCTGCCGCTTCTTGAGATGTACACTTTGTTACAAGGGGGAGTCGATTAGGCGTAGAAGCGGCGCAGTTGCGCCACGTTCCACGGGTTGCTGCAGACTGTCCCTGTCTTCGAGTCCTTCAGGCGGTAAGCTCCGCCGCCAATTGCCTCTGTCACGATGTATGGACCTTCCCACGGGGAGGCTAGTTTGCACCTTCTTCTGTTTGAGGCGGAGGACAAGGTCTCCGGGGACGAACGCTCTGGGCCGCAGTCGCCGTCCGTGATAGTTGCGTAAGTCTTGCTGATACACGGCTGTGCGGGTAAGGGCGATGTCGCGTGCTTCGTCCAGGGTATCCATGTCATCCTCGAGTGCTTCTTCTGCCTCGGACTCGTCGTAGGCCACCAGGGGTGCATCGAACTTGATGTCGCATGGCATGACTGCTTCTGCGCCGTAGACCATGAAGAATGGCGTGTACTGAGTGGATCTGTTTGGCGTAGTGCGCAGGCTCCACAGCACAGACGGCAGCTCCTCGACCCAGGCGCCTGCGGCGCGCTTCAATGGTACTCGCAGGCGCTTCTTGATGCCCTTGCAGACTAAACCATTGGACTTTTCGACTTGCCCATTGGATTGCGGGTGCGAGACTGATGCGTAGTTGAGCTTGATGCCTTGTCGGAGCAGAAGTCCTTGAATTCTTCGGCTGTGAAGTTCGTGCCGTTGTCGGTGATGATGCTGTTGGCACCCGAACCTGAAGATGATGGACCTGATGAAGTTAACTGCTGAGGAGCAGTCGAACTTGTGATAGGCACGGCTTCGATCCACTTCGTGAACTTGTCGACTGCCACCAAGAGATGCGTGTGTCCTCCTGGCGAGGACTTCTTGAGTGGACCCACCATGTCGAGCCCCCATTGAGCGAAGGGCCAGGCAAGTGGGATGGTCTTTATGCTGAAGCTGGCGCGTGCGGCTTGTTGGCGAACTCCTGGCAGCCGAGACATTTCCTCACGAGTTCTTCTGCGTCTTGCATTGCGGTGGGCCAGTAGAATCCGGCTCGTAAGCTTTGGCCACTAAGGCTCGACTGCTGGCGTGGTGCCCGCAGATGCCAGCGTGGATCTCGAGTAAGATGGCTTGACCGTCGACTGGGTCGACGCACCTTTGGAGTACTCCTGAGATGCTTCGCTTGTATAGCTCCCCCTTGATGATGGTGAAGCCTTTCGAACGGCGAATAATGCGCTTGGCTTCGACTGAGTTGACTGGCAGTCTCTGGTGCAGCATGTACGCCAGATATGGGCTCGTCCAGGTGGGCTCGATGAGCAGAACCTCCATTGGCTCCTTCTCTTTGCCTGGCGGGTCGGCGGTGCTCGTTGATGGTGTGGAGGATCCGGGCGTGGTCGAAGTTTGACAGACCGCTGCGTGATGCGCTCAAGGAAGACGCCGGGTGGCACCTGCGCCTTGTCTGAGCCCAGGTTGGCGAGGGCGTCGGCTTCCTCGTTGCTTTCGCGGCCGATGTGCCGCAACTCGCAGCCGTCGAAGGTGCCCTCCAGCTGGTTGTACAGGTCTCTGTAGGCGATCATGTTGTCGGCGATGGCGTCACAGGCCTTCATGGTTTGCTGCACGACGAGGTAGGAGTCGCCGTAGATCATGAGGTGAGTGGCGCCGCAGTTCTTGGCCATTCGCATGCCATGGATTAGGGCTTCGTACTCAGCCTCGTTGTTGGAGGGTGTTGGGAAGTCCATCTGTAGCACGTACTTCAGCTTGTCGCCTTTGGGGGAGATGAGGATGACTCCTGCCCCGGCTGATCTGAACTTTTTGGAGCCGTCGAAGTACATTGTCCATGCGTTGGACAGGTCGGGGACATCTGGCAGCTGGGCCTCTATCCACTCGGTGGTGAATTCTGGGAGCACTTGGGCCTTGATTGACTTCGGGTGAGCGTATTTCAGCCCCCAGGGTCCTAGCTCGACGACCCACTTAGCGACTCGTCCTGTCGCGCATTGGTTGGTCAGGATGTCGGAGAGCCCGGAGGAGCTTACCACCGTGATCGGGTGCTCGGAGAAGTAATGGATTACTTTCCTTGAAGTCATGAAAACTCCGTAGGCCAGCTTCTGGTAGTGCGGGTAGCGCTGCTTGGACAGGGTCAGCACCTCGCTGAGGTAGTAGACAGGTCGCTGACAGGGTGGCTGTGCCTTCTTCTTCTCGTTCGACTACGAGTACCGTGCTGACCACCCTGTTTGTGGCTGACACGTAGAGGTATAGCGGCTCGTTCTCCAGTGGAGCCACCAGTACTGGGGAAGTCGTGAGTGTTTTCTTGAGTTGGTCGAACGCACTTGCGCTTCTTCTGTCCACTCGAACTTGTCTGTCTTTTTCATCAGTTGGTAGAAAGGCAGGGCCTTTTCTCCCAACTTACTTATGAACCGGCTGAGAGCTGCGACTCGGCCGGCTAGGCGTTGCACCTCGTGAAGCTTGGTCGGTGCTGGCATTGCGAGTATGTTTTGCACCTTCTCAGGGTTGGCTTCGATTCCTCTTGCAGAGACGAGGTACCCAAGCAGTTCTCCCTGGCACGCCGAAGACACACTTGTCTGGGTTCAGCTTGATCTGATACTCGTCGAGGGCGCGAAGACCTTGCGGAGGTCGGCGATGAGGGTGTCCTCCTTGCGGGTGGTGACGACGATGTCGTCGACGTAGACTTGGACGATCTGCCCGATGAGCCCTTTGAGGCATGCTTGCATTGTGCGCTGGTACGTGGCCCAGCGTTCTTCAACCCGAAGGGCATCGTCTGGTAGCAGAAAACGCCGTCGGGTGTGATGAATGCTGTCTTCTCCTCATCGTCGACGTTCAGTCTGATCTGCTGGTAACCTGAGTAGGCGTCCAGGAAGGACAGGCGTTCGCAGCCTGCAGTCGAGTCGATGATCTGATCTATCCGCGGGAGCGGGAAATGGTCCTTGGGGCAGCATTTGTTGAGGGCGGTGAAGTCGACGCACATGCGGAGTTTCTTCGTCTTCTTCTTCTCCACTAGGACTGGGTTGGCGACCCAGTCCGAGTCCTTGATCTCTCGGATGAACTTGGCATTCAGCAGTCGATCGATTTCCTGCTGATTTCGTCTCGCTTGGGCCCGGAAAAGCGTCGCATGGCCTGTTTGACGGGTCTGGCGTCCTTGTGGACTTTAAGGAGTGCTCGGCGAGGTTCCTGGGTATTCCTGGCATGTCAGAGGGTTGCCATGCGAAGATTCTCCAGTTCTCACGTAGAAACTCGACGAGCGCGCCTTCCTATGCGGGAGTCAGACTCGACGATACTTTGACCGTCTTGCTGGCGTCAGTCGGGTGGACCTGATGGGTCGTTGTGTCGTCAGCCGCGTTGAAGGCAGCGTCCTTGGCTGGTTTCTTGCGGGCTGGGAAGATGGTCTTGTCGTTGTCGACTGCCATTGCCTCGAAGTGCTCTTCGACTCCGAAGAACTCGAGATCTTGCTGAACTCGCGGTCGCAGCTGTTGGAGCGGTCGAAGTCGCCGTGCACCGTGATGACGCCCTTGGGTCCAGGCATCTTGAGCATGAGGTAGGCGTAGTGAGGTATCGCCATGAATCTGGCGAAGGTTGGGCGCCCGAGTATCGCGTGGTACTGCGACTTCCAGTCGACTACCTCGAAGTCGATCGACTCCCTCTTGAAGTTTTCGGGTGTGCCGAAGATGACGTCGAGTGTGATCGTTCCCATGGGCGTGACTGCTTGCCCTGGTACTATGCCATGGAAGGTGGTCTCTGATGCGCCGCCAAGTCCGTCGTTGGTGTTTATCCTTCTGAGGGTGTCGGCAAAGATGATGTTAATGCCACTGCCTCCATCCATGAACACCTTTTTCAGGGTGTAATCTCCGATCAGAGCTTCGACTACCAGGCGGCATGCCCGGGTCGTGGTACTGCAGGCGGGTGATCTGCTCTGGAGAAGTGATTGGTGTCTCTGACCCTCTCAGGTAGTCGGGTACTGCGGTGGACAGTGATGGCTTGGAAAACTTGGCGAGTGATGATCTTCTGGGTCCTGTTTGAGGGCGCCCCTTCTGTATCATGTTAGTTGTCCGCGTGCCGCTGGATATGCGTCCTGGATCACCGGTGGGGATCTTGTTGCGGCTGCTGCTGCTGCTGCAGAAAGGCTCCCGCCGCCTGTGCTGGATTGGCGACTGCGGGTGCGGGCGCTGCCTGGATGGCCAGCTGCGCGGCTGGCTGCGCTGCGGGTGCTGGAGTGACTATCTTCTGCATGGCTTCGTATATTTTGCGTGCCTTTCGACAGTCCTTCAACAGGTGGTTGGATCCCCACTTGCCCGTTTCCGGGTTCCTGAACATGTGGTGCCTGCAGGGTTGTTCCAGCTCTTCCGCTGGGCTTAGTGTGCGTTTCTGCCACTCGCGATGGCCTCCGTCGCTGCGGTAGTGCTGCCGCCGCTTCGGTTGTACTGCCCCTGGCTGTATTGGCGACTCTGGTCCCCGCCGCTTCGACTGTACTGTGCGTGGCTGTATTGGCGACTGCTGTCGCGCGCTTCATCCTCACGGGGGGTTTGGAATCCCGCCGCTACTAGCTCGATTGAGTCGTTGCCGTTGTAACGCGGCTTCTTCTTGTGGCGCCCTTCTCGCCAGTTGCTTGGTCCGGCTTCGTCCTTCGGGAGTAGTGTGAACTATTGCGGACCGAGTCCTCTCCGTCTGCCCACTGGTTTGCTATCTTCATGACCTCGATCATGTTTTTCGGCCGGAGCCTACCAAACTCCTCGCGGAGGTCGCGGCGGGAGACGCCGTGCATGAAGGCATCCATCACTCGGTCCTCCGAGGTGGTCTCCATGGTGTTGCGGAGCAAGGTCCAACGCTGGATGTATGACCGGAGCGGCTCGTCTCGTCCTTGCTTGCATGCTTGTAGCTCGACGAACGTCGTCGGTCTCGAGTACGTCCCCAGGAAGGATTTAACGAAGGCTTCCGCGAACTCGTCCCACGTCCTGAAGGCGTTCTTGGGTTGAGTGTTGAGCCACCCGCGTGCAGAGCCCGTGAGCATCAGCTGGATGTACTGCATGGCCGTAGTCGAAGTACCGCCCTGGCAGCTGCAGGCTATGAGGTAGTCTTCTAGCCAGAGTCTTGGGTCCTGCTTCCCGTCGTACTTGACTGCTTCTGCCGTGAGCTTGAAGCCCTTGGGCATTCTTGTGTCGCGTATGTTGAAGCTGAAGCATGCGGCGCCGCACGGCTCGTAGTCGCCGTCGTTGCGGTCGTAGTCGAAGTTGGACGTGCTGACCGGGCTGGGTGCTGCGGTCTACCGTCCTTTGCGTGATGACGTTGCGGAGGTCTTCACCTGGCTGCGGTTGTCGCAGTTGTCTTGTCGCCGGGGCTGCGAGTGCTGCGGGCTCGTGGTCGCGGCGATCTCGATCTTCACGCTTTTTCTGTCGCGCCTTGTTTACCAGTGCGTCTTCGAGTGCCTTGATAGACATGATCTGCTGCTTGTGGAGGAGAGCGCGCGAGTCGCCCTCAGGCGGCTGTGTCAGCCGCAGGTATGTTTCGACTGCCATGAGTGCGGCTCCGGGTGTCTTGGGGACGGGTATTCCGTCTGCGTCTTCTATGTATGATGACTCGAGGTTGCGGGTGACTCTAGCGCGGTCGACCTCCGTCATCAGGGGCACGCGGGCTCTGTGGCGCCTTGCTCCTTGCGAGACCTCTGTTGAGGCAGTGAACGAGTAAGCGGCCCTCCTGGCGCTCGACGCGTCGGCCTCCCCTTGCGTCGGAGGAGCTCGGCCTTCTCTGCGCGGAGTCGTTCGCCTTCCTTCCGCAGCAGGTACTGGACCGCCATAAGGTCCTCCCGGGGTGCATCCGGTGGGGGGTATGTGCCGTCCTCGACGTGCTTCAGGGCTTTGATTGCCATGTCGCGGGTGATGGTGAGTCGCGTCACCTGGTCCGGCATGACCACCTCCAGTGGGTATGCGGGTTCGTCGTCGTTGCCCTGCGGCCTCTGGCCGATCATGAAGACTTGCGCGGGGTAGATCTGGGCAGTGGGACGGTGCTGCCACTGCTGCTTCCTTCGTCCGAGCCGTGCTCGGAGCTGAAAATGGGTGCGACGTGGTGGACACCACAGTCGCCGCCGAGGCTCCTTCCCTGGAGTTTCGCGACTTCGCCGCGGACGTGAGGAGTGATGTCGCTGTCGTCGACGTGGGCGCGATTGGCTTGTTGACGATCTTGCGTCGATGGAGACGCGAGTGGCGTATGAGAACGGCGCGACCTTCGTCGCGCGCGAAGGCGTGGTCGACGTAGTCGAAGTTGACGTGATCTTGGCCTTGCCAGCGACGCGATCGAGGTAGTCGAAGTAGACTCGATCCGCGCGGTGGTCGACGATGTAGTCGTAGCAGATGCGATCTCCGTGGTAGCCGGAGACGCTGGTGGCGCGGCCGCGTTGGGCGCGATCTCTGCCGCAGCGGAGGCGGTCGGAGTAGTCGAGGCGGACGCGATCTTCTCAGCAGTCGAAGATGATGCCGCCGCAGTCGCAGCAGATGCGATCTCCGCAGCAGGTGGGGGCGTGGTTGGCGCAGCGCGGCAGATGCGGGTGCCACCACCGCAGGCGGTGCGATCGCCGTGGATCTGAGTACTCCACGCTGTCTACGAAGTAGTGCATGGTACCGAAGGTGAGGCACATACCTACGTGCAGATCGGCGTACACCGAGCGGTGGGCCGGCGGGTGGAAGGTGTACTCGAAGGAGCCGAAGCAGATTGGCTCCTTGGTGATGCAGACGTCGGTCTTCAAAGTTGATGGAGCCGGTGCGACCATGATTCCAGCGCTCGTTCTTTCCCACAGACGGCGCCAATTGACGAGGTGTGGACTCGGCAAATCCCTGGGTTGCACCCCGGGTTGATTGAGGGGGAGAGAGATGAGCGCTGGTGATCACGACGGCTGACAAGCGAGGCGTTTTACCCAGGTTCAGGCTCCCGGAGGATAACACCCTACTTCCTGCTTGTCTGGTTATTGATGGTGAGTTGTGGCTACAATGGCGAGATGGCAATCTCGCTAGGGTTTGTGTGGCGGCTATGAGCGTACCCTAGACGAAGGACCCTCCTAGCCTTTATATGGTAGGCTAGGTCTCAGGTGAACGGTGCCGATGGCGCTTACAAGCATGGCGGGGTCGCATGACCTAGCGTCGACTATCTTGGCCGCACGTCGTCCTCCTTGGGCCTTCCTTGGGCCCTCGTCATAAGGTTGATGGCTTGGCGTGACCCAGGTATCCCACCGTGGGGTACTCGAAGAGTGACCCACGACACGGGGTTTCTATGTCGGCGTCGGAATCTATTTCGAGGTCCTCCTCGCCACCCTGTAGATGCTGCAGCCCCTCTCCCAGTCCTCCAGCACACACGTACAGATTGTTGGATTATTAGGCATAATTCCATGATTAATTCCAGAATATAAAGCATGATCGCAAGAGCTACTAATATGTTAATCTCAAAAATACTAGACGTAATTAATTAAAATGAACAGCAGCAAGACATCTACGAACACAGCCATCGGAACGTGACGAACGTACCGAACAATTGTAGATGAATTAGTAGTTGGAGCAGCGACGACAACAGCTTGAGCGGCGATGGTAGCAGCTCGAAGAAGACGGCGTTGGAGACGAGTCGCCGAGGACCCGGAGATCGTCCAGGATGTCGAGCCGTGATGAATAACTTGAAAGCAGTCGCGCGGGGCGCTTCCCAAAAACCTTATTCGCCCTCTCCCGTACAGGATCACAAGGACAAGTGGTTCCGGAGACCTGCTGTCCCGTTCGTCGGTGCACGCCGGCGCACGGATGGAGTAGACTACGGTGGCGGCGCAAGGCACGAGATTGACAAAACCTAGATTGGTTCGGGTGTGTGACGGCGCACGCAGTGCACGGCAATATATGTGCGGTTCGGGAAACCCTAACGGTACAACGTGGGCCGGCCACGTTCGAGTCGGTTACAGCAGCCCACGATCCGTAGCCATCCGAATAGGCTAAGCTACGCTAACACGACTCGATTTTCCTGAACAGCAAAAATATAGGCATCGGCTCGCTTATTCCCGCAACCCGCGGCGTGTCGTGTCGTGACGAGACGGACGGACGGACGGCGGCGGAGGAGGAGGAGGAGTGCGCACGAGAGAGCCTTCTATTCTCAACTAGCACACCAAGTGGTACAACACTCCACTATATAAGGTGGTGTTTGTCTCCTCCAACTAGCAATGTGGACTAAACTCTAGCACCACTTGCACCTCCAAAATTCTGCCATGCACATGGGCCAATTTGAGATTTTCAGAATTTGCTTATTTGGCTCCCATATGGGCCCAAATTCTAACAATCCCCCACCAGATCTCTAAATTCCATTTAGAGATTTTGCCAAACCTCGTTTCTTGTTTATATACCAGTGTTTCAGCAGAGACTGTTAAGTTGAACTTCCGCCTAGCTTCAAGCTACATCTACCAGCAACTTGAACAATGGACGAACCTTGAATTGCAAGTTTGGTGCCAATAGACTTCACTCAAAGTCATAACCAGTACGTGGCTGCCAGTAGCCTACCCCGCGGGTGGAGCATATGCGTCATACTCCCTGGTCTCTTCATGAGCTTACTAGAGATCACCCAAATCTCATAGACTGCGACGTTTAACAGTCGGACTCATATAGGTGTGTTCTTTCAAGGTCGCTCTGTAGGATAGCACCTTTGATACGAATAGCCAACAGAAACACATTAAGGCATATTGCCAACCTGCCTTACAGAATGTGAGAGTTATGCATCTTCCCACGGAGAGGGTTATAAAATAACTCTCCTCTGTTAAACCACTAGCTTGTTCTTCCCAGGTCCTAATTCACGGGATCTCCGATCACATAGGTTGGGTTACCATATGGTGTAACGCTCACGGGTCTCAACCCCATCTCCCTCGATGCACTATCTATCACATTACGTGATAGTCCCTTCGTAAAGGGATCTGCCAGGTTTTTGTCTGTTTGAATATAACTAACAGTTATTACTCCGGAGTTTCTCATTTTCCTGACAGACTTCAAGCGTCTTTTGACGTGTCTTGATGACTTCGCGTTATCCTTAGCACTGTTCACTTTCATGATAACCGTTTGGTTGTCACTGTTCATAAGGATGGCCGGTAATGGTTTCTCCCACCGGCAAGTCCATCAAGAGCTCACGCAGCCATTCTGCCTAAAGCAGTAAGTTCTGCTTCCATGGTTGACCTCGTCAAATGGTCTGTTTGCAAGACCTCCATGACACTGCGCCACCTCCAAGAATAAATGCATATCCACTTGTGGCGTAGAGCTCATCAACATCTGAGATCCAGTTCGCATCACAGTATCCCTCAAGCACCGGAGGGTGCCCTGAATAGTGAATCCATAACTCATTGTACCGTTCAGATAGCGCATGACCCTTTCAAGTGCATGCCAATGATCAATTCCCGGGTTAGACATGAACCTGCTCAACTTGCTCACAGCAAAAGAGATGCAGGTCTCGTCGCGCTCGCAAGGTACATGAGTGAACCGATCACTTGAGAATATCTTAATTGATCTCTCGTTTCCTTTTTGTTCTTTCTGAGTGTCACACTGGGATCATAGGGTGTTGGAGAAGGCTTGTTCTATATAACAAAGCGGCTCAAGACCTTCTCAACATAGTGTGATTGCGTTAACGTAATCCCACTCTCATCCCTAATCAGCTTAATGTTCAGGATCACATCAGCTTGTTCCAGATCTTTCATATCAAAACTCTTTGACAGGAAAGACTTGACCTCATTTATCACTATCATGCTTGTACCGAAAAATAAGTATGTCATCAACATACAAGCATAATATAACACTATCGCCCCCACCATGGCGATAATACACACACCTGTCAGCCTCATTAATGGCAAAGCCTGCAGACGTAAGAGTGCTGTCAAACTTCTCATGCCATTGCTTAGGTGCTTGTTTCAGCCCATACAAAGATTTTAACAATTTGCACACCTTTCTCTCTTCACTTTTACTACAAACCCATCAGGCTGATCCATATAGATTTCCTCTTCCAACTCTCCGTTAAGGAAATCTGTCTTTACGTCCATTTGATGAACGATAAGACCATAGGAGGCAGCCAGGGAAAGTAGTACTCGAATGGTGGTAGTCTAGCAACAGGTGAATAGGTGTCAAAGTAATCTTCGCCTTCGCGCTGGGTGTAGCCCTTGGCTACAAGCCGTGCCTTGTACTTCTCAATAGTACCATCAGGCTTAGCTTCTTCTTGAACACCCACTTACAACCCACAGGTTTGCAGCCTAGGGTCGTTCAGATAATTCCCAAGTTCCATTAGAAAGAATCGAGTCCATCTCATTATGGACAGCTTCTTTCCAGTCATCAGCATCAGGAGATGCAAATGCTCTGCAATGGACGTGTGAGTATTGTCCACAAGGTACACAATGAAATCATCACCAAAGGATTTTTCAGTCCTCTGTCTCTTGCTCCTCTTGGGAGCTGATTCATTGTCATCCTTCTCAAGGACTTCTCAACAAGTGGTTGTTCAGAATGATCAACAGATGTACTAGGTTCAGCAAATATCTCAGAAGAAATTCTAGCAATGCTATGCATATCCTTCATAGGAAACGTGTTCTCAAAAAATGTTGCATCACGAGATTCCAAAATAGTATCAACATGCATATCAGGTATCTCAGATTTAACCACTAAAAATTATAGCAAATGCTCCGCTGAGCATAACCTAGAAAGACACAATCCACTGTCTTCGGTCCAAGTTTTCGTTTCTTAGGAATTGGAACATTGACTTTCGCCAAACATCCCCAAGTACGAAAATAAGAAAGTGATGGTTTTCTCCCAACCACTCCTCGTAAGGTGTCTTCTCTTTATCCTTGTTAGGAACTCTATTCAGGACATGACATGAAGTCAACAAAGCCTCCCCCCACCATGCCTTAGATAAACCAGCAGTGTCCAACATGGCGTTCACCAAGTCGGTCAGCGTGCGGTTTTTCCTCTCGGCAACCCCGTTTGATTGGGGAATAGGGAGGCGTCCTCTCATGAATAATACTGTTCCTCACAGAATTCATCAAATAGTTGGAGAAATACTCGCCACCACGATCTGACCTAAGACGTTTGATCTTTCTCTCTAATTGATTTTCTACTTCAGCTTTATAATTTTAAAGTAGTCTAAAGCTTCATCTTTAGTGTGCAACAAATATACATAACAGAACCTAGTAGCATCATCGATTAAAGTCATGAAATATCTCTTATCACCTTTTGTCAACACGCCATTCATCTCACATAGATCCGAATGTACGAGTTCTAGAGGTGCCAAGTTTCTCTCCTCGGCTGCCTTGTGAGGCTTTCGAGGTTGCTTAGATTGCACACAGCTATGGCACTTAGAACCTTTGGCAATGGTGAAAGTAGGAATTAAACTCAAACTGGAAAGTCTACTCATTAAACCAAAATTAACATGACATAAACGAGAGTGCCAAACATTAGCATCCGAATCACACTGCCACAAATATGGTTTACTGACTTATTACAAAAATCCGATAATGAAAAGCGGAACAAGCCTCCGCACTCATACCCTTTACCAATAAATTGTCCAAACTTTGACACAACTACTTTATTGGACTCCAAGACTAATTTAAACCCATCTCTGCATAGAAGGGAGCCGCTAACAATTCTTGTTCATAGTAGGGACATGCTGCACGTTCCTCAGCTGCACGATCTTCCCGAAGTAAACTTCAGATCTACCGTGCCAACACCACGAACAGAAGCATGTGATCCATTCCCCATTAAGACGCTTGAATCTGCGACCTGATAAGAAGTGAACATAGAGATGTCAGCACATACATGAACATTAGCACCCGTATCAATCCACCAACATGGAGATTGAAATACTGAAAGCACAATCGGTAAATTACCGTACCCATCAGCATTGCTAGCGGTCACGACGTTGACATGCTTTGGCGCCTTCCCTTTCTTGTCTGCACGATCTGGGCAGTCCATACAGAGAGTGTCCGGGCTCTCCACAAGTGTAGCACTTTAGCTCAGATTTGTTCAGCATCTTCTTCTTCTTCTTGAAAGAAGTAGTCTTGGTAGGCATGTTGAAGGAAGGCTTGCTCTTTGCCTTGCTTTGCCATGGTGAAAGTTCTTCTGCACCATGTTGGCGCTAGACTGACTTCACCACCTCTCTCAGCAGTGTCCTTAGCCCGAGCCTTCTCCTCAACATCAAGAGACGCTATCAGGTTTTCAACCGATATCTCCTGTCTCTTGTGTTTGAGAGTTGTGGCGAAGTTCCTCCATGAAGAGGGCAACTTTGCAATAATGCATCCAGCCACAAACTTGTCAGGTAAGGCACACTTAGCGTGCTCAACCTCCTTAGCAATGCACTGTATCTCATGAGCCTGTTCGACTACAGAACGGTTGTTAGCCATCCTGAAGTCATGGAAGCTCTCCATGATGTACAGTTCACTGCCAGCATCTGCTACACCGAACTTAGCGTTCAGTGCCTCCCAGAGCTCTTTGGCATCTGTAATGTGCATGTACACATCAAACAGCTTGTTGCTAAGAGCACTCAGAACGAGTCCCACAAAGGCAGTATTGGTTTCCTTGAACTTGTTCTGATCCTCGTCAGATATAGTTCCTTCAGGTAAACCCTCACTAGCTCGAACACTTTCAGAGATCGCAACCACAGTGTGGTTTGTACTGCCATCTCTTAAAGTCCACACCGGTAAACTTGTCCGCTCAGCGCATCAGATAGATGTCCCATGTTTAACTCAGGAAATTGCCTATAACAAATAAAGGTTTTTGGATTGTTGGATTATTAGGCATAATTTCCATGATTAATTCCAGAATAAAACATGATCGCAAGAGCTACTAACATGTTAATCTCGAAAATACTAGACGTATTAATTAACATGAACAGCAGCAAGACATCTACGAACACAGCCATCGGAACGTGACGAACGTACCGAACAATTGTAGATGAAGTAGTCGTTGGAGCAGCGACGGCAGCAGCTTGAGCGGCGACGGTAGCAGCTCGAAGAAGACGACGTTGGAGACGAGTCGCCCGGGACCCGGAGATCGTCCAGGAAGTCGAGCCGTGATGAAGAACTTGAAAGCAGTCGCGCGGGCGCTTCCCAAAAACCTTATTCGCCCTCTCCCGTACAGGATCACAAGGACAAGTGGTTCCGGAAACCTGCTGTCCCGTTCGCCGGTGCACGCCGGCGCACGGGATGGAGTAGACTACGGTGGCGGCGCAAGGCACGAGATTGGCAAAACCTAGATTGGTTCGGTGTGTGACGGCGCACGCAGTGCACGGCAATATAGTGCGGTTCGGAAACCCTAACGGGTACAACGTGGGCCGGCACGTTCGAGTCGGTTACAGCAGCCCACGATCCGGTAGCGATCCGAATTGGCTAAGCTACGCTAACAACGACTCGATTTTTCCTGAACACAAAAATATAGGCATCGGCTCATTCCCGCAACCCGCGGCGTGTCGTGACGAGACGGACGGACGGCGGCGGAGGAGGAGGAGTGCGCACGAGAGAGCCTTCTATTCTCAACTAGCACACCAGTGGTACAACACTCCACTATAAGGTGGTGTTTGTCTCCTCCAACTAGCAATGTGGGACTAAACTCTAGCACCACTTTGCACCTCCAAAATTCTGACATACACATGGACCAATCTGAGATTTCAGATTTACTTATTTGGTCTTCCCCATATTGGGCCCAAATTCTAACACAGATGCTGCTTATGATGATGCTTGGCCGCGCGAGCAGGGGAGTGTCGCGGCGACCGCGGCCGCTTTGACATGGCTCTCGGGCGGGCTTTGCTCTGGAAAACGCCGCCGGATCCTCTCTCTCATCGTGCCTTGTGCAGGAAATAAAAAAAAGAACTTGATAGATTACGTACCAATCTTTTCTTCTCTATATATAATGGAGCAAACATCGTATCCGACTGGGGCAGAACCCGCTTTGATTTGTAATAATCGGGATCGAAACACACAGCTATTTGGAGTCAGACGCGTCGGAAAACGACCAAGCCCGTGCGCGCTTCCCCTGTACAGGATTGAGCCCTCATGTTTTTCTCACGTGGACTGCTTGCAAATTTTAGCTGCTTTGTCAAGTGATTGCAAACTCCTCCGAAATTTGTCAAGCCGTGCTAAAAATTTCAGCTAATTTTCTTTCATGAGGAAATTGTTGGAGTGTCTTTAATGCGCCTTTGAACTAACTTTTATAAAACATTTCGGCACACAACGGAATTTTGAAAAAATTTGTACAAAGAGCTTATACGAGAAGAATGGTTCTAATTAACCTTCTCTGAACACCTTTTACTACCCGCCACTCCGCCAGAAGTGACCAGGTGAGTGGTACTAGCAATCTCATGCTTGAAACTTATTTGCTTCGCTCAGAATATATCTAACTAGACGTAGCCAATATTAGAAGCCATATAAACAATATCTGCAAAAAATTACAGCTGATCCATTCCACCAAGTATCCAATCTCGACGTAGCCAATATTAGAACCATATAAACATATCCGCAAAAATTGCAGCTGATCCATTTCCCCAAGTATCCAATCTCGACATAGCCAATATTAGAAGCCATATAAACAATATCCGCAAAAATTGCACTGATCCATTCCACCAAGTATCCAATCTCGTCGTAGCCAATATTAGAAGCCATATAAACAATATCCGCAAAAAATTGCAGCTGATCCATTCCACCAAGTATCCAATCTCGACGTAGCCAATATTAGAAGCCATATAAACAATATTCCAAAAATTGCAGCTGATCCATTCCACAAGTATTCAATCTCGACGTAACCAATATTAGAAGCATATAAACAATAGCAAAATATGGGTGCCATGGGGTAGTGGTGCACCCTCACCAACCGTTGGATACACTAAGGGAGCACAAGATTGGTTCCAATGCAAACAGCCAATATTCACGGCGTCACACCGAGAGCATGAACGATTGCATGTTGATTCCTCTTTCTCTCTCCTACACATCACTTCTAGAGAATTCTACACCAATGATATGAAATATTTCATGCCTTGAACTAGTCCTTTAAGGAATTCAATCTAGTGGGGGAATTGTCTAAAGTGGAATTGTTGCTTCGTTGTTACCCACGTTGCTCACATAGAGTTTCCCCGTGAAAAATTTGTCCTAACTTTTTTGGCCAAAGTTTAAGAAAAAGATGAAACCCACCATGCCGGTACAACACATGAATTGTTGTGTGGATATGGTGCTTTTGGACACCCGCATCCATCCCCACCCTTTGTGAATTTTCACCTTTGAAATTCTCTAAAGGTGTGACCGGCTAGCACATGCAAAAAGATTCACACAACAATGTTTCCACCTCTGATTATGTTGTTGTGTTTTGTGGACGCAGCACATGCAAAGAGGCTAAGAGAAATAGATGGAAAACTTTCACCGTTGCATGCAGAGACGGCTCTTCCAAGCATGGATTCATCAAGGGAGTGCATGTGCGCTTTATCCAACGGTGGCCACCATATCACCACTACCCCCCTAGGCACCAAATCCGTGTTGATAAACAATATCCGCAAAAATTGCAGCTGATCCATTCCACCAAGTATCCAATGTCGACGTAGCCAATATTAGAAGCCATATAAACAATATCCGCAAAATTGCAGCTGATCCATTCCACCAAGTATCCAATATCGACGTAGCCAATATTAGAAGCCATATAAACAATATCCGCAAAACTGCAGCTGATCCATTCCACCAAGTATCCGATCCTGCAAGCTTCTATAGTTTTGCACACGGGCTTGGTGTCAGAAGTGCTCAGTTTTGTTATAGATGCTGATCTTTTGTTATCTTTGGTAGTTATTTATTTTATTATAGTAACATTTTAGTCTGATTGAAATATATGCGACTCACTTGGCATCGAATCATTTTGTTCCAAAACCGGGCCAACTCCTGAGCAAACAATTGCTGGCCAAAGGCCAATATTGGTAAGCTGAAAGTTATCATACGTGGGGATCATCACCTGTGAGAAACCAATGGTCGACACAAACTTGATTGATTCTAAGGAACTATGAAACATCATTTCTCAAGAAATGCAGGGATTAAAAACTGTAAATCTTGAAATTCTTTCCTTCTGGAAATATGGTTTACACCTGAATTTCTGAATATTTTTTAAAATAATATTATTTAAAAACATTTATTCGAAAAGTAGCACAGTTTTTCAAAAAAATTGGACAATAGCGCGCTGTCGTCATGCCGCATGACAAAAACCAGTGCTTTCGTCATGGGCCAGGACGAAAGCCAGGTTTCGTTCTGGCCCATGACAAAAGCACCGGTTTCCTCATGGCCGGTGAGGAAAGGAACAAAAGGAAGGGACATTCTTCGTTTTCCTGTTAATTTTTGATTGAAATAAAAGTTGCTCAAACCGTATCATTATTCGTGGTAAAATATATATGAAATATATGTGCATCAACGAGTAGGTTCCATTCTCGTGATCGGTTTTGAGTTTGGGTCGAGTCTAACTCCTTAATTTTGGATCAAAATTTGCAAAAACATTTGACGCATTTTGTAAAAAAAATTGCACTCAGTCGACCATTTGAATTTTCCTTTCACGAGTAATGGATTTCACCCTTCCACACAACTTTTATGTTTTAACTTTTTTGTTTTGACGGACATATACATATTTTCTCTCTAATATGTGTGTTTTTCTATGGATGCTAACGAGAATATGTATATGTCTGTCAAAACAAAAACGTTACAAGGTAAAAGTTGTGTGGAACGGGCAAATCCATCTACTCATGAAAGGAAAGTTCAAACGACGGAGTGCGACGAATTTGACAAAATTTGTCGAATTATTTTGCGAATTTCGATCCAAAATTAAGGAGTTAGAGTCGACCAAACTCGAAACCTATAACGGGAATGGAATCTACTCATCGATGCGCATATATCTTATATATTTTATCATGAATAATGATACGGTTGAGGAACTTTTATTTTAATCAAAAATTAAACAGAAAAGGTAGGAACTTACCTTCCTTTGGTTCCTTTCATCACCGGCCATGAGGAAGCTAATGCTTTCGTCGTGGGCCAAGTCGAAACGGCTTTCGCTTGGCCCATGACGAAAATCGTCATTGGCCATGACGACGCCTGCTATTTTCTGAGTTTTTTGAAAAAAACATTGATACTTTTCGAATAAATGTTTAATGCTCGATGCCTCGCTGTGCTCGATGCCTCGCTGTGAAGCTTTTCACCATTCATTTTCCCTATATTTTTTCAGTTATTTCATGAAGTGCTCGATGCCTCGCTGTGATATTTTTTTGCGGGAATTTTCTAACCATTTAACCACAAACATAGGCTTCTATCTTTGCTCGAGCGCTGCGTGCCACCTCGCGAGCTTCCCTATAGTAACAAGAAACACATAACTGAATATTGTAACACCAGAAGTAACGCAAACAAGGAGCTGTAAACCTCTATAATGCTTATTATCAAGTTACATCCAAAAATGCTGTGGATCAAGGGTTGGTCCGACCCTAAATTCACGAGGGACCTTGATGGGATGGATGCACAGCCCCGGCGGATATTGATCAGCAGCTCCCCATTCTTACCGTACTTGAGATCAAACGTGGTCATCTGCATCACACGGCGGCTGGGGTAGGCAATCTTC
The DNA here is from genome assembly GCA_947311845.1 of Poa pratensis. Lineage (NCBI taxonomy): Eukaryota > Viridiplantae > Streptophyta > Magnoliopsida > Poales > Poaceae > Poa > Poa pratensis. The sequence goes on from CAMZMU010000036.1 coordinate 79,529,003, forward strand.
TCCTCATCCATGTGTGCGCAACACCGGACGACGCAATACCTGCTGCCTCCCATGTACACCAGGGTGGCCCCTCGATGTCTACTCCACCTACAGTTGAACACCTTGTGTTGGGTGATTTTCCAGTCAGGCATGTCCTGACACCTAGCTCGAGCAGACGTGACATCGCAGTGTGAAAACCCTAGGCTAGGTTTAGATTGAACGATGGCTTTGTCTCGCGCATCGGTTGCGTGTTATATAGCAGCCAACATCGGCTAGGGTTTACATCAAGTCAGTTACAAAGGTTGAGATATGGAAAGAGATCGATCCGATCTTATCACGATCAGATCGTTACATTAACTTGAGATTGTACTTGAATTCTTCAAACTGCCGTGGAGGTAACGCCTTTGTGAAGCCATCTGCCACCTGATCTTGGGATGGAATAAATCTGATCTCAAGTTGTCTGTTTGCAACTCTTTCTCGTACAAAATGAAAGTCTATTTCAATGTGTTTTGTCCTGCATGAAATACAGGATTAGCTGAAAGATAAGTTGCCCCCATATTATCACACCACAAACATGAAGTTTGCTTTCTTGGGACACCAAGCTCACCAAGTAGGGACTCACCCAAATTATCTCGGCTGTAGCATTTGCCAAGCTTTTGTATTCTGCCTCTGTCTTGACTGGAGACTGTTGCCTGTTTTCTTGCACTCCAGGAAATTAGTTAGGACCAAGATACACAGCAAAACCACCTGTTGATCTTCTACTGTCAACACAGCCGGCCCAATCAGCATCTGAGAAGGCACTCACTAAGGTGGAAGAAGATTTTCTGAAGGTCAATCCGAGACTTGTAGTTCCCTTTATAAATACCTTAATATTCTTTTTACTGCTGTCCAATGAACAGTAGTTGGTGCATGCAAATATTGGCATACCTTATTTACCGAAAAAGCAATACTGGTCTTGTAAGAATCAAGTACTGCAATGCACCTACAATGCTTCTGTATCTTGTGCCATCATTTTGTCCAAGTGCTTCACCTTCAACTGCTGAAAGTTTTTCTGAATATGACAAAGGAGTTGATGATATCTTGCAATCCTTCATGCCAACACGAGTTAACAAATCCAATGCATATTTTTCTTGGGTTAGTACAATACCATCTTTGAACTTCTTTACTTCAATACCCAGAAAATAATGTAAGTCACCTAGATCTTCAAAGCAAAAGCAGCTCCTAAATCTTGAAGTAGTGCGGATATAGCCTTATTTGAAGAACTAGTGACAATGAATCATCTACATAACTAGCACAAATATAGTGACATCAAACTTGTTATAGATGAATAATGATGTGTCGGCTTTAGATGCTGAAAACCTAATTCTTCAAGTTTTGAACTTAGCTTGGCAAACCATGCTCTTGGTGCTTGCTTGAGACCATATAGTGATTTATCCAACTTACACACATGATGTGGTGCATTTGCATCCTCATATCCAGGTGGCTGCTTCATGAACACTTCCTCTTCCAGAACACCATGAAGAAACGCATTCTTCACATCCAATTGTCTTAGGCTCCATCCTCTGGAAACTGAAATAGCTAACACAAGTCTAATAGTAGCAGATTTTACAACTGGACTGAATGTGTCCTCATAATATATGCCATATCTTTGTTTAAATCCTTTTGCTACTAATCTAGCCTTATATCTATCAATGGTTCCATCAGCTTTTCTTTTGATTCTATAAACCCATTTACAGTCTATAAGATTTATGCCTTTTTTATATGGTACTAGATGCCAAGTTTATTTTTTACCAAGGCATTATACTCATCATTCATAGCATTTCTTCAATTTAAATCTTCTAATGCTATTTGCAAGTTTGCAGGCTCATTAGAAACAGCAGATAAATTATACCTTACTGTTCCATCCTTAAACTGTTTTGGCTTACTGTTTCCTGTTGTTGATCTTGTGCGATGCACCAAAGTTGCAGGAGGATGTGCAGTTTCTTCTGCCGCAGAGGATCCGCTCCTGCGTCAGACGGCGCAGTGGACCTCCCTCCTGTCGGCTGCGCGTCACACCGCCGCGTCGCGCACGGCGCTGGAGCGCGCCTGATTGGGCCACCTGCCCTGAGTGGCTGCGCGGTTCTCTGCCTGGTCGGGCTGACCACGCCAGACGCAGAAGCCATTGGCCCGCTCAGCCTGGCAGGCCACTGGAGGCGTCGAGCGTGTCGACGCTGGGCTGGTCAGCCCTTTGCGACCTCGAAGGGCCAGGCGACGTGTCTTCCGTAGACTCGCTGCGGGTTCATCCGACCGCGCCATGGGTCTGCTGGCGGAGACAGATCCCGAGGCCGATTCGGCTGGGACCGAAGATGATCCCGAGGCGATTGCGTCGGAGGATCACCTCGTGTCTTGCGCCATTGTCTTCTAGCGCTAGTTCTTGTTCATTATCATATGAACTCGTTTTCGGCATCGTTTTGCACCGAATTTTCTTCTGTGGGCTGCTGCTGCTCCTGAGATAAATTAGAGCAAACACAAAGGAACTTGAACATTAGCTGTTAGATCATGCTTTGTTGTCCCCCCTCTTGATCTAGCGTCGGATTTTGTAGAGACTCGGGTAGGAGGAGAATTTCTTTTCGCAATAGGGCTCCGGCATTTGGGTGAAGTTTAGCGAAGGGAAAAACTGATTCATCAAAACTACATCTCGAGAAATGTAAACTCGACCGGAGGATACATCAAGACACTTGACTCCTTTATGCATGTGACTATAGCCAAGGAAGACACATTGTTTAGAACGGAAAGCAAGTTTTCTTTTGTTGTAAGGTCTAGGTTTGGCCAACACGCACAACCAAAGACACGCAGAGAAGAAAAATCTAGTTTCTCATTGTGAAGCCGTTCCATGGGATTCTCATGGTTGATGACCGGAGATGGGAGCATGTTTATGAGATATGTAGCGGTCAAGAAGGCTTCATCCAAAATTTCAATGGCATGGATGCTTAGCAAGAAGTGCAAGCCCAACTTCTACAATATGACGATGCTTTCTTTCTGCTCGACCCATTCTGTTGATGGCATGTGGACATGAAACATGGTGAGCAATGCCCACCTTTTGAAAGAAGGGGTTTAATTTTTCATATTCGCCACCCCATCTGTTTGCATGGCTATGATCTTTTTATCAAATTTTCTTTCAACGAGATTTGGAAATTTCTGAAAAACTTGAAAAACCTCAGATTTCTTTTTAGAAGATAGATCCATGAAAATTTACTAAAGTCATCGATGAAACTTAGATAGTATGAATACGACCAACAGAGATAGGTGCCGGTCCCCACATCGGAGAACACAAGCTCTAGAGTGAGGTCGAAATACTAGTAGATCTTATGTATGGAAGTTGATGACTTTTTGCTCTTTGACATGAATCACAAACCGACTCAATGCTAAGTTTATCAGAAAAAGGAAGATTAAAATCCCTAATAACTCGTTGAACAATTCTAAAAGATGGATGGCCTAATCGATCATGCCACTTTATAGCTGAAGGCTTGGGCTAAAAACTTGTTATTGGATGCTTGATGATGAGGAAGACACCAGCGATATAGACCCTTCTCACATCTACCTTCAAGGAGTGTTTTCTTCGTTGCCTGATCCTTCACATAGAAACACCACAGATGAAATTCAACAAATACATTGTTATCACGTGTAAAACGATGAATGGAGACAAGATTTTTGGTGGCTTGTGGAACGTGAAGGACATTGCGAAGATGGAGAGGTTTGGATGGGGTTTTAACAAAGGCATGACCAACATGTCTAATGTCCATACCTGTTCCGTTTGCCGCGTGAATCTTCTCGCGGCCATGATATATCTCCTTGATGGCAAGCTGTCGCGCTCGCTGGTTATGTGGTCGGTGGCGCCGCTGTCCCCGTACCAGTTGGTGTCGACGCCGTAGTCAGCATTGGCGCCCCATCTCTCTTCTTCAACCTCATCTTCATCATCGATGCCAGCATTGCTCACCCGGGTGCCCCGGCTTCTGACAGATCTGGCAGGTGATGCGCTCGCGTCATAGCCGCCTCTGCCGCCTCCTCGATGGCCACCACCTCTGTTGCGTCCTTGGCCGCGGCCATAGCCGTAGCCGCCACCACGGCCTCCACCGTTGCGTCCGCGGCCATAGCCGCGTCCACCGCGCGCCGGTCCTCCGCGTCCGCCACGTCGACGCGTGGCCGCGTTTGCCGATGATGAGTTGCCGCTGTCTGCTCCCACACCTGCTAACATCTCCATATGATTGTCATAGGAACACCTGGGAATACAGATCGCTGACCGTGAGCTTAGCGGTGGGATTGGCTCGATCGCGGCGAAGTAGGTTGTATGGATCATCTAGACCCGCAAGGAGATACTCGATGAGTTCATCCTCGTCGATTTTGCGGCCCGCAGCTGCGAGCTCGCCGCAGTCGCCTTCATGGCAGCGAAGTACTGCGCCGTCGTCTTGCCCTCCTTCTTGGTGTTGGCGAGCTTGACGCAGAGAGTGGCGATCCGAGTGCGTGACTGGGCGGCGAACATCCCTGTGATCGCCTTCCAGACCGCGGCCGCCGTCTTCAGTCCGATGCAGGAGATCATGATCTCCCTGGATACCGAGTTCAGCAGGTAGGTGAGGACCTGCTGATCGGTTTGCACCCAAGCCTCGTAGGCCGGGTTGCTCACCTCCTCCTTGCTCTTGTCGCTCTTCTCAATGGTGAGCGTGATTGCGGGCGCGACGCTGGTCCCGTCCAGGAACCCGATGAGGCGCGCGCCACGGATGGCCGGAGAACCGCTGTCTCCCACAGCACGTAGTTCTCCCGGGTGAGCTTTTCCGCCGTGCCTTGGCTTGGGAGCGAGTTGCTCGCAGCGGCGGAGGAGGATGGGCTAGCCATGGATGTGAGGGATAGAGGTAGCTCTAATAACCATGTGAAAACCCTAGGCTAGTTTAGATTGAACGATGGCTTTGTCTCGCGCATCGGTTGCGTGTTATATAGGCAGCCAACATCGGCTAGGGTTTACATCAAGTCGGTTACAAGGAGGTTGAGATATGGAAAGAGATCGATCCGATCTTATCACGATCAGATCGTTACATTAACTTGACTTGCACGCTAAGCCTATCTCTAACACGCAGGAGCAGACGCGCCCCGCTTCCTTCCGCGGACATGGCGAGCCCGACCCACGCGTCCAGCTGCGCTGTCGTAGTGTGCCCGCCTCTGAACGGCGCCATCCATCGCCATGGTGATGGAACTCGAGGCGCTTTGTGTCGAACGAGTAGGTGCTCCCCTCCGCCGAGACGAAGACAGTGCGCCCGTTCGGGTGCACTGCGTAGCCGGCGACGTGCTCGGCGAGAACGTCGTGTGCGCGTTGATGCTGGACCAGGACCAAGGCTCGGCGCTGTCAGGCGGCGGCCTAGGACCGAGCAGCTCGACGGACTCGCCAACCATGGCAAAGAGCCTGTCGCCGAGCGATACGTAGAACGGTCTGGGGTTTTGACTACTATGACTCGGCGGGACGAGCACAGTGTCACCCCCATCGTCTTGGTGTCGAACCCAGGGATGGCGAGGCTGCCTACGCCCTGACGCACCGCCAGGATCGTGGTGCCATGGTTGGCGAAAGACCATGAGACGGATGCCGTGCCTCGATGCGGGCGATCGGGGATGGCGTCTCTAGGTCGGCGTCAGAATCAGTTTCGAGGTCGTCCCTCGCTCACCCTGTAGATGCTGCAGCCCCTCTCCCAGTCGTCCAGCAACACATACAGATGCTGCAGCTGATGCGCCGACGGCCGCTTGGCCGCGCGGGAAGAGGAGTGTCGAGGCGATCGCGACCGCTTTGACATGGCTCTCGGGCTTTGCTCCGAAACCGCCGGATCCCCTTCTCTGACGAACGTGCCTTGTGCAGGACAAAGAGGACTTGCTAAATTACATAACACAATCTTTTCTTCCTGTATATTATCAGAGCAACGTTGTATCCGACTAGGATAGGAACCCCCTCTTTGATTGGACCGACTGGGATCGAAACACACAGCTATTTGAAGAGAGATATTTTGGAACGACCAAGGCCGTGCGCGCTTGCACCTTGTACCGGGTTGAGCCCTCATGTTTTTGTCAAGTAGATTGCTTGCAAATTTGAGCTGTTTTGGTCAAGTGATTGCATTCTATTCTATCAAGCGGTGCTAAATTTCAGCTAGTTTGTGGAGAGTTAGAGTGTCTTAAACGATCCATTTCTCTTCTTATGCCATGTACAATGACGATATCAGAGCACGTAGTATAGAACTCTTTATTTTCAAATCTTGGATGTACTACCAGGGCAAGTCAGGAAATTACATGCGCCCGCACTTTATTGTCGGATGCTCCACTTCGGAGTCTTTAAAAATTGTGAAGAAAATCATGGCCATAGATTATATTGTGTCTTGTGCCTCCATAAATTTCATAAACCACTATGACCATATATGACATGTGCAAAAAAAATAAAAAAAAATAAAGTGTGATCAGCACTTGATACTATCACTTAGATCTTTTCTTTTTGCACAGGGCACATATGATCATATTTTTGGATTAAACTTTGTGGGTGCACAAGACACAAGATAATTCATGTTCATGATTTATTTCGCAATTTTTGAAAGCTTCGAAGTGGGGCATCCGTATAATGGGGTGCAGGCGCAACTAGTTGTCCTTAAAGTGTATGCTGGAGGTGATGAGTCTGGAGGACCTGCAGAAGAAGGAGAGTAAATGGCACAGATGATCTCTCAACTTGTCGCGTGCGTGCAAATAAGTCGCCAACTTGCAAAATGAAAAAAAAAACGGTCACTCAACTTACCAAGTTTGTGCACTCGTGGTCAGTGGCGGAGCGTGAGCAAAACACAAGAGGGTGCCAATTACTTAGAGGAACACAAATTGTACATGAAAAAAGGACCAAGTCATAGAACAAATATAAAGGATAATGATGGCAGTGTCATGATGAGATATATTTTATGTTCATGCAAAATAGCAGATTTATTTTATGCTGCAAAGAAAAAAATATTCCTAATGGAAAAAAATACAACTGAATAAGACCAATAACTATTTAGAGAAATGACGTTCGTTCATTTTAGCTTTTTCTTTCACCCAGAAAATATCTTCTTACCTTGTTTCCAAATCAATTAGGTTTATAGATTCGTTTTGTTGTTGCTCTTCTTCTTCATCAATTTGCATCAATGCATCTAACTAAAACTCTGAATTACCTAATCTGGGCAGGGCTGCGGGCATCAGTTACATCTCAATCCTTTGAAATTATCAGAACCTAACCTGGTTGGGGGTGGCCGAGCTGGGCGCTCGTGCTCAGGGTTGGACAGAACGGCGCGGATCCTCTGACTTTATCCCTCTAACTTTTCTGTGACTTTGAGTCACTGATGAGTGGGCCCCATCAGACGTGGAGCCCACCTGTCAATGTCCCAAAGTCAGGCTGAGCTAAGTCAGAGAATCCCCACCGTGGACAGAAAGGCATAGTCCAGTAATTGTAAAAGGCCAGGCGCAGGTGCGGGAGCAGTCAGGACGTTGCGGAGACTGCACGCAAGCATGAGATTTGTTACCTGAAAAAAAAGCGTCATGGTGTGTTGTGTTTTTCATCAGAGCAAGAAAAAAAACAGGTTATCTTCTATATCTAAATAGCAATGACCCACTAAAGGAATTCTCTGCAATATTGTGCAGCCACGTCACCCTATTAGCATTGGCACCCACGAGCCACTCATGGTCACGTTTGAAGTAGCGCCCATTCAATTAGCAGCCGGTACCGTTCCATGAACTTTTGGTATTTTGGTATTCTTTAATTGCATCCGCATGCATCGAGCCGTATTGCCTCCCCCATTCAAGCATTGATTGGCGCCTGATTCACATTCCATCACTGCAGCAGTTTTATCCTCCTTGCCCGTCTCTTCTTCTCTCCCATTCCATCGATTTTTTACCCTCCGTTTCCCCTCTGCTTCCCAGCCGTCCCCAGTTTGGCATCACTCGTGTTTCCTTCGTGTCAACGAGACGAGGTACGGTGGTCATGTTCATCTCCTCGGTCGCTGCAGCTAGAGGAATGAATTAACTAGCTCGCCGGAGATGTCAGACTCCCTGTGTCGTCGATTGGTGAAGAAGCCGGCTGAAGCGGATTGGGGCAGTGCGGCGGCTATCGTGCTCGCCCTCCCGGACCACCAAGACAGCGGGCAGAAGGCACCAGCAGCTGGCGCGGCGTTGAGACGGAGGTGGATGCTTTGGCTGGCGGCGGAGGTGCTCGCGGCGTTCGTGGTGGCAAGGCACTGCTACGTTTTCCTGTTCAAAAAAGAGGGTGTGTGCTCGCGGAGGTGCTTATCACGTGCTCCGTTTTCCTGTTCATCTCCGAGGCACGTTCCGCTGGATTAGGACTCCTCCGTACTCCTAGGCGCCCCAGCCATGACATGAAGACCTGCAGCAGCACCCTGCACTGCACTCCAAGGTAAGCTGCAGCCTCTTTCCCCTTTTATTTTCTCCGGTTCTAAATTTTTCTTTGGAAGCTCTATGTCCAGCATCTCTCATATTAGCGGATTTCTCTCTCTCTCTCTCTCTCTCTCTCTCTCTCTCTCTCTCTCTCTCTCTCTCTCTCTCATGTGAACTTTTTCAGGGAATTAAGTCAAAATGGTAAACGATATGCCAGGATTTTGTGGTTGGTAGTTCTATTTGTCTAGCTTCTGTTTCTTCATCTGATCCAGTAGTTCTATTTGTATAGCTTCTGTTTCTTCATCTGATCCAGTTGATCACTAACATTTCGGTCCTGCACTTTTGCTTACGTCCTTTGTTTGTAATCAGAATTGGGCCTACTGGGTGTCAGAAAAGAATATTTATGTTCTCAAATTCTGTTGATGAATTGCAGGTATTTTAGTTTTCACGGTAATGTCATTCCAAATGTATGCTAAGTTGCTAACATGGTTTTTCTTCCGGCTTCCTTTCATGACGATGCAGACAGCAGGGGTTAATAATGGATCGTTGTTATACTAACTGCTAACACAATTTCTTACGATGTCACTTGAATCAGCCTCTTTTACAATAGTGGTATGAACATTCATGAACGTACTCTATTCTGACAGCCAGTGGCTGCATTTGCTTCAGTTTCTCTTTTAATTGGTCAGATGAAGCGTACATATTTGGTATGACCATTCGGTTGTTTGCATTTTTTCTGCATCGATGTCGATTGAGAGATAGAGTGCACTCTATCCATATTTCAAAAATCTATTTTTGCTTCTGTTGAATACTTACATTAGTCTCATCCAACTTTTTTAGCTCTTTACATGCAGCTCCATCCAAGGCGCGATTCACTGTCAGTATTTCTATCTTAGAGCAATGCCTTCGTGGTGTGTATGGCTTTCTGATAATTGGAGACAGATAAAAAAATCTTGGAGCAATTTCATTTTTGCCCCACTATGATCAGAAATAAAATTTATCAGAGGCACAAGGCCTATGCATCAAAAGGTAATGTACTTTTACCATGCATAGCTTATGTTAAGGATTATTGCCAGATTTCAACAAATGTGACGCGCGGTGCACGGTACCAATAGCCTATTTCACAGTATGCTTAGACCAAATAATTCAGGAGACTTTTTTCCACATTAATATTTTATGATGTTTTTCAGTTGAAGAGTATTGATGATAACAAAGGTGATGTCCATTCGAGTTATAATGAAATAAAATAGAAGCTCTTCTATCATTCTCTCTATTATATATTTCGTATTCATGCAGTTTTTACAGTAGTACATAACACTTTCATTTTCTCTCACATATGTTTACACTTTTTTATCATGCGTTACCGCAGCAACGTGCGGGGCATCATCTAGTTGCTAAAAGCTTTGGCGGCACGTGGGCGTGAGGTGCATGTAAAATGGCATCCTCTTTGGTGCGTGTGTATGGAATGCTCGAGGATTTTATATTGTTGGTTCTTTGCTCGGTACACTGTTTGCATACACGATGGAGTGGTTGCACGATACGGAAAAACGAGGCGGAGAAGGCGATGTGCGTATAAGGCTGTTAGCAGTCTGGTATGTTGTAAAGGATCATGTATATACAAGGCGCCCGACAGTACACGGAAGTATAGCGGGTGGACTAGGCGCAAGGTGGAGCATGGTTGTAGTTGGATATGTTCGGCTTTGTCGGACTGGATAGTCCGATGGATCAACATGTGTGGTTGATCGGACAAAAGATTGGCGACAACGATGTAGCAGCGTGAGGGTTGATGGTGTATGAATTCTGTGACGTGAAAACACGTGATGCATGTCCGAGGGATGTGTGCTTCCACATACGATGGCGTGGGATTGACTACTGACGGTGTGCACATGAGATTTTGAGGTCAACGAGGCGCGGGATGGACTAATCATCTACCATGGAGTCATGTTGAAGGTGGAGATGAAGTCTGGCGTAAGATTCCACTATGCTGATGGACTTCTTTGCCTCCAAGGATTTTAATGGGAATTTTGGTGTACTATAATCCTGCGTCGCAGGGAAATTTTCCCGTGTGTGCAATTTGATTCATACATCTTATACGGATTTTTTTGTAAGGATTGCTCTTCACTACACTTTGTACAAATTTAGCATCCACTTAGAGCATCTCTAGCAGAGCCCGCAAAACGCGCAAACCCGCAAAATAACCGCCGGATACGGATTTGGAACCATAAAAACGCAAAGAGCAGAACCCGCAAAACTCCCCGACCCGTAAAAGATTTTGAGGGGCCCCGTGAATCCGGCCCTCGAAACCGAGAAAGCTAGGTTTCCAGCCCCGGCCCACAGACGGAACCTCATCCTCTTCTATCGTTGGCGCGAGGGAAGATTCAGCCCCCGAACCGCCGCCGCCGCCACCGCTTTCTCTTCCCCCACTCCGGCAAGCGCGCGCCCTGCCCCGTCGTTGCCATGAGCTCCTCGGACCCGTCGCTGGTGACCAACCCGGTCGGGGCGGCGCCATCGACAGATCCACCGGCAGAGCTCGGCACCGCTGCCGTCGCCGCTGCTCCATTGGCGCCGTCGAAGCGGAAAAGACTGGGGACCGCCGGAGCAGCCCAAATCTTGGTTGCGGCTACCGCCGCCGCCGCGGCCAACCCGTCCCCTGCGGCTCCGAAGAAGAGGGCGGCCGTGCGCAAGGTTAGGGGCGCCGCCGCTGCTGCTCAAGCCAACGCGCCGTGCCCAATACTCAAGCTCCGCCCGTTCCCGCGGCGCAACCTCAACCCGGGAATGAAAGGTATGAACAAAACCACCCGCCGCTCCAAATTGTCAAATTGTGCTTGAGATCATAGAAATTCCCCTCCAAATTGTAGCACACAAGCTTTCATGGACGCATTAGGGTCGGCTGATATCAACAACCCTCCGCTTGGGCATTTCGGCTACAACGAGGCCGACGGTGGCGTCGATGGTGGTGCGGGCAAAGAAGACAACGAGGTCGAGGAGGTGGACGGGGCAGGACTTTCTCGGAGAGGTGCGAATTACACCGTTTTGGAGGACCAAACATTGATCCGTGCTTAGGAGAGTATTTCTCTCGATGCAACTCACGGCAATGATCAAACCAAGGATCGGTATTGGCAATGAGTGGAGGACAAGTTCTTCCAACCATGCCACGCAATGGCCGGTGCCTCGGACCTTTTGATCACTACAGGCCGTTGGGAAAGCATCAAAACAACATGTTCCCGGTGGAGTGGATGTTTGCAACAAGCGATGAATGCTCCTCCGAGTGGTACCGTAGATCAAGGTGATTGGGTGAGTTAAATAACCATTGCTATTGTTCACCGTAGGTATATGTAACCATTGCTATTGTTCACCATTGATACATGTAACCATTGTAGGAGCGCATTGCAAGAGAAAGGTTCAAGGACATGCCCGCATCCAAGAAGAAGCCATTTGTCCTTGATCATTGTTGGAAACTTCTCCAACATAGCGAGAAATGGAAGTTGAGGGACCAAGAGCCAAAAAAAGGGGAAATACGTGTTGAGGATGACTCCGATGATGATCAAGGTGGGAGAACAAGAACAAGCCCGAAGGCAACAAGAAAGCCAAGAAAAGAGTGGCGAAGCAACTTGAGGCACAAAGCTTGAGAGAGAAGCTTGATGACATGATGAAATCCAATGAGACCATGGCGAAATCCGAGGAGAACAAGATCATGATGATGAACCGAAATGAAATGGATGAAGTCACCTTGGAGTGGCATGACATCGCAAGGAAGGAGATATTGCATCGAAGGAAAAAAGCAATGCTAAAAGCTAGCGGTGGTGGTGGTGGTGCTGATGTGGCAGCCGGCGGTGGAGGTGGTGATGCAGCCGGCGGTGGTGGAGGTGATGGTGATGTCTTGGTGTAGGGTCTTTCGATGATGCGGATGGTCTTTTGGAAGCAATTTTTTGGTCATACGGATGGGAAACTATGTTAATTGCCGTCTTTAGATTCAAGAAACTACATTATTTGTTAAATTAATGTCGAATTTGTGAGCAATTTGACATACTTTGATACTCACTAGAAGAAATCGGCGCGCGTTGCTGCGCCCGTTAGTCATAAAATCAACAAAAGATGTCTATCAAATCATCCGTTTGGCTATAAACAATAGCATTGTAGGCTGTAACATGATGAGAAGCTCGCATACACATATAAGAGATGCGCCTCCTCATTTCCCTCTGAATCAACATTTAAATTTTTAACTACTATCACTCAATCCACCACGTCTGAGTCCCTATATTCATCATTTCTGGAAGAAAAAAAAGATGAAACACAGTTATTGCATTATGGCACAACTGCAATCGTCGGCAACAAACATTCACGCCAGGTGGAAGGTTCATAACCCAATACAGAAGCCATGTTCAAAAAATCAGGCGATTAATCCCTCTTCGGATGGTCAACAAGCAGCCGATTAACTGGATGATTTACCGATTAATTCTCTACTCGCTAGCTGAGCGAGCAGTTAGAGTGAACGATTTCTTCAACATTCAGAAGTACTATTGACATCAGTCTATCCCTAATGCCGCCAAATCGTGAGCTGCTTGTTACAAGCCCTCTGTACGTACTCAAGACTGAACTGAATAAAGGAAGTATTTAGGCGGAAATTCAATTTGGCTCCCGGAGCATATGCTCCCGGTATGTTCAAAACAATAGAATAAATTGAAAACTTTTCAAAAAAATCCGAAAAAAATCATGCACGTACCTGACGATGTCACGCACGACCGTGTCAAATTTCGCACCGAAACGACATCGTATGCGCCCTGTGCAAAAATGACAAAATTCTGACAGAAAATTCAAAATTTTGGATCTCATTTTTCTGTCAGAATTTTGTCATTTTGCATAGGGCGCATACGATGTCGTTTCGGTGCGAAATTTGACACGGTCGTGCGTGACATCGTCAGGTACGTGCATGATTTTTTTCGGATTTTTTTGAAAAGTTTTCAGTTTGTTCTTTTTTTTAACATACCGGGAGCATATGCTCCCGGGAGCCAAAACGCCTTCTTCTTATTTAGGAGGAACTTTGCATGAAGAATCATTGGCCCCAGCCTGGCCAGATCATCATAAGTGGACTCTATTGCCTGCTTGAAGACAAGGCGTCAAGGCAATCAGTCGAGAAAATAGGGCGGCCATTCCCCTGTTGTTCAGTGTTTGGGATCACATTCACCAGGGTCATCAGTTCAGTTTGCAGGGCATCAACAGCCATATTCACTCCCCCAGCTGCATCAAAATAGGATCACACGCTGAATCCCTAGCAATCGCAGCCCAGCCACCAGTACTTCTGTGGCTCTGTCATCATGGAAGGCTCCTCAATATTAATCTCGAAACAGGCTTTCGTCCCGCTTTATAAATAAAGCAACCACCCACAAGCATACAACGATCCAGTTAAAGATTCAAAAAGAAAAACAACAAGTCTGCTGGGGCCACAGCACAAAGAAGCCCAAAGCTAAAAAGAGACGATACAACTCCACAAGGGAGTAACTCAGTGGCTGGATGACGCAGATAGACGGCGTGCCGCCCTCAGAAGCTTCTCGATCAAACCATCCAGCCACTCCTTGTCCCGCTGTCTACAGAGCGGGTGCCACTGCTGCAAAAATGTCAAGAATTTGAAAACGGAGTCAGAGGCACGCCTCAGAAAGACACGCTCGATAACCATCTTGTTACGTATAGTCCAAAGTGTCCAGATCATCGCGGCAAACACTAACCAGAAGAGGCGCCTCCTCTTACCAGTACGGTTCGCCTGCACTTCTAGGAATTCAGCAAGGTCTTGGGCCTGCCACTCAGGACCAAGCGCCTCGGCCAGAAAACTCCACAGGAAGCGAGCTGCGGGGCAAGAGAAAAGAATATGGGTCCCCGACTCGGGGACCGCGCATAAGGGACAAGTACCATCCCCTGGGCCAAATCGCTTGACCACCTCCACACCCGAAGGGAGGCGGTCACGCAACAACTGCCACGTAAAGATCTTAATCTTTAATTTGAACCCCGCGGGCGCTGGTTTTCAGTGTTGTGCTTCTCAGCTGATTGTTGTTGGCGCTTTTTTGCAGAGTCTTCACTCATCAATACGGCGCTGCACGTGAAATCTGAATTCCTCTGCGGACGGGCGTCGTTCTTGATGATTACCTCTATTTCTTTTCTGCTATCAGCACCACAAAATCACCACTACTTTCAGGCACTGTTTGCTCCGACAGGAGCAGCAAGCTCACAATCTCCAGAGGGTTGCCGCAATTGAGTGTCCTCCATATCACTTCTTTGCAACGGAGGTTAAGATGACCCATATTTTCATTTGAACATAAAGTACACTGAGTATCCAGCTCTACTCCTCTTCGCTCAATATTCATCTGCACACGATGGTTATTGTGACTGAATCTAAAATCAAAAACATAAAGGAAACCGTGAGCCAGCGGAACTGCTAGTATATACAACAACAACAAAGCTTTTTTTTCCCAAACAAGTTGGGGTAGGCAACTGCTAGTATATACCATGCCAACATTTTAATTCTGGTATGAGAAAACTGTATTCGATACTAATGAAAACATTGTAAGAGAAGACATGAATATGGTATGCCTTGGCCCAATTCTTCCTATCAGAAGCAACTGAAGTGAGCACATATAACCCTTTAGATATTTTTCAGTGACCTTGCAGGGGAACTGCATATATATCCAATAATATAGAAAACAAATTAGAACACCGAACAAAGACATATGACCCATAAAAGAATAGTGCGCCTTGCCATGCCGATAAAATCTGATCAGTTCAATATCGTTTTCACAAAGCTACTAATTCTCAGACTGTCAACTTCTCTTGGTTTTTGACAGTCTAATGCCGAACATTCCAGATCTAGTTTGAACACAGAACAAAATGCACCTGCAAATTCAATTCATATGAAATATCAAATATTATGTGAGGTTATAAAGGAAACAGGGAAATGTAGAGTGTTCTTTGAAGTAATGTCCAAACAAAGGATATCGTATCTACGCTTATATGTATCAGCACTGCGCTTTTTGATAGGTTCGACATTGTAAACCTTAATAGTCAATAGACAATATTTAGATATAATGACCTTGCAGGAGAACTTCTTACAGTTAACTGTTAAACACCTTTAGAAATTTCACCGAAGGCAATAGGCAGTGTATTATATTACCAAAACATTTTTAAGTAGAGGTGCTACTATCCTCTTTAGTTTTCAAACATAAGCTTATTTCATAATGTAAGTGCCGATTACAAAAAAATAACGGAGCAATGTATGGCATGGCTTCCGATACTCAAACCAAAGCAGAACTGTAATGTCAACTATCCATTTATTTTCCCAACTTTTTGTAGAACAAATGTTAAGATGAAGAAGCACTACTAAAGATTCACTTCTAGTGAAAGCGAACCCAGAAATGGTCTGTACTATGTATTTTGTATCCAAAGGTTGCACATACGACCTATTGTTTATGTTATCGGAATCTCAAGAAAAATAATAAGAGCAAAACAACCAGAATCGCAATATTAAGTATCTTTGATAAATCATTGTACGAACATCCAGAAACAAAGAGCATGACATGGAATAATTGACATACACTTGTGCCAAATTATGTATTCCTATGGAATATAAAAAAGTTAGCATGCAGCTAGCTAGATGAATCTAGGACAATGGTAGTTAGCCCACCTGTACAATCTTGTGTAAGCTCAACTTATGTAAGTTGATTTCCATATTCGGAATATTCCTAAACTTAGTGTAATTGTATAAACTCGGGCTGCTTGATGCACGCCTCGAGATCAATCCCTCCTCTATACATATGCAAGATTACAGGAGCTGACTTGGTGTCCAAGTCGATGTACAAGATTGCTTTACAAGTAAGAAACCTAACAAACTAGGTAGGCAATATTTCATGTGATCTTTTTTTTTTTTTGCGAAACACAGTACAACGCAAGCGCTCATATACACGCGCACACACTCACCCCTATGAACGCACGCACGCACACCCTACCCCTATGAGCACCTCCGAGAGACTGAGTCGGCGGGTCGAGTCTTGAGATTGACGAAGTCACCACGGGCGCCTCGCTGTCGACGGGAACGTCGCCTCCCACTGAAGAATATTCCGCCTTAAATGAGAAACACCAGCGTCAAACCTGGGGTTTGAACTCTGGTGGGCTAGGGGTACAACCACCCAACTAACCATCTTGCCACAGGCAAGTTCTCATATTTCATGTGATCCTGTCGGTTTCCGTAACACTTAGAAACAAATCGAGACATTTATGGGTTGCTGTCCGTAAAAGAATATATTCAGCATATGACGAGCAAAAAAATATTGTCATAATCAGTAGTAGAGTAATATACATTCATGTATTAACCTTAGTTAGGGAAAATATGCCTATATATAGAAGTGCGGAAATCAAGAACAGAATAGTAACAAAGAAACTCAATATCCGATATCTGTTCGCCTAGTCCAATTCTTACAAACCTATGTCATGCATGTTGAACATAAAAGCATCTAGAATTGCAGGTAAACTCGGTATATCAAGCTTGTTGCTGACTGCCCCGCGCCTTGTTCACATCTCTCAGCTCATTCTGCGGATTCTTCTCCACCAGAAAGTCACTAGAAAGCAAAATTTTCAGTTAGCACCTAAGAAACCGACTAAAGCTATAAATTTAACGTGCACATTAACATAGATATATTTCATCAGCCAGGGGGAATGCAAGTCGTAATTATCTCCATGGGCTCCCTGATATACAAACCTGATCACATAGTATTCTGGTGCAAAATGTAGTGATGATTCCATCGTAGAAGTACCCTGGTCATGATTGCTCAATGAATATTTTCCAACTTCATAAACCTAGAAGTGTCGATTAATATTGCAACCTGATTCTGTCCCTTGCTGACACAACTAAACCCTTTGTAGAGTTCATATAACTTACTGAACTAAGCATGATATCACATTCTATGGAGTTTATAGATTTTTTCATTCTGTATAGTATAATGTTTTCCACAATAGAAATCTATCGAAGGCAGTTTTGAGAAAACTCAACCGCATAAATTGAAGTTCTATTTAAGTATAGTTTTATTTTCTAGCAAGTATCTTGAAATCTCAAGAATCCTTTTGACTGGTACAACCCAATTGAGAAAATAACCGTATTACATGGCAATCAACTTTTATTTGGCACAATCTACAGAAATCGCACTACAAAGTCCTCCATGTGTAAAATGGGGGAATGACAGTACACACGTGAGGCATGAATGAAGAAAAATAGGGGTAAAATTACCCACGGTTTTGCTTCAATAGAAAATTATAATATACTTTTCAGACTTCATAGGGTTCAGCCATAGAGTAAACGAGCTCAAATTGGAGAAGTGTGAGAGAGAGAGAGAAAGGTGTGGCAGGACGTGGACCTTGTCGACTATGTCAGGGTCGAGTTAGGCGAGACAGCCTTGAGAAAATGAACGCCCAGTCCAACACCGCTGCAGCGTGTCCTTGTTGGCGGCGCAACTCATGGCGAGGGCCGTGCGACCTCCGGGAGATTCCGGGCGTCACTATCGCCGGCCAGTGCCTCGCCGCGGCAAAGAGCTGGAGAGTTGACGGGGCGGCGCGGTGGGCTTCCAGTTCGTCGAGGTCGCTAGAAGAGGCTGGATTGGCTGCTACAAAGGGAAGGTTTCAGTAGGAAGAAGACGGCCAAGAAGAGGATGCCCAGAACGTCGCCGCCCAGTCGGCCGCCGCCGCAGTTCATCCTCTCGCCGCAGTTCTGGTCCTGTCTGCGATTTTGGTTAGGACCGGGAGGGAAAGGGAGCAGCCAGGGTGACGAGGGCATGGAGGAGGAAGCCCAGGGCAGGGAGAGAAGTCCGGGGGACGCGGGGGAGGGAGGGAGGGGCTTACCAGGTCGCTGCCGCCGCGGGTACAAGCTCCATCGCCGCCTTCCCCAAGTTCGAGCTCCGTCGCCTCCGCGTCTTTTCCCTGTCGTGAGCGAGTCGAGCTCCATCCCCACGTTGCGTCCACCTACGGGCCCACGCCGAGCCCAACAGCAACACGACACGCAAACAACAAAGAATAAACGAGGAATCCATGTGTCGCTGATTTGTGGGCCCGTGTCGTGGATTCACCACAGGCCAGGAATCCTAGCTAGATTGTATGTTGTAGAGATGCCTACTTCATGTTTTGCATATACAGTTTCTGAACGAGGCGGGACGGAGCAGAAACCGCAAAGCCGAACCTCAACAAGCCGAACCTCGCCAAACCTCAAAACAGTTGAGGTTCGGCTTTGCGGTTTCTGCTCCGCCGCGCCTCGTTTCTAGCCAAAAAACGCGTGTTCCGCGACCCTTAAAACTGTTTTGCGGGCTCTGCTAGAGATGCTCTTAGACCCATATATCGGGGAAAATCCTTTGTTTTCATGTGATGCAACCAAACACACCAATTTACTGTAATGCGGTGTTTAAAAAACATGTGAATCAAAGAGGCCCCGATTTATTATAAAAAACTTAAAATAATCTTACACCTGTCATGTTTCTTTTTTGCGTCAGTTTTATTTTCTCTCCTTGTATCGGTAGGCCACGACGTCGTTGGGCCCAGCTTAAGCGAAAGTGTTGTTATGAAAGTAGTCTTGCACACTTAGCTTTACGCTCATAGAAGCCTCCTCTCCCACGTCCCAGCGAGCCCACTAGGGTCTATTGTACTACTCAAATAGCCCAGCCTGGCCCGTTGACAGGTCCACATGAGAGTGCACATCCAGTGTGTAGTCCAGGGAGGAAAACCAGTGCGGCGGCGCCGGCGCTGGCCAGGGAAGAGATGGATCCGGCTGGCCCTAGCGCCAAGAAGATGAAATTAACTGCGTCGACTATCCACAAAGCGGCGGAGACTTTGCCGGCGCAGGTGGCTACGGAAGCGAACGATCCCAAACCACCCACGACCACCAAGAGAAGCCAAGAACCACCGGCCGGAGTGGAGGAAGAAGGCGGCGAGGAATTGCTGGACCACATCAGCAACCTCCCCGACGCCGTCCTCGGCGAGATCATCCCACTCCTGAGTCCTGACTCCCCCATCCCTCTCCCGTCGCCCCGCCCCTCTCGTCGCTGCCTCACACCCCGCCGCCGCCCTATCGCTGAGATTTCCACCGCCCCTCTGATACCCCAACCTCCGGCAGCGATAAGGTGAAGCTCTCCTCTGCCTCCTCTCCCAGCCTCAATCCTTGCTCTGTTTGCTCTTTTCTTTTCGAGATCACTGTTTGCATAGGCAGCACTGTCTATATATTTGGAATCTGATTGTGCAAATGGTGGACTCATTGTGCGAACAGGAATGTGTATTTGCAGCATTTTCTTCGTACATGAATGATTTTATAAATAAGAATGTTTTACTAAATGCTTGTGTTTATTATGTACTGGGGCAATCATTGGGGCTCGTGTGCTTCCTAGAGTCCCAAGAAAGATCGCTGATGCGTTTAGGGGTAGAAAAGTCTCCGGCAAATTCACCTCCTTGGCTCCGTCAGCTGAAGCTCACCACCTCAGAGGCAGTTGTAGACTAGCATGAACTGGAGATCTGCTGAAGCATTGCCTCTCCTATAGTCTGCCACCGTTGTGCCATATTGCTGCCACTGACTCTTCATGTTCGTTGCAGCCGTTGCCGCTCTCATTCTACCTCACTGCATATTTTCTCCCATGTCGTCTCCAATCCGTTCGCAATTGGACATTTGTATTCGACGTGAGCTTTTAATCATCCTGTGATGCCAATTGGACATTTGGCCACAGGCTGGAAAACTTAGGGAAGTGATGCCAAATGCCCGAAAGTGAATTTGGCACCGGTAACAAATATATGATGTGGAAGGCCTAATCTCGTGAGAGTTGCTTTGTAGCCTGAAATGTGGTCATTATCAATCAACAGTTCGCATTTTTATTAAAGCAAATTATTGTTGGAAATTGCTACTTCTATACCTGCTAATTCCTTTTGTTTTACCATTTGAAGGTCTTCTGAAATTGCTTGGCTGAACTAATGTACAAACAAGTAAGTCTGAGTTTGCATCTTCGCTACAACTTTTCATGGGGTTAATGCATATTTGGTGCTTGTGAAAAGGAAAAGATAAACATGTGAATCATGAATTCTTCATTTGACAATACCGCTCACTGCGTTTTTCTGCTGTTAGCGATTCCCAGTTGGATTATTACGGGCAATATGAAGCTGGGCTCGATGAAGGTGAAACCCGCGAAACTAGTATTCCCCCAGGACAACCAGCCTCTTTCCATCATTTCTGCTGCTAAGATTGCAGATGTTTCCATAACCATTGACCCCTGCCTTTCCTCCGGTTCAGTGCCTACACTACACTTGGTTCTGGGTAAAATTACCTTTCAATGTATAGATTTAGGCTTTGGCTTTCCTCTCTGGTTAACTACTGCATTTGCTTTCTTTTAACGTCAACTATGGACACTGTTATCATGATTTTGCCTACATCCTCTTTTTTAATCTGTTCATTTTAATAATATTCCTGGTTAAAAAATAAATGCTGATGAAAATCTCGACTGTTAGAATATTATGAGTCGACCAAAGCAGTTTTATTGTTGAAATGTGGTTTCCACTAGCCATTGTCCTTGGCATTTCCTGCATTTAAGTATGTGGGTTTATAGTTTCTCAATGAATATATCATGATCCCTGTACAGGGAGTTTATACACGGCGTCAACACAATTCTTCGTTACATTGCACGTGCTGTATCTGCTTCAAGCTCCTTGTATGGCGAGGATGCTATTCAGGCAGCACATGTATGTTTCTGTTCTACATATGGTGTCTGTTACTGATTTTCAAGATCATCTAAGTATATTCTAAGTTGGCATTTTTATGCACCTGTAGGTTGACCAATGGCTTGAGTACGCTCCACTCATTCTTTCAGGCTCTGAATTTGAAGCTGCTTGCTCATTTCTTGATGGATACTCGGTGTCTCGAACTTTCTTGGTTGGTTATGGACAATTGCTTTCATTGTAGTGTGGTCAAATCTCACAGGTAATTTCTGGTTTATTTCATCCATGCATAGTTTATTGTTCTCTCTGTGTTACCATGGAGATCACAACTCTTTTCTTCAGGAACTGGTCAACGATGGGAGAATCTAAGGAGGTCAAAGAAATATCAAAACCTTGTCCGTTGGTTCAACAACATAGCTGTAGGCTTTGCATACGCACTGGATGAAGTTACAGCTGCTTATGTTGGGAAGCGAGGGATTGGCAAATCTCCTGCACCATGCTTAAAAGAAAAGATGCCTGGATTGAAGGAGAACACCTCAGGTTATGAAATCAATCTCCCAGGTGCAAAAGTTGGGGACGCTTGCATACGTTTTACCCCTGAGCCTAATGTACAAAGAAGTAAGTCATAGGGTTAATTTGCGGCTCGTGAAAAAGATAAGATAAACATGTGAATAATGAATTCTTCATTTGACCATATCGCTTACTACGTTTTTCTGATGTTAGCAGGTTCCCAGTTGGATGATTACGGGCTATATGGAGCTGGGCTCCATGATGGTGAAACCTGCGAAACTAGTTTTCCCCCAGGACAACCCGTCCCTTTCCATCATTTCTGCTGCTTAGATTGCAGGTATTTCCATATCCATTGATCCCTGCCTCAGGTTCAGTGCCTACACTACACTTGGGTTCTGGGTAAGATTACCTTTCCATGTACAGATTTTGGCTTTGGCTTTCTTCTCTGATTGACTACTGCATTTGCTTTCTTTAACGTCAACTGAACACTATTATAATGATTTATGCCTACCTCTTCTTTTCAGTCTGCTCATTATAATAATATTCCTTGTCTAAAAAAAGTTATGTTGATGAAAATGTTTTACTGTTAGAATTTTATGGCTCTGTCTTTCCTCTCTGATTAACTACTGCATTTGCTTTCTCTTAACGTCAACCGGACACGATAATCATGATTTATGCTTGCCACTTCTTTTTAATCTGATAATATTCCTGATTAATTTTTGTTGTTGAAAATGTCGATTGTTAGTATGAGTCGACCAAAGCAGTTCATTGTTGAAATGTGTTTTTCACTAGCAATTTATGGGTACTCAGTGCTGTGTACGTGGTAAACTTGACATACAGGACCCTAACAAATCACTTCGAGATCCTGTGTACTACTGTTGCAACCTTGATCCCCATCACCGTGCTGGCTCAAAATACAAGGTCTATCCAACATATGACTTCGCTTGCCCATTTGTTGATGCATTGGAAGGAGTGACCCATGCTCTTCGTTAAAGTGAATACCATGATACGAACCCACAGTACTATCGTATCCTTCAGGACATGGGGCCGCGGAGGGTTGAAATCTATGAGTTCAGCAGGCTGAATGTGGCTTATACTGTTCTTAGCAAGCGCAAGCTTCTCTGGTTTGTCCAAAACAAGAAGGTGGAGGACTGGACTGACGCATTTTTTTCTGACTGTACAAGGAATAGTACGTCGTGGCTTGAAGATCAAAGCCTTGATCCAGTTTAAACTTGAGCAGGTAATCTTCAGTGAGTTAATCTTCTGACCTAACAAATATATGTGTGTCTGAGTTATTAACTCCTTTCCTTTTTTTGCATTTCCTATTTGTGAAGGGTGCTTAAAAAAATCTGAATGTTATGGAGTGGGATAAACTCTGGACAATCAACAAGATAGTTGATCCAGTGTGTGGAAGGCATACTGCTGTGGTGAAAGAGAAACGTGTGCTCTTGACACTTACTTATGGTCCAGAGGAACCATTTGTTCGAATCTTACCAAGGCACAAGAAAATGAGGGTGATGGAAAGAAGGCTCCAATGTTCGCAAACAGAATTGTGCTAGAGTATGCTGATTCATCGGCCATTAGCATGGGTGAGGAAGTCAATTTGATGGACTGGGGAAATGCTATCATTAAGGAAATCAAGACAGATAATGGAACTGGTACAAAGAAGTAAGTCATAGGTTAATTTGCGGCTCGTGAAAAAGATAAGATAAACATGTGAATAATGAATTCTTCATTTGACCATACCGCTTACTACGTTTTTCTGATGTTAGCAGATTCCCAGTTGGATGATTACGGGCAATATGGAGCTGGGCTCGATGCAGGTAAACCTGCGAAGCTAGTATTCCACCAGGACAACCCGCTGCTTTCCATCATTTCTGCTACTGAGATTGCAGGTGTTTCCATAACCATTGATCCCTGCCTTACCTCAGGTTCAGTGCCTACACTACACTTGGGTTCTGGGTAAGATTACCTTGCAATGTACATATTTTGGCTTTGGCTTTCTTCTCTGATTAACCACTGAATTTGCTTTCTTTTAACGTCAACTGGACACTACTATAATGATTTATGTCTACCTCTTCTTTTCAATCTGCTCATTTTAATAATATTCCTGGTAAAAAAGATCATGTTGATGAAAATGTCGACTGTTAGAATTGTAGGGCTTTGTCTTTCCTCTCTGATTAACTACTGCATTTGCTTTCTCTTAACGACAACTGGACACGATTATCACGATTTATGCCTACCTCTTCTTTTTAATCTGCTCATTTTAATAATATTCCTGGTTATTTTTTTATCCTTAACCTTAACAAAGCCTTTTGTCCCAAACAAGTTGGGGTAGGCTAGATATGAAACCCTGTCACGAGGACTTCTCAGGAGGTCACCCATCCTGGTACTACTCTCGCCCAAATGGGTTTCATATCATGAAAATGTCAATTGGTAGTATGAGTCGACCACAGCAGTTTTATTGTTGAAATGTGTTTTTCACTAGCGATTGTCCTTGGCATTGCCATTATTTAAGTATGCGAGTTTATAGTGTCTTGATAATCTACCATGATCCCTATACAGGGATTTTATACACGGCGTCAACACAATTCTTCGTTACATTGCCCGTGCTGCATCTGCTTCTGTGATCCTCTATGGCGAGGCTGACGCTGAGGCAGCACAGGTATGTTTCTGTTCTATATATGGTGTCTGTCAATGATTTTCGAGACCATCTCAGTATATTATAAGTTGCCATTTTGATGCATCTGTAGGTTGATCAATGGCTCGAGCGCTCCACTGATTCTTTTAGGCTCTGAATTTGAAGCTGCTTGCTCATTTCTTGATGGATACTTGGTGTCTCGAACCTTCTTGCTTGGTTATGGACTGGTCTGACACATGTTTTTACTGTACAAGGAATAGTACGTTGTGGCTTGAAGATCGAAGCCTTGATTCAAATTATACTCGAGCAGGTAATCTTCTAATGAGTTACTCTTCTGATCTAATAAATATATGTGTTTTTGAGTTATTAACTCCTTTCCTTTTTTCATATTTCCTATTTGTGAAGGGTGCTTCAGACAATATGAATCTTATGGAGCGGGATACACTCTGGACAGTCAACAAGAAGATAGTTGATCCAGTGTGTGGAAGGCATACTGCTGTGGTGAAAGAGAAACGTGTGCTCTTGACACTTACTAATGGTCCAGAGGAACCATTTGTTCAAATCTTACCAAGGCACAAGAAATATGGGGGTGCTGGAAAGAAGGCTACAACGTTCGCAAACATAATTTGGCTAGAGTATGCTGATGCATCACCCATTAGCATGGTGAGTAAGTCACTTTGATGGACTGGGGAAATGCTATCATTAAAGAAATCAAGACACATATGGAACAATTACTCAACTAGTTGGTGAATTCCATCTTGACGGCTCAGTGAAAACAACAAAGCTGAAGCTAACATGGCTATCAGATATTGAAGACCTTGTGTGTCTCTCTTTGGTAGATTTTGACTACCTAATCAATATGAAAAAGGTGAGAGGTCGTGTTTTAAGTTCACTTGCATGCACATGAGCACCAGAACTGTACTCTTATACTATCTATTTGCTACATTAGTTATTATTGTAGTATGAATGCCTTTAACTTAGGTTAGCTAGATACTTCTGTGGCACCGTTACTTAATCTGTTTAACTATGCGTTGTTTGGCCAACTTATCTTGCCTCAACAGCTTTTCAAGGCTTTCGTTGAATTGGTTGGTCTTTGAAACTCAACATGGCACCCTACCCATACTTCACTCTACTATTGCTGGAGCTTATATCAAAGATATTAAGTTTCATCTTATTATATGTATGTGATGATGTTTTCTTGGATGAGTTATCTCTTCCATCGTCGTGTCCATGTTGTCCTGGTCAATCATTAAGTGGTATGCCTACATGTTCATTTAATCCTAATACGTGGCACTTCTGCAGCTGGAAGAAGACGAGAACTTCCTGGGTAATCTTAACCCATGCACTCGAGGAGAAGCTCTTGGAGACCCGAACATGTGCAATATCAAGCAAGGAGAACTTACACAGTACGAAAGGAAATGGTATTGCAGGTGTGATGTTCCGTTTGTCTTGTCGTCGAAACCAAATTGTGCCTTTTCCCATTCCAGACGGCCGACAGAAGTTTGACATCTCTTGTTTCTGGAGCCTAGGTCCTACCAATTTTTGGACATCAATTTTGCAACTCGGAATTTGTAAATAAGCGAATCTCGGAACTTCAGTATCGTTATGTAGTTCCTTTAGCATGTTTGAGGATCTGTGGAACAGATATTAAGATGAGAATTGACTTCTCCATATCTGTGGTAGATGACTTGTTTGGGCATTAAAGAATGTTCTTATTGAAAACCTCAGGCCCTTTTGAATGTACTACATTTTGTTGTGCTGTCCTGCATCCTGCATTTGGCATGTATTGAACGCCAGGGCATCTGCACTTTTCTTCAGCATGCTGCCTGTTGTCAAAAGTGATCAGTTTTTGCTAAAGAAATGCCGATATTTTTGTGATCTACTAGAGTCTTATCTCTGGGTATCATATTCTTACAGGACCTTTTCGTTCCGATTTCACTATATGTTGACTGACTTGGCCATTGATTCATTTCTTGCCAAAACTTGGACAACTCCTGAGCAAACAATTTACTGGCCAAACATGGGGATTTCATAGACTTGGATGGACTGTGTCTTGGAAGGAGAAGAGGATCAAGAATTCAAGATGTGGGAGGGAAGAAAAAGAAATCGATATAGACACAGAGCTTTCAATGTGGGCAAGTCGAACTGGTGTTACTGCTGTTTGAGACGCTCTCTGGGTTTGCAGTTTTCAGTGTTTGTGCTGACGAGCCAGATGTCATGGAGGTTATATGGGGACTCAGGCAGTGCTGTACATCTGGCTGAATCAGTTTCAAACTTGCCGAGATGATCATGAAGTGCCTCTGCCCTATGCAGAAAATGGCTGTAGGAAAGCCTGAATATAAAAATTGGGCGTGAGCTGCCTGTATGGTGGTCTGAAGAAGCTGTGAATTCTTGTGAGATGGTTTCAGAAGAGGAGGTAGCAATGTTGGTGACTGATGCACCATTCTATGAAACTGTGTTGAGCCTCAAGGATTCTTGCTCGGGAATGTAGAACCATATGGTGTGTGTATATGCTCATAAAGTTAGGAGGGCTAAGGAGAAACAAGTGTTGATCGAGAAGAATGTACCAGTCCAATGCATATGAAGATTAACTTGTCCAAGAAGAAAGAAAATGCAGCAGGCTGACAGACACTGCCTGTTCCTTGGAGCAACAAGCTAATTTTTTTTAAATAATACATTTATTTAATTAAATTCGAAAAATATAACGGAAAACTACGAAATTACAGGAATAATACGGCCTCGGCCAGATTTGGGCCGACAAGACCTCGTCGGCCAGAGTTGGGCCGAAAAGTGCCCGTCGGCTGAACTCCAGCCGACTGCTTTGCATGGCGGGCCACGCCTGCGGCCGACAGGCCTTTCGGCGTCACGTGGCCTCCGTCGGCCCAAGCCTGGCCGACCGCCCTTATCGGCCAAAGCCTGGCCGACAGGGCAATCCAACCAACAATTTTTCGCGCCAGCCCTTCCCGGCGACGCCCGTTCGCGCCTTATTTTTCCCGCCTTCTTCTCTCCCTCCCGTTTGTCGCTCCCGGTATTTTTTCCGCCCTTCTTGTCCCGCCATATTTCTCCCGCCCTAATTCTCCCGCCATAGTTCTCGCGCCTTTTTTTTCCCGCCATTTACCTCCCGCCTTTTTTCTCCCGCCATTTTTCTCCCGCTCTTCTTCTCCTGGGTGAGCCTATATATATACCCCAATAGATTTGGTGATGGAGGAGGGGTGTGGTGCGTGGTTATTTCCTCAGTCGGATAGGAACGATGTCTGGTAGTTCGGGTCCTAGTTCGGAGCATAGGTCGTGGTGTGTTTTGTATCACGCCGCAATATGGACTGAAGGTAGTATTAGGGAGGGTAGGCCCAAGAGCTGTTATAGGGAGCTAGTTAGTGAGTGGGGCAACATTCGTGAGGTGGGAGAAATTATAGCCAAAAAAACCAAAATCCAGATGACCCCTGAAGAAATTAGGGATGAAATTGATGGGTGGCGGTGGAAGTGGCAGAGAATTAATGAGCTAAAAGCTATTGAGGCGGGGCTTAGGGACATGCCTATGACACCGAAGTCAAAGATAATCCATTTTTCGCCGGAGGCCTATGCATTTCACGTGAAGGTAACTGAGTACCGAATTTATATTATGTTAGAATCTAGTGTTATCGTACTAACTTTTTTCCCCTGATTTTGTGAATGTCCAGCACTGGCCTGCCGATGGACAGTTTGTGAACAAAGAGATCCCTCATTTTGGTTGGATGGAAATGCTTTTTGGCGCATGTCGTGATGGGCCTGGAAATCTCCTTCACGCTGAAGCAGTGAAGAGGGCTATATCAAAGGCGAAGAGTGGTGGATCATCCAAGGCTGTCGTCGATGAAAATAGTGATGACGACTTCATGCCTCCAACACGAGCACGTGGCAGAGGGAAGTGAAGTCGTTGATTCGAATTACTTTCGTACTCAGTTACCTCCACGTGATTAGAATTAGTTATCGTTGAGTTATATGTGAGACATATATGTACGTAGAACTACTGAAGTTGTAACGGAGAGTTGTCTCACATAATAATATGTCTCGTAGAACTACTGAAGGATATGTCTCGTACATACATAATAATATGTCTCGTACATATATGTCTCACATACAAATCGAAATACATATATGTCTGACATACAAATCGAAATACGAATATGACCCAAAGATATCACTGACCACGGCGTCGACCACATATACCGGAAGTCTCATGGACGACGTCTGCGCATGCGCGGAGGTCTGGCAAGGTTTGGATCTGGCGGAGTCCAACCCAGCCTGTTGGGTGGCACAACCGCACGTCCAGGAATCAGTGATCCAGCATCATCATCATCCTGCGTCTCCTGTGTGGGGTAGGGTGGAGGAGTATTGTACATACCCATCCAATTGTCCAGTTGTGTGCGTACTTCAGGTATGGTCCCACTGTCGTGCTCACTCTCCCATGCGGATCCAGATGACTGCTGAGCGGACGTAGACGGACGATTTCCTGGATGCAATACAACATTAAGAAAGAAGTACGTAGCATTTAGCGTGGTGAATACAAATTTACAAGGTACTTACCATGTGGCTGCGGAGGTGGTCGAAGCTGATAGCCTGTCGTGGGACTAAACTGCTGCTGCCAATGCGAGCCTCCAGCCTGGTCAGGAGAGGGTGCTCTGGGCGACGGCTGCGACGTCGAGCCTCCAGCCTGGTCAGGAGAGGGTGCTCTGTGCGACGTCATACGAGGTCGTGGTTGATGTCGATCCTGAGGCGTCACCTGCGGCTGCGGCTGTGGCTGTGGCCGTTGCGGTGGATGACGTGGTGGGCGTTGTGCTGCTTGGCGGTGATCGACGTCAGACGCACGTGTGCACGTGATAGCCTGGTAGATACCTCGCAGCCTCTGCTCGAAGCGCTGCAGGAAGGACTGATGGTGCGGCCGGTCCAATAGAGGGCCAGACGATAGGGAACGTCTGTAATCGGACACCTCCGTCTGTAGCTGGTAAGTCAATTCAGCCTGTAATTTGCATCGTTATCAGTAAGTTGTACATAATTTTGCAAAATTTGTAAGAATTAACTAATCTCTTACCGCGTACTGTCTGGAGCCTGCAGTAGACTGGGTCGGATACATATCCCACGTAGTAGGAGCCGGTGTAAGCTCAGGATGCTCGACATACGTAATGCGTATCCGGGTTGAGGTCATGTAAATTTGCAGGTACGAATTGAATAGGTCAGGATCAAACACGAGGTCCTCCTGCCAGACTCGTGTCGTCGCAGTTTCCCACTCTGCAACGTAGCTGCCAACCCTCCGCATCCACGATAGTGCGCTCCTATTAGTTCCCTTTCTTGTGAGCCTACAGTAGTAGTAAGTGTTAGACAATTCCTCTGTGGATGCGTAATTGAATAATGCGTAAATAAACAATGCGTAATTAAACCTACCCGTGGATGTTAGGTGGGACATGTTCCTCTGTCGACAGAGGAAGTGCCTGTTGTCGTAGACCAAATTGCCTCATAACCCGCTGCTGGGCCATCTCCTCCACGCAGATATCAAAGACAATTTTTGATTTTGTCATCCAGTACGCGCGATCTCTCGTGCACAGGTCAGACATACCACCCGGGTATATAGCCTCCTTTTTTGCTTGCGTGTACGGTCGCCAGATTACCGCTCCCGAACTCAGAATGTCGAACTGCTCGTTGAATGGCTCGTAGCAGTTCCTCATCTGCGAATGAGCAAAGCGTCTCTGCACGACACAAAATTTATTGCAAGTCGGCAAAAATATAACAATTGTGATAAATACGTAGATTAGACATACCTGACGACGTGTCCAGATAAAACCAAAAGTAGGCATGTCTATGTGATCAGCATCAAAAAACGCATCCACTGGGAAAGCCTCGTGTGCACGCACGTCTGGTCGTCCAATTGGGAACCTCTCCCATGACCAAAGCTGCAACAACAAGGGACATCCAAGTATGGATGCTGTATCCGACAGTAGATGGCACCCGTTGCACATAGCTCGGTAAGTAGCCGCTAATACAGCTGATCCCCAACTCCTCTGTGTAATGTGTTCTGGCGCAGTAGCACTCGCGATCTCGAAAGCAATAGGGATGTACCTCTTGCTAATAGTGGTGACATGGTTCTCCGTGAACATCACCTTCCCCATAAGCCACAAGATATATGCTTCAAGGCTCCTAGTGATTTGTGTAGCATTCAGCGGAATGCCAGCAGGAAACTTATGTATCTGTACATTTCAAAATAAATTCTGTCAGTGAAATGAAACGATGCATGGAAACATTGCATTCTGTATATAAATTGATGCATGTAAATTAAACAGTGCGTACCTGAAAATCCAGTAACCATCCAAGTTTAGGTCCGTGATTCTCTGACTTAAACACTCCAGCATTGGGGTTTATACCCTGAAAGCGAAGTGACATCTCGTGCTCCACTAAGCATGTGAGAAGACAGTTGTCTATCACCATGCATGAAGACTCATCAGTGGCCTCTACTAGACGCGCGAAAGGTAAAAGTCCAGCCCACTTCAACCTGCATGTTCAGCAAAGAAATATAAATTCATAATCATATATACGTAGCGAACAAGAAAATTAATGCAGATAATATATGACACGCAAAAATAAATTAGGCATGTACCTCTCCTCCCAAGCAGGGTGTATCTGCCAATATTCTCTCGGTTCTCGAGTTATTAGAGACTCGAGGCTACGCTCCTGTAATATCCTTGCGCGATGGTTTTGATCCACATCCGGACTGATCAAGTATACTTGTTCCATATCTTCGCGTAGCTAAATTAAAAGACTAAATTTAAAACACAGATGCATGAAATGAAAGTCTAAACTTAAAACATACTGCAGACTAATTACAGATGAAATCAAACTCTAAATTTAAAACACTGATCCGCACTTATTACAGATAAAAACATACTCTAATTTAAATACATTGATCCACACTGATGCACACTAATGTTATAATCGGCAACAAGTATGTACTTAATATTAGTACCGCAACAAATACCTAGCAATATCAATATCACACTGCCACCTTAACACTAATGCGTACATAATTAACAGTAAATCCTAATTAGCCAAAAAAAACGCATACCCTTGAAGCGTGCCGATTCAATGGACAACCACCGTCACCACCACCGCTGCACCACCACCACGCTGCACCCCCACCACCACGCTCCACCACCACCACCCTACACCAACCTCCACCTAAACTAAACCATTGCTCTAACCAAACAACACGAAATTGCACAAAATCCTAACCCAATGTATATCTGAGCTGCCTAAACTCTCTAACACTACATGCAGGAAGAATTGTTGGTTGGATTGACAGATCGGGCAGCAGGGAGCTGCTGTGAGAAAGAAAGGAGGAAATGAAGAAGAAGAACGCGAGGAAGAAGAAGAGGCTCGGCCGAGCCTTATTCAGCACCCTGTCGGCCAGGCTTTGGCCGATAAGGGGCGGTCGGCCAGGCTTGGGCCGACGGGAGGCCACGTGACGCCGAAAGGCCTATCGGCCGCAGGCGTGGCCCGCCATGCAAAGCAGTCGGCTGTAGTTCAGCCGACGGGCACTTTTCGGCCCAACTCTGGCCGACGAGGTCTTGTCGGCCCAAATCTGGCCGAGGCCGTATTATTCCTGTAATTTCGTAGTTTTCCATTATATTTTACGAATTTAATTAAATAAATGTATTATTAAAAAAAAATTAGCGGAGCAACAACCCGTGGCAACTACTGTAACCGTTTTCACCCAGCCAGCCGGCGCCAGGCTGTCAATAAAACCACGCCGTCTGGCCGAACCGCCCGGCAGAACCCAGCCTCCCGTTCGTTCCCTCCCTCTCCATTCCAAAACCCAGAGGAAAACAAGCCGGCGAGTCGGCGAGAGAGCACCGCAAGCCATGGAGATCAAGGAGCTGCGGGACGGCTCCGAGGACGAGGACTGGGAGTGGTTGGAGGCATGGGAGGAGGAGGACGAGTGGGAGGAGGTGGGCTCTGGCTACGCGGTGCTGCCGGGGGAGGCGCTGCTGCTGGTGACGCGACGCCCCACAGCGCTGGTGGCGAGGCGACGCGACACGGCACTGGTGGCGACGTGACGCGCCACGGCGCTGGTGGCGGCGCGACGCGCCAGGACAGCGGCGAGCTCACGGGACGCGGCGGCGGCGAGGGTACGCGCCGCGGCGACGGCGAGGGGACGCGCCACGGCAGCGGCGACCTCACGGGCCACGGCGATGGCCACGCGACGCGTCGCGGCAGCGGCGACCTCACGGGACGCGTCGGGGGCGACGTGACGCGTCGCGTCGGGGGCGAGGGGACGCGCCACGGCGATGGCGACGCGACCGGCCAAGGCGCTGGTGGGTGGTTCGACTACGCGAAGAGGACGGTGATTGCGGCCGGAGCTCGGGTGCTGTTTTACCCAACCTTGGCGACCAATGTGGCTCGAAACAAGATGCAATAGGAATTTCACTGGTGGGATCGAGTGGATGAGGTGACGAATACCTGCACCCAACCCCCCATTCCATTCATCGTATGATTCCTTGTTTAGATGCGCTCTTCTTAGATTGTATTGCTTGGTGCCTCTCTAGCATGTCTTGCTTGGTGCCGTGCCGTTCCGGAGACACGTTCCTCGTCTGATGAAGCTCGGAGTTACGGGAGTCGTCACACTGACAGAATCGTTCGAGACCCTAGTCCCAAAATCAGAATATGAGGTAGATTGATCTCGTATTGAAATTGAAATCACCCACAAGTTTCAGCACACAATATAAACTCATTTTTTCTTCTAACCTTTTTTCAGATTCATGGCATTGAGAATCTAGCAATTCCAACTTGTGACTATTATGCTGCACCGTCAATTGAGAATATTTCTTCAGCTATCAGTTTTATGAGAAGTGAGTACTACTATGCATACTCATCCTTTGTTCTAACATTCTCTGGTTTAGTTACAACTGTACAACCACAACATGTGTTAAACAAGTAAGAAGAATAAGATAAAGATAACATATACGGTAATTATCCAGTAAAAAGAAGAAGAGAAAAGAAGGGGTTGTGGTCTTTTATGTCTGAAATATTTGAGCCAACTCTGGATGTCCTCTCTCCCCGTGTGCCCTAACTGCAAACAGTTTTAAATCTTCTCTGAAATATGACTGCCTGTGTTGTTGTTACAACTGTACAACCACATCATGTGTTAAACAAGCGACATTGCACCTGAAATATTTTGTATGCATGGTGACATTGTGGCATAAAATACATCATGATTTTAGACTTGTTTTGGATAACCAAAAGTAGAAAAAATTGTGGAACATGCATCTTTCATTATTCCTATATTGCACCTGAAATCTTTGAAAGGATTTGTTCTCAAGACGGAAGCATTAGTCCAAGCACAAAATAATCTACTGCAAAATAATTTTATTCCGTGAGGAGATATAATGTCACTTCTTATATTGATAACACAACTACGTAAATTGTTTTCACTGCACAAAAAAAAAACTGTTTTCAATGCAAGGCCACCAAGAATGTAGCTGATTACTTCCTCTTTGTCCCTGCACCACATCTTAGGTGTTGCTGAACGTTTGACATCATGCTTCCCTAGCTCACATGCCCTTGAGGCATTCAACAATATTTCTTAACACTACCATCTAGCATAAACGTTACAGGGTTGTATCTATATCAGCAATCATCTGATATGACTTCTTCCTCAGTGTATTATACAATCAGAAGTAAGATCAAGAGCTACGACACCTATAGGAAAAGAAATATAATATTGATTTAATTAAAGAGCAGGATTGAAAATAAATAAATCTTCCGTACGTGTTGTGACAGTGCCAATATATGTTGTAAGCAAGATCATGTTAAATGAAAAACATGGAACAAAATATACCCCTAGAATTCGAAAAGCTAGAACATAACCACTGGAAAAAGCATGCATTACCATTAGCAATAATAAAAATATTCAAATTGAAACAATATATGCAGTATTGAATTCCTTACATACAAATTTGTTGGACAGGTTCAGAAGTATATACCAGATAGTGTTATCCGACTAAAATTGAAGCTAACAATACTGTAGTTAGAGCATTACCTTTGGAAAAGGCTTGGATAAAAACATCTGAACAGTGCATCAACTGAAAAATGGGATTGTTATCTACAGGGACACTCACTTCCCTTTTATCATGCCAGTGTCTAGAGAAACACAATGTAAGATCAAATATCACCCTGTAGTGAAGGGAATAGGTTTAAGTCCTAATTCCAGTCCACAAAAGAAATACACTACATAACTATCATGTGACTGATTTACCTTCCAAATCATTCTCAAGCATAACATTATGCATTTTTATTTTTTTAATCTGTACCAATTCATCACTAAAACTACCAAGAAACCCGGCATACTAATTATGGACCAAAAAGGGTGGAAGAATTAAAGGTAGGAAAGAGATAGATGGCGTGCATGTTGTTTCAGCTGCTTGTTTACCTCCTTGAGGGTGAGGTAATGCTCCAGAACAATGTCCTTCTCTTGCATCACGCACCAAACCAGAGCACAATAAGTAAGCTGCTTAACAAACATTTAGGTGGTCACTGCAGTTTCGAAAATTGACATGAAAATCATAGAGGTGCATACCGCTGAATTGAATATCTTCTTCATGTTCTCGTTCTCTGATGCCAAATCTGTGACCTTTCTTGCCAATACAATTGAATTTCACATCAGTCAGCAATCCAGACATCACCTCACACAAAATATGCCCTCTTCATAAAACCATGCACCTTTCTTGCACTCTGTGTTCAAATAATGGTGCCACCTGCAGCAAACCAATATTAATTTAGCACCGCTGTATCTCTACAGAAAACTGGAATTAGACAAACCACTCAAAAAAGTTAGAGAATCAAGAAATTGCACTGAATATCTCTCCTTTTTTTAAGAAAAGAGGTATATACCTTCTACTGCACTATCTGGCAGTCTTGTCTTGAACTGTGCTGCTATAAAATTGTCCAGCTAGTCAAGCTACGAAGAAAAGAGGACTTGGAACCTATTATTCACACAGTCAAGCAAATTCTGCAATAGGCTGTGAATTGCCACCAAATTAGCAACACAAACCACACTAATTTCAAATCTGACTAACTACAGAGCCAAAACCTGTTCTCAATGTATTATGTTTGACAGGAATTGCTTCAAGAGGGCAGACAACGTATGTGCACTGTAAGGCTGGAAGGGGACGCAGTACTACAGTTGTATTGTGTTATCTGGTATTGCCATCTTTATCTCTTGCTTATCTGATTCATAGGATAGGAAAATCAAAGAAATATGAAAGAGATATGGACATAAAAGGATTGTATGTGAAAACGTTTCCTTACTATGAATTAACATGCAGATCAAGTATAAAAACATGAGTCCTCAAGAAGCTTGGAACCATACACGGTCCATAAGGCCTCGGGTGTCTTTGACACGTGCTCAGCATGAGGTCAATTATTCTAGTACCATAGTATATATTTATAACTGAAACTATGTTCATATATATATACTTATGTGTAATTGCTTAACTGCCACAGGCTGTAATTCAATTTGACAAAGCACTCCATAGTTCAGATCCATTGCGTGAGGTGTTCGTTGCTGATCCAGATATGATAGGATACGAGGGTGCTGATGGTGACAGTTCCATGGAGGACATAGCCCGTCACCAGTCCGACACGAGTAAGATGCCCGATCCATAGGGATGCAGCACCTGAAGAGTGTCCTGGATGTCATAGCCCGTCACCAGTCCGACACGAGTAAGATGCCCGATCCATACGGATACAACACCTGAAGAGTGCAATGTTTTTGTGTTTTCAGACTAAACCTGAAGAGTGTAAATGGTAGTTCCACAACTTTGCCTTGTCGTCTCATGTTCATATGAACACAGCATCTCGTGTGAGTCCCTTCGAGGAATGTGATATGGATTCTATGCAGGTGAGCGCTCTGGAAGAAGGAAGAATCATGCATTTTTTTTACTTGTTCAGCACTGGGTTAGTTGTTCAGCAATCTGATGTGCTATTTTGGTCAGATTTGTGCATTTGTTGGTGCGGCAATAACTGACTGTCAGAACCAGAGCGATCAGAGAGAGAGAGAGACGGGTTGTGCAACACTGCTTGCTTGTATTGATCGAGTGATTACACGGTATGTATAGAGTACATGGGTGCTGAACTAACTCACACCGGATTAGCCTAAAGACTAGGTCCTAACCCACTAACTGAACCACTAACAGCACTACTATACAGGAGACACACACGTTCACTAACAGACTAGAAGTACAAGATTGTGTCAAGCAGCAGGAATGACATGGAATAGAAGAATGAGGCAAACCATTGCTTTGGAGTGTTAAGATCTGCATCTCATAATTACTGTTTACGATCAGTTGCTCTAGCTTTTCTCCTTTCGTCGTGCTTTCTGCAGTGTTAAGTTGTATTAGAAATGTAGAATATTAGAATCTCATCGCATGTGCATGAAAGTAGTTATTGCATAATTTTATGGGATAGAAAACATTGAGTTGTTCAGTTTCAGCTCATTTCTAACGTCAGGAAGATGAGTTGTTCCTTAAAGATTCTTGACAACCATAAAATTCCACTCTCAACTCAGGTCCAAGAGCAGTATTTTATTTTTGGGATGTAAAAATTGAAAAACGCAATTTAGATGTCGGGACCTAGCAGAGTACAGCACATGATGGTAAATACCATAGCTTGAAATGTCAAACAAAGCCTGAAAATCTGAACCGGCTAGTATCTGAACTTGAAGAAGTCAGTCAGGTGCCTCACATGGACCATCAACTTATCTTAGCCATGTTCTTCAGACTGTATCTTCTTATGTAGTTGCTGCGAGGGGCCCTGGCATAACATCGTTACCTTGTTTACCTCCCTTCCCAGCCTCCGAAAAAGAAACGTTTGCACCAAATTTTCATATGCACGGCTCAGTGCTGGCTTGGTGGCTAGAGCACACGGTTGGTGGCTCGCCCACCCGAGAAACAACAAACAAGGAAAACGCTCGATCTTTTTCAGGACACTCAAATTGGGCAGAAAAATTTGTCCTGCCGCCGCAGGACAGTCCGGCACCGTTTTCGCCGGATGGTCAGGTAAATGCAGGAACAAAAATCCTGCATGAAGAGTTCGAGATCCGATTTATCAAATCCAAATTGTTTTGAACCAAATTAGCTTAAAGCAACGAAATAGAAATATGGGTAGGGTTCTTGAGCACCAAATTCATGGATCAAATGCTCACCAAAACGACTGAGCAGTTCAAATCCCATGTGAGGCTATTCTTTGGTGGAATTTTTCAAAATTATATAAATCAAGAAAAACTTCAGGGGAAAGGGCAACTATGGGGTGGAAACACTTGTCAAATCTGGGGCAACCTAAAACTATGGTACCAAATGGTGCAGGGTTGCCCGATCTTCACGATAAGACAGCGAAAACAGCGACAAACACAAAGGGGAAAACGGTGAATGGCGAAAAACACAAGCGAAAGATACATGAGAAGGTAGACTTGTATCGCAACCACAAACCTACTTTGCTCTTGGGGCACGTTTCCCTTACCGGTGGACCAACTGGACCAATAGACTCATGAAGCGAGAGACCGTGAGGTAGAATCCCCAACACGAGAGATCGGCGAGCGCTAGGTAGAATCACGTGGATGAGAGACTCGTGAGGTAGAATCATACATGTGAGAGACTTTGCACAAGGAGGGTTCTTGTACAACTCAAAAAGAGTAATACAATTGAGAGGCCTTGTAGGCTCCGGAAAGGGAAATATAGAGGAGAGCAACATGCTTTAGGTGTTTCAGAGATCTATTCTTACCCCCAAAGAAGGAGGGGTCCTATATAGTCTAGGCGAAAAGGTAAGGGATACAAGGCCCAAAGGGGATAATCTTTGCGCGCAGGCAGGAGGTCGCCGGACGGTCCAATGTTTGAATGGTCCGGCGTGACGCATTCATCAGCCACCGGTCGAAGGCGTGGGCGATTCCAGGCGCCGGACAGTACGGCAGAGCACTTGTGGCTCTCTTTAGCTCAAACGTCGTACGATGTGGTGTGTTTCGCCGGACGGTACGACAAAGATAGCGAGCATTTCCAACAGGGTACCGGACATGTCCGACACACCTGTCCAATGGTTGCGGGTAGGGTTTGGTGGCTCCGGAGAGTCCGGCAGCCGTTGTCTTCTTCTTTCTTCTCTTCTTCTTGATGCATCTCTTGGTCAACTTCTTCGGTGTCTCTTGTCTCCTCATGATGATCATCGTCGGCCTCGTACCTGAGAACACACAAGGTATCGGAATGAAGTAGGAATCCATCCAAATTTGTGTCCAAATCACACATAGAAAAGAGCGAGTTCACCTTATCATGGAGGGATTTAGCTTGTGCTCGAGTGACGGTCCATGAGGGGGACTTGTCAGTCTTGAGGTGGAAGTGTCCGTAGGGCGTTTTACATCAAGAAGCTTCAACCCCCATGCAGGTAAGCATCGTCATCTTCTTCGTTCTATGGTGATCACCAGCTACAAATGTTCTTCCTCCTCTTTTACGATTTGTCCTCTGCCTCCTCCGTGATTACAATGGTTGTACATTACATCAAACCCTAACTCTCATAGATTAGATCTGTGAGAATGTGATGCTATGTTTTGTAAGGCGTCATTGCTGATGTTCTGTGAGGATGTGGTAGATCAGATGCCGGCTTGGTAGTATATGGTAGATTTTGCATGTGGACTTTGATGATGTTGTGGTAAATCAGATGCTTATGTAGTAATATGGTAGATTTATCTTCTTGGATGATGGTTTGTGAGGATGTTGTAGAACAGACGATAGCTTTGTCATGCTTAGTATGCTAGATATGATCCATGTTTTGAGATTCATGGTCTTCATTTATGTATAATCCATGCATAAGGGTGATCATCCGTACAAGGTTGGTTCTACACACTACAGGAATGGCGTGTTGCGCCGACGGCCAGAGGCTAGGCCGACGGCTTTTTGTCGGGCCATCGGCATAAACCCCAAATAGGCCAGCCCACGGAAGCCGTCGGCGTAGATCTCTTTTGATCTATGCCGAAGGCATTGCCCTCGGCATAGCTCTCTTTTGATCTATGCCTACCACCGTTTTGAGCATAACTTTTGCATTCAAATTCGGATTTTGATATTCTTAAGCTCGTTTCGAAGAAGAGAAGGAGATCTACAATTCTACATCATCATACACATTTTTAAGCTATATTCTTCAAAAAAATCCATGAGCAAGGACGGAACCAACAATAAAGGGTGAAAACCGTCGATGAAAGGTATAAACATTCTGCGTCTTCTCCCCACTTACATTGATTTGTGAGCCACACTATCTTTACGACCTAAAACACCCATTGAGACTATTTCATCCATGGTTGATTTGGATTTGCACATTTGATATCTTGTAGAATTTTGAGCAAAAGTTTAGGGTTTCGCCGGAAAAAGACCACTAGAGCGGCGAAATCCATCAAAAACTTGCATGTGGCCCTATAATCACAGACATGCAGTAGCACTTAGTAAAGTCCTATACTCGTAGGTACCATCAGAAACCCTAGTTTCGACACCTTACTTGCCTTGGGGTTCCCCTCTACCACACACCCAAGACCCCAAACCCAGGGCTATGTTGGTTTGCAATGCCATGGTGCCCCACTGTGCCAAATCTTGGCCCATTCCAACATGGTTTGATCATTTGGTGCCAAAGTTTGGCCTATTTCCCCAGAAACCCTAGCTAGTTTCGACACCTAATGCCTGGGGGTGACCCTATTCCACACACCCAACACCCTAAACCCAGGGCTATGTTTTTTTGCAGTTCCATTGTGCTCCACTGTGCCAAATATTGGCCCATTCCAACATGGTTTCATCATTTGGTGCCCAAGTTTGGCATGTTTCCCCCAGAAACCCTAATTTCAACACCTAACTTTCTTGGGGTGACCTTATACCACACACCCAACACCCCAAACCCAGGCTATGTTTGTTTGCAATGTCACTGTGCTCCATTGTGCCAAATCATGGACCATTCCAACATGGTTTGATCATTTGGTGCCCAAGTTTGGCCTGTTTCCCTCAGAAACCCTAGTTTTGACACCTACCTTTCCTGGGGGTGACCCTCTACCACGCCCCCCAACACCCCAAATCCAGGGTTATGTTTGTTTGAAATGCGATTATGTTCCACTATGCCAAATCTTGACCGATTCCAACATGGTTTGATCATTTGATGCCCAAGTTTGGCATGTTTCCCCCAGGAACCCTAGTTTCGACACCTAACTTTTCTGGGGTGACCCTCTACCACACACCCAACACACGAAACCTAGGGTTATGTTTGTTTGCAATGTCATTGTGCTCCACTGTGCCAAATCTTGACCCATTCCAACATGGTTTGATCATTTGATGCCCAAGTTTGACATGTTTAACCTAGAAACCCTAGTTTCGACACTAACTTTCCTGGGGTGACCCTATACCACACACCCAATACCCCAATTTTTCAATGCCATTGTGCTCCATTGTGCCAAATCGTGGCCCATTCCAACATGGTTTGATCATTTGATGCCCAGGTTTGGCATGTTTCCCCCTAGAAACCCTAGTTTTGACACCTAACTTTCCTGGGGGTGACCCTCTACCACACACCCAATACCCCAAACTCAGGCTATGTTTGTTTGCAATGCCATTGTGCTCCAATGTGCCAAATCTTGGCCCATTCGAACATGGTTTGATCATTTGATGCCCAAGTTTGACATGTTTCCCTCAGAAAGCCTAGTTTTGACACCTAACTTTCCTGGGGGTGACCCTATACCACACACCCAACACCCCAAACCTAGGGCTATATTTGTTTTCAATGCCATTGTGCTCCACTGTGCCAAATCTTGGCCCATTCCAACATGGTTTGATCATTTGGTGCCCAAGTTTGGCATGTTTTTCCTCATTTTTGGATTCCGATTTAGACATATTTGGATTCCTCTCATTTTTGGATTACTCTCTCTTAGTAAAGTCCTATACATGATGAAAAAGATGATATGGATATCATATTTGGATTCCTCTTATTTTTCTGATCGATTTAGACATATTATTTGTCGAATTCTGATTTGCGGATTTGTAGATATGAATTATTCAATATTAAATGGAAAAAGGAAAAATAAAATAAAATTCTTTTTACTGTTATTTGAATTCAAGATTATTATTACTTATTCATTTTTTTTACTTAAATAATTTTTTGCATTCAAAAAATAGAGGCATGTGTCATCATGGTCCAAGGGTTAAATATGATTGATAGGATACTATTGTCAACAAAGCATGAGGTGTTTCTAGGAAACACATAGGGAAGGAACTAAGAAGTTGACCGACCAGGAATTGTCAGTAGAAGTGAGTTATTAAATTGAAATTAAGCATGCTTAGAGTTAAAGATAAATATGTCTCCAGTGTGATTAACCAGTTAAACAATTCAAATATTTTGAATTTTTCGAAAAAAAATTGGGAATTTTTTTCTTGCCTAGGCCTAGGCCGAGGGCAATGCCATCGGCGTAGTTGGTACGCAGACAGCTTTCCCTATGCCGACATCATCGGAGGCTGCGCCCACGGCCCGACACCCTATTACACGACGAAGCTACGCCGACGGCAATCCGGGCTATGCTGACGGCTTCTAGCCGTCGGTCCTGTAGTGACACATTGTAGTTCTCATCATTGTACCAGTTTTTCCCTTTATACATGGCAACATGCAACGAAGATCATTAAAGCTTTACCGCATGATGCATGCTCAACCGTGTGGCCAGGATAGGGTCTAGAAAACCCCTTGTGCATCAAACACCGATCCCATCATTATTGGTCGTTGAGCATAAGATGAAATGATGGGCAAGCAGATTGTTCAAGCCCCATGCATATAGCCCGCTGGTGAAAAGGATACATGCAAGAAATTGTGACTGTGACAAAGAAGATTCATAGTCAAGACCATGCTAAGCCCAATAAGGATAACATAAAAAAATAACAATCGTGAATAACCCCAAGATTTTTGATCCGATGTTTTTGGATGAACTCCCGGATGATTAATTTGACATGAAAGAGCAGGGCGGAAGTTCAAGCACAAATGGCCATTACTTTACCCGACCAACTAAATAGAGCAGGAACTTGGCGCCAAAAGTTGCATCATTGTTGCATGGGGTTTGTGAAAAAAATAAGATGTATATCTTTATCCAGTGGGCATCAAGAACAACCACTTTTTATGGTGATGGTCAATTCCGGAAAGACATGGAGAACAACTTCCTCTTCTTGAACCTCAAGGTATGTGTCTATAATGAGATGCTACATATCGTAAATACTTCGAACTCAATCTAATTACTCTCTAAATTGATCTAAATGATAAATGAGTATTTTTTCTCTCTAGGAGCATTCTCACGGAAAGAAAAACAAGAAGTATGATAGGTTTATTTGACCCACTTATCGTTGCGAGAATGCAAATTGCTTCTGA
The DNA here is from genome assembly GCA_947311845.1 of Poa pratensis. NCBI lineage: Eukaryota > Viridiplantae > Streptophyta > Magnoliopsida > Poales > Poaceae > Poa > Poa pratensis. Next base: position 79,571,691 of record CAMZMU010000036.1, read on the forward strand.
CACACGTGTGCATGGTGTCATCGGAGCCAGCTCAAGAGGACGTAGTATTCTTTCTACTTTTGTATGATGATAATTAAGTTAACTTCAGACACGCATTAGCATTCTTTGTTTTCAGTCCAAAATGTTTCATAAGTTTTTTCATTCATGCAGCGGTCATTGGATTATGGTTATATTCTTGCACAAATGGGGCAAAGCTTACTAAACTGATTCTCTCCGGCAAGAACCCCCCCCCCCCCCCCCACCAACTTTTCACCCGTTCAAGATTTCTTTACAAAGTAATGTCAAATCATTGTAAGATTTGGGCTCATTTTATGTTCGATAACTTATTACAAACTTTCATCACATTTTTTGTAGTGCATATACAGATTACGACAAACATGGTATCAAATTTAGAGGGGGCACTGATTTGAAACACATAACTAATTGTAAAAAAGGTACAATACCCAATCCCAATTTTAAGTTTTAATATGTTACACTTCATTAGTGAAATAACTGATTATTTGTAGCCTTATATCTTCAAGTTGATAAACAAATAGATTGATTTTCTTTCCATAGTTGATACTAATAAGATTGGTGATCTAGATTCATTTATTCATGTCATCAGCTTTACTTATGATTATTACTTTATACCAAATTACAAAACAACTGCCTTTTTGTAGCCTTATTTCAGTGCCCTGAACGGGTTGAAGGTGTATATTGTGGCTATTATTTTGCTACGCATATGGCCAAAAGTATGAATATCTCCGGGCAAAAGAATTCGAATAAGCATGTTGAAAAGGTAAATGTGTCTACATTTATTAAATAAAAATCGCTAAAGGGAATATATTAATATCACGGAGACCAATTACATACAGCCTCTTCACCAACAAGATTTCTAAAGACATCACAGATGCACACAACCAGAAAGAAATAAATAAGAGAGAAAAAGAAAACAAAGACCCCGTCACGGTGATGAACCACTCGCAACCATAGCACTCTAACCACCACCGAAGACAACACCAGGACTACAAACGAGATTCTCCAAAAGCAACGCCTCCAAAAAGGAAACAAAGCGCAAGCGTTGTCGTCGCCCGATCGTAGATTTAGGTTTTCACCCCGGAGAAAAGTCCCAGTTTCCAAAACAATGCCTTCAGTAAGGTCATTGACATGTACCACCAATGAAGGCCATACATTGGGTTTTCACCTTATAAATCGTGGCTCGGTACTCGAACAGCACCACCAAGAATGCAATCCACCTGTGCTGCCACCCCCGCTTGCAAAGGCTGCTGATGCAAGTCTCCAAAAACGACACACTGGGAAACCTGTGCCGCATAGTCCTCATCATAGCCAATACCTTCTCTGCCATTATCAACCTCCGATCGCAGCCACCATAACTTTCTCCACTGTCACTTTCATGGAAATCTATAATAAGACATGTCCCACTGCACTAACATAAGGCGAAGCTTCGCATCTCACCCAAAAGAAGCCACTCTGGCTGAAGAGGAGGGTGCGCACGACCGCATCAATTTCACTCTAGATATCCGGTAGCACCCTTCGCCAAAACTATGGAAATCTCCCAGAGGAAGACCGAACTCGTCGGCGGCCGGATGAAGGAAGCCTTCATGAACCAGATCAGTTGTTTGGCGCTCGAAGAACAACATGGCCTAACCCCCATTATTCAGAACGCATGCCCTGTGCCACACGCTCTCCAGAATTGGAGGCAAGGCACCGCCATGGTGCAGCACCTCCAACTCCGTCCGCTGCGTCGTCCGCCACAGCCACGGCAACCGCCACCGCCAAAAACCACCATGGCCGGCGCCCGAGATCCCGCACGCCTAGCACGTCGTCGGTGACACCACGGTGGTGCCCTTCCGTCTTCGCGGCCAGGACCCGCCACGCCGCCCATAGTCACACGAGGCCAGACCGAGCCCACCTAGGCCCAAAGACCGGGGCAGATCTCGGGCCGTTGGCCGCAGCCATGGGGGCATGACCTCCAGGTGGAAGCCACCGCCTCCTCCGCTCGTCGAGATCGCCATTGGAGGGCCGCGACACCATGCCGTGCCGACTCGGTATCGTCACCGCCGCCACGGAAAAGGAAGGTTCGCCCGCCTGGAGAGAGAGAGACCCCGCCGCCGCCATCACGCATGGGATTTGCCTGTCGGTGACTCCGGCAGCGGCGAGGGGAGGAGGGCTGGAGGAGGGTTAGGGTTGGGGGAGGCCGGATGTTAGAATTCCTATGGTAGGAGCTAAGAGGTACTTACTGGTAAGGGGAACCCGTCTCCATTTATTGAATATTTATATTATTTTACTGTATAACGCCATGTGATATTATATACATGCACATGGCATGAAGAGATTGACCTCTCGAGAGATGACTCAAGAGACCAACCTTATAATTAGGAAACGCCTTGCTCAGCTTTTCGCTACGCATGTCTTTCCTGAAGAATGCACATACGGCCTCAAGAAACCAACATTAATATACTTAGGGAAAACTGTGCTGAGTTGTTCGCCACACATGTCTTTCCTGAAGAAGCCGCATATAGCACGTCTAGAAGTTTCTTGCATGTATTTCAACTTATATACTCCCTCCGTTACCTGATATAAGGTGTATAGTTTTTTTTTGAAGAAAAATCCATAATATAACGTATATTTGCTATTTATTGACAATTTGACTCATCAAATAATGAGACCTAGTCTCAAAAGAGAGATTTAATGGATTGTATTCATTTTGTGCATATTAAGAACACATCTCTCGTGATTTTTTCTAGAAAAAAATGAGTCCACTATAGACAAAATACACATGTCTTAATATTCGTGCAAAAAACTATACACCCTATATTTAGGAACGGAGGGAAGTATACACTATGTTCTGATGTTGGTTATGGTCAGAAAATAGTACACTGGTTTGTGAATGTTTCAACCAAGAGCGCGTGTCTTATGGTGCGGCAATCTTAGTGCTACCTATCTTATTGCTAATCTGGTGTTTCACGATCAGGACTATACATATTGAAGTTGATTTTCACTTTGTACGAGAAAAGCACAAGAAAAGGTAGCACTTGGAGCTCTCGATGTTCGTTTCGTTTTATGTCATCCAGTGATTAGGTGGCTGATGGTTCTACTAAACCTGCCACTAAGCAGATGCTAACTCGGTTATGTCACAATTTAAGCCTTGAGCCTACCGTTTAGAGCGCGTGTCTTATGGTGCGTCAATCTTAGTGCTACCTATCTTATTGCTAATCCGGTGTTTCACGTCAGGGCTATACATATTGAAGTTAATTTTAACTTCTTACGAGAAAAACACAAGAAAAGGTAGCACTTGGAGCTCTCGATGTTCGTTTCGTTTTATGTCATCCAGTGATTAGGTGGCTGATGGTTCTACTAAACCTGCCACTAAGTAGATGCTAACTCGGTTATGTCACAATTAAAGCCTTGAGCCTACCGTTTAGTGTAAGGGGAATGTAAACCGTAGTATATTGCATATATATGGTAGTTGTAGATTATGTTTGTATTCCCATAATTGTTAGGATTATATTCTTAATAATGTATAAGTCATGTTGATCATACGTAAACACCGGAGGCCTACTCAGTTGGGTACAACAAAACCTATCTTTCTTTTGACTTTCAACACCTGTGAGACAAACTCACAACTCACAAGAGGTCCAAAATCGATGTCTTAAATAGCGGGCCTAACTTCATGTAAAATATATCTAAAATCATACCCGCATCAATCGACTTGATTAAGGAATTTGGAAGAGTAAAAATAAATCAGGGTCTGTAAACAAATCGTAGTATGAAACGGAGGGGTAGCTGTTACATATGCAACCCCAAAAATTCGTGTGTATTATCACGGATGTAGTAGATAGAAGAAGAAAAAGAAAAGGTTGCATCGATCTCGACTGCTATTCATATAAATCACGAAAACGAAAGTAGGAGTATACGACTCTGTATCGATCCGACTCGGTTGAGATCGAGTTCGTGGCTAAAGCTATCCGAGCTTGGGAACCGTGGCGACGTTGTAATCGGAGTCGCCGAAGACGACGACGCGCTTGGGGTCGAAGCCTGGCGGCGGCGCGTTCTGGCAGTATCTGTAGTGGTGGACGCTGACCTCGTGCCTGTCCTGCAGGATCGCCTGCGCCGCGTCAAAGACATTGCTCCCCACCAGCTCCGGCCACACCGTCTTGTCAGGGTTGTCGCCACCAGGTGCCGTCGCCCCCGTCCTCCGGCAAGCCTCGACGACGGACGAGAACGTTGCTCCCATCCTCCACGAGCACGAAACAGAGACCGCGAATCGCGCGAGGGATCGAACACACTTTCCCCTTTTCTCGATGTACGCCCTTGGAACCCTTGTATCTGTACCGCTCGACAGAAGACGTTAGACGTTTCTCTTTTTATAAACGTTTCACTGCGTACTCAGACTCGGACTCGACGGACGCGCACAATCATAGCCCGAAGACTAGTGGCTGCCCTAAAACCAAAGAGTCCAAAGACGCCATGGCGGTAACTAAACGGCAACCGTGAAACTTTCTCGCCATCCGTCGCCGCATAAATCGCCAATTTAGGCCGTCCCTTGCCCCGCTGCTGCCCTAGAAAATGTGAACATTCCCTTCCCTTCCGAACCTAATTTTTTTTTTATTGAAGTGGAATCCATGTTTATGCCGATTGATTTGTGAGCCATTGGAACTAAAGCACGACCATGTCGTAGAGTCACCGGAACCCCATCCGGCCGCTCAGCCACAACGAGGATGCGTCCTCGCCGGCATTGGGCTTCCTCTCCACCCACTTGCCATGGGGTTGGCCTACTGCGGGCCTGTTTGATTCACGGGATTGTAAAAATTGCAACAATAGGAAAAAACTTAGGAATTTGATAGCAACGCGTATGTAAAAACATAAAGAAAATTTCTTATATGACACTCTTAAAATCATGTTTCTTACCTGACACCGGTGAAAATTTTCTTCTCTATATGGCCTCTCCCTAAAATTTCTTTCTCTACATGACACTCTAGTGTATTTTGTTCATCAAAAAGACATGAAAAGACCTTTTTATCTCTGATGCATAATGTGACCAAAATTCTGTATGGGACAATAGCTGTAGTAATATTACATATTTGGTAGGCATAGCTAAACATCGGGTGGTTATTAAATTAATTGTTTTTTGACAAAATTATTAAATCAATTATTTGGGACATCTATATGAGAAGAACTGCCATGGAGATTGCTCTCTCAATGCAATACGATTTTAGGAATACTAATCCCGATGGACATCGGCAACATGTCATGTGCGTGTGCGTGTAGGTCTCTTGTCCCAGAAGAGAACTAGAGGTCATCACCGACCGTGTTTTTGCGCTGCGTCGCTTGCCGGGTATAAATATCCATGTACAAATACCCTGTAAAGTACCATCGTGAAATCAGTCAAAGAAAAGACACGACAAGGGCCTTTGGCAATCAACTCGATTCTGCGTGCGTACGTGTTAGTTGTGCTCGCTACTAGCAATCGAAAAGACATGATAAGGGCCTTTGGTCTCTTGTTTAGCTATACCACCAAATATAAAACATTCGGTTATTGTCTTGTATAGAATTTTGAACACATTATGCATCATGGTAAAAATGTCTTTTCATGCCTCTTTGTTGAACAAAATGAACTAGGGTGTCATATAGGAAAAGAAATTTTGGGGAAATGTCATATAGGAAGAAAAAAATTCACCGGTCTCAAATAAGGAACATGATTATAAGGGAGTGTCATATAAGAAATTTCCTCAAAAACATATGAATGAAATCACAAGAAATTTTGACAGGTTTTATTGATTTTCGGGAGTGTTTTAACACACAGGAATCCAACCAATGGTGCCCATACACTAACTAGACGGGTCCGGTCATTGACACATGCATTGTGTTTGCCTCGATGCTACGTGTAGATAAAAAAAAATGAGGTTTGGGTGGATGTTAGTTTTTTTTACATTTTTTCATTTGAAACGACATTCAAAGAAAATTTTCATTCCTACGAATTAAAAGGTGTCACATGGACCAATTCCTATGAAATACCAATACCTTAGGGCACGTACAATGCTAGAGAAGGGAGATATTCTCTTAGCCATCCACATCATTTAGAGAAGACAAAAAATATAAGTTATACAATGCATTATCTGTTATTGCCATCCCTAATAATTAATGAGAATTAATTATGTTTTAATGATAAATTGTGTTGCTAAGGAAAGACATATTATAAAATGGAGAAAATAACCTTCTCTTATTTCGTAAGAGATCATATATTAGCTAAGGGTAGGCAGACTCCACTTTATTCATTATTTATTTTCCAACTAGACAAATATCTTACGTAGCAACACTAAGAAAAGACTGATGTCACCCCATTATACATGCCCTTAGCCCTTCAAGAGTCTCGAGACGGACAAGCGGGGCAACGATCGGCACAACCGGCATGGTATAGGCAGATCCTACATGCCACTTGATGCGACAGTTCTAGCTCGCCCCGCATACCCCTTGGGTGTTTCCTTTGTCGTACGTTGGTATCGACGAGTTTTTTACGGCTCGTCATTTTATTTTTTTACGTGCCTTTGAGTGGTTCTTTTGGCTTGGGTTTCTATTTTTTGTTTTTATTTATTTCCTCCTTTTTTTCTTCCTTTGTCTTTATTTTCATTTTTTTTCCATGTTATTTCATATTTTATGTTCACCGGGGTTTCAAAAGTCAAAAAGTATGTTTTACAGCTTTAAAAATGCTCAATAGCTTTGAAAATATATCACAAGGTTAGAAAACCTATTCATCGGTTAAAAAAACAAAAAACTGTAAAACGTATTCATGTGGTTTAAAATAAATACATTCATAGATTAAAGAACTGTTCGCATGGGAGTGCATATCTGGCGATACCACGACCTATATGATACCATGATACCAGTTGTCAAAATTCAAATTTTATGTTTCCGATTTTTTGAAATAAATTTGTGGGTGTTCACAACCTGTGTGTTTATGATTTCTATAATTTGCAAAATCAAATTCGAAATACACACATAGAAACAAAAAATACAATCCACCATGAATGTGTCACAAAACGCAAACACAAAGAAAATGAAACTTCCTCCGATCCGAAAATAATGTCGTCAGTTACGCTATCAACTTCTATGTGCGTAGTTATTTCCGTACGACAGTTTTTTTATCGGAGGTAGTACTATGTACATTGCAATTTGTTTATTTCTAATTTATTCTAAAAAAAATAGGGAATGTAAACACACCTCTTGTCATCGTCCACCATTTTTTGGGAAATTTTTGGCACTTGTAAATTTGAATTTTGAAGAGTGTGATATCATGATATCATTTAATGGGTGGTTTCACTAGATATTTCCCCGTTCGCAGGGTTAAAAAATCAGCACATTTTTTTTGAAAAAATGTTCATTGTTCCAAAAAAATTCATGTTAAAAAAAATTCACTAGGTTTTAAAAGATCCATCATGGATTCCAAAAGTAGGTATTCGAGTATTCAAAAGTTAGTTATAAAAATACGTTCATGGATTCAAAAAATGGCATGTGTTTTCATAAATTATTTATCTATACAAATATAAAAAGAGCCAGAGATGGAGATCCTGACGATCTTGGTCATCCAACGACGATGATCGAATGGTTCCGGCCGCTCCAATTTTGAGCACCAAACTCGTATAGCACCCGCCATCCATGTATCAATCTCTAATTAATGACATGTAATTGCTTCAATTAACATCTTCCTAATTTCTAAAATTAACATCCCAGAGGTTCTATAATTGATGCTCCGCTAATTTCTCAAAGTAATACCCAATAATTGCTCTCTTGTTCCATCATTTGAGGTACACAGGTATATAGATGCCCTTCACTCTCCCATTGTGTGGTGTAAGGATGCTCGGCGCCGTGACCCGCGGCGCCGTGGTTAGTAGGACGGCGCCGTGACCCGCGGCGCCGTGGTTAGTAGGACGGCGCCGTGACCCGGCTGCTCCGACGGGGCGAGGTCAACGGCGCCCTGGACCGCGGCGTGGTGGTGTCTATCACGGCGCCCCGAGGGCGGGCGCCGTGGGAAAGGGTTAGATCCGTGAATTGATTTGAAATTTGGTCCATTTTGTGAAATGAATTTGAAAAGGGTCAAATTCGTCAATTTTGCCCTCACAGTGGGAGTAACTAAGGTGGTAACATAGATGCCACCTAAGCAAAAAATATGATGTGACAAATAGTAAATGAGGAAAGAGACAAATAGAGTAACTTAGCTACTTACCATCGCATAACGCTTCCCGAGACAAGATGAGTGTACAAATTAATGAATGAGACCCTCTATGTTACTCACTTGATGTTATTTTGCACTGTGGAGGTAGTAACATGCATGGAGTAGTTACTCTCCACTGTGACCGGTCTAAGTAAGGTGCATCTCTAAATTGATGTCAGAGTTAGATGTAGGTGTAGCCCATCCAGGTGTAGCTACACGCCTACACGAGAACCCGCGTTGCTTGTCATATATTTATTGTATCAACTCAAAACTAAAATTTGCAATATATTTAACTTGATGACGTATTTTATTGTTTGGATCTGAAATAATATCAATTTTCTTGCTCTTTCACAAATAGATACTCCCTCCGTTCCAAATTAATTGACTTCCATTTACCCAAATGTGGATGTATCTATACTTGTAACATGTCTAGATACATTCACATGCGGTAAATGGAAGTCAATTAATTTGAAACGGAGGGAGTACATTGCACACTAATACCCAAGACATAAGAGTGAAAGAAATTATAGGTTAAGACGTGCATTGCACATGCAAGAATAATAGTGGTTCTACAAAATTACGTATTAAAAATGTTCATATTGCAAAAAATGTTCATATTCTGTTTAAGAAAAGAACAATAAAAAGAAAATATACTAACTTTTATTTAACATATGTTCGTGGGTTTAAAAAGGAGTATGTTCACGAATTCAAAAACATACTTAAGGGTTCTAAACATACTCATGCATGTTTCCTAATTATATACTATTTTAAACATTAAATATAAATTTCTAGATTTACATAAACAAGAAAATAATTTTCTAGATTTACATAACCTTATCTCCTATTAAGAAATGGTCCGATGGAAATCAAGGCACATAGTTTGTACTAAACTTTTTATAATTCTCTAGATTTTGGTTTTAACATGTATAGTATTACAAGTATAATTTTATTTTTCTTCGCATAGTTTAACCACATAATTAGAAATATTGCAAATGTTAGTTGGTGTGTTTTTTTATATTTAATATTTTGTAACAAAAGTCTGTTATAGAACTTTTTCCTACTTTGCACAATCTCTCTCTATATACATAATTTATAGTTATTTTTGGTAAAGATTTGCGAAGGTAACGTTATCTCCTATTTAGTAACGGCCCGATGGAAATCTAGGCACATAGTTTGTACTGAACTTTTATACTTCTCTAGATTTTAGTTTTAACATGTATAATATTACAAGTATAATTTTATTTTTCTTAGCATAGTTTAACCACATAATTAGAAATATTACTAAATGTTAGGTGGTGTTTTTTTCTATTTAATATTTTGTAACAAAAGTCTGTTATTGAACTTTTTCTCCTACTTTGTACAATCTCTCTCTCTCTCTCTCTCTCTCTCTCTCTCTCTCTCTCTCTATATATATATATATATATATATATGGTAAAGATTTGAAAAGTATGATCTAACAAATATTTTATGAGAAGTTTCTAGCGTATGATTAAATATGCATATTTATAGAAACTTGTAGATTATAAATGTAACCAAGCACACTACTGTTTCGTGGTCCATTTTTTCTATCAAGAAATTTTATTAAAAAAAAGTGGGCATGCTCTATACTTGGTATTGAAAAAACATCGGCTAGAGTAATAACCAAAGAAACAAAACTGTGTGTTTTACTAAGTTTGCATATTTAGATTTTATTGTTTGATATGCTCTTATGCAACATGTTTGTTATCATCTGGTGTACACAAGTCTCCTGATAACATATGAAATAAAAATGAGTTGCACGGAGTTAAACATGAAATTATAGTTTCACAGATTTCCGTAAAACCTATAGGAATTATAACGAAAAAGAGCATAGCATGCTAACTAAACTTGTTGTCGCCCGCCAAATTGGTTTTTCATATGCCGAAGAGGTCAGTGGTGTGCGCCTTTGAGAGGTTCTTCTGGCTTCGGTTCTATATTTAAGACGATGTATCTCTTTTGTCTAACTTAATACTCTTATAATCCACTGTTGTGCTCCTGTTGTGGTTAAAAAAAAAACGAAACCGATATGGAGCAAACCAGCGCAGTCAAACGAAAAGAACATGAAGCATATTTTACTGGGCCTCATTTGGAGCGGCAAGTGAAGCCACCCTTTCACTCTTTCAGGCGGCGTGGGTCGGTGGGTGAACTGGTGTCGCTACGAGCGGTGTATAGTACGAGCGCTCCTATTTCTGTGCTTGAACTTGAAGCGTCGATTCGACGCGTTGACGCTTGCGTGGAAGAGTCTGGACCGGGCGGCCGGCCCAACACCTCCGCACGAGCTGTTCGCTCTGTTTTTTTCTTCAGCTTTTGCCGCTGGTTAAAGAAAAAACAGCCCCTGTTTATTCTGGTAATTTGAATTTTCGGTCAAATAAAAAAGCTCCCAGATTTAGAAATGGTCAAAATTTTAAAAATGATTCATGAATTTAAAATGTCCTAAATTTTAAAAAGTTCATGAATTTAAAAATGGGTCACATATTTTAAAAAATATGCATGAACCATTTTCAAAATTTGAAATATTTTTTAAATATGAATATTCTCAAATATGCATTTTTAATTTGAACTTTTAAATATGAATTTTTGAAAAAACACGTAAAAGAAAAATCCCATAAAAAACCCAATTGGAAGTTTCCAGAAGGTTCGGAGGCAACCTCTATATGGGCCGGCCATTGAAAACATTACCACTTGGCAGGGGGTACGTGTTTTCGTGATAACCCGTTCAACGGGCATAGATTAGGATTCGCCGAATAGCACCACCTCCGGTGTATGACCAGTATGGCGAGGAGGCGTGGTGTATTCACGACCAATGTTTTTCGTCCCTGACCTTGCCGCCAGGCGCAGGGAGAGGCTCCACCTTCCTCCTCCGATCTGCACCTATGAAGGGGCTGGTCCCCTCTCCCTCCGCTCGCTGATCCGGCGGCAAGAGGGAGGGGGACCCCTTTTCCTCTCTTCCGGTATGGAAGTTAGGGTTAGGATAATTTTGACGTGGTGCATCGTTGGGGTTTTGTTAGCGGCACCGGGTCAATTAAATCTTCCTCAACCCCAATCACACATTGACATTGTCCTTTATGACGACGTCTCAGAGTTGGTGGCATCATTTTATTGCTGTATTGTTTTCGATGCCATGGTGGAGTAGAGAGGATTTGTGTAGGAGTACTCGGAGATGGTTTTCTATGCTGGTAACAGCTCGAAGATGGTGAATCTTGTGCTGGGTTCGTGGTTGGAGGCTGACTGTTCGTTGTTCTGAATTACAATGTCGTGGTCGTACTGCCCGGTCTGATTCTTCCAACAGTAATAATTTGTCCTATGGAAAACTAATTTGAAGATCCGAAAAGCTGCTGATCAGCGATGTAGCCGCGTCGAACTTGGGTGAAGAGCTGATCTGTCTCTCTTCTCTATGGTGGCTGCTACGGTGGTATCGAAGGAGGGGGAGCGCCTATATTTTCAATTCTGTAATGTCGGTATTTACATGCGTGTAACAAGAAACCTATTCTCTGTTAATTTCGTGAGGATGAGAAAACAGTAGGAGCCTTTCCTACTGTCATTAAGGTTTAAAAAAAAAACAAGAAACCTATTACCAGATAAAAAAAGGAGGCGTGGTGTACGAATGAAAATTCCGCTGGCCCATTTACAGCCCAGTAGTAGCCACGATGCAACGGCCGAAGCGGACCCGGGCCGCGCAAAGCTTCTACACGCGCGCAGAGTCTCGCACTCGCACCACCTCCTCACCGGCGGCGGCGCTCCTCCTCCCCCTCTTCTTCCACCACCGCCTCAGCGTCCCGGGATCTCGGCTCGTAGCCGGCCATGTATCGCGTCGCCGGGAGCCATCTCCGCTCTCTCAAGGTTCGACACCTCTCCTCCCCTCCCGTCCTACCGCTGTCGCGTTCCTGTCTCGATCCGCTCTGCGAACGCAGGTGGATTCGATACAGACTGCTCGCGCAGGTCGATTTTCCCACGTAGTCTCGTGTTTTCAAGATTTCATATGGTAGATGGACGAGCGAATTTGTGTGCTGTGTACGGCTCTGCGCTTTAGGTGCTGTGCGCGGAAGTGTGGAGATAGTCAGGTTTTGTTATAGTTGCAGAAAGACAGCTACACATTTGTTAGGAAGAGGTGTGGAGAGCTGAAACACCCGTTTTCTGAAAAAAAATGTAGATGCTGGCAGGATGAGCTGCTATATTTTGATAAATTGTTTGGGCTCATCCCTAGGTTGTTTCATCTATAGATTGCTTGGTGAAACCTTAGAGTAAAATATGCGTGGTGCATCCTTGAACTTCCTATGGGGGTCAACTACGCCATGCGACAGCATGAGTAAGATGAACACGGTGGATTTCTGTATCTTCTTCACTGTTGATTATGTACTCTACCTTGCAATGGTGGTTTGGTTGCGAAGAGCGACAATGGAAGTGATTTTTCGGTGATCTCTATTGGTGTTTAGGACATACTGTTATTGTTCATCAAAAGAAGCCAGTTGGTTATTTATTTGCAACAACTCAGCCTGGTGTAGATTTCAGGTCTAGGTTTAGTCATTGTCGTCCGGCTAGTCAGTCCGACAAAAATCAATGTGGCTAAAAGAATAATCCCCGAAAAACTAACCCGAGAAGAGAGATAACTAGAAAATCTGATCTAGGAAGAAAAAACAGAGGCAGTTTTGAAACACTGGAGAAGAGGGGAGAGGTACCGGCGAAGTTGCTTCCCTCTGGTTTCCGAGTCTAGAGTATCAAATACCTGTATTTGCAGCAGTTATCACATCCCCCCCCCCCCCCACATCAACCATTTTCTAGTTATCTCTATTCTCTTTGAATCTTTACTTGATAATAATATGTTTTTTCCCAATATTATGAGTGTACTCGGTATGCCATGCAACCTTCATCGTTGCCATATCCATTGTAGTAGTTACTTCTCATCTGAGTTTACCCACCCTTTCAGTTGTTTTACTCTATACTAATAACCATTGATATATCTACATGCTAAGGACAACTTTTTTTCCCCGACTTTCAGCATCATGGTGCTAGTAGGTTTGCTAGCACTAGTGTTGTCAAGCAGTCTTCAGGTGGTCTGTTTAGCTGGCTTCTCGGTGGAAACTCAAGCAACCTCCCCCCTCTTGATGTTCCGCTCACAGGCATCACAATTCCTCCACCGCTACCAGATTTTGTTGAGCTATCCAAGACAAAAATCACTACTCTTCCAAATGGCATCAAGATTGCATCAGAGACATCACCGGTATTGCTTGATGCTCATTAAAGTTACTGTTTTTTTTGCTCTGTCCATACATTTTTTCATAAGGACTTGTTTTAGGGCGCAACTGCATCAGTGGGTTTGTACATTGACTGCGGCTCTATTTATGAAACACCTGCTTCATCTGGAGTATCACATCTATTGGAGAGAATGGCCTTCAGGACCACAACAAACCGAAGTCACTTGCGGTTAGTTCGTGAGGTCGAAGCAATTGGAGGAAATGTATCTGCATCTGCTTCTCGTGAGCAAATGAGCTATACCTATGATGCACTGAAGAGTTACGCACCAGAGATGATTGAAGTTCTCCTTGACACTGTGAGGAATCCAGCATTTTTAGAATGGGAGGTCAAAGAGCAGGTAATTGTTCATTTTTGAGTCAAACATACAAAGTTTTCCTATGTTTAGTTGTTTACTAACCATATGCTGTTTTTCTTCTCCAGCTCCAGAAGATAAAGTCTGAAATATCTGAAGTGTCAGATAATCCACAAGGTCTAGTTTTGGAGGCACTTCATTCGGCTGGATATTCTGGGGCACTGGCAAAACCTCTGATGGCTACAGAATCCGCTATAAATAGATTGGATATTAGTACCTTGGAGGAATTCATTCATGTAAGGTTTAGCAATTTATTTCCCATGCATTCTTTAGCGAGCAATGACTCATTTGACAGTTTTACTTGTGTTGAAAAAATGTAGGAAAATTACACTGCTCCCAGGATGGTTCTTGCAGCATCAGGAGTTGAGCATGATGAGTTGGTTTCAATTGCACAACCTCTTCTGTCAGACCTTCCTGGTCTGAAACGTCATGAAGAACCAAAATCAGTGTATGTGGGAGGGGACTATCGTTGCCAGGCAGATTCTCTAGTGAGTTCTTGGACTTTGCAGCATTATTGTTGAGGATTTTATTTGGGTACTTATGCTTAATGTTGAATTTCTTGTGATCAGGATACGCACATTGCACTTGCTTTTGAGGTGCCAGGTGGCTGGCGCCAAGAGAAAACTGCAATGATTGTGACTGTGCTTCAGGTATATCTAACAAATATTGAAGTGGTATAGTTATTTAGGGATACCCTATGTTGTTGACTCATTGTTGGGTTTGCATTATAGATTATCACATGTGCAAGTCTATTTATTTCAAAACTATAAGATATGATAAATCTATTTCATGCTTTGTAGATGCTCATGGGAGGAGGGGGGTCCTTCTCCGTTGGTGGCCCGGGGAAGGGAATGCATTCTCGATTGTGTACGCCACTTTCAGATAAATGTTTCAATACTTGTCTGATAGCCATACATGCATACTTTTGTAGCATGAGCTAACTTGAGCTTTACTCTATCTACAGATCTCCGTGTCTTGAACCACTACGAGCAGATCGAGTCATTCTCTGCTTTCAACAGTATCTACAACAATTCAGGCCTTTTTGGAATTCATGCAACCACTGTAAGCCTCTCATGGAACACAACCTCTAATGTGTTTGTCCTTCTAAAACTGATGCAATGAACACAACCAAGATGGTCTTGTGATATCTGTACTGATATTTTCAATATAATTCTAATGCTTATGCAACTCCCATACTCTATTCCCTTTGTAAACAGCTATTTTAGATTGTGCATGTGTACTATGTGATGGCACACAATGGGCGTTGTACCAGTATCTTACAGATCAGTAATTTTTTGACTTGCAGACTAGGTGAATAATTCCTCATACTACTGAATATTATTAAACATGAGTACAAAAAAATTAGGAATATAAGCATACTATTATCTATTTAAGAACAGTTATTTTTCCTATATGGAGTAATATGCCACTCTTGGATAACACTGAAGTAGTACTTTGTATGATGTCCATGCCTATTTTATGTCCCGTCGTGTTTCCTGGTCTCAAGGGTTCTAGGCAAGCTGGTGGCCAATGCTGTCCAGTTTGGCTTGTTACTCAGTCCGAGTCCTTTATTTTAAACCCTCCGCTGTCTCAGCTTGAAATACGAGTCAAAGGCTGAACATAGTATACTCAAGCTTCTATACTTTTTTATGCTTGTTATGCACTCCCCTTGGCTTTGACATGCGATGCTATCATTCCAACAGATCCCAGAATTTGCATCATTGGCTGTGGATTTGGCAGCAGGAGAACTCCTTGAAGTCGCAACTCCTGGAAAAGGTTCCTTCTTGTTTGTCGTCTCAAGGCTATCTGTTTCCAGATTAGATTAGACCATAATCAGTAACATATTTTTACTGGACGTTTACCTCATATAGTTACTCAAGAAGAACTCGACCGTGCTAAAGAGGCTACCAAGGCTGCTGTTCTGATGAACTTGGAATCAAAAGTATACTGCTCTCTCTCCTGATCCAACTGTATGACATGCTTTCCTAAATTGCTCCTTACACTGTTTTTTCTTCTTATATAGATTGTAGCATCTGAAGATATTGGAAGACAGGTTCTTACTTACGGGGAAAGGTATGCATAAAATATTCTCCTAGTAAATTAATCAAGTCCATTTTCTGCAAATCCCCATATTAAATTAAATAGCATGTCTTCCATATCATATGTATATGTATGAAGTCTAAATCTTGTTGAACAATGTAAACAAAACCAAGTTGCTATCACCATCTACTTTTAGATGGTTCATCTAGACCTCCTTAAGAGATTTTTTTTCTTCTATCTTTTTTTTTCTCTTTTCTTTCGACCAAGCTGGGACTAGAGTTATTCGTAGTCACCTCTAAAACTTCTTATATCCTGTCAGCCTAGAGGTTTCCAATGACGACGTTGTTAGATATGTATTATAGCTTTTTTTTGGCATCCTTATACAACACCTGTACATGTAATATTTATTGACCTTGAGCCCCACTGAATACACAAGTTCGTATTACTCCTAACATGGTATCAAGAGCAGATCACGGTTTTAGACAACCTGTGAAAGGTCTTATCAATGCTATTTGTACACTATTACTGTGGTTCTACCGTTCTAGTAGATTTTTTATTTTTTGATAATATCATACCAGTAGTTACTTTTGGGGTGTCCTGTGACCATTCACTGCTGTCTAAGAAACACGGCATTAGAAACAATCCGGCCATCTTATGGCTTGATGCATGCAGCGGTGCCGATTTTGTTACCGCATAATCTGCAGAATCACTGTTCATCTTTTGATCTCTGTGCACTGTCAACATTACAGGAAACCCATTGATTTTTTCATGAAAGCCGTTGAGGAGACCACTCTTAACGACATTACTTCAGTTGCGCAGAAGATAATTTCTTCGCCACTTACATTGGCATCATGGGGCGACGGTAATGTTCCATGCTCGGAAGTTAACGCAGCATGTTGCTTTGCACGTTGCACCGATTAACTAGATTGCTCATGTTGCAGTGATCCATGTCCCGAGCTACGAGTCCGTCAGCCGCAAGTTCCATGCGAAGTGAGCATCCAGTAATCAGAGCCCGGTCCCTGCATTTAAACAATCATACGGCTTTGATCACCTCGCGCCTGGTCAGTAGGCGTTCAATGGTTGCCGGCTGCAATAAATTAGTTTTCTTGTTGGATAGGTACAGAGATGAAAGGGCCCTCACCGAGCATTCATACTCTAGCGACCCCTAAATCGGGTGGCACCCAGTGGCGTTTTAGTTTGGAAGACGCCCGCCCTTGTATCGTATCGTATGGGCATTTTATCCATTTTTATGTACCAGTGGCACAGTAGATCTGGTGCCTCAGGGTTTAACCATTTTCATGGCATCTTTCAGTCGTTTGCAACATGATCGCACTGCTCACTTTGGTCAGATGTTTTACGGTGATGTGTATGAAGCCGGACCGCTCGGCAGGACCAGATCAAGCTAGGCTAAAGAAGGAAGCCCAAGTTCTTGTTGTTGGAGAAGTTGGGCTATGGGTTATTTTTTCCAACTCCAAAATTAGTACAGTAGTAAATTTTTTTTGTTTTGCGAGTGCCACAATTAGTAGTAGTAATCTGTCGGACGTTTCGTTATTTTGAATGGCAGGAAGCAGACAAAACGGAAACGAACTGTGGGTATATATATTGGTTCCTTCCCTTTCTGCCCTGTCACCATCCTGCGTAAGCGGTGCGTCGTCAGTGTTTGACCTGGATGACACAGACGCTCGTTTCCTTTGATCCGCTGGGTTTCTTTCCCGTGGCGCAAGGCAAAATTGATGGATGCGGCGGCAGCGACTGATGACTCTTCTGGATTATGTCTGGTCTGGTTTTGCCAAGTGAGGCCGTGTGAGGCTGGGGCCTATGGGCGACGCCACAAGGGTTTGAAGCATTCGGTAACCCATAGTAAGACGCTGCTGATTTATTTTTATTTTTTTTTGAATGGTCACCGGGGGGAAAACCCCCACCTGAATTTTATTTCATTTCAAAAAACGGCCACAGCCAGATAGCAGCAGGGGGTACAGGGGAGAGAGAGCAGCAGTTACAACACAGCATCACAGCATCAAGGGGGTTGAGGATCCTGATCACTAAAACATCCAACCCAAGAGGCAGCACAGGGACGTTTAGCAGCCGGCAGTCGAGCAGGCCAGAACCGGGCGTCATCTCTGCAAGACTGAAGAAGAACAGCGAGGCAAGGAGTTTGCTCGCGGAACGCCACCGCATTCCGATGCTTCCAAAGGTTCCAACAACAAAGGAGCATAAAGGTCGAGGCAGATTCAGGAGAGACGCTGGCAGGGGCAGCATAGGAGTGCAAAAGGCGGACGTCGGCATGGGGAGGGTGCCGCCCGCCTATGCGTTCCCAGAAACGCGTCGCGAAGGGGCACCCGAAGATGATGTGCGCCGGCGTCTCGTTGGCGGCGCCACAGATGGGACAGACAGCTTCCTCCGCCGTCAGGATCCCTTTGCTCAAGAGCGAGGACCTGGAGAGGATGCGGTTCTGCACCAAGAGCCAGCCGAAGAAGCGGACCTTTGAAGGAGCGAAATTGTCCCACACAAAGTCGACAAACGGGGCGTCGATCCCGCCCAAAGTGCAGAGGCGTTAGAGCGCGGAGACATCCAGAGATCCCTTGCCCTTGGCGCAGCGCAACAAAGAGCGAGTGTCCGCGGCGTCGGACAAGGCGACGCCAGCGAGTTCCGAGGCTAGGAGGCGGCGCTCACGCTCGCCAACCGTGGAGAGCCGCGGAACCAGGGCACGGGCAAGGCCACCCGTCACGACCGAGTGAACGCTGGCACCACTGTCCAGAGCATGCGAGAGCAGGGCAGGGAAACGCGAGCCGATCGACCCCGCAGGCAGCCAAGAGTCCAGCCAGAATGCAGTGTGCTTTCCGTCTCCAACAGACACAGAAGAAATCCCACGGTACAGCGGCATGAGCTTGACGAGCTGCTTCCAGTGAGGGCCAGCCACAGCAGATTTTTTGGCAGGGACAACCGGACCAGCAGCCATGTTCCATATCCATCGAGACCAGGGGGCGTCACAGTCCGAGTGCAGGCGATGAAGTAGCTTGACCTGGAGGCAGCGGTTTTGGGTAGCCAGACACCGAACGCCCAGCCCGCCTTCACGACGCGAGCGGCACACTTTTTTCCAAGCGACCAAGCATTTGACACCCGAGGGGCGATCCAGGATGTTCCAGAGGAAATTGCGGCGCAGCCCATCCAGGATGTTGAGAAGCGGGGGCGGCAGCACCATTGCCCCCATGGCATAGCCCGGCAGAGCATCGAGAACAGCGTTGATCAGAACGACACGCCCGCCGGTGGAGAGGAGGATCGCACGCCACCCCGATAAGTACTTATCAACCTTTGCAATCAGCGGGGCGAACGCGGCGATGGTGAGCTTCTCCGCGGACAGCGGCAGCCCCAAGTAGGTCTGAGGGAACCCCTCCACACGACAGCCCAAGATAGCTTGCATAACAGCCACCTCATCCGCAGGGACATGCATCGGCACCATAGTGCTTTTGTGGAAGTTAATCTCCAATCCGGTGGCGGCAGAGAACTGGAGCAGCAGGTCCTTCAGGCGCCGAGCCGCAGCGCGGCCAGCGCGAATAATGATCAGCGTATCGTCCGCGTACTGCAGAACGGGACACGGAGCCCCATCAACCAGGGGGTGGCATAGCTCCGGGTCAGCCCTGATCAGACGTTGCAGCACATCAGCAACTAGGAGGAAAAGATAGGGGGACAGGGGGTCCCCTTGCCGGAGTCCTCTCATACAGTTGATCCATTTACCTAGGATTCCATTCATCAACACAGCCGACTTCGAGGAGGTGAAGATGGAGTCAAGCCAGTCGCACCACAACACCGGGAACCCACGGGCAAGCATGATCTTGCGCAGACTGTCCCAATTAATCGAGTCAAAAGCCTTGGCGAAATCTAACTTGAGCACAACAGCAGGAGTTTTTCTTGAGAAACAGCACTGAACGATCTCTGTGGCAAGAACGAAATTCTCTGAAATACTTCTGCCAGCAATGAACCCAGACTGCTCAGCATCAACAAGTTGTGAAATCTGCCCCTGAAGCCTTGAAGTGAAAGCTTTGCAGATCGATTTCATGGAGCAATTTTGGAGGGACACAGGGCGGAAGGCACCAGGGGTGGGCACGCCGGCAACCTTGGGCAGGAGAGCGACGAACGCTCTGTTGATGCACCCAAGATCGGCGGCGCCAGCGTGGAAGGCGTCGAATAGGCGTCGCATGTCGGGGAAGACCACCTCCCAGGCAGCCCGATAGAAACTTGGGCCGAGCCCATCAGGGCCAGGCGCACTGTTGCGGTCCATCCCATTGATGGCGTCGCGAAGCTCCGTGTCCAGGAAGGGGCCCACGAGCAACGGCCCATCAGCGCGAGGAAGTCCCGCATAGAGTGTGTCGAGGTCGAAATCCCAGCGGGCCGCCCTGGGCCGGCCCAGCAGCGCGGAGAAGAAACCATGCACAGCCGCCGCCTTGGCTTCGTGCTCGATGACGTGCACGCCGCCGACCTCGATCGCCCGCACGTAGTTGCGCCGGAAGCGCTGGGACGCGATGGCGTGGAAGAACTTGGTATTCTCGTCGCCCTCACGGACAGCTTTGAATTTACCACGCTGCTTCCAATAGGCCGCCTTCCTGCAGATTTCCAGCGCCAAATCCGTCCTCGCGAGCATCCGAAGATCGAACTCTGAAACAGAAAGAGGTCGCTGTTCTTCAGCAAAGTCAAGCAGATCAACAAGGAACTTGCAGTTATTTTCAAGGAAAGGTATGGGGCGGTTCCTCTTTTTCCAAACCTTGGCGGCGGTCCGGAAGCGCTTGATCCTGCAGGCGAGATCACGGGCGGCACAGCGAGCGGGCACAGGGCGAGACCAAGCAGGGAGGGTGGAGGGGAGAAAGGTGGGGTTATGCAGCCACGCATTTTCGAAACGGAAGTTCGAAGGGCAAGGAATGGAGGTGGAGGCGGTAACGAGGAGAGGAACATGATCAGAGACCGGGCGCGGGAGAGAGGCGAGGACGGAGTTGGGGAAAACAGAATTCCACCCGGCACTGATGAAGGCACGGTCAAGCCTCGCAAGAACAGGCACGGCCTGCAAGTTCGTCCAAGTGTAGAGGCGGTCCGACAGCGGGAGCTCATCCCACGCGACTCTATGGATGAGCGAGTTAAAAGACGCCGCAAGGGCCCTGTCGAAATTGTTGTTATTTTTATCAGAAGGGTAACGAAGGAGATTAAAGTCACCGACCACAATCCAGGGGGCATCAATTTTCGGAGGAAGGAGAAGCATCTCGTCCACGAAGGTGGAGGTCAGCCCATGATCCGAAGGCGCGTAGACGTTAGTAATGGCGAACGAGGTATCGGTGGTGGTGGATTCCAGAAGAACCGTGAGGCTGTAGGTAGTGGCGAAGGAGGAAGACAGGCGGAAGAGGCGCGGGTCCCAGGCCGTCACCATCCCGCCACGGCTGCCGTCAGCGTCCGCAGCGATGAACTCAGAGAGGTGCAGAGGGAGGAAAGTGCAGAGTTTGGGGAGGGAGAGGGTGGCAAGTTTGGTTTCTTGGAAGCAGATCACACCGGGGCACGCCGCCGCGACAGCATTCTTAACCACAGAGCATTTGTCACGGTCACCAAGACCACGGACATTCCAAAACAGGATGATTAGATCACGGAGGGAGACACTATCCATTAAGAAAGACATAGACACCCACGAACAGAACACAACGGCCACAGCACACACACCTAAGAACGAACTGAAAAACGAACTGACAGAGACGCACCCACAACCACACTAGCGACAGAGCTAGAGGGGAGAACAGGAAAGGGAGGGACGCAGCGCAACAGATGCACGCACGGCACGGCGAGTGGTTCTCGGCAGGTTTACACATCATCGGACACCTTCTTCACCTGGGGCACAGGACCAATGGCAGCCTGCTTCAGATCAGACACAGCTTTCATCCCCATAGGGCTCAGGATCTTGTCCAGCAGCTTGTTGTTCACAACATGCGCGCGCAGGCGCTCAGAGCAGCTCTTGAGGGTGTCTTTGAGCTCACGGCGTTTGACGGCCTTGGTGGTCATGTCCTCGCGCTCAGCTTTCTCCTTCCCAGCTAGACGTGAGCTGCGCCTGGCGCGGTCTTTTTTCTTATCAGCAGATGCAAGTTCCTCTCCCACCCCCTCTAACCCAGGCTCAACGGGCAGCTCGTCCGGCAGCTCATCCTCCTCGTCCACGATCTCGGTAATCACCACAGAGCTGGAAGCAGTGGTGATGTCCCCCCACAGTGGCGAGCCGGCCGAAGCCTCGGACCACCCCAGGCTGGAGCGCGGCGACGTGCTGTCCGTAGAGGCCGGGGACGATGGGGGCGCCTCGAGAGCGCGGAGCGAGCTGCCGAACACGGGACCGGCAGCGGCAGGTGGGAAGAGAGCCATCATATGCTGAAACTGATTTGGGGCGCCAGCGCCACCGTCGCCGGGCCCGGTCAGGCGAGGAGCCGGCCCACCAGCTCCGTGGCCAAACGGCATGCCATAGAGCCTAGGAGCGTTGTGTCGGAACGGCGGAGGCGGCAAATCATCAAAGTACCTCTGGTACACCCCGTTGACAAAGGCTTCCTCATTTGGCCGTACCTTGAGAATACGGACCTGGACCACGCGGATCCCCCAGGGGCCTTTTTCTGGCCAGAGATCACAGGGGACATCAGCAGCATCAGCAACGAGGACCACAGCTTTGACAGCAGTCAGGTCATACCCTAGCAGACAAGTGGGATCTATCTCGATAGTGTCACCAAAGGGAGCAAAGGCCGCCACGATCCCACGCGGATTGACATGCTCGGCAGGGAACGGAGTGGCACGGATTAGGACACAGACATACCGCCGCGGCGCCACGCGGCCGGCCTCCTCCTCCCTCTCCAGCCTGATGCACACATCCTCATGCATGAACGGCTGCAGTTCCATAGCGACCTCACGGGCATCATGCGATCTGAAACGCACATACATGGCTCCAATGCCAGAGGGCACGATCTCGAATGGGCGGTGCGGCAGTTGCTCATCCAGGGCTTCACCCACCGAGGCCAAAGGCGAGAGGAAGCCACTCTGCGGCTCCAGATAGACCACCGCAAGCCGCCGGGCCGCCTCGAGATCTCCAGGCGGCATGAAAACCTCAAGGAAGTCGGGGCGGTCCGAGTCAGCGGGAACCGAGTGCGCGCCGCGCAGCAGAGAGGAAGCAGCCTCAGAAACCTCATCATCAGAGAGCGTAGCAGCGGATCTCGGCGCAGGGACCTCCTCAGCGCGGGAAGGAGCCGGCGAGATCACCGGGGACGGAGGCGCACGCTCACCACGCCGCGGCGCCGCGGGGGAGCCAGGCAGGCTGCCCAGCACACCCTCCAACGACGTGCCAATGTCGCGACAGCGGGGCGGTGAGAAAGGCGGCGGGGGACGCACATGCGGAGGATAAGCGAGGGTGGGGAAGGGACGTCATCTTCAGCAGCAGTGGTATGCGGGCGTCGCAATCATCTCGAACTCGAAGGAAACATACCCTTGACTGTTGACACGACTGCTCTGACTTGTACTCTTTGCAAAGCTGGACTCTGTCATACCATCTCCGAGAACGAGCTCTACAGAATGACCTTAACGATGTCCATCGGCTTTAGATCTTTGTTAATCCAAATGAAATGGAAGAAGCAGGTAACTCTGACGACTCATCCACATGTTCCAATATTGCAGCTAAAACCGGCAAACGAAACCACCCGCCTCGAAATCGAGCAGAGCCGACGCGGCGCCTCCTTCCTCCCTAGTTTGGGCAAAGGTAGCTCCCAGATCGTGTCTTGGAGGTCTGACTCGAGGACAGTGGGCGGCAGTGGCGGAGACGCCCCCCCCACCCCTAAGATTTTATATTTCAGCTTGGGTCCCTGCTTATTTATGCTAAAGGATATGTATTTCCATTCTGCCCCCCTTATAGTCAAATTTTTCGCTTTGGCCCCCCCGATACATTATTTCTGCCTTCGCCTCTGGTGGGCGGCCCGATGTTTCGGGGAGTGGTACGAAGGTTCTTCCGAGCGAAAGTTCAGCACTACAACGCCTATGGCGGTGATGTCTGTGGGTGTCGTTGCCATCTTGGGGGCGCCGTTGTGGGTACCTACCCCGCGCTATGGCTCCGGGTGAAAACCCTTAACCGTCTCGGTCTCAACGGGGGCAAAGCTCTGTGTCGTCACCCTCTTGGGGGCGTCGTCGTGGAGTTTCGGTTTCGTTCGATCGTGCTCTAGTGTCTTCAGTGTTCGGTTCTCCTGTTTTTATTTGATCTGCTCGATAAAATGATCCCCTCAATCACTTCGTATTGGTTCTACTGTTTGGCTTTATTTATAAAGCGGGACGAATGTCTATTTCAAGAGGGAGCAGTGTTAATCCAGATGAAGTGGAAGGACGTCAGTCGGCAGATAACTCTGGCGCCTTCCCATGCGTGCCAATACCGCAAAGCCAAAACCAGCAAACGAACGAAAAACCAGCCGCGGCATCTCCACCCGCCTCAAAATCCTTCCCCGGAGCCACCGAGCAAGCAAACCATTAATAAACCTCCCCCAAATCGGCAATCCCTCTAAACCTCTCGTCGTCTCCTACCATCACACGCCCAACTAAACCTCTCCCATGGCGTCCCACATCATCCTGCCCCCGGACTCCGACGACGAGTACGACGACGAGCAGCAGCGGCTGGAGGACGAGGAGGCGGACGAGCTCCCGTCGCCGGTGGCCAGGGCGGCGCTGCCCTTCTCGGCCATGTGCGTGCGGATCTCCCGCGACACCTACCCCAACCTCCGCGCCCTCCGCAACGCCTCCGCCCTCAGCCTTACCGACGCCGCTTACGTCAAGATCTCCGAGGGCGACTTCGGATACGTCCTCGACGACGTGCCACACCTCGCCGACTACCTCCCCGAAGTCTCCGTGAGTGCCCCCTCCCCTCCCCTCTCCTTTCCCACGCCTCCTCGTCGTTGCTCTGTTGCGGGTTCCGCTGCGGCCCGCCTGACTGCGGCTTTTACTGTGTCGGCGCGATCGTTCCGGTTCGTGGTGGGGTTTGTGCGGTGCTGCTGCTGCTTTTGCTGAGCGAGATGATCGGGAGGGGAATTGCCGATTTGGGGGAGCCTGACACAACGAGATGTTTGCAGGGTTTGGTCGATTTGGGGGTTCTGCTATATGGAGATCAAATTTGTCGAATTTAAACGCAACTTCAGAGAGCTTGCAGAGTTGCACTGAGCTAATTAATCAGTTATGATTCGCGGATAGCAGGAGACTCTGATGAATACTAGCAAAAGGGTAGCTTTTCTGTGGATTCATGGTTTCACAAGGTCGTGTTGTGGTCTTTGTTTCTGTGAATGGGAGATTTGATTGGGGGGTTCTATGGAGATCCATTTTGGTTTACTGCCGAATTAAAGCTTGAGAGCTTGCAGAGTTGCACTGAGCTAATTAATCAGTTAAGATTCGCAGATAGCAGCCGACTCTGATTAATACTAGAAAAAGGGTAGCTGTTCCGTGGACTCGTAGTCTCATAAGTTGGTATTGTGGTCTCTGTTTTTGGGATTGGGAAATTTGATTGAGTAGAATGGATCATAGCTTTAGCTGAAGAAGTAACCTGTTACTACTGGCTCGTTACTAGTTCTTGGCATATTCAGTAACTTGGTACTTCACTCGTCAGCCAATTTATGAGAACGTAGCCCTTTTATGTCACCGATGGTGGTCAATGTTAGTCCAACCGTGCTGAATTTTTCTTTGATTGAAAGTTGAAACCAGGATCCATGAGGATTGAGCTTATGGTTTGCTGTTTTATTCTTTTCTTGCAGACCTACCCGAACCCATTACAAGACCACCCAGCATATTCAACTGTCAAGTAAGACTTGCCTTGCATACATATTGTTTCTTCGATCATCAGCTTTGTGGTAGTCTCTGTGTATGCATGCTGTATCTCTAATGCTGAACCTTCTGTTCCTTTTGATACCAGGCAATACTTTGTCAATGAAGATGACACTGTACCACAAAAGGTATGTACACTGAATGTTTTGCACTGTGATGCTGTTGTTGATGGTTAATTTACAAGTATCTATAATTGCTCTTATAGGTTGTTGTTCAGAAGAATAGCCGGCGGGGGGTTCACTTCCGTCGTGCTGGTCCCCGTCAGAGGGTAGGGTGCACTTGCCATTTCTGTTGATTATTGACCATACTTGTGTCTTACCTGACAAAAATGTTTCTACTTGAACCTTGCTAGGTCTATTTTGAGTCAGATGAAGTGAAAGCATGCATTGTAACTTGTGGAGGCCTTTGCCCTGGGCTTAACACTGTTATCAGAGAGCTGGTGTGTGGCTTGTCGCACATGTACAATGTCAACAATATCTATGGAATACAGGTCTCTGCGCTGATCTAAATGGCTATATGCCCCTCTAATTGATGCTTGGTGAATATTACTCTTGCATTTTAGTACATGCTTTGTCTGTCTTTCTGCATTTACCTTTATATTTCTAGATTCTGGCCACACCTTATCAAATATTTCTGATTCCAATGCAGTGGGACATTCATCTCCATTATGTTATACTAGCTGTAAGATGAATGACCTGTTGGGATTTTTTTTGTAAGATGTGCGCTTCAGATTTGTATAGGATAGCGTCAATGAAAATTACTCAGATTAGAAAAGTTATTTGTATGTTGAGGTTCTTGCCATAAGTAAACCTTGCTTATGTTCAGTTTGGGCTATGATTCAGGAGCTTCTGTCTCTTATAACATCTTATTACCCAATTATAGAATGGATACAAGGGCTTCTATTCGAGGAATTACGTTTCTATTACACCAAAGAGTGTCAATGACATCCACAAAAGGGGTGGTACAATTCTTGGGACATCACGAGGTGGTCATGATACAAAAAAGATTGTTGACAACATCCAGGATCGTGGAATTAATCAGGTAAAGATGACTGTTCAAATTGCAATACTGTGATATAGTAGTTCAGACTGGACATGAACTCATATGTTAGTATATGTTCTTTAGGTGTATATCATTGGAGGAAATGGAACTCAGAAGGGAGCATATGAGATCTTCAAGGTAATTCATTTTGACAATGCTACAAATATCATACAAGTTTTTCAGCATAGAAAACTGTGGTATTAGTACCCTTTACATGAATGCTCAATGCATTTCAGTACTAGAAAAATATGTATACTGTATAGTAATGACTAGTAACACGTTTTCCTTTTTTTTTATGGTCACACGTTTTCCTTTTAACATGTGTTTACTCAGAGCAGCATCCTTACATATATGCATTATAGTGGCATGATAGTATTATGTAGAAATACCTAAAGAGTTCATTTCTCAAACATAGTCTCTATAATTATTCATTGCATTTGTGTTCGAAAAAAAAAGAATACTTCATTTTTTTAATTCTGGCAGGAAATCCGGAAACGTGGCCTAAAAGTTGCTGTGGCTGGGGTTCCCAAGACAATAGATAATGACATAGCGGTAATTGATTATATGTTTGTTTGCTTGTGCAGAAGTTTTTCTAAAAATCAGTTAAAATATGAGGATATGACTCATTACTGATTGTTTGTATGTTTTGATTATTAGATAATCGACAAGTCCTTTGGTTTTGATTCGGCTGTAGAAGAGGCTCAACGTGCCATTGATTCAGCTCATGTGGAAGCTTGCAGTGCTGAGAATGGAATAGGCCTAGTAAAATTGACGGGTCGTTATAGTGGTTAGTTTTCTCACATGTTATCCATACAGTCACTTGCAGTCTTTTTTGCATGCTTTTTTTCTTCTATAAGCGTAGGTTTGCTGAAAGCACATGCAAATTTGTACAAATACAACAGCTCATCATGTTGCTAGATACTGTTAGTTAAACACTTTAACATCTTATTAGATGTATTTACAGCATACAGAAAAAAGACAGCTTAACTTTTCTTTGTTTCAAACATGGTGACTTAGCTTACTCATTATGAAGCAGATATTGCATTATCTTGTCCTTAAATTCTTCATTCATGCCTCTACTTATGCAGGGTTCATTGCAATGTATGCCACTCTTGCAAGCCGAGATGTGGTAAGTTGGTGCCTTCTGTACATTGCATTTTATATTTTATTTTAGTCTACTCGTTCTGATTTCTGCATATTTGATTTGACTCCTCCCTATTTATTGAACACTAGCATTAGGATTCTTTATTTCTAAATCACTATTCAACCTCCATCTGAGAGTTACTGATGTGTTCTTTGGATTTTTCTCCAATTTCTACAGGATTGCTGCTTAATTCCAGAGTCCCCATTTTATATGGATGGAGAAGGGGGGTTGCTTCAGTATATAGAAAGGAGGCTGAGAGAGAACAGTCACATGGTTATTGTTGTTGCTGAGGGAGCAGGCCAGGATATTATTGCCAAAAGCATACCCTCTTCAGAGCAGCAAGATGCATCTGGAAATAAGCTGCTTCTTGATATTGGTCTTTGGTTGACCCACAAGATTAAGGTGCATATACTACATACCAACCTTTCCTTGCTATACTACATAATCAGTTTACTTACTCATTTCATTAATGCATTATTAGGATCACTTCAAAAGCAAAAAGGTGGAGATGACCATTAAATACATTGGTAAGATATTGACTAGTTGTGTTCTCTTCACATAGGACGATGTTCTAGAATAACTTATTGATCTGTGTAGCACTAGGTTAACAACAGGATATCTACATTGTACAGATCCTACCTACATGATTCGAGCTATTCCAAGCAATGCATCAGACAATGTGTACTGCACGCTGCTGGCTCACAGTGCCATTCATGGTGCAATGGCAGGATACAGCTCCACCATTGGGATGGTCAATGGCAGACATGCCTATATACCTTTCTATGTGAGTAATTTCAAGTGGTCTTGTTTAATTGACAATGCACAGTAGAACATCTGATGAGTAGTTCAGTTGCATCCCATGTTTCCAATTTTCCCCGTTTGCCGCGGGAGCTTATCTGTGCTGCCTGAAGGACATAGTGAAGATTTTTTTGCTTACATTACAAAACCATTTAAAAGAGTACTGCATTTACCTGTTACCACGATAAACATGATCTCATCATATAATGCATCCACACGATAAAAGAGTACTCCATTTACCTATTCTCTTGTTGACAGAGGGTGACATCCACACGAAACAAGGTTAAGATCAGGGACCGGATGTGGGCGAGGCTACTGTCATCGACCAACCAGCCAAGCTTCCTGAGCCAGAAGGACATCGATGAGGCCAGGGAGGCCGACAGGCTTGCCAACAAGCCACCGCTGCCAGCTGGCGCGAACCAAAACGTGGCGACCGCCTTTAGCCAATCTGTATCGGCGTCGTCGATGGGTGAGATATAGCGACGCAGATGGTCTGTAATTCGTGTACAGTAGCTACTGCTATCCTGCTGAGAACTTCTGCCACGCCATGCAGTTTTGCTCCGATATGGATATAACCCTTTGCGTAGTCGTGTACACGGATGATGTTTAGGTGTTCTGTGAAAATAAGACGTGCCAGTGTATTGGAACCAGTATTGATAAAGCTGATGTTTGCCTTGGTGAATTACCTTGTGTTTCCTGTAGAATCTGCGGTAGCGTGCTGCTGGCAGGATACGCTTTGCTGCTTGCACCAAGCTGGGTAGCATCGTCTGCTCATGTGTGTGTTTTTCTAGGCCTTTTGTCGCATTGCAGGTCGGATTTCAGATGTTCTGCAGGCCATCATGGCTGTGATCTGCAACCAGTTGTTCTGTACTTTTGTGCCCACGTACCCGGTCCAACGGAAACATTCCACTGCAACAGAGATCATTGCATGCTACTTACATTCTAGTGACAGCTAAAGCTCACAAAACCCCTAGTGATTCTATTGATCTATTCTATCATGTTGAACATGAATGGCGCATGTCATCGCATGTCTAGAGCAGAGCAGTGCAGTTTAATCAAGTAATCAAAGTTGTGTCATATACTAAAAACACAAGTTGATGCAATTTGCAGAGTTACGGCTAGACTAACGTGCATGGCCGCAGTGTCTAGAAGCATATGATACTTTCCCAGAGAAAATCATTCTCTCACAGTGGGACGAGCAGAGATTGTCCACAAGGCTGCGCGGTACCAATAATCAGAGAGGTTAAACAAGTCCACGGTCACCAAGCCGGGAATTGCACCCAGCGAGACGGTTGACTTGCTCGCATGCAAGTCAACCAATCGCCCATGTGATGTGCTGCTCGTCTCTCCTCCAACTGGGTGTATACTACTACTACTACCGTTTATCGAACTGATTCCCTCAAAAAAAACTGATTGCCTGTCCCATTCATGTGCTGTCAGACTAGTGACTACTCCAATCGGTTTTGGTAGGATATAGTATATGTGCCACCAGAGTTCAGAGTGTAGCTAGTTGCTGACACATGCGCGATGGGAGGACCATGGCTGAGATCCGCAATGGCGGCACGGTGGCTGTTGTTGCTTCTTCTCGGGCTCGCCGGCGGCGTTCTTCGAGTCCGTGGACAGGTCGACGACTTAGGTGAGCACATCCAACGTACATGCTTGCATACGTTACGCTAGCTGCACAGACATTGTAATTCGTTTCGCTTATTGTCCCCGCGAACCTAGGTTTCATAAGCATCGACTGCGGCCTGCCGGAGAGCGCCTCCGGGTACATCGACAACGGCACCAAACTGAGCTTCACCTCGGACGCCGGCTTCATCGACACCGGCACGCCGGTCATCGTGGAGGTGACCCCCAACTACATCACGCCATCCACGGGCAAGAGATTCCACAACGTGCGCAGCTTCGGCGCCGGCGCCAGCGCGCGGAACTGCTACACGCTGCGCTCCCTCGTGTCGGGGCTCAAGTACCTCATCCGTGCCAAGTTCATGTACGGCAACTACGACGGTCTGAACAGAACACCGGTGTTCGACCTCCACCTGGGCGTCAACTACTGGACGACCGTGAACATCTCCGACGCCGACACGCCGGTCATCGTGGAGGTGATCGCCGTCGTTTCCGGCGACTCGGCGCAGGTCTGCCTTGTGAACACCGGCTCCGGCACGCCCTTCATATCCAGCCTCGACCTCAGGCCGCTCAAGAACTCGCTCTACCCGATGGCCAACGCCACGCAGGGCCTCGTCCTCGTCATCAGGGCCAACCTCGGCCCAAACGACGGCAAACTCGTCAGGTGAAAACTAAGCATGGACCTGTCTCCGTTGCGGCCGACCTTGTACAGATCCATTGTTATGACCCTCGCCTGTGTGCCCCAAGTTGGGCCGTTGTCACAGGTCATCAACGATGGGCTCAGCCCAGACGGCCCGACAAGAGCAATCGCTGCTACAAATAGGCACCAGGAGGTGACGAGCTATCTATCCAGACGGATCACGAACAGATCGAATCCTGTATCCCTGTCCCCTGCTTCTCCCGCCAGTCCCCTTCTCTGATTCTACCCCAAATTCCTTGCTATTCCCAGTCTCCAATCTGATCTGTTTTCTCTGCTACCAATTCGTGTTGTAATCCAGTGTTGAGTAATGGAGGTTCGTAACATTATGGTATCAGAGCCATCTCCCCACGCTGCCACCACCTCCACCATGATCTCCATCACCACCGAGGGTGGACCTCGTCCTGCTCGGGATTGGGATGCCATGAATCAAGACGAGAAGGCAAGGATCGAACGGAAGTTGGACGAGATCCTGGAAATGATGAGGAGCCGGAACGCATCACCATCTACGACTCCAGCAGCGCCTACATCCGCGGCTGCACCGGCACTTGGTGTTGGAGGCCCAAGCTTCGGTCTAGACTCATGCGCAACATCAGGCGCGTCCCCGGTCTGCTCCTACACCAGCGTTGGCGACACCACCGGCCCTGCGGCTCCAACGCCTACTAGGTGTTCGACGGAAGGTCCAAGCCGCGACACCGCTGCTTCTACGTCGTCCACGGTCATCGTCGACGCTGTCCTGCTTGCTGCAACCACTACAGGTAACGGAACCCTCGATGGCAAGGTCATCAGTGACGCCGCGTTGAGGCCCGCCACCTGCTCGTCCGGATGCCTAAGCAGCGACGCCTCCTTTTGGATGTCTGCGCTTGTTCCATCTGCAAGAGCGACTCGATCCATGGCTGGTGAGGCCGTTCCTCCTACTGCTCCCACACCACTGGAGGTCACTGCCACTGAGCTGTTGAAGCCGTTCATTGTGATCGAGCTCAGTGCGCCTTCCGAGTGTTCGACTGAATGCCTCGTCCACAGCATTGTCGACAACACCAAGCTGGACAATGTCGTCTCATATGAGAGGGTTGAAGTTGTGGCTCTCGCTATGGCCAACATCAGCTCTTTTGACCCTGGAGATCACCAGCAGCCACCATGGCCGCCACCGCAGATTTACACGACCAGATTGCCGTGTTGGGGAATTTCCAGTCGTAGTCATATTGAGTTGAAGTCATGGCCTGGGAAACCACAATATCAGTGCACTGGAGTGAAGCATCCTTGGCCACCATTTTGTGAGAATTCGTTACTTCATGAGCTACTGGAAATCTGTGGTGTGGCTGCTAACTTTGACTCGCAACAGCGTAGCTCTAATGGTCTGAGAGGAATAATCAGTGCCGTTTCAGATTCACGATTGTTGCAGCTACATGGTAAACCCTTACCTACTACTGATTTCTTTATTGCCAAGAATCAGAGCAAAGCTAGTATGAAGTGCTCTGGCAATGATCTGCTCTTGATGGTTACTGATCTATTTGGGTCAGAGTACCAAGTCACTAGCATCACTATGCAAATGATAGTGAGAAGTTCAAAGTTGAATTCGTTTTTGAGTAGTTCTGCCCCAAGCTTTCTTGTGAAAATATATTCAGATGCTGAAACTGTCGCAGCATACCCAAACTTGGATGCAGACATTGATACTATGTCTAAACACAGAACTTCTCCTGACACAACATTGATACTATGTCTGAATCTGCTCACCTCACTTACATTTTTGAGAAGTTTGGTGTCCAGTACAATTGGCTTGGAGGCATGGTTTGGCTATATCATGGATAGGGCTCTGAAGCACAGCTCTTATCTGCAACATGCTACAGATTGGGTATCATCACCATGGAAGCCTGGACAACCAGAAGGGGTAAGAAAATATTCAGTGGTAGCAGTGGTAGTTGCGAGCTGTGGGAATGCAGAAGCGCAAGTAACTACGGACCTTACGGATATACCATCTCATGGGCAGTTGTTGAGGAAAGATAAATTGGAGGGAGGTGGAATTTATGCAAGTGACCACCTGACTATGGAAGTTCTAATCACATGGTCTATAACCAGTATATACAGCTTCAACGCAACTGCTGTACAACTATCAAATGGAACTATGGGCTCTGAACTGATGTGTTACAATCAGTTGCGCAGTTTCTGTCTAACTAGGTAAATTTGCGCGGCGATGCCGCGCGTGTGTTGGTAAAATTTAAATTTGGAAATGCGGGCACTTAAATTTGTTGAATTTTTGGGAATTATTGAAATTGAAAGAGAGTTTATGTCTAAAAGGTTGTTTAGATTTTGAAAATTGTTCAAAATGGGAAGTTTTTTTAGATTCGAGTTGTTTTTACGTGTGTGAAATGTGTAGGTTCGAAAGGCATCTATAATTTTGAAATATGCAAATTTATACGTCGCGGATATGTGATATGTCTGAAAGTCGAGAATGTACGTATTGGAAAATCGTTTAGGTTCGAAAATTATTTGAAATTCAAAAAGAGGTTACGGTTTAAAATTGTTTAGGTTTGGATTATTTTTACTTTGTAAAATGGTAAGATTTGGGAGTCATTTAAATTTGAAAATATTTAAATTCGAAATTCTACCATTTGCCATAATTAGTGAGCCTTTTTTTTTGTGTGATATTTTTGTTTAGGGTTTAGTTCTAAAGTTATTGATTTTGTAATAGTAAATTTTTTTTTCTGGAATTTGTACAAATTAGTAGGCCCCACATGTAAGTATTTTAGCATTTCCCTCTCTTTTTTTTCTTTTTTTTTGTGAAAAGGAAAAAATTCTGGCATTTTGGGCCCACGCTGACGTCATGGTGACGTCAGCAATGGCCAACTTCTTCTTCTCCCCGTGCGGCGACATGGAGCATGGCGGCGTCGACTGGGGGCGAGAGGGGCGGCGCAGTGTGGCGCGTTCGACGCGGCGCGTCGCGGTCAGTCGAAGGGTGGCGGTGATGGGAAAGGCGAGGCCTGTTTGGCGGCGAATCGGGGCGCGGCGGCGGCGTACGGGCACGGCGAAGGCGACCTCGCCGCGGCCGCGTCCGAGCTTCCCAGGTTGCGTTTTTTGGCGAAGATGGAGAGGAGGTCGACGCGGTCCCGCGGGTGAGCTTCGATTTGTACGGGAGGGCCTGCAGCGGCGGGACGGCCCGGCGGCGGCGGCGGCAGCTCCGGCCGCGCGCGGGGGAGGAGAGGGGAGAGAGTCGAGTTGTGTGGTAATTTTGCAAATAAATCCCTGCATTATTGCAAAATTACGGATAGGTCCGTTTACTCGTAAAGACGTGGACCGCGGAGCACTGGATGTATTTGTGAGGGGTCTTTCTGCAAGAACGTGACGGTGTGCTCTGTGGGGCGTCCGATCGCCGGTGGACGTCCTGGATCTCCCGCGGTACTGTTACCCTGTAGCGGGGCACAGTACCGCTGCGGTGGAGCGCGCTGAGGGCTCAATTTCGTGTGGCTTTTATATAGTTATATTATGTCACTGTGTGGGCTGCTGGGGTCAGCATATTACTCGCTTTCAAACTGGACATGTGAATCTGACTGGAAACGTGATTGTGGAGATTTCAGATGGCACATATCTGAAACTGCTGCAGATGGCACATACTTCTTGTGCATGACTACACACAGAAAATCTAATGACATTGTGTTGGTGGTTTATATGTATGGGCTGCTACAGGATCATGTTTACATAGGAGCGGAGGTGCTGGACATGCAGCTGCTCGGTTGGTTTGAGATTGAAGTTTTCAATTGGTGCAACACATCTATATCTGAACCTGGATTTACTATAATTGAGCAGCTATCTTTTCCTGCCGTTGATCTTAACACTTCCTATGCTTTTCACTGTGGTGGTGAGAACCATGCATCGGAGCAAGTATTCAAGAAAAATCTGGACAGCTATCACTTGGTTGAGTGTTACCACAGCAACCTGAGTCTGTGGGATCCTGGAGGATGCAGGCTTGCTTGGTGCAGCTATGAGAAACGGTGGACTACTTCAGAGAACACTGCTCTACATTGTTCTGATCAGCTCCGGTGGTTATCACTGTTTCTTGCATATGCATTTGGGATCTGGTTGTTGAACTGGGCTGAGAAGGACCTCAAGATCTCTTCTGGTTACGGGCAAGCATCTTCTCAAGAAGGGAGGAACGTGACAAACCAGGTTATCATCTCCGACTCAGTCCATGTCGGCCACAACTACTACATCACCTTCGTCAACAAGATTGCCATCGGCTACGACTACTGCTCCGACCAAGAGTACTCCTTTGACACAATATGCAGCGACCTCCTCTACTACCGTGCAGATTACCACTGCAATGCTGGCAACATCAAGGAAGTTCACGCTCCATGGGATCCCGGCAAATCAGCGCTTGGTTCTCCTCCGAAGACATCGGCTTGGGGACAAGCCGAGTTTCAAGAAGGGAGGAATGTTATGACCCTCGCCTGTGTGCCCCAAGTTGGGCCGTTGTCACAGGTCATCAACGATGGGCTCAGCCCAGACGGCCCGACAAGAGCAATCGCTGCTACAAATAGGCACCAGGAGGTGACGAGCTATCTATCCAGACGGATCACGAACAGATCGAATCCTGTATCCCTGTCCCCTGCTTCTCCTCCCAGTCCCCTTCTCTGATTCTACCCCAAATTCCTTGCTATTCCCAGTCTCCAATCTGATCTGTTTTCTCTGCTACCAATTCGTGTTGTAATCCAGTGTTGAGTAATGGAGGTTTGTAACATCCATTAATAAGCGTTCGTGCGTGCAGGTTCCCCGACGACCCGCATGACCGTATATGGTTTCCGGTGAGCAAGCCGACGGAGTGGTCAGAGATCACGACGACGAACAAGGTGCAGAACGTCGACAACGACATCTTCGAGGCGCCGTCCGCCGTGATGCAGACCGCCATCACGCCCATCAACGCCACAAGCCCCATCGAGTTCAGCTGGGACGCCGAGCCCAGCGCCAACGACCCGGCGCCCGGGTACATCTGGATCCTGCACCTCTCCGAGCTGCAGATCCTCCCGCCGGGCGCCGCGCGGCAGTTCTACGTCACCATCAACGGCATGCTCTACGACACGCGCCGATTCACGCCGCAGTACCTCTACTCCAACGCCATGTTCGACAGAACCGCCAACTACGGCTTCCACCAGTACAATGTGTCGCTCAACGCGATGGCCAACTCCACGCTCCCGCCCCTCCTCAACGGTTTCGAGATATTCTCCGTCGTGCCCATCGCCGGCGTACTTCAATATAAGTGAATTGTCTGGTCCTTTCCATCAGATCGGTCTTTTGTAATAGTGGTCAGCGCATGAAGATTGACATGGTATCAGAGCCAAGGTCTTGAGTTCGAGTTCCTTTCCATCAGATCGGTCTTTTGAAATAGTGGTCAGTGCATGAAGCTTGACCGCCACCCAGGACGGTAAGAAAATCGATTATGTTCAGTTTCAGACGCATTCTATCTTTTGAAATTAGCCGATAGGATTTTGTTTTGCTGATGACAAATGCAACAGTATCTGCAATCACGGCGATCAGAGGCAAGTACTGTTGTTTTTGGGTGTTCCAAATTCCAGCGGTAGTACCGCTGGGTTAAGCGGTACTACCGCTCGGGAGCTGCCGCCACCGCTACCGCCGCCGCTACCGCTGGAATGGCCGTCTGACGCGTTTGTCCGGTACCGACTGGTACCGCTGGCGGTACCGCCGCCGGTACCGCTGAGGTGGGAAGAGACGAACCAGCCCACCCCAGCGGTAGTACCGCTGGGTTAAGCGGTACTACCGCCGAGGTGGGATTGATTCCGGGTTGGACTGCAGCCGACCTAGGGTTTGATGTTTCTATTTATTCCTCTTGTAAGCCGCCGTTTTTGGGGTAAGCCACACATTGTAAACCCACGGCGTTTGTAACCTCACCCGATATAGTGAAGTATTGCTGGCTGGCGCCCGTGGTTTTTTCCTCTCCTTTGTTTGGAGAGGTTTTCCACGTTAAATCTCGTGTCCCCTTTGGTTTGATCGTTCCGCTCTTCGTCGTTTCTTTGCTATCGTTTGCAACAAGTGGTATCAGAGCCCTGTTTCAGATCTGTTTTCAGATTAGGGTTTTGGATGGCATCGATGAAGTTCGATCTACCGGCGCTGGACTACAAGACAAGATTTTCGCTGTGGCAGGTCAAGATGCGTGCGATTCTCGCACAGTCCAATGATCTTGACGAGGCGCTGGAGAAATTCGGCGACAAGGATGCGGCGGCATGGACCGCCGATGAGAAGCGGAAAGACAGTAAGGATTTATCGCTTATTCAACTTCATCTATCTAATGATATTCTGCAAGAAGTACTACAGGAGAAAACCGCAGCGGCACTGTGGGCTAAGCTGGAGTCGATCTGCGGAAAGACGTCGTCCTCCAAGGGCGATGCTTTGCAGGTCCGAGGGAGGCCTGAGCAGCGAGATAATCACTACAACTACAACAGAGACAAGAGCAAGGGTGACAGAGGTCGCTCAAAGTCTAAAGGCCGTGACAAGTTCTGCAGGTATTGTAAGAAAGCTAATCATGTCATTGATGATTGTTGGAAATTGCAGAACAAGGAGAAAAGAAAAGGTACTTACCAACCGAAAAATAATGAAGGTAATGATACCGGTGAGGCTTCTGTTGTTGATGGTAGTTCTGATGGCGAATGCCTAGCTGTTTTAGCTGCATGTGTTTCTCGTCAGGATGAATGGATTCTAGATACTGCATGTTCTTTTCATATTTGCTGTAACAAAGATTGGTTCAGTTCTTATGAGTTAGTGCAGACTGGAGATTTCGTGCGTGTGGGGAACGACCAACAATGTATCATTGCTGGTGTTGGTCTGTTCAGGTCAAGACACATGACGGTATGACACGCACGTTGACGGGAGTGAAACACATACCAACCATGGCAGAAATTTGATCTCGCTCAGTACCCTTGACTGTGACGGGTACAAGTACAAAGGAAATAAACTCCTAAAGGTATCAAAAGGTTCTCTCATTGTTATGGTTGGTGATATGAATTCTGCTAAGTTATATGTTCTTAGAGGTAGCACGTTATCTGGTACTGTTGCTGCTGTTTCTCATGATGACGCTAGTAAAACTAACCTTTGGCATAAGCGTCTTGGACATATGAGTGAACTTGGTATGGCAGAATTGATCAAGAGAGACTTGCTGCAAGGATGCAGTTTGGGTAAGATGCAGTTCTGTGAACACTGCATTTTCGGTAAGCACACAAGAGTTAAGTTTAATGCTTCTGTCCACACCACCAAAGGTACACTTGATTATGTACATGCTGATGTTTGGGGGCCATCTCGTAAGCCCTCTTATGGTGGTGCTCGTTATATGCTTACCATTATTGATGATTACTCTAGAAGAGTTTGGCCTTATTTCATGAAAAATAAGGATGATGCGTTTGCTGCTTTTAAAGAGTGGAAAGCTATGATTGAAAGGCAAACAGAAAGGAAGGTGAAATTACTTCGTACTGACAATGGTGGCGAATTTTGTTCGAATGCCTTTAATGATTATTGCAGGAAAGAAGGCATTGTCAGGCACCTCACCATCCCGTACACGCCTCAGCAGAATGGTGTAGCGGAGCGGATGAACAGGACCATCATCTCCAAGGCTCGCTGCATGATCTCCAACGCTCGCATGAGTAAGCGTTTTTGGGCTGAGGCGGCTGCCACCGCCTGCTACTTGATAAACAGGTCACCATCTATTCCCCTCGACAAGAAAACTCCCATCGAGGTATGGTCAGGTACTCCTGCTGATTATTCACAACTTAAAGTTTTGCTTATGCTCATGTTGATAATGGAAAGTTAGAGCCGAGAGCTATTAAGTGTGTGTTCATTGGTTATGGTTCGGGTGTAAAAGGATACAAGTTATGGAATCCCGAAACTAGCAAGGCATTTATGAGCAGGAGTGTTGTTTTCAATGAATCTGTTATGTACTTTGATAAGTTGTCCTCAGATGTTTTGCCAGATTTTTCTGAGGAGCAGGTTCGTGTCGAGGTGGAGCACTCTGTTGAAAATGAAAATGTCACTGTTGACAATGATGGTGCTGCTACTTCAGATGATTCTGATCCTGATTCTGCTGGTTCTGATGATTCTGTTTCTTCTGATTCTGATAATGATAATGTTCAGAACTCACCCCCTGTTTTGCAGCCACAACAGTCTATTGCTGCTCGTAGGAACAGGAGGAATTGTGGTCCTCGACCACGTTTAATTGAAGAGTGTAACATTGTTGATTATGCTCTGAGTTGTGCAGAACAGGTGGAGCACGGACATGAGCCGTCCACTATACTGAAGCTATTGGTTCCGGTGACCGCGAGAAGTGGCTTGCTGCTATGCAAGAAGAAATGCAGTCACTCGATAAGAATGGCACATGGGAAGTTGTGCGCTTGCCTAAGAAAAAGAAGGCAGTCCGCTGTAAGTGGATCTTCAAGAGAAAGGAGGGTTTATCTCCTAGCGAGCCTCCGAGGTTTAAGGCAAGGTTAGTTGCAAAAGGCTTCAGTCAAATTCCAGGTGTTGATTATAATGATGTTTTCTCTCCAGTTGTTAAGCATAGTTCAATTCGTACATTCTTTGGTATTGTTGCTATGCGTGATCTTGAGCTTGAGCAGTTAGATGTAAAGACTGCGTTTCTGCATGGAGAGTTGGAGGAGGAGATATACATGGACCAGCCAGAAGGGTTCATAGTGCCTGGTAAGGAGGATCTTGTGTGTAAGTTGAAAAGGTCCTTATACGGTTTGAAACAATCTCCTCGTCAGTGGTATAAAAGGTTTGATTCTTTTATGTTGTCACATGGCTTTAAGAGGTCTGAATTTGATAGCTGTGTGTACATTAAGTTTGTTAATGGATCACCTATATACCTGTTATTATATGTTGATGATATGTTGATTGCTGCCAAGAGCAAGAAAGATATCGCTGCTCTCAAGTCACAGTTGAGTAGCGAGTTTGAGATGAAGGATCTTGGTGCTGCTAAGAAAATTCTAGGTATGGAGATTACCCGTGACAGAAATTCTGGTTTGTTGTTTCTTAGTCAGCAAAATTACATTAAGAAAGTTCTTCATCGTTTTAACATGCATGATGCAAAGTCTGTTAGTACTCCTATTGCTCCTCACTTTAAATTGTCAGCTGAACAATGTCCTAGTACGGATGAGGATTTTGAGTACATGTCTAGAGTTCCATATTCTAGTGCTGTTGGTTCTTTAATGTATGCCATGGTTTGCTCACGTCCAGATTTATCATATGCTATGAGTTTGGTTAGTAGATATATGGCTAATCCTGGTAAAGAACATTGGAAGGCTGTTCAGTGGATTTTCAGGTACCTTCGTGGCACATCCAATGCTTGCCTCAAGTTCGGCAAGACTGATGAGGGACTCGTAGGCTATGTGGATTCAGATTTTGCTGCCGATTTGGATAAGAGGAGATCCCTCACAGGTTATGTGTTCACGCTTGGTGGTTGTGCCGTGAGTTGGAGGGCAACGTTGCAATCCGTTGTTGCCCAGTCTACCACTGAAGCAGAGTACATGGCTATTGCTGAAGCATGTAAAGAATCGGTTTGGCTGAAAGGTTTGTTTGCTGAGCTTTGTGGAGATGATACTTGCATTAACCTGTTTTGTGATAGTCAGAGTGCTATTTACCTTACTAAGGATCAGATGTTCCATGAGAGAACAAAGCACATTGACGTCAAATACCATTATGTGCGTGATGTTGTTGCAAAGGTAAGCTGAAGGTATGCAAGATAAGTACTCATGATAATTGTGAGGACCCCGGATTAACTATCCGAGATACTTGTTATGTTTCCTGCAACAATCCCATGATCAGTCTGTTGTTGCACATAACTCGAATTGGCATCACAGGACATCCATAAATACCGAATAAATATGCTTACGTGGTTGAAGTGATCAGCTTCATCAGGTGCTTGCAGCGGAAATCACCAAACAACGTGGAGCCCAAGTCATTCGCCTTAACCCTACAGGCAGCTGACTGGGAAGCGACTAGTTCGCAAAGACGTCAGTGAACTCCTCTTCGTCGAACTGCTTCTTCTTCCAAAATCTGGCTAGGACAATAGTCAGGGACGAAACCAATATGAGTACATTTGATTGTACTCGCAAACTACCCCAACAGGGACTTGCACTAGTTTTTAAATTTTCAAGACTTTTATTTTCAGAAAACATCACTATACCTTTATTTAAAAAGGGAAGAGTAGATTTTTAATCCTGTTGAAGACAAAACATTTTGGAAAGTAGTTTTCTCACTATCTTTGTTGAAAAAGGGAAGAAGTCTTTTAAAAACTGTTTTCCCGAAAATATACCTTCGTTTAAAAAGGTAAGAAATCCCTTTTAAAACTTTTTCCTCGAAAATCACAATCTGGTCCCTTTCCCGAAACCTCTTGGTTTCTGATCATGCCCTTTCGTGGTTACCTAATTTTCCAGCAACCTCATACCATACCCTCGGTATAGTTGCATAAAACAAGTTCCACGTCATTTTATTTTCAACACTCAAAACTTTGCAAAACTTGCACATAAGACCCAGCAGTTCGTTCCAACTGTCCATATCCGAGGACTCGGCTATTCGAATAGATTTACCCTCTGCAGAGGTAGTACGCTTTTCCCACACCCATCCGGTCACTCATCGTGTCAGCCACGTCCCGCCATACCAGAGGTATGCGAAGTTGAGTTCCCGGCCATAGCCTGTCCTTTGCTCATGCTAGTATAGGACCCTGCCGCTACGACACTTTCCATCGACACTCAAATCCTCAGAAACTAAGTGTGAGGACTCGTAGTTCTGCCCGGCGGACCCAAGGGAGCCCTTCAATCCTCTTCCTCCTACATGTTCATACCGGCTTCCGGTAGACTTCAATGAAGAGGACCCAGGTCAGGGGGTAGGTCCTCAGACCATCCCCTCATGGAACGAGGTTATCCTCGTTATTGAGGCATCCAGTACTAACACGAGCAAACTATATGACTACGCCCGCCCCATATGGGGGTAAATGTGGTCGCACAGGTTATTGGTTGTTCAGTAAGTACCAGGACACAATGTGCATTTTTCAGAAACACCACCATTCACCATTTCGCAAATTCAGCACCGACATCTCGGCATACCATAAATCATCCAAGGATTTTCAAAGGAGTTTTGAATAA
Source organism: Poa pratensis (assembly GCA_947311845.1). Taxonomy (NCBI): domain Eukaryota; kingdom Viridiplantae; phylum Streptophyta; class Magnoliopsida; order Poales; family Poaceae; genus Poa; species Poa pratensis. Next base: position 79,613,850 of record CAMZMU010000036.1, read on the forward strand.
ACAATGTTTTTCCCATCCTATAGTTTTAACCAAACTGATATTTCTACAAAGAGTGGCAAAATAGTTTTTCGTAAACTTTTGAAAAAGGTTTTCACAATCATTTCCAATTTTCATAGCAAAATACTTTTAACCAAAATTTGGGCGGTTCGTAATCCCACCAAAAGATTTTTATAGAAGGCTTTTGAGTGAAACAAAATTCATTTAGAAATCATTGTATACCACTACACCTCTATATCGGGTGTCTCAATAATATACTTGTATTTTGGAAAGGGGTTTTCAAAATCATAGCTTTCGTGGCAAACACCACATAAATCATTTATGCTAACACAGGTAAATCAAAATAGATGTATATAGGTGCAAGCTCAGTGAAGTAGCTTGCCTGGTTTTCAGCATGATGTCCTTGGCCTTCTTCTCACTGATTAAAGAAATAAACTCCGAGTCTTCTCAAATAAATCCTTTCCAAAGACCACTCCGGTACCGGCATTATCTAGCGTCGCAAACAGGGAATAACAACACTCAATACATCAAACAAAACCACAAGTGGTGCACAAACAAATAACAACCACAAGCATCAAACTAATTATTCAAGCAACAAACTAGGATCTACACTTATAAGGGTCTTTTACAAATCAGGGTTTAACACTTCTACACAAGTGAGGGCCAAATAATAGGTAGCAAGGGCTGGCATGCTACCATATCAGTAGCTAAGAAATGCTACTGATGTTCAAACATCATTTCTAAAATCATGCACACAAATGATTTTATTTGCAAACAATTCCTAAAAGTTAGGAAATTCGAGGAACTATCCATACTAGGGATATTATCCCTTAATAAACACTAGCAACACTAAACTCTTCCTAACATGCTATCAAACCAGTAGCAATACGACATGCTACTGATGATTTAGCAATGCTAACTAAAACAACCGTCACACTAAAGATTTTCTACTAAAACAAGCCCTATTAACTAGGAGAATCTAGGAAAATACTACCCTAGTAATATTAACACTAGATAACTAAATGCAATACTAAACCTTTTTCCAAAATGCTATAATACAGAGCTAACACACTCCTAGTAGATAGTATCACATCTATAGAGGCTAGGAAACACATTTATAACCATAACATTACAATACAACAATTAATAAAGGTCTTATACAAATAGGCAGAAAAGGCCTAAAACTTATAATTAGCACCACAGTCAATCAGTGACTCCTAAATTCAAACCAAGCTAGGGATATGTTTCCCTACACACATAGGAGACAATCCAATTGGATTTACTCCAAAAATCAATTCACAAAAATCTACAAAAATCATAAAAGTGCTACTGGTGTGTTTACAAGAATCAATAGAACTTTTGTTTTAAGCATCCAAAACACATGAGACCAATTCCTACTGAATGGTAATGTGAAGAGCTTTCTAAAAAAATTTGATTCACAAATTTTTGAGTAACCAAACTCAAGTTATTAAGAAAACAGTGTTTCAGATCAGTGATAAGAAAACATTTATCAAACCTACAATAATTCATATTTTTCAGATCTGCAAGTTGCACACGTCTCTAAACTTATAACATTACTACTGTGATTTTTGGTTTGGCCGGATTTGCACTTAAACTATTTTAAAACGTTTTAAACTAAAGGTCCAGAAACAGTTCTAGAAGTAAAAGGATAAGCAACCTGAAAAAAAAGAAGAACGGGCTGGATCTGCTGGATTTGGGCCGTGCCGTGCGGGAAGAAATCCAGCTCGCGGCCCACGAGCTTGAACGAAGCGGTACGGGCCGCTTCCTTCTTCCTCGACACGAGCAGGGCGCGGACGCGGCGCTGCCGGAGCACGGCGATGCTGGCTACGGCGGCTCCGACGACCTGAGAAGGAATGGGGATGTCCATGAGAAGAACACGGCAAGGGGAGCACGTGTGCACGAAAATGGCGGAGAAAGGTGGCCTGTTCCCACCGCAAGCTTGCTCGCACGTCCGCGGCCGGAGGAGAAGAGGATCGGGACGGCGACGGCGATCCCGGGCTTCCCTCTTCGATTCCTCGCGCAGAGAGGGGGAGTAGGGCACGGCGAAGATGCTGGTGGTCAGGGATTTGGAGGGGGAGCTCTCTATCGCCGGCGAGGCGCGTCGGCGACTTCGGCCATGGTTCGGGTTCAATGGAAGAAAAGTGAGAGAGGAAGTGAGGGGAGGAAATGAGTGAGGGGGTGAGGGAGCAGAGGGGTGCGCGGCTTCTTATCATCTCCTCCTCAGCAAGGAGGAACGGGGCCACGGCGTTGACGAAGAGGAGAGCACGGCATCGACAAAAATTGGTTTTACAAAATAAAATGGTTTGCTCCATTTTTGTTCATAGGATTTAAATAAACCATTTTTGGAAATTAATAATTTGAGACTCCTTTAATATTTAAAACCAGTGGTAAAATAGTTTGTAGAACCTTTGGAGCTTTCTTGACAAATATGATATCTTCAAATAAGTTTTATTTTCATAGAGAAAACATTTGTTTTGAGGAAATAGAGAAATTGGGAAGGAAATTATTTATGAAGATCATTTTTAACTCATGACCTTCATTTCCTTTTTGATAAAAGAGTGAAGGGTTTTGTTTTGAATCAACAAGTAGGTTTGCTTGAGGAGAGAGGGATATGAAATGGAGAGAATTATCATTTCATCTCCTTCTCGAGAAATGAAGATAGAATTGTTTTCACAGAATAGAGGAATAGATAGAGAGGGAGTTTTATTGAGATCATCTCCCTAGGTTTTAGGAGTTTCACTTGGGTGCATAATTTTAGAGGGTTTGCTCCTCTTCAAGTTGCACTCCAAATTTGGTTGCCAAGGGTGTCCTAATTTAGTAATAACACCACTGAGGAATTATCCTCACAAGAAAATCACACACCACAGCAATAACACAACAATAGTATCAGCACAACAATATCAGCAACACAACAATATCCACATCTCAAACAAGACCACACACTTCAAACCACCAGAATAAATCACACACCTTTTTCCATAACTAACAATGCTACTTTGTAAAAATGGTCACACTCAATTATGACAAGATGTTGTTTAAGGGATAAACCACCCATAACTTAATAGTTTTCAAAATGGTTTGATCAGGAGAAATATGTGAGGTAATATATTTCCCACTAGTATTTCTTTTAAAACTGAGTTGAAACATAGGAGTTTTAAAAATAGGAATTTGGAATTGTCAAGGTGGAAGAAAGGATAGGAGATCACAGATAGCTCTCCATACTTTATAAGCATGAAATTTTTGGGAAATACTTTTACTGTCTCAATTTAAAGGATATTTTATTTGTTGCTAAAACCAAATCATTGTGGAAATAAACTTTTGGCCAACATAAGAATGGAAAAGATATATGGAATATATTCTTGTCATAACATGGTCACCAGTGTTGTAAATATATTTTTACTTAGGTTGATTTCTTGAGTTGACATTTACTAGTCAACCAATCACAACCAACAAGTTACACAAGGTCAACAGAACAAGATAAGGGAAAACACCATCATTTGTGAAGCAATTCAAAAAGTTTTTGTTGGTTCTGAATTTTGGGTCGTGTTTACCCGTGTTATAAATTTGGGATGTTACAAATCCTTCCCCCCTTAAAATAAATCTTGTCCTCGAGATTTGCCCAGGGGTACAGGGGAGATACGAGGGCAAAATTTTTATTTTAGAAAAGCTGTATATTCACTTTCGTGTATACACAGGTTTTGAAAAACAATAGGGTTTTTCTTTAAAATACCCAGAGCTGTGCCACCAATAATTGGCTTATGGACACAGTGGGTTTGGTTTATCCGAAGAATTAATTTTGCAGGGTTTTTACTGGAAAAGCGAGGGATAAAGGATAGAGGGACACGGGGGTTTAACTGCTGTCTCACTGGCAGGTGGGGCCGGGGTCCACCTGGCGGTCTCTCTTCTTTTCTTCTCTTCTTCTTCTTCCTCGCTCGCCCTGGTTCCGCACTCGCCCCGTTTTCAGTGCGCAGAGCACTCATCCGCGGCACTGCTGCGCGTGCGGTCTGTCGACGCAGCGGCAGACACGGCTTTGGGACACGACGCTTAGATGGTTTCGCGCCATGGAGGCGAGTACTGCTCGCGATTCCACCACTTTCCCGCGCAACGCGGTGCCGAGGAGCGGCACCGAGCTCCTGGTTATAAATTGGAAATCTCCGAGGCTTTTCTCCTCCTCATCTCCACCATGGGTCTTATTCACGCCTTCTTCAAAGCCTACTACGAGATGCTGGAGAGAGCGGGCTTCATCGAGCATGTCCTCATCGTCGTGCTCTTCGGGATCTCGTTGTCGGTGGTGGCCGCACTGCTGTTTGCGGCAGTAGTTGTCTTGATTTTTGGCTTTTGCAGTTGGTGGGCTGACGCTGGTGATGCTGCTGCGGCGGCAGAAGAGCCAGCGGCGCCGGAGGTGCCAGTTGTGGTGGAGGGGCCAGCTGCAGTGGAGGAGCACGCAATGGTGGAGGAGCAGGTTGCAGCGCCGATGGAGGAGGTGGTTGATCTTCGTGATGGAGGTGAGCAGGCTGTCCGAGCCGTCCGTCGCCGTCGGGCGGCGCGCGACTCGGCTCTGAGTGAGCCAGGCTCATCCTCTGGTAGTGCCAGGGAGCTCGAGAGGGAGTAGAGATCTCTGGGGTGCGGTTGCATCCGGGCTGAGTGCTGGCTGTGTTGTGTGTAGGAGTAGAACTTGTAGCCTCGGTTTCTTTCTGAATTTCTCGCTTCTGTACTGAACTCCGTGATTGTTTCAATCTTGTCTTTGCTGATGACTGGGACAAGATTTGCATTGTCGAAACTTTCTTGGTTGCCACAACTCTGGTCTTGCAGCACAGATAGGATGCAGAGGTACTAGAATAATCTTGTTTTAGTGAGAAAATATATTTTTAGGGAAATAACACTGCATTATATGGTCTCAACCACTGGCAGTGGTAGCATAGCATTTCAACCATATAGGTTGAACACAACAACTAAAAACACCCTACAAGAAGTCCTTCTGTGTTCCAGCGAGCATTGACTCCCAGCAAGCATTCTACGGCTTGCGAGGTTTACATCTCGTGGAGGGCTCGGGCCCCTTTCTTTAACATGCAAAATGCACAAGGTTCATATTGGGTGAGGAACCTTGTGGGAGAAGCATGTAGGAAACCACACACAAAATAATTTGCATATTACAAAATAGTACCATTTAAAGTTTGCATTAATTCCCAGGGGTATGCGTCTGGGGTCACATACGGTTCCTGGTTTAAGTGATCTGTTGTTTCTTTTTAAAACTTTTAACTGAAGAAAAAGCATGACATTCCATCAGGTGTCAACCAAGTGGTTAACAAGATGATAAGAACACCAAGTTTTTATTCCGGGCTGATTTAACATCAGCCGGGAAACAGACAACAACCTTGCATTACAAGAAACACGAGAAAACAAACAACAAGCAAACAACAGACTAACAACTTTGTTGCTCCACACGCACAAACATACAAACGCTGGTCAGGCTGACTAAACCTGGGTTCTACTCTGCCTGAGAGGTTCTAGGAGTCGGTGAAGCGTGGCCGAGACAAAGAGTGGTGTCCACATCTCCATCTTCCACGGGGTGGGGAATTACAGGCACGCCTTCGAGGATTACACCTTGCTCTTGGGGTGGCTGCTGAACTCGGGCTAGGGCTTGCGTCACAGATGCATCAATACTGCGGTCCAGTATATCATCTAGGATCGACTGTCTTGCTTCCTGAGCTTGCCCACGGTGGGAGGTGGGTAGGTTCCTTGCTCGACCCAGTTCTCGGCGGGCACGAGCAAGGTGGCGCCTTGTGGTCATGAGTTCCTCCATCAGGGAATGGCTGAATCTTGTCATTGCAGCTCCGTAGGAGACCAGAGTGATTACGGCAGGGTCGACTTCCTGCCCCATGGAAGTTTGAAAAACTTCCGCAACATGCTGAGGTATGGCTGGGAGAAAGTGGAAAGCTCGACTCAGCGCCATCGCCGGTTCTGAGTACCGGAGACGGACGAGTCCTTCCCAGGCTGCTACCTGGAGGGCTTGCTCTAGAGTAGGCATGCTCTTGCCATGGATCAAGTAAGTCTGACTTGTGCCCGATGGGCACGAGCCGATATGCACGTCAACTTGGAATTCACCCCCGGCGAGCGGGAGTGAGTTCTCGTACACCACATATCGAGGACGGGTAGGCCGACCAAGAATATGGCAGACGGCCTTCCAAAACATCAGCGGAAATCCGCCATGCTCCTCGGCGGTGGTTTCCAGAATGACCCTGGGGTTCGCCATCGAGTGGATCTGGCTTTGGGTGTAGGAGAAGGATGCGAGGGTCCTGCCTCAAGAGAGTTGGGTTGCAAAGGACGGTGAATGAGGGTGAGTGATAGATGGCAGATGGAACGGGGTCTTATGTAAGCTAGGTGTGTCGGCTCCTTTCTATGGAAGAACCCGGGGAGTGTCTCTTGTGTAGTGAGGACAAGTCCTACTGTATTCTACTGTGAACCGGCGCTTGGCCATGCCGGTTAGGCAGGGATGAGTCAAATCCATTGACTCACTATAGGGGAACACCTCAAACAAGCAAATAACACACAAGGTACATTTAGTACCAATGGACGCCTAATACTCGTAGTAGTCGGGTGGTATAACTAGAGTTCCTATATGTTTTTCCTATGGGTTGTGAGTAGACATGGTTGATAAAGTCTTCACTTTGTCTCCTTAGGCTTCTACTGGAAGGAGTGAGAGGGTTGTATTTGCACTTGAGTAGAATTGTTGAGGTTGAGCGGAGGTCTTCGGAGATCTCTTGATTTGTTGATACCGATGATCTTGGCGTTTGTAGACCAATCCCCTTGATGTTGGATGTTGAGTATATGAGGCGGAAACTTCTTCTTGTAGGCACTAGCTAATTTGGTCTCCGTTGGATTTATCGTCAAGTGTTTTGAACAGGTAAGAGGGAGTAGAGAAATCCTTGATAAATTTTAAAATAGAAAGGTAAGTCTCAGAAATTAATTGAGAAGACGAGAAGAGCGGGAGTCATTTTTGGACTTCCCTAGATAAGGATATATTTTTGGTGTTAACATATTTTTAACAAAATATTCTCTTCCTAACTAACGTCCATGCTAACTAAGGTCTGTTACAGTCAGGATGGCTCTGATACCAAGTCTGTGAGGACCCCGGATTAACTATCCGAGATACTCGTTATGTTTCCTGCAACAATCCCATGATCAGTCTGTTGTTGCACATAACTCGAATTGGCATCACAGGACATCCATAAATACCGAATAAATATGCTTACGTGGTTGAAGTGATCAGCTTCATCAGGTGCTTGCAGCGGAAATCACCAAACAACGTGGAGCCCAAGTCATTCGCCTTAACCCTACAGGCAGCTGACTGGGAAGCGCCCTAGTTCGCAAAGACGTCAGTGAACTCCTCTTCGTCGAACTGCTTCTTCTTCCAAAATCTGGCTAGGACAATAGCCAGGGACGAACCCAATATGAGTACATTTGATTGTACTCGCAAACTACCCCAACAGGGACTTGCACTAGTTTTTAAATTTTCAAGACTTTTATTTTCAGAAAAACATCACTATACCTTTATTTAAAAAGGGAAGAGTAGATTTTTAATCCTGTTGAAGACAAAACATTTTGGAAAGTAGTTTTCTCACTATCTTTGTTGAAAAAGGGAAGAAGTCTTTTAAAAACTGTTTTCCCGAAAATATACCTTCGTTTAAAAAGGTAAGAAATCCCTTTTAAAACTTTTTCCTCGAAAATCACAATCTGGTCCCTTTCCCGAAACCTCTTGGTTTCTGATCATGCCCTTTCGTGGTTACCTAATTTTCCAGCAACCTCATACCATACCCTCGGTATAGTTGCATAAAACAAGTTCCACGTCATTTTATTTTCAACACTCAAAACTTTGCAAAACTTGCACATAAGACCCAGCAGTTCGTTCCAACTGTCCATATCCGAGGACTCGGCTATTCGAATAGATTTACCCTCTGCAGAGGTAGTACGCTTTTCCCACACCCATCCGGTCACTCATCGTGTCAGCCACGTCCCGCCATACCAGAGGTATGCGAAGTTGAGTTCCCGGCCATAGCCTGTCCTTTGCTCATGCTAGTATAGGACCCTGCCGCTACGACACTTTCCATCGACACTCAAATCCTCAGAAACTAAGTGTGAGGACTCGTAGTTCTGCCCGGCGGACCCAAGGGAGCCCTTCAATCCTCTTCCTCCTACATGTTCATACCGGCTTCCGGTAGACTTCAATGAAGAGGACCCAGGTCAGGGGGTAGGTCCTCAGACCATCCCCTCATGGAACGAGGTTATCCTCGTTATTGAGGCATCCAGTACTAACACGAGCAAACTATATGACTACGCCCCGCCCATATGGGGGTAAATGTGGTCGCACAGGTTATTGGTTGTTCAGTAAGTACCAGGACACAATGTGCATTTTTCAGAAACACCACCATTCACCATTTCGCAAATTCAGCACCGACATCTCGGCATACCATAAATCATCCAAGGATTTTCAAAGGAGTTTTGAATAAACAATGTTTTTCCCATCCTATAGTTTTAACCAAACTGATATTTCTACAAAGAGTGGCAAAATAGTTTTTCGTAAACTTTTGAAAAGGTTTTCACAATCATTTCCAATTTTCATAGCAAAATACTTTTAACCAAAATTTGGGCGGTTCGTAATCCCACCAAAAGATTTTTATAGAAGGCTTTTGAGTGAAACAAAATTCATTTAGAAATCATTGTATACCACTACACCTCTATATCGGGTGTCTCAATAATATACTTGTATTTTGGAAAGGGTTTTCAAAATCATAGCTTTCGTGGCAAACACCACATAAATCATTTATGCTAACACAGGTAAATCAAAATAGATGTATATAGGTGCAAGCTCAGTGAAGTAGCTTGCCTGGTTTTCAGCATGATGTCCTTGGCCTTCTTCTCACTGATTAAAGAAATAAACTCCGAGTCTTCTCAAATAAATCCTTTCCAAAGACCACTCCGGTACCGGCATTATCTAGCGTCGCAAACAGGGAATAACAACACTCAATACATCAAACAAAACCACAAGTGGTGCACAAACAAATAACAACCACAAGCATCAAACTAATTATTCAAGCAACAAACTAGGATCTACACTTATAAGGGTCTTTTACAAATCAGGGTTTAACACTTCTACACAAGTGAGGGCCAAATAATAGGTAGCAAGGGCTGGCATGCTACCATATCAGTAGCTAAGAAATGCTACTGATGTTCAAACATCATTTCTAAAATCATGCACACAAATGATTTTATTTGCAAACAATTCCTAAAAGTTAGGAAATTCGAGGAACTATCCATACTAGGGATATTATCCCTTAATAAACACTAGCAACACTAAACTCTTCCTAACATGCTATCAAACCAGTAGCAATACGACATGCTACTGATGATTTAGCAATGCTAACTAAAACAACCGTCACACTAAAGATTTTCTACTAAAACAAGCCCTATTAACTAGGAGAATCTAGGAAAATACTACCCTAGTAATATTAACACTAGATAACTAAATGCAATACTAAACCTTTTTCCAAAATGCTATAATACAGAGCTAACACACTCCTAGTAGATAGTATCACATCTATAGAGGCTAGGAAACACATTTATAACCATAACATTACAATACAACAATTAATAAAGGTCTTATACAAATAGGCAGAAAAGGCCTAAAACTTATAATTAGCACCACAGTCAATCAGTGACTCCTAAATTCAAACCAAGCTAGGGATATGTTTCCCTACACACATAGGAGACAATCCAATTGGATTTACTCCAAAAATCAATTCACAAAAATCTACAAAAATCATAAAAGTGCTACTGGTGTGTTTACAAGAATCAATAGAACTTTTGTTTTAAGCATCCAAAACACATGAGACCAATTCCTACTGAATGGTAATGTGAAGAGCTTTCTAAAAAAATTTGATTCACAAATTTTTGAGTAACCAAACTCAAGTTATTAAGAAAACAGTGTTTCAGATCAGTGATAAGAAAACATTTATCAAACCTACAATAATTCATATTTTTCAGATCTGCAAGTTGCACACGTCTCTAAACTTATAACATTACTACTGTGATTTTTGGTTTGGCCGGATTTGCACTTAAACTATTTTAAAACGTTTTAAACTAAAGGTCCAGAAACAGTTCTAGAAGTAAAAGGATAAGCAACCTGAAAAAAAAGAAGAACGGGCTGGATCTGCTGGATTTGGGCCGTGCCGTGCGGGAAGAAATCCAGCTCGCGGCCCACGAGCTTGAACGAAGCGGTACGGGCCGCTTCCTTCTTCCTCGACACGAGCAGGGCGCGGACGCGGCGCTGCCGGAGCACGGCGATGCTGGCTACGGCGGCTCCGACGACCTGAGAAGGAATGGGGATGTCCATGAGAAGAACACGGCAAGGGGAGCACGTGTGCACGAAAATGGCGGAGAAAGGTGTCCTGTTCCCACCGCGAGCTTGCTCGCACGTCCGCGGCCGGAGGAGAAGAGGATCGGGACGGCGACGGCGATCCCGGGCTTCCCTCTTCGATTCCTCGCGCAGAGAGGGGGAGTAGGGCACGGTGAAGATGCTGGTGGTCAGGGATTTGGAGGGGGAGCTCTCTATCGCCGGCGAGGCGCGTCGGCGACTTCGGCCATGGTTCGGGTTCAATGGAAGAAAAGTGAGAGAGGAAGTGAGGGGAGGAAATGAGTGAGGGGGTGAGGGAGCAGAGGGGTGCGCGGCTTCTTATCATCTCCTCCTCAGCAAGGAGGAACGGGGCCACGGCGTTGACGAAGAGGAGAGCACGGCATCGACGGGTGCGCAACACGGCGTCCGTGTCGTGCCGCGTTGCTGCAGCAGGGGAGAAGTGACAAGGGAGAGCAGAGGAGGCAGCGTGCGATGCTTCAACGTCTCCTCCAGGGCGTGGCGTGCGTCAGCGAGAGCCACGGGTGAGCACGGCGAGCGGCGACCACGGCATCGCCGGCGTGGGAAGCACGGCGTCGTGCCGGGCACAGAGGTCAACGGAGTTTTTGCAAAACGCCCCCTAAACTCTTTTTTTTCCTCTCACGGATAGGTCCTCGGCTAAATTCCTTTATTTCCTTTTTGAAATCAGTAGGGCTTCCAGAATTTATTTGAGGGGTTTAAACACTTTACAAAAATTAGAGAAAATTCATGTAGCCTCCCCTATATATGAGGAAGCTCCACAAAAATTGGTTTTACAAAATAAAATGTTTTGCTCCATTTTTGTTCATAGGATTTAAATAAACCATTTTTGGAAATTAATAATTTGAGACTCCTTTAATATTTAAAACCAGTGGTAAAATAGTTTGTAGAACCTTTGGAGCTTTCTTGACAAATATGATATCTTCAAATAAGTTTTATTTTCATAGAGAAAACATTTGTTTTGAGGAAATAGAGAAATTGGGAGGGAAATTATTTATGAAGATCATTTTTAACTCATGACCTTCATTTCCTTTTTGATAAAAGAGTGAAGGGTTTTGTTTTGAATCAACAAGTAGGTTTGCTTGAGGAGAGAGGGATATGAAATGGAGAGAATTATCATTTCATCTCCTTCTCGAGAAATGAAGATAGAATTGTTTTCACAGAATAGAGGAATAGATAGAGAGGGAGTTTTATTGAGATCATCTCCCTAGGTTTTAGGAGTTTCACTTGGGTGCATAATTTTAGAGGGTTTGCTCCTCTTCAAGTTGCACTCCAAATTTGGTTGCCAAGGGTGTCCTAATTTAGTAATAACACCACTGAGGAATTATCCTCACAAGAAAATCACACACCACAGCAATAACACAACAATAGTATCAGCACAACAATATCAGCAACACAACAATATCCACATCTCAAACAAGACCACACACTTCAAACCACCAGAATAAATCACACACCTTTTTCCATAACTAACAATGCTACTTTGTAAAAATGGTCACACTCAATTATGACAAGATGTTGTTTAAGGGATAAACCACCCATAACTTAATAGTTTTCAAAATGGTTTGATCAGGAGAAATATGTGAGGTAATATATTTCTCACTAGTATTTCTTTTAAAACTGAGTTGAAACATAGGAGTTTTAAAAATAGGAATTTGGAATTGTCAAGGTGGAAGAAAGGATAGGAGATCACAGATAGCTCTCCATACTTTATAAGCATGAAATTTTTGGGAAATACTTTTACTGTCTCAATTTAAAGGATATTTTATTTGTTGCTAAAACCAAATCATTGTGGAAATAAACTTTTGGCCAACATAAGAATGGAAAAGATATATGGAATATATTCTTGTCATAACATGGTCACCAGTGTTGTAAATATATTTTTACTTAGGTTGATTTCTTGAGTTGACATTTACTAGTCAACCAATCACAACCAACAAGTTACACAAGGTCAACAGAACAAGATAAGGGAAAACACCATCATTTGTGAAGCAATTCAAAAAGTTTTTGTTGGTTCTGAATTTTGGGTCGTGTTTACCCGTGTTATAAATTTGGGATGTTACAATAATCCTGCTGATATGATGACAAAACCAGTTCCTGTTACTAAGTTCGAGCTTTGCTCGGGCTTAGTTGGTATCACTGTCTAGCCCAAGAGGCTATTTGGCGCCGAAGATGTTTCTTTGTTGTTTTCAGAATGAAGGTTCTCTTTCATGCTACAAGATGGAATTTGTCTCAAGATGGAGTGTTGTTTTTGGGTGTTCCAAATTCCAGCGGTAGTACCGCTGGGTTAAGCGGTACTACCGCTCGGGAGCTGCCGCCACCGCTACCGCCGCCGCTACCGCTGGAATGGCCGTCTGACGCGTTTGTCCGGTACCGACTGGTACCGCTGGCGGTACTGCCGCCGGTACCGCTGAGGTGGGAAGAGACGAACCAGCCCACCCCAGCGGTAGTACCGCTGGGTTAAGCGGTACTACCGCCGAGGTGGGATTGATTCCGGGTTGGACTGCAGCCGACCTAGGGTTTGATGTTTCTATTTATTCCTCTTGTAAGCCGCCGTTTTTGGGGTAAGCCACACATTGTAAACCCACGGCGTTTGTAACCTCACCCGATATAGTGAAGTATTGCTGGCTGGCGCCCGTGGTTTTTTCCTCTCCTTTGTTTGGAGAGGTTTTCCACGTTAAATCTCGTGTCCCCTTTGGTTTGATCGTTTCGCTCTTCGTCGTTTCTTTGCTATCGTTTACAACAAGTACCAGGTGAAGAAGAACTGGATGGGGGATCCGTGCGTGCCCAAGAATTTCGCGTGGAACGGATTAGCTTGCACCTACGCTGTTTCCATCCCACCAAGTGTCACAGGCTTGTGAGTACTCCCTCCGTTACACAATATAAGACTTTCTAGCCGTTTTACATTTGTCCTGATTCGTTGCTAAATGAGTAAGTCAACACACTAAAATATGTCTACATACGTACGAATCAGGACAAAACCAAAAAACTTAGAAAGTCTTATATTGTGGAACGGATGGAGTAATAAGTTTTTAGAATGTTGGTCAGAAGTACTTGTAGAGCTCTGCCGTAAAAAAAAAATACTTGTAGAGCTGCCGCTGAATATATATATTGCAGGAATCTATCTTCGAGAGGTCTCAGAGGCAACTTGTCATCTTCTTTTTCCAGTCTCAGAGGCTTACAGTACCTGTAAGTTGGAGATTGTTAAGACATTGCACAATACAAAATGTTCAGTTTTTTAATCCGGCAATTTACTAATTTGCAGGGATTTGTCAGGCAATAATCTGACGGGCACAATTCCTGACACCTTTTCACAGTTGTCATCGCTCACACTTTTGTAAGAAATTCAGTTGTTTGTTTTTCCAGGTTCATTCCATCGTGATGAATTTATTTGATTTGATCGCCCAAAATTTTGTTCATTCAGAGATTTGACAGGAAATCAGCTAAGTGGATCAATTCCTAGTGGCATTCTGAAAAGAATGCAAGATGGCTCTCTAACACTCAGGTTTGACATGAACATCCCCCCTTACCTAGTAGCACAATTGTTCAAATTATGGCTCTATAATCTTAGTTGATACATGTTTCTTCTGCTAGATACGGTAACAATACAAACCTCTGCACAAACAGCGACTCGTGTCAGCCTCCGAAAAATAAGAAAAGCTCAAAGGTTGCCGTCTACGTTGCTGTTGCGATAGCTGCAGTGTTGGTGATTGTGCTTTTGTCAGTACTGCTTCTTTGCGTGCTAAGGAGAAAGCAAGGAACCACAGCAAGAAACAGCGTCAGGCCGCAGAACGAGGCCACCATCCCGCAGTCGCACTCTCGGAGCAGTAACGGACATAGCTCGTTGCGCCTCGACAATCGCCGGTTTACATATGCCGAGCTGGAGGCTGTGAAGGACGGCTTCCGGCGAGTTATCGGCCAAGGAGGGTTCGGGAAAGTCTACGATGGATTCTTGGAGGATGGCATCCAGGTGGCTGTTAAACTGCGGTCTGAATCTTCAGATCAAGGTGTACCAGAATTCCTTGCAGAGGTGAGATCTACAGAAGTGTAACTGAGGCTAAGCAATTTTTTTGATATAGTTTGGTGATGCATTGAAATTTTTGTTGGGTTAGTGCAGACTCAAACCTTGGCTAAGATCCATCACAAGAATCTCGTGTCCTTGATTGGTTACTGCAAGGACAGGCAGTACAAGGCTCTTCTGTACGAGTACATGTCTGAAGGTGCCCTACATGAACATCTTAGAGGTATGCAAATTACACAGATCATTATGGCTATAGGTCTCGAACAACATAAATATATTGGACATAAAATTTATAATGCTATTAATCTGACCATATTTTATAATGCTATTCATCTGACCATATTTTGCACTGCAGGAAGAGAGAACAAAATGAGATGCTTAACCTGGAGACGGAGACTTCGTATTGCGCTGGATTCTGCACAAGGTAAGCTTTTCATTGAAGATTTTGTTCCTCTCGATATATATACAAACACAGATTCAGGGTGATGTGGTCGTATGTGGATTCAGGGCTTGAGTATCTGCACAAGGGGTGCAACCCACCTCTCATCCACAGGGATGTGAAGACGTCAAACATCCTGCTGAATGCAAACCTCGAGGCAAAGATCGCTGATTTTGGCTTACTCAAGGCTTTCAATAGCAGCAGTGATACCCATGTGTCCACGGCAAGGGTAGTCGGCACACGCGGTTACCTTGTACCTGAGTAAGCCAGCCCCTTTCAAAATTCTTGATGATTATGCTCTAACAAAAATCTTGCAAATTATCAACATTTAAAGTGCTTTACAATCCTATACACATATATGCAGGTTTAGAATTCATGGTATACTTATTTCTCCTATAGGGTGATAAGTTTAAAGCCCCCTTAAATTTCAAACTAACTTACAAATTTAAATATTTTGATTAGAAAAACATGATTCTCCATAAATCAAATTATCTTTCGTGAAATGTCTGCAAATTATTGGGAAAGTCATGTGAATCAAAGATGTTCTAAAGAACTCAAGTTGCATGATTGTCCTTTCTTAACTTGATTCTGATATGCATTCCATTCATTTCTAGGTATGTAGCAACATTTCAGCTCACCAACAAAAGTGACGTATTTAGTTTCGGCGTCGTGCTATACTGGAGATAGTCACAGGGCAACCGCACCTCATGAATGACCCAGAGCGCACGAGCATCATCCAATGGGTGAAACAACGTCTCGCACGTGGCAACATCGAGAGTGTGGTAGATTCCCGCATGAACGGCGATTACGACGTCAACGGTGTGTGGAAAGCCGCTGATACCGCGCTCAAGTGCACAGCCCAGGTGCCAGAGCAGCGACCTACTATGACAGATGTGGTGGCGCAGCTGCAGGAGTGCCTTGATCTGGAGGCTGCCCGAGGCGCTGCAACTGCCGGGTTTTACAAGGCCGGGAGCGGTGACAACCCAAGCGGATATAATGGGTACGGCACTGATGTTTCCACCGATGTGAGTCAGAGCAGCACTGCATTTGAGAAGGAGCATTTGGGTAGAGTGCCAACAATGTCTGGTCCAGATGTGAGATGAGGAGAGGACTTGAACACTGGATTTGCCCCCCTCTGATTGACATGATTCTTTTGTTTTGTTTCCTCTCCAGGGAATTCTGCATAGTCTTCAGACAATGTTATAATTAGAGAAAATGCAAACGTACATAGTGAAGCAACTGTTCAGACCTAAACCTGCACCGTTGCCTTTTTCTTTTCCGAACCATGGAGAAGAGCTGCATGTAATCAATCAACCAATCTATCTATCTATCTATCTATCTATCTATCTATCTATCTATCTATCTATCTATCTATCCTCTTTAAAGATAAAAACCCGCTAACATGCATTTAATTAGTCTATCTCTACATGTAATGTGTCTGTATCATCGACAATTTGAGTCATTCATTTATTCATGTCATCACCACATCATACTCCACTATTTCAGACATTCAGTTATCCATGTTATTTCGTATTTAGTAATAATATTAATCCATACATACAAGTTATTCCTTATAAATACTTAAGGCCATACAATATTGCACATCATCAATTTTTAGAGGTTAAATATACGAACATCTCATATTAATTAAATTTAGATTTTTTTACTATTGTGATTAATCAAACTCTCCATATTTTTCCGAGATCATGCATCAAATATCCTTTCTTTTATACTATATTTTTTAAAATTCCTGTTGCAACGCGCGAGTTATGTTTCAAGTATACTAGAAGATACCCCGCGCGTTGCAGCGGGTATCACTTTAGAAACTATATCGTGTAAATAAAATGGTATAAAAGGTATGACATATTAAATGAATATCTGAAAATCAGTTGGTCATAGTCGATATACTAAATTTTCATAGACATGAATTGCGTGTGTATTATATATTGTTAATGTGAACTATTAGATTTGTTGGAGGAATGTATGATGTGTATATTAATAAGTATTTATGGAAATGACATGGACAATTGATTGGCTAATAGCATGGATGATGTGAATAGCTTGCATGTTGAGATAGAAAAATAATAAATGCATTTAGTGGAGTTTTGCTTTATAAGAGGTATAGATTAGAAGAGTGAAGGCCAAAGAATGGCAACGTCTACAGAACATGGCATTTTATGCCTGAAAGGGAAAAGAAAAAAAGCAACCTGCACGTACACAAGAGCGAGAACAACTGCCCAAAGACAATACACTCCATCCAAAAGAAAATATAAGACAACTATTGATGTTCGCTTCTCCACGACATACAATTTTGACTCTGATTCGTACTCAAAAGTAATAATACGTCCACAAAATTAGTACAAAGATATATGACGAAATGAAATGATTTTGCAAGAAGAATCCAACAATACTATTTATATATTCCCAATCCATATTATTTAGTATGTATTAGTGGCCAAAATCGCGCTTCAAAGACCAGCTAAAAATAGCATCGATTTTTAAATAGCGACCATATCTTCATAAGATTCTAAGCACCACAATCTTTTTGAAACGAGGCAAAAGACTTGCCATTTTCATTAATTAAGAAGAAGTGGGAATTGGCCGGTTAATTAGCGGGAAACCGGCCTAAAACCGGTACAAACACCCTCGCCGACCGTCATGGAACACGACCGTCGGGAGGGCACACACGGCCACCCTGGTTACCAAACGCACACTGCACACACACCGCTAGAGACGAGCGTCGTTGTCGAGGTAGCGCACCGACGTCATCGTCATCACTCACTCCTCGCGAGCGACTCCGACTTCCTCGAAGAAGCGACCACCGAAGAAGATCTCATCGTAGCGGCCTCGTGAAGCCCACACCAGCCTATGCCAAACAGATGACCCTTCGTGTAGGAGACTGGCAGCTTCGATTCAGAAAACGAGCTCCGAAGAGGAAATGGGCAGGACCCGCGCCGACGAAGGTCATCAAGGCCGGACCGCCCCATGCAGGTCATCGTTGCCGCTCGACACGCCGGTCAGCAGCTCCGACTTCGCAGCAGAGGAAACTCCAAACATGAAGACGAGTCGGACACGCCGGAACAAGAGGCCGACTAACAAAGCCTTGCCGCAACCACACCATCGCTCATAGCCATTGTCGTTGCCGCGTGAGCCACCACAGGGAACCGAGCACCCGCCACGAATGTACACCACTGGTCCCTCCGACCAAAGCACAACTCCAAGAATGATGCCCCAAAGAGGGGAGCGACGCGGAAACTCCGCCATCATCCGATCCAAGGATCTAGGGTTTCCCCCGGAGTTAGCAAAGGAGATGGGAGCTTCACCTCGGCCTCCGGATGAAGCACGATTATGGTGCTTCAAAATCCAGCCATGTCCTCCTATTGTTCCTCCCAATGTTTTAAATAGCAGGTTATAGAAAATAGCACCAACTCTCAAAATGAGTTGTAGCGGAGCTAATCAAAAATTCTATATGGATTCATTTAGCGGCAACATGCTAAAAAAGCTATGACAGGGTTATAGCGGGGTATTTAAAACTATGGTTACTCTTATTACTTGCAGTGCTGAGCTTAATCGGTGAGTTAGGGAAAAACTTAGCTAGAACTTAGTGAGAAAAGGATAGAGCTTAGAGCAGCAAAAGTAGTCACCCTTCTCCTTCTGAAAGGTTTTTTGACTCCCAGGTGCATATGCTCCTGATATATGTTTTAAAATTTTAAATTATGAAAACACTTCAAAAAAAAATTGAAAACAAATCTGAAAAAAATTGGGCACAAAGATATACAAGTGTTCAACATTCGTGCAAAATTTCGGAAGGAAATAACATTTTCTGCTTCTGTGCAAAAAAAGACAAAATCTGCGCTTTGAAAAATGTATTTTTAAATCTCATTTCGGCCACATATTTTGTCTTTTTTGCACAGACCACATAAAGTGTCATTTTCTTCCGAATTTTTTCACGGATGTTGAAAATTTGCATATGTTTGTGCCCATATGTTTTCAGATTTTTTTGAAGTGTTTTCATATTTTTTTAATTTTGAAAACTATAACAGGAGCATATGCACCCGGGTGCCAAAGTGAATTGTCCAATATATATATGCACTATGTAAACTTATGGACCTATTGTTTAGGTGTAGAGCACAAATACCCAACATTCTCCCCGTTCATCACAAGGCTAAACTTACAATTCCATTTCTCAATAAAATGGCAGGGATTGCAACGGTCAATTATATGGTAACCCATTTATTACATTACACCACCTCATCTAAAAAACAGAACTTGTTTAACATAAGAGCTCAACGAACTTAATCTTATATAAAATACTTATGAGCTCACCCCTTTGTTGGACTTATACAAATACAATAAATTACAATAGTCAATTAAGTACCTTTGAACTAATTGACAACATTGGTACATCATTTCATCGAAGAAGCGAACCTTCCAATGAATTTTGGGAGACGGTGTCATGATGGTCCCTATTCCAGGATCAAAGCCTTTCTGCTAATCACATGCCAGCAACATGCTCTATCAATACACTGGGTGATAATCCTTTCCATAGTGTATCCGCTAACATGGCATTGGTGATTATATGCTTAATTCTTAGTCTGATCCTAGATTCTTGTTTTCATAACATGTTACTTGATGTCAATGTGTTTGGCATCACCATTTGACTTGTTGTTACTGAAATAGATCACTGCAGGTTGATCGTCGCGGTAAAAAGTGAGTGGTTTGGATATAATCTCAATCACTCATAAACCTGAAATAAAGTTCTTTAGCCATACTGCCTGCCGGGTTGCCTCTATTGCACTGATCAGTTTTAAAAAGGAGTCTCTGCGCTGATCGGTGCACACAGCCAAATATTATTGCATAGTATCACCCGAGTATTTTACAAAGCTACATTGAGAAAAAGAGATACAAAAAAAATTACAAGAAGTAATTAAGCATTGCTAATCCTCTTGTTAGGTTGCCAACCATATTAGTCAAAAATACCCCTTTCAACCGTTTCTACTTCGCTGCGACTAGACTCCAATGTAGCTCGTGCCTCCTCACGATGCAATAGTGACCAGGTACAGATCCCATGGTTAGACATATGGATAACCTAATTTTGTTTTTCAAAACCTTCTTGTTGTTTAAAACAATTCATTTTGATGATTGCTTCCCGTAGCATAAATCGCGAACTCCCACTCGAATTTGTGTTTTTTAATTTTTTACTAAGCTTGTTTAAGCATTTCTCAAACATACTCGTAACATTGTAGGTGGTAAAATATTAAGAGCAACAAAAGCTATACACCATATATAGTGGTTGTGCTAACGACACAAGAAATAAATGTTGTATGGTTTCATCTTTATTGCAAAAACAACAATTCAGTTCCATCTATCAACGTTTAGCTAGATTGTCCATTGTTAGAATCACCCCTTTGGTTAGGAAGTACGAGAAGATCTTGTTCTAGTACTTTCAGTTTCGATATGAACTTATTACGAAATTTATGTCCTTCGTTTATCATGTAATGATCCATGGATTTTACCGTAAAAGCTCCCGCTTCCATCGAATGCTATCAGACTCATTCGATAATCCAACATACATCAGCCTTTGCACTAGGTGCAACCAGGTATCCCATTTGTCCCTGGTTAACGATCTTCTAAATGAAATATTCAAGACAACGTTACTAACTCTTCCATTACTAATTTACTATGGCACTTTTTGTGGAATATATAAGCAATTTAGCAATTGATTTAATTCGTGAAAATAGTAAACAAAACATGACTATAATAATAAGAATTAAACTAATCATGCGATCTACCAGTACAACAGATAAACAGATGCGATCTACCAATACCGTAGATAAACAAAACAAATCTACATCATATACAACTAGCAGAAATTGTAGTAGTAACTCGAACAGGAAGATCAGGAGATCATACAGTGTGGCAGCAGCGGTAGCGGAGGCAGAAGCGGAAGCGTTGGCGTTCACGTTGTCACCCATGTCGTCGATGAAGAGGTTGCCGATGTCGGGGAAGAAGTCGTCGTTGGGGAAGAACTCGAATCCAGTAGTCGCGCGAGTGCGCTCCCAAAAACCTGATCGCCCCTCTCCCATACAAGATCACAAGAGGCGGGGTTCCGGAGGCCTACTGTCCCTTCAACCGGTGCACGCCGGAAGACGGGATGGAGAAGAATTGGAAGACGGTGGCGCAAGGTTCTGGAACTAGGACGGCGAACGACCATGTGTTGCGTGCGTTCTGGCGGCTAGGGTTTTCCTCTGCTTATATAGCGCGGGTCGGGTAGGACGTGGGCACAACCCACGATCGAGTCGGTAACGTCTCCACGATCCAAAAGAATCAAAAACGGAAAACAATTAACGCGTCCGTTAATTATTAATCAATGACTCAATAAATTTTTCCGGAATGCAAAAATATAACTTGGCTCGGCGAGTTTCCCGCAACCCGCGGCGCGACGCGGCGTGTCGTGACGAGCGAGCGGTGGCGGAGGAGGAGGAGGAGGAGTGCGCGGGAGAGAGCCTTCTGTTCTCACAAGCACACCAAGTAGCACAACACTCCACCTTATAAAGTGGTGCAACTCTCTCCCAACTAGTAATGTGAGACTAAACTTTAGTCCCCAGCCAGCTATATAAATGGGTCATGAGATTTTCGAAATTTTAATTGGGCCATGTGCAAAAGCTTGGATTTAATTAGGCCATGGGCAAAAGCCCATAAAATTCCAACAATCCCCCACAAAGTCTCATTGACACACATCTCATCACTCAGTTTCAAAACATTGTTTTATATACCGGTGATTACGGAGACTGTTAAGTTGAACTTCCACTTAAAAACTTATGCTACACTAGATCACAACTTGGATAGTGGACTATGCCTTGAACTACAAGTTTGCTGCGACCTAGTTTCACACAAATCTTTGACCGATAAGGGCTGTCGCAAGGCTTCCCCGCGGGTGGAGCTTATGCGTCATACTCCAAGACCTTTCATGAGTTTATTAAAGAGCACCCAACTCTCATAGACTACGACGTTTAATAGTCAGACTCATATAGATGTATTAATCAAGAGATACTCTGCAGGACAACATCTCCGCTTATAAAAGTAAGCCGCTTGGAACACATTAAGATAAATATCAACCTGCTATGCAGATCAGGAGAGTATTGCATCTTCACGGAGTGGGAAAAATAATATAGGGATACTCTCCTCCCAGCTGACCAACAGCTTGTCTCCCACTTCTAATTCACGGGATCTCCGATCACATAGAGTGGTTTACCACCGTGGACAACTCATACTGTGGGTCTCAAACCCATCTCCCTCGATGCAGTATCTATCACATTACGTGATAAACCCTTTGTGAAGGGATCTGCCAAGTTCTTAGACGTTTGGATATAATCCAACGCAATAACTCCGGAGTTTCTCAATTTTCTGACAGATTTCAGTCTCGTCTTCACATGCCTTGATGATTTCAAATTATCCTTAGAACTTTTAATTTAACTATCATAGTTTGATTATCGCAGTACATAAGAATAGCGGGTATTGGCTTTTCAACCACAGGTAAGCCCATCAAGAGCTCACGAAGCCACTCTGCTTCAACTGTGGCTGTGTCTAACGCTGTGAGTTCTGCTTCCATAGTTGACCTCGTTAAGATGGTCTGCTTGCAAGACTTTCAGGAAACAGCGCCACCACCGAGTGTGAACACATAACCACTCGTGGCCTTATTCTCATCAGCATCAGATATCCAGTTTGAATCACTATAACCTTCCAGTACCCTCGGATACCTGGAATAGTGAATTCTATAGCTCGCAGTGCCTTTTAAATAACGCATAACTCTCTCAAGCGCATGCCACCGATCATCTCCCGGATTAGAAACAAACCGGCTCAACTTGCTCACAGCAAAAGAGATGTCAGGCCTCGTGGCACAAGCCAAATACATAAGCAAGCCAATAATCTGAGAATATCTCAGCTGATATCTAGCACTCTGTTGATTCTTTCGAAGCAACACACTAGAGATCATATGGTGTCGGAGAAGGCTTGTAGTCGTCATACCCGAAGCAACTCAAGATCTTTTTCACATAGTGAGACTGAACCAGTGTAATCCCACCATTACCATCTCTCAGCAGCTTGATATTCAAGATAACATCAGCCACTCCTAGATCCTTCATCTCAAAACAACGAGATAAGAAATCCTTAACCTCCTTAATCAATTCAAGGTTGGTTCCAAAGATCAGTATGTCATCGACATACAGACAGAGAATAACTCCCTCGCCCCCACCATGGCGATAGTACACACACTTGTCAGATTCGTTTACAACGAAACCTGCAGCAGTTAAAGTTCTTTCAAACTTTTCATGCCATTGCTTAGGAGCTTGCTTTAGGCCATATAAAGACTTCAACAACTTGCACACCTTTACTTCCTGACCAGGTACTACAAAACCATCGGGTTGATCCATGTAAATTTCCTCGTCTAACTCTCCATTTAGGAAAGCTGTCTTAACGTCCATTTCATGAACGAGTAGACCATGCGAGGCCGCCAACGAAAGTAGCACCCGAATGTTGGTCAGTCTAGCCACAGGTGAGTAAGTATCAAAGAAGTCTTCACCTTCTTTCTGGGTATAACCCTTGGCTACAAGCCGTGCCTTGTACTTCTCAATAGTACCATCGGGCCTAAGCTTTTTCTTGAACACCCACTTACATCCTACAGGTTTACACCCATAAGGACGATCAGTGACTTCCCAGGTTCCGTTAGCCAAGATGGAATCTATCTCGCTACGGACAGCTTCCTTCCAGTAGTCAGCATCAAGAGATGGATAAGCTTCTGAAATGGTACTGGATGTGTCATCCACAAGGTACACAATGAAATCATCACCAAAGGACTTTGCAGTCCTCTATCTCTTGCTCCTAACAGGAACTTCATTGCCATCCTCCACAGGATTATCAGTGTGTTCTATCGAAATGGTAGGATCAGGAATATCAATCAATTCCTGACTAGATGTATTAGGTATCTCCTGATTTGATGAGTTAGGCATATCCTTCATGGGAAAGATATCCTCAAAGAAAGTCGCATCCTTCGACTCCAAAATCGTACCAACATGAACATCAGATACCTCAGATTTTACTATCAAAAATCTATAACCAACGCTATGGAAAGCATAGTCCAGAAGAACACAATCCACGGTTTTTGGTCCAAGCTTGCGCTTCTTGGGAATTGGTATATTGATTTTCGCCAAACAACCATAAGTACGTAAGTAAGAGAGTCTCATATTCTTCCTTCCCATTTCTCAAATAGAGAAACAGTTTTCTTCTTTGTGGGAACTCGGTTTAGGACATGACAAGCTGTCAATAGAGCCTCCCCCAGCATGTCTAACATGGCGTTAACCAAATCAGTTAGAGTTTGGTTCTTTCTTTCAGCCGCACAATTTGACTGAGGTGAGTAGGAAGGCATCCTCTCATGGATTATACCATGTTCCGCACAAAAAGAATCAAACACATTGGAAAAATACTCTCCGCCACGATCAGACCTTAACCGTTTAATTTTTCGATCAAGTTGGTTCTCTGCTTCAGCTTGATTTCAGAAGATACACATAACAATATCTAGTGGAGTCATCAATAAGCGTCATGAAATATTTCTTTCCGCCTTTTGTCAACACACCATTCATCTCACATAGATCAGAATATATAAGTTCCAGCGGTGCCAAGTCTCTTGCCTCAGCAGTCTTCTGGGACTTGCGAGTTTGTTTAGCTTGCACACACACTTGACACTTGGAACCTTTGACAGTAGTGAATTTCGGAATTAAATCCAAACTAGCTAGCCACGTCATGCAACCAAAGTTAATATGACAAAGTCGTGAATGACAAATATTGGACTCAACCTCATGACAAATATGATTAATAACTTTAGTGCAAAAATCGGACAAAGATAGGCGGAACAAGCCTCCGCACTCATAGCCTTTACCAACAAATTGTCCATACTTAGATATTACAACTTTATTGGACTCGAAAACTGCTGGCGCCTGGTTGACGGGAGAGTATTCGAGGACGATGATGATGGTGATGATGAGTACTTCCCCGGCAACGGCGCCAGAAAAAGAGCTTGATGGCGTGAATCACACGCTCGTTGGGAGACCCCAAGAGGAAGGTATGATGCAGTTCAGCAGCAAGTTTTCCCTCAGAAAGAAACCAAGGTTATCGAACCAGTAGGAGCAGCAACTCTTCAGAAGGTTGTTGGTGGCTCGCACGGCGCAATACGATCACCAACGTGGAATCTGCACACAACACAATCAAACTACTTTGCCCCAACGAAACAGTGAGGTTGTCAATCTCACTGGCTTGCTGAAAACAAAGGATTAAACGTATGGTGTGGAAAATGAGTATTAAATTGCAGAGAATGAAAAAGGAACAGTTTGCAGTTTGTGGTTGTTTAATCAGTGTAAAAGAATGGACCGGGGTCCACAGTTCACTAGTGGTGTCTCTCCATAAAAGATAACTAACATGTTGGGTGAACAAATTACAGCTGGGCAATTGACGAATAGTGAGCGCATGACAATGCATATACATGACATTGACTACTATGATATTTAATTGGGCATTACGACATAATACATAGACCGTTATCCAACAATCTATGACTAATAATCCACCGCCGGGTTGTCATCCGAGTCCCCCGTTGGTATTAAGTTGCAAGCAACGGATAATTGCATTAAGTAAAGTGCGTAATGTAAACAAACACATATGCCGTGGACATAGCATCGTTAGGTTATCCCTAGTGGCAACAGCACATCCACAACCTTAGAACTTTCTGTCACTGTCCCAGGTTAAACGGAGCATGAACCCACTATCTAGCATAAATACTCTCTCTTGGAGTTACAAGCATCTACTTGGCCAAAGCATCTACGAGTAACGGAAAGCATGCAAGATCTTAAATAACATAGATAGATTGATAATCAACTTGACATAATATTCAATATTCATCGGATCCCAGCAAACACAACATGTAGCATTACAATAATATGATCTTGATCATGTAGGGCAGCTCACAAGATCTAAACATGATGGCACAAAGTGGAGAGACAACCATCTAGCTACTGCTATGGACCCGTAGTCCAAGGATGAACTACTCACGCATCACTCCGGAGGCAGGCATGGCGATGTAGAAGCCTCCGGTGACGATTCCCCTCTCCGGCAGGGTGCCGGGAAGAGGTTCTGAACCCTCCCGAGCTAGGGTTGACGACGGCGGCGTCTCTGGAACTTTTCGTGGATATTTGCTCAGGTACTTAGGGTTTTCGCGTCGGGGGGAATAAGTAGGCGAAAGGGCGGCGGCTGCGACCCCCGAGGGGCCCACACCACCCTAGGGCGCGGCAGAGGGGGGCCCGCGCCCTAGTGCGTGTGGGCCCTGGTGGCCCTCCTCTGCTGCTCCTTCGCTCCGTCAGGTGTTCTGGAAAATAGGGACCCCGTGTAGTTTCGTCCAATTCCGAGAATATTTCCAGACTAGCTTTTCTGGAATACAAAAACAGCAGAAAACAGGAACTGGCACTTCGGCATCTTGTTAATAGGTTAGTCCCAAAAAATGTATAAAAGTGATATAAAGTAGATGCAAAACATGTAGCAATTGGTATAAAACAAGCATGGAACATCAAAAATTATAGATACGTTTGAGACGTATCAGCATCCCCAAGCTTAGTTCCTACTCGTCCTCGAGTAGGTAAACGATAAAAACAAAATAATTTTTGAGGTGACATGCTACCATCATAATCTTGATCATATAATATTGCAAGGCACATGTAAATGAATGAAGTGATCCAAGTCAATGGTCTATAATTTGCTACCAAATAGATAATGAGTAAACAATGAATCACACAAGCTAAACGTTTTCATGAATAGTACTTTCGAGACAAGCATCAAACAGTTTTGCATAAGTGTTAACTCATAAAGCAATAGTTTCTAATAAAAGGTATTTAATCAACACAAAGGAAGAATTTAGTTTCAGCATTTGCTTCAACTTTCAACATATTTATCTCATGGATATTGTCAACACAAAGTAGTATAACAAGTCCAATACATTGCATATAACGCATGTTGTAACAAAGTTGACACTAGTGTTTGCTTGTGGAAGACAGAAAGAATAGGAAAACTGACTCAACATAAAAGTAAAAGAAAGGCCCTTCGCAGAGGGAAGCAGGGATTAAATCATGTGCTAGAGCTTTTAGGTTTTTGAAAGCATATAGAGATTGCATAAAATATTTGATACTCCTCCCAACCTTGCTAACACAAGCCATGGCTAACCGAATCCTCGGGTGCCTTCCATCAATCACATACCATGGAGGAGTATCTATTTTTGAGAGGTGTTTGTTAATTGTCAACGAATGGTAGCGGGTGAGAACAGTATTCTACCTGTCAACGGACTTTTAAGAGCGGCTCCCATGAAGGACGTTATTTCTACCAGCAAGGCAGATCATCCCTCTTTCTCTTTGGTTTACACACATTCAGGTATTTCACTGTTTGTCATTGCTTACTGATGAATCAGGGCAAAAGTGTGAAGAGAATTAATTGGTTAAAGTTGTAATTAATTGGGACTGGGCACCCCGTTGCCAGCTCTTTTTGCAAGTTATTGGATAAGCGGATGTATATGCCACTAGTCCAGGTGTAAAAGTCCATCACAAATAGAATAAAGAATAACCACACTAATTCCTCATGAGCTAGTAAACATTGACACAAAAAGGGAATAATAACATTTTGAATAATTTAAAGGTAGCACATGAAAAATTTACTTGGAGTGGCAAGGAAATACCACATATAGGTAGTTATGGTGGACACAAATGGCATGGATTTTGGCTCAAGGATTTGGATGCACGAGAAGCATTCCCTCTCAGTACAGAGTTTAGGCTAGCAAGGTTATGTAAGCAAACAAGAATATCAACCCGTACACCAAGTTTTATATGACAAACATATTGCAAACGTTATAAGACTTCATACCGTCTTCCTTGTTAACCAAACCCTGTTATTAGAAAATATCTAGACCTTAGAGATACCACCGATGCAAACCAAATTTTCAACAAGCTTTACGGTAGTTCTTCACTAATAGGCTTAACTCATGTGATGCACAATTTAATCATGATCTACTTGTTAACTCAAAACAATTGACAAGCATCAAGTTATCCATTTTAGTGATCTACAAGATTAAGCAAGTTTTTCCTTATACCAATTACCACATGCAACATTTTCTGAACCAACCAAACACCAATCAATTTATTTCATCAACTCTCCAAACAAATATAAGTGAAGCAAGAGAGTACTTTCTACAAAAGAAAGCTAATAGCTCTGACAAGAGATACATGAAAACAAGAGCTAAAAGCTGAACAGCGCTAGATATGAATACTCAACAAATATAAGTGAAGAATAGGAGTATTCTCATGAAAAAGCGGAGCGTGTCTCTCTCCCAATCAAGAATGCTAGGGTCCAGTCAAGCTTTATTGAAAATAAAAGTGCAATACTGAAAATAAAAGCACACAGACGCTCCAAGAAAAGCACATATGATGTGAAAGAATTAAAATATAGTTTCACTAGAGATGACCTGATAATTTTGACGATGAAGAAGGGGATGCCTTGGGCATCCCCAAGCTTAGACGCTTGAGTCTTCTTGAAATATGCTGGGGAGATCCATGGGAGCCTCCCCAAGCTTAAGCTCTTCACTCTTCTTGATCCTATTATATCATCCTTCTCTCTTGACCCTTGAAAACTTCCGTCACACCAAACTCAAAGTAGATCTCATTAGAGGGTTAGTGCATAATCAAAAATTCACATGTTCTATAAAGACGCAATATGATTTGTTACTTTAAACATTAGCTACAGCCACTGATGTTATGTGAAGCTCTTCCACCCAAAAAAGAATTTCACTCAACACTAGTAAAAGAGAGAATGCAAAATAAAAAGGCATAATCTGTCTAAAACAGAACAGTCCGCAAAGACGAATTTTTTCGAGGCACTTACGACGCTCAGATCGAAAACTCTGAACTAATGAAAGTTTCAGACATTCATAAAGATTACGCACAAAAATTTCAGATTTAATTAACAATCTGGTGATTTTAGGAATTTCGTACAGTGAACAGCAAAAATCTGTTTCTGCGCAGCAATCAAAATTAAGCATCATCTTAACATTAGAGGCTACTCTTGGCACAACAATGCGAGAAAATAAAGATACAAAGGAGTTGCTACAGAAGTAAACACTCCTTGACTCAATAAAAGAAAAATTGCAGAAAAAAAAATGGGTTGCCTCCCATAAGCGCTTTTCTTTAACGCCTTTTAGCTAGGCACAAAGCATGCATCAAGTATTACCAAGTGAAGAAGCATCAAAGAGAGGTCGGAAGTTTTCTCAACAATGCATTTATCTTATCTATGTAGGTTTCGGAATTCCCTTTCTCAATACCTCTAGGCTCATCATTCATCAAATGGGTTTCAGGAACAATCCAATCAAAATTCTTTTCTAGTGCCTCCTGCATTCCTATAAGCTTAAAAGGTATTGGTATTTTAACTTCCCCCTCACATTAGTTTCTTAGTGTACTTAGCCTCTCTTTTTCAAGTTTTTCAAGTGTATTAACAACGTCAATACAATACCAAGCATCTTGTATTTAATAAAAACTTTTCTAGCTTCCCTAGCAACATCACCAAATTCTTAAGTAGGGTTTCTAAAACAAAATCTTTCTTTTCACCATCTTCCGTATCATGAGTTTTAGAAACATGTGCTGCATTATGGGACTAAGATTGACAAACCGAGCTTCCAACATGTGAACTAGAGAAGCTGTAGCAATTTCATAATTTGGAGCAAGTTCTACCAAGGATCTATCTTCAAAATCTTTAACCATACTAACATGATTAAGAATTCCTCAATGTTATCTCTTCCAATGATAGACCCACTACCCACAGATATTTCTTTTAAAGTATACTTAGGGAGAAGCATGATGAAATAATAAAAACCAAACAGAAAATAAACTAGATGCAAGTAACTAATTTTTTTGTGTTTTTGATAATTGAAAGCAAACAAGATAAAATAAAATAAACTAAGCAAGACAAAAACAAAGTAAAGAGATTGGAAGCGTGAAACTCCCCTTGCAGAAGACTGCTGTCTCCCCGGCAACGGCGCCAGAAAAAGATGCTGGCGCTGGTTGACAGAGTATTGAGATGATGGTGATGATGAGTACTTCCCCGGCAACGGCGCCAGAAAAAGAGCTTGATGGCGTGAAACACACGTTCGTTGGGAGACCCCAAGAGGAAGGTATGATGTAGTCAGCAGCAAGTTTTCCCTCAGAAAGAAACCAAGGTTATCGAACCAGTAGGAGCAGCAACTCTTCAGAAGGTTGTTGGTGGCTCGCACGGCGCAATACGATCACCAACGTGGAATCTGCACACAACACAATCAAACTACTTTGCCCCAACGAAACAGTGAGGTTGTCAATCTCACGGCTTGCTGAAAACAAAGGATTAAACGTATGGTGTGGAAAATGAGTATTAAATTGCAGAGAATGAAAAAGGAACAGTTTGCAGTTTGTGGTTGTTTAATCAGTGTAAAAGAATGGACCGGGGTCCACAGTTCACTAGTGGTGTCTCTCCATAAAAGATAACTAACATGTTGGGTGAACAAATTACAGCTGGGCAATTGACAATAGTGAGCGCATGACAATGCATATACATGACATGTTGACTACTATGATATTTAATTGGGCATTACGACATAATACATAGACCGTTATCCAACAGCATCTATGACTAATAATCCACCGCCGGGTTGTCATCCGAGTCCCCCGTTGGTATTAAGTTGCAAGCAACGGATAATTGCATTAAGTAAAGTGCGTAATGTAAACAAACACATATGCCGTGGACATAGCATCGTTAGGTTATCCCTAGTGGCAACAGCACATCCACAACCTTAGAACTTTCTGTCACTGTCCCAGTTAAACGGAGGCATGAACCCACTATCTAGCATAAATACTCTCTCTTGGAGTTACAAGCATCTACTTGGCCAAAGCATCTACGAGTAACGGAAAGCATGCAAGATCTTAAATAACATAGATAGATTGATAATCAACTTGACATATATTCAATATTCATCGGATCCCAGCAAACACAACATGTAGCATTACAATAATATGATCTTGATCATGTAGGGCAGCTCACAAGATCTAAACATGATGGCACAAAGTGGAGAGACAACCATCTAGCTACTGCTATGGACCCGTAGTCCAAGGATGAACTACTCACGCATCACTCCGGAGGCAGGCATGGCGATGTAGAAGCCTCCGGTGACGATTCCCCTCTCCGGCAGGGTGCCGGGAAGAGGTTCTGAACCCTCCCGAGCTAGGGTTGACGGCGGCGGCGTCTCTGGAACTTTTCGTGGATATTTGCTCAGGCACTTAGGGTTTTCGCGTCGGGGGAATAAGTAGGCGAAAGGGCGGCGGCTGCGACCCCCGAGGGGCCCACACCACCCTAGGGCGCGGCAGAGGGGGGCCCGCGCCCTAGTGGCATGTGGGGCCCTGGTGGCCCTCCTCTGTTGCTCCTTTGGTCCGTCAGGTGAGTTCTGGTAAAATAGGGACCCGTGAAGTTTCGTCCAATTCCGAGAATATTTCCAGACTAGCTTTTCTGGAATACAAAAACAGCAGAAAACAGGAACTGGCACTTCGGCATCTTGTTAATAGGTTAGTCCCAAAAAATGTATAAAAGTGATATAAAGTAGATGCAAAACATGTAGCAATTGGTATAAAACAAGCATGGAACATCAAAAATTATAGATACGTTTGAGACGTATCAAAAACCAACTTATAACCATCTCGACATAGAAGGGATCCGCTGACGAGATTTTTATTGATGGAGGGCACATGATGCACGTTCTTCGAGCGCACGGTCTTCCCCGAAGTAAACTTCAGATCGACCGTGCCAACACCATGAACAAAAGCATGTGACCCGTTCCCCATCAGCACGGGTGAAGTCCCTGTGACCTGGTAAGAAGAAAACATGGAGCCATCAGCACAAACATGTACATTGGCACCAGTGTCAATCAACCATTCAGGAGAGTGACAAACTAAAAAGATGGTAGGAAATATACCGTATCCAGAATCCTTCATCTCAGTGTCGCCAATGACAACATTGGCAGTCTTGCCGTTGTTGTCCAGTCCGCGCAGCTCATGGCGGTTGGGACAGCAAGGTGCCCAGTGAGTTGAATCACCACAAACATGGCATGATCCCTTCCTCGGCTTATTGTTGTTCTTCTTGAAGTTGGTTGGCTGTTTTGGCTTGTGCCTATCATCAGACTTGCCTTTGCCCTCCGATTTGCCCTTGTTATATTTGGACTTGTGGGACTGTTGGAAATTCTTCTTCTGTACCATGTGGGCACTAGAACCAGCCTCAGCAACTCGAGCACGAGTGTCCTTTGCTCTCGCCTTCTCTTCCACGTCAAGAGACCCAATGAGATCCAAAACGGAAAGTCTTGCCTCTTGTGTTTCAGAGCAGTAGAAAAGTTGCTCCACGAAGATGGAAGCTTAGCGATAATACCACCGGCAACAAACTTATCCGGTAGATTACACTTGAAGTGCTCAAGTTCTTTTGCGAGTGACTGTATCTCATGAGCCTGTTGTACAACAGAACGCTCATCAGTCATCCTGTAGTCATAGAATTGCTCCATGACGTACAACTCGCTACCAGCGTCCGAGGCACCAAATTTGGCCTCAAGCGCATCCCACATATCCTTGCCGTTATCAAATGACATGTACGAGTCTACAATGGAGTCGTCAAGGATACTAAGGAGGGCACTCTTGAAAAGAGTATCGAGCCTCTCATATGCCTCCAGTTATTCAGCATTAAGCTCGCCCTCAGGCTTGCCTTTGGTGGCGGCATAGCAATGTTCTGGAACCAGTAAACTGCTCTCATGTGCCACCGTTTGTAAAGCACCCCTTTAAAGGGAAACGGCTTCGTTGACGTGGGAAAGCCAGGCGATGCAAATTGCCTATAATCAGGTTTTTGGGTTGTTGAATATATAAGCAATTTAGCAGTTGATTTAATTCATGAAAACAGTAAACAAAACATGACTAGAATAATAAGAATTAAACTAATCATGCGATCTACCAGTACAACAGATAAACAGATGCGATCTACCAATACTGTAGATAAACAGAACAAATCTACAGCATATACTACTAGCAGAAATTGTAGTAGTAACTCGAACAGGAAGATCATGAGATCATACAGTGTGGCAGCAGCGGTAGCGGAGGCAGAAGCAGAAGCGTTGGCGTTCACGTTTTCACCCATGTCGTCGATGAAGAGGCTGCCGATGTCGGGGAAGAAGTCGTCGTTGGGGAAGAACTCGAATCCAGTAGTCGCGCGAGTGCGCTCCCAAAAACCTGATCGCCCCTCTCCCGTACAAGATCACAAGAGGCGGGGTTCCGGAGGTCTACTGCCCCTTCAACCGGTGCACGCCGGAAGACGGGATGGAGAAGACTTGGAAGATGGCGGCGCAAGGTTCTGGAACTAGGATGACGAGCGACCATGTGTTGCGTGCGTTCTGGCGGCTAGGGTTTTCCTCTGCTTATATAGCGCGGGTTGGGTAGGACGTGGGCGCATCCCACGATCTAGTCGGTAACGTCTCCACGATCCAAAAGAATCGGAAACGGCAAAACAATTAACGCGTCCGTTAATTATTAATCAATGACTCTTGCGCCCACGATCTAGTCGGTAACGTCTCCACGATCCAAAAGAATCAGAAACGGCAAAACAATTAACACGCCCGTTAATTATTTATCAATGACTCAATAAATTTTCCCGGACTGCAAAAATATAACTCGGCTCGGCGAGATTCCCGCAACCCGCGGCGCGGCGCGACGAGCGAGCGGCGGCGGAGGAGGAGTGCGCGAGAGAGAGCCTTCTGTTCTCACAAGCACACCAAGTAGCACAACACTACACCTTATAAAGTGGTGCAACTCTCTCCCAACTAGCAATGTGTGACTAAATTTTAGTCCCCAACCCGCCATATAAATGGGCCATGAGATTTTTGAAATTTTAATTGGGCCATGTGCAAAATCTGAGATTTAATTGGGCCATGGGCAAAAGCCCATAAAATTCCAAAACTTTTTCCTAAATAGTTGTACAATGAAGCGTGTTGCACTACAGGAAACAGCGCATACGCCGACGGCTAAAAGCCGTCGGCATAGGGCTACGCAAAATTGCCGTTGGCATATTAAAAGCCGTCGGTGTAGGCTATGCCGACGGTTTTGCTGTCGGCATATTTTTTCCTTTTTTTTAAAATTTTTCAATCTTTTTTGAACTTTTTAATTCTATTCCGAAATTTCCCGCTTAGCTACACACTTAATATCTGATTACACACTTAATTTCAGGTCAAAGTACTTATCCAGGTCAAACTTTCCATTCGGTCACCCATCCTCAAATTGCTCCAGCACAATCACGCTTAACTTTTGAGTTCCTTCCAAATTATTTTTCAAATGAGAAGTTAGAACTTACTGATATTGGTATCCTATCAATCATATTAACCCCTCGGTCATGATGTTACAATTTTTTACTGTTTAAATTTTAAAAAATTATTTGAATAAATATCAATGATTATGTAATAACATTTTTTGAAGAAATAACAATGAAATGAATTTTACATTACTTTTTCCTTTTTACATTTAATATGGAATAATTCATATCTTTAAATCCATAAATAAAAATTTGACAAATAAAATGTCTAAGTCGATTAGAAAAATGAAAGAAATTCAAATATGACATCCATATTTGATGGATAATCACCAAGTATTAGGAATTTTCTTGATTTCTATCTAATTTCGCCTAGTTAAATGAGTTTATGCTGATTTTCTGAAAGTAATCCAAATTTGAACTACAAGTGTTTGATAGTTTGGTCTGAATTTTTCTAAAAAATCATTTTAAGGTACACAACTAGTGGTTATATCACAGAAATATCGATAGTTTTAGAAAATTGGACCTCTTTCGATAAATAATCATGGTGGTCATTTTGACCCTTTTTTGAAAAAAATAATTAAAGTGAAAAAAATCTCAAAAAAGATATTCTCTGTCATGGAGTTCTTTTATGTGTACTAGTTGCTATGAAAACTGATAAACTTGATTTTTGACAAATTGTTCAAAAACAATCTTCATAAAAAGGTCTATCATGTATAAACATCTATAAGTTTCAAACCAAATGACCAAGTCATAACCATTTCCATGACATAGTTTATGATAAAAAAATTATATTCGACAAATAGGTGTATCTTGATATAGAAAATTTCGCCTAGTTAAATGACTTTATGCCGATTTTTCGAAAGTAATTTCGCCTAGTTAAATTAGTTTTGTGATGCAAAAGATGATATAGTTGTCATATTTGGATTCCTCTTATTTTTCTAATCGATTTAGACATTCCATTTGTTAAATTTTGATTTACGAATTTAAATATATGAATTATTTCATATTAGATGAAAAATAGGAAAAAAAATGAAAAACATAGCTACCGTCGGCGTAGCCCTGTACGCCGACGGTTAATCTGTGCCGACGGCCAGTTTGCTGCACAGCCAAGCTCGGCCCCTATGCCGACGGCCCCGTCAAAAGCCGTCGGCGTAGGCGGTAGCCGTCGGCATAGTGAGCCATTCCTGTAGTGTTGGCTAGCAAGTGTGTCATTTCCGAGCCAAGTGTCCTCCCGGGATCTCATATCTTCTCCTGTTTGTGGCGTCACTAATTTAACTATGGGGTTAACCGTATTTTCTCAACAAAAAAAAGGAGTCCCTAGCTTTTTTTTGCCCTAGTGATTCTATTATGTTCAGTCGTAGAGGAGGAACGTCGCAAGACATGGCATGTCTCGACTCTGGAGGCTCGAGCAGTACAATTCATCAAGTAATACTACTATATATAGAGGATGCATAGTTTCGCAGCCTCTCAGCGCATGAGGCACTGTAGAGTACTGTTCATAGGAACAATACTCCCTTTTTTTTACAATTTTTTTGTACAAATTTTTTTCTTTAATTTTTTTCAGTATTCCGAAGCGCCGTCGCCTCTCGATCCGATGGTCCACGTGGCAATTTTGCAAGAAAGTCCTCCCGTTTCCCGAAAATTATGAACCGGGCCCTTTATATAAATACCAAACCCTAACTCGGTTCAGTTTTGATGCTCACTTAGTGCTTTCGTGAGTATGTGTTCTTCTCGATAAACAGGAGAATTATTATAGGTGAAAATGTAATTGACAAATATTAATTACAACTTTATTCTTGATTTTACTCCCCGCTCATCTAATAGAAAGTAATATTGTTGCTTTCCAGTAGCTCTCACTGCTTATTCTTATCATGTATCAATGCAGGTTGCACGAAGATCAAGATTGTGCATTGTTTTTCTGGATTTATTTGCGCCTACAAGGTTACATGAATAGTTGGGGCCTTCCTCTCGAGCACATCCATGAAGATGTATCGGCAAACAACAGCATCACCGCTGACGATGTCGTTGTAGCAGACTACGGCATCGAAGTCAACGACTCTGTCACTACGGACACGAACGCCGTCTCCGACACTTGCGCCGACACCGACAACAGCGTCATCGATGAAATCCCATGTACTGATACATCCGCTCCTAAACTTATTCCTCTTATTCCTACATTGGTTTCCAGCTCTTACAATGCATTGCCGACGACAACTTACTATGAAGGCACCAGAAATGAAGTTTCTGCACAATTATTGTCATCAGACTGAGAAACATCAGCTAAGGCTACAAAGACAGGTATGTATATTTTTTCGTGCCAGTGGCACAACCGTTACACAAACTCCGTATGTCTTCTAACACACTCCATTTGAATACATTTCAAGTCAGAACTTAGATTAACCTAATATAAATCTCATGTGACAGTTTTGGTGACGACAACACGGCTACCATATCGATCAAGCCGTTGCCCCTAAGGCAATCATGAAGAATGGCGCCACTACATCGTAGTTTCTGTGATGACGACACGTCTACCATACTGATCAAGCCGCTACTTCTTCGACAATCATCAATCCACTATGTCAATTGAATCAGCATCATGTTCCTGCTTTCCAACGTTTTGTAAATAGAATACATGCAGCTGACCAAATCTATCTGTTTCTGCATGGACAAACACCCTGCTAGCTAATGCAATCTTTGTGTAATTATGCACTTATATTACAGCGCGTACATATTGTTACAGTTAGCTAAGCATACGAACTGCAACTAAGATTAGCAGTAAAATGCAACATGAAAATCACAATCTCCACAACCAGCTTGCAACATATATTATGCCACTACAATAGCAAAACATTTAATACATAAATTTTCTCTTAAATGGTGGCGTGTCGCCGCGCGGAATTCAACTAGTAAATGTTGATGCGACTTGTTTTATAAGATAAAGTTGATGCAAGTTGCCCACCCTACTGCTACTAGTACAAGACTCACGTGCATGGCCTCACTGTGCACAAACATAAGGTACTTGCTCGGAGAAATCAATCTCTCACAGTGGGACGAGCAGATCTTGTCACAAAGTCAGAAGTCAAAACCCTGCTACTAGTACAAGACTCACGTGCATGGCCTCACTGTGCACAAACATAAGATACTTGCTCGGAGAAATCAATCTCTCACAGTGGGACGAGCAGAGCTTGTCCACAAAGTCAGAAGTCAAAACGAGCTGGCTGTAGCCCCAATGGCGAATGGAAAAAGTCAGAAGTTAATGTGAAGAGGAAGGCCGACACTTTCCCTTTCCTCTGCTCTCGCTTGCTACAGTACCGTTGAGAGTCGATTTCTGAAGACCGGACCGATCTAGCCTCTCCGTCGGAATAGCTGGCCGGAGTTGGTGCTGGTGAGGTGCCGGAGCTTTGTATATAGTAGATCTAGACTAGTATTAGAGTCTGCCTCTATGGCGTATGGCGCTATGCCGGAGTGGAGCTCGCTGCCGGCGCTTCCGAGCTGCGGCTGGTGGCAAGCGGCGACGATATCTTCAGCGGTGGCCGCATGGTGCGGCGGGAAGCTGGAGGTGGCGGAACCGGAGTCTCCGTTAAATAAGCTCGCCCTTCGTCGATTTCTCCGAGTTGGCCGTCGTGGTGGCGGCGCAAGGAGGATTTTTGCTGGATCTGGTGTTCTCTGCAGGTTCCCCTTTGTCGTGTTTGTTGCGAGCTCCGGTGGTCGTTGCTGGCTCGGGCTCGACATCCTGCTCAAGCTGGGGCGTGTCCCCCGCCGATTCTCCTTCTTCGACGCCAAGGACTCGCTGCGTGCGGCGAGCGACACATGCGGCGACTTCAACGAAGCTTTGGCTTCTAATCGGCTTGTGCAGGTGACCCAGCGGCCGATCTATTTCTCTTTGTCCCCCACTGAGCCTCCGCGATGCGACGGCGAGGACATGGACGGCGGCGGAATTCGAGCTATAGGAACTCCCGGGGTTGCGTGTGTCTTTTTCTGTTTTCTCTGGGTGGTTTCTGTAAAAGGGGTCTAGATGTTTCCAGCGTAATACCGATGTTTTCCATGTATTAATCCAGATGCTGTTTTCAAAAAAAAAAGTCAGAAGTTCACGGGTCACCGTGGTGGAGAGTTGGGGACGGAACGGAATATCCACGCGACGACGCCATCCGCCCAGCGAAGTCGTTGGATGACTTGCATGCAAGTCAACTTAACGCCCATGTGATCTGGTACGAGCAAGCATAGTTTTATAGCCAGGTGTTGCGGAGTGCATTTATAGCCAAGCTAATAGCGGAAAGTGTTATCGGCTCTCGGATAGTGCTCCTCCTATATAAAAAATTTCAAAAATTATATTTATGAGTTTCCAATTTTTTGAAAATAAATATGGATGTAGCCAATGATATATTCCAGGTACGTGCAAATTTTCAATTTGAGATACTTTATATTTTCTTCCATAAAATTAGGCGTGTATTTTTTTAAGTCGAATAGCGTCAAGTTTAACGAAGTTTTCTTTAAAAATATTAATATCTATAATACAAAATCAATGACGTTAAATATATCATAAAATATATTTTCATATGATGTGAATATAGTATTATAGGTATTGATATTTTCCTAGACATTATTTGACTTTTAAATAAAATACGGTTTACTTTTAGGAACAGAAAGAGTAATAGTTAGCTATAAATATGTACTATTTATTAATGGTTGACCCTCCTCACACCCTCACAGAGTGTTTTGTGATGGTGCAGCCGGCTGTTAATTTACAGTCCGCTTATCTTATCTCTCATAGTTCTCTCTCTTCCAACTCAATAAAAGTATAATATTTAAATGTTTACACCCTGCTGACTATGACCTATTGTACTTGCTCTAAATACGAAGTGTATCCCTTTTTCCTCCTAACTAATCCGGTGACGTAACTTCCTCCCGTCCAGGGTCGCACGGAAGGGCGGCTCCAGAGGCGACACATTCAGGCGAAAGATGACCTACATCCACGATTTCTCCTTGTTTTCGCCTTCATCGGTTCCATCGTGACGGTGACGCCCTGCAGTCTCAGGTGACCGTAGCCCTGTGGGCACAAGGGCATTCTCATATGGCACAGTTGCGGTGGAATTAACAAATCTAGGCAACACGGTAGTTCAAGATATTGGCGGGGTTGAACATTTGCCTAGCCGTCATAGTTGTGAGCATTGAGCGGTTCTCCCTTGGTCTTGGTTGCGAAGGAGCAACGCCCCTCGGAATGTGCAACGACATAGGATGTTGACGGGAAAGGCAGACTTTTCGTTCCTAGCCGTTAGTCGATTGCATCCAATGCCAGCGCCTGACGCAGAAACAACCTCTTAGGGTGACCTGGCATCACAAGTTCATCCACACCTAGAGTGCCTTGGTGAACAACGCGTGGAAGATATCTGAAGCGTTGCCAAGTACTCACTCCGTTTTTTAATATAAGATGTTTTAGCTTTTGTCCACATGCACATGCACACAAATGTATGTAGACACATTTTTGTGTACATGTTCACTTATTTTAATGTGTATATAGACAACATGTGTACCACCTAAAACATGTTATATTAAAAAACGGAGGGAGTACTGGCCTATAGCAATCATGATCTGGTAATACAGGTGCCGGGGCTGCTGGATTGGCCCTTAGTGGGCTCCTGCCTGCTCCCATGACCTAACCAAGTGATGTGCTGACGGTAGCAAGCGGTGTTTGGTGCTTCTCAGTCAAGACGTTTGTCGGCATGGTTATCGTCTGAGTGACAGCCACGTCAGAAGCATGCTTGTGAATCGTTGTCTCCAGATTCAAAGGTAGACATATGGCAGGGCCAATTTGGCATGGTGGGGCAAACACATGGTGGCTACGATTTTGTGTTGCTCTTTGAGTACCAGTCTCGAGCTCTCGGTGGAAACCTTAATTAGGTTTGGCCTTTAATGGCTGTATCTAGCAATGGCAGTGTTTATGCGACAATTTCTTGTTGAAGATATTGCGTGTAGATCGATTGCTCATACTTCCTATCGAGAGTAAAAGCCCATGATCCTATGTTCTTTGGATGTGGCGATGATGGAGCTCGCTCTTTGTTCCCTTGAGAGTCTCGCCCTTTTTCGTTTTTCTTTCCTTTTTTATTGGGCTTTGTGGTACTTCACATCTTGCCTAGCATTGATATCATGTTTTCGTAAAGTCCGGGTGTAATTGGTATATCAGGATGGAATGGGCCGGGTCGACCCGCCGGTTCACCGACCCGACCCAAAAAATCGAGGCCATTGGGCCACACGGGTCGGCCTCAAACCAGATATGGTCAACGGGGCCGGCCTTGAGTGGCCCATTGGGTCTGTAGGGCAGACCCATCTGTAGTCTTATTTCTGTTCGTGATGAATTTTAATATATGCTGACATCTAGTAGGATTAGCTAATTTAAGTGGCAGCATCGTGGATATTTCTAAATATTTATGTTGTATTAAAAAAGTATAATAAGTGCTCCTTTGCACTGTTCCATTACGCCAGTAGCGCTTCTAGGCCAGTGTAGGAGGAGCAGTGTGGGTTTCTAGTTGCATTGGACCCATGCATGCATGATAGGAAAAAATAAAAATAAAATGAGGTACAACCGTACAGTGTGTCCGGAGAGCTTTGTTTCAATCTTGTACATAATTTTTGTAACTCCTCGTACACTACTGATCTACTAGTGTCCTGCCTTAACATTTCTTCTGTGGGCTCTCCCGGCTACTAGCTGTGCATGCGCATACGTAATACATTCTCGTTCGATTTAGTCCAGAGAATCGATTCAATTGAGACTAATCTGCTAAAATTTGGATCGGCCCCGAATACCCATTGGGCCAGCAAAGCCACTTACTTATTTGAAATGGGTCGACCCGCGCCCCTCAAAATGGCCCTAGGGCCACAAGGGCCAGGTCCAAGGGCAGGGCCGGGTCGGCCCATTCCCATCCTGGTTGGTATATATTACTCCCTCTTTTAGAAGGCTCGCATTAATCAATTATTTGATCATTATAATGTTGGATAGGCCATATAAATAATACCATTTGAAAACTTCTTTCGGGTATGAATCTAACGATGCCAA
Organism: Poa pratensis; assembly: GCA_947311845.1. NCBI lineage: Eukaryota > Viridiplantae > Streptophyta > Magnoliopsida > Poales > Poaceae > Poa > Poa pratensis. Next base: position 79,655,239 of record CAMZMU010000036.1, read on the forward strand.
TTTGCGTATAGCATAAATCATTTATTATCGGTCAAGTTTAAATTTTCAAACAACGCGTACAATTTTCTGTTGGGAGCGAGTGTACCACTACCTCGTTATACGAACTGACTGCCTGCCATGCATATGCATGCGCTGTCAGACTAGTGATTAGTTCTATCAGGTTCAGCTAGCTAGAATATATAAGAGCCACCAGAGTTTGAGCGTAGCTAGCTCCTGGCACACACTGCGCGATGGGAGGACCATGGCCGAGATCAGCACTGGCGGCGCGGTGCGTGCTGTTTCTCCTTCTCGGCGCCGGCGCCGGCATTCTTCGAGTCCATGGCCAGGTCGATATGTTAGGTGAGCACATCACACATGCTTCATCGAATTCATCTCAAGATGCAGATGTCAATTGAGCGTACGTAACTACGTATGCGCTTATGCAGGTTTCATAAGCATCGACTGTGGCCTGCCGGAGAGTGTCGCCGGGTACGTGGCCGACGTCACCAAGCTGAGCGTCGTTTCGGACGCCGGCTTCATCGACACCGGCACCAACTACAACATCTCGGCTGCGCACATCACGCCGTCGACGGGCAGGCCCTGGCACACGGTGCGCAGCTTCGCCGGTGCCAGCGCGCGGAACTGCTACACGCTCCGCTCCCTCGTGTCCGGGCCAAGTATCTCATCCGGGCCATGTTCAGGTATGGCAACTACGACGGCCTCAACCGAGGACCAGTGTTCGACCTCCATCTGGGCGTCAACTACTGGACGACCGTGAACACCTCCGACGCCGACATGCCGATCATCGTGGAGGTGATCTCCGTCGTCGCCGGCGACTCGGCGCAGATCTGCCTTGTGAACACCGGCTCCGGCACGCCCTTCATCTCCAGCATCAATGTCAGGCCGCTCAAGAACTCGCTCTACCCGATGGCCAACGCCACGCAGGGTCTCGTCCTACTCTTCAGAAGCAACCTCGGCCCGACCGATACCACGATCATCAAGTTCCCCGATGACCCACACGACCGTATATGGCTCCCGTGGAGCAGGAGGAGCGAGTGGTCGAAGATCACGACGAAGGAAAAGGTGGAAAACCTCGACGACGACGTGTTCGAGGTGCCGTCGGCAGTGATGCAGACGGCCGTCACGCCCATCAACGCATCGAGCCCATCGAGTTTAGCTGGGACGCCGAGCCCAGCGCCAAGGACCCGTCGCCCGGGTACATCTGCATCCTGCACATCTCCGAGCTGCAGCTGCTCCCACCCGGCTCCTTGCGGCAGTTCTACGTCAAAATCAACGGAAGGCGCAATAAGGGATCACGCCAGACTACCTCTTGTCCAACAGCGTCTCCAACAACAAGGCGCACAGAGGCTACCATCAGTACAACGTCTCGCTCACCGCGACGGCCAACTCCACCCTCCCGCCCCTCCTCAACGCCGTCGAGGTCTACTCCGTCGTGTCCACCGCTGGCGTGCCCACCGCTGCCCAGGACGGTAAGAAAATCTGTTATGTTCAGATGCATATTGATGGATGAAACGATTGTATATCTCAGCTCATACATTTTTGTTTTGCTGCTGCTGCTGCTGTGAAATGCAACAGTTTCTGCCCTCACGGCGATCAGAGGCAACTACCAGCTGAAGAAGAACTGGATGGGGGATCCGTGCGTGCCCAAGAATTTCGCATGGAACGGATTGGGTTGTAGCTATGCCGTTTCGACCCCACCAAGTGTCACAGGCTTGTGAGTTGTACATTTCTTAGTTTTGTTACAACAGTAGTACTACTTCGTACCTGGAATTATCTGAGATGCTGCTTTATATGTATGTGTCTGTTGTAGGAATTTATCTTCCAGCAGTCTGAGTGGCAACATATCAGCTTCTTTCGCCAGCCTCAAAGGTCTACAATACTTGTAAGTAGGAGATTTTTAAGCCTTACACAATACGGAATGTTCATTTTTTTACAAGCTATTTGGTTTTTTCAAGGGGCACTTTTCCCATTATTTTTTCAGAGATTTGTCACGAAATAATCTGACGGGCTCAATACCTGACACCCTCTCGAAGTTACTTTCGCTCACATTTTTGTAAGAAATTCATTGTGCTTCTTATTTCGGTTCAATTCCTTGTAATGAATTATTCATTTGAGATATACAATATTTTGTTTCCTTCAGAGATTTGACAGGCAATCAGTTTAGTGGATCCATTCCTTCTGGACTTTTGAACAGAGTGCAAGATGGCTCTCTAACACTTCGGTTTGTATTATATCATAACATGACCACCTCCATTTCCTTGTAAACAATTTACAAATTATTCTTCCATGATCTTTATTGGTCTGTTTTTGTTTTGCTAGATATGGTAACAATCCAAACCTCTGCAGTAATGGCAACTCCTGTCTGCCTCCGGAAAAGAATAAAAACTCGAAGGTTGCCATTTATGTTGTTGTTCCGATAGTGGCAGTCTTAGCGATTCTGCTGTCAGTACTCCTCATTTGTGTGATAAGGAGAAAGCAAGGAACAACAGTAAAAAACAGCGTCAGGCCACAAAACGAGGCAGGTATCGCACTATCGCACACCACGCTGCGCCTAAATAATCGCCAGTTCACATATGCCGAGCTAGAGGCTGTGACGGACGGCTTCCGGCGTGTGATCGGTCGAGGTGGGTTCGGTAAAGTCTATGATGGCTTCTTGGAGGATGGCACCCAGGTGGCTGTTAAACTGCGGTCGGAATATTCAGATCAAGGTGTACAAGAATTCTTGGCAGAGGTGAGATCTGGAGAAGTGTAACTGAAGCTAAGCTAACTTTTGGATTTTAGTTTGGTGATGTGATCATTTTTTTTGTTAGTGCAGGCTCAAACCTTGGCTAAGATCCATCACAAGAATCTTGTGTCCTTGATTGGGTACTGCAATGACAGGCAGTACATGGCCCTTGTGTACGAGTATATGTCTGAAGGTGCCTTGCATGAACATCTCAGAGGTATTAATATCTCTCAGATCATCACAGTTCCAGGACCTTTTAGCACTTGTTGGTGTTTTTTCTACACAGAACCACAGGGCTGACATTTGTTTTGCCGGAAACACCAACCTTTGGAACAATGACTTGCACATAACATAAAGACAAGTAATTAACTCATTTGACAACTAATTAGCCCGTTGGACCCAAGGAGATACGTGGCAGCCACCTTGGCAGTGGGTTAATTAGTTGTCAAACGAGGTAATTACATATTTTGTGTTTTGTGCACGTCTATCTCAAACACTGTATTTTCTGTCAAAAAAAGTTAGGGTTATGGTTCTGTTAAACGATGCCAAAAAAAGTAGAGTACAAGTGAGAAGCATTTTATGAAAATACCAGAGGATGCTATTCATATGACTATCCTTATGCACTCCAGGGAGTGAAAACAATGCGAGATGTTTAACATGGAGACAAAGACTTCGTATCGCACTGGAATCAGCGCAAGGTAAAATCTGACTCACCATTTTATTGTGTCAATAACTCAATATTTTGAAGCGCAAATTTAGAAGGGGATGTGGATGCAGGGCTTGAGTATCTGCATAATGGGTGCAACCCACCCCTAATCCACAGGGATGTGAAGACATCCAACATCCTCCTAAATGCAAACCTGGAGGCCAAGATCGCCGATTTTGGCCTACTCAAGGCTTTCAAAAGTGGCAGTGACACCCATGTTTCCACGGCCAGGGTAGTTGGTACACGCGGTTACCTTGCTCCTGAGTAAGCCCATCATTATAATTGTTTGATGATTTTGCTCTTACAAACATCTTCTGATTTTTTTCATCAATTGAAGTGCTATACTTTGGTTGTGTCAAACCATACCCGCTCAGAATTTGTGATGTACAAAAATTTAAACCTGCCTTCAATTTAAAAATTGACATAGAAACTTAATGATTGGAGAAACAAATTTATTTGTCTAAATATGCTTCTGCGGGAATCGAAAGATGCCCTGAAGAAGTCAAGTACAATTCTCCATATTTAAACTCGACTCTCATATGCATTACAAACATTTATAGGTACCTAGCAACATTTCAGCTGACGAACAAGAGTGACGTGTTTAGCTTCGGCGTAGTGCTGTTGGAGATAATCAGTGGGCAAGCACACATCCTGGAAGACCCGGAGTCGATGAGCATCATCCAATGGGTGCAACAGCATCTTGCCTCTGGCAACATCGAGAGCGTGGTGGACCCCCGCATGCGTGGTGACCACGACATCAATAGCGTGTGGAAAGCTGCCGACAATGCACTAAAGTGCACCTCACAAACGCCGGAGCGGCGACCCACGATGACCGACGTGGTGGCACAACTGCGGGAGTGTCTTGATCTCGAGGTTGCTCGATGTGATGCAAATGCTGCCTTTTATACGGCCGGGAGTGGTGGAAACCAGAACGGATATACTGGTTACGGCACAGACGTATCCACTGATGTGAGCCAGAGCAGCACCACATTTGAGATGGAGCATTTAGGCAGAGTAACAACAATGTCTAGTGGTCCAGCTGTGAGGTGAAGAGATGACTTTCGACAATGAATTGCTTCCCAAATTGGTCTACATGTCGTCATCTGCTCTCTTGAAGGAACACATCACATCTTTCAACTATGTTATTATTTGTCAAGTGCAAATTATGTACAACTAGCAAGGTGGCCCTCGCAAATGCGAGTATTTTTTGCCTAATCTGGCCCTTTTGCCAAACTAATGACGTATCTGGCCGCTCCCGGGAACTAATTGCAAATCTGGTCCCCCCGAGGTCGGCGCCAACGCAAATGGAGCCGACCTTGTGTAGGTCGGCGAAATGCCATTTCGCCGACCTACACAAGGTCGGCTCCATTTGCGTTGGCGCCGACCTCATGGGCCAGATTTGCAAATTTTGGTTGGCGCCGAACTGCACAAGTTCGGCTCCATTTGCGTTGGCGCCGACCTCAGGGGACAGATTTGCAATTAGTTCCCGGGAGCGGCCAGATACGTCATTAGTTCGGCAAAAGGGCCAGATTTGGCAAAAAATATCAAATGCGAGGACATCGTCTTTATTATATTGAATATGTTTTTTGAACATTATGCATAGCTCTCTCAGTGACTATATTTTGTGAAATAAATTATTGATTGAACAATATTGACCATTGATATACTACTCAGAAGAACATAGCATTTTAAGAAGTCATTACAAAGAATCATTCTAGACAATCAAATAAGAGCTAATCATGTATAAGAATATAAGTGGGAACCTTGCTTCCTACAATCACGCACACACTAATTATAATTAATCTTAGTTGCACATCTACTCTATTAGTTTTCATGAAATAGTTGTATCTTTCCTTCCGTGGTTCTTCAACATCGATCGAACCTTTCATCTATTCCATTTAAAAATCCTACATTGTTTCGCTTGATTTATAGTCACCCCCAGTTAGAGTTCCTAGCTCAGTTCGGTTGTGACATAGGAAGTAGTAGTAATTGTGATTGGAAATAAATTAAGCTAGAAAAACGGATAAAGAACAAAACCGTTATGAATTTTTTTTTGAGAGATATAGATGATAAGTTTCTTGTTTTTAGGTTCTGCGGGGCTGACTGATAATTCAAAGTTCTATTTCTCAACCAAAATTAACATCTTTCACGTTTCAACCTTTTATGTACATTCATCTTCGTCTTCTTTATTTCTTTGTCGGTTTAGCGTGACCCGCGTTTGCACGGCTAGATTTTTCACGAGCGCCGTTTTGGCTCCCGAGAGCATATGCTCCCGGTATTTTAAAAAAAAATTCAAAATTTGAAAAACTTATCAAAAAAATCTGAAAAAAATCATGCACGTACCTGACCATGGTACGCACCACCATGTATTTTTTCGCGCCGAAATGACATCGTACGCGCCCTGTACATATTTTTGTACAGGCGCGTACGATGTCATTTCGGCGCGAAAAAATACATGGTGGTGCGTACCATGGTCATGTACGTGCATGATTTTTTTCAGATTTTTTTGATAAGTTTTCAATTTTTTTTATGATTTGACTTAACAAAAATTTATGATAAATATATTTACCTCCCGGTAAGGACTCTTGTTTTGCAGGAGACCAATGACATTGTAGTATAAATGTGGTCGGGCATGCAAGATCATAGACTTTTATACTAATTCATTCTCGCTCTCTTTATCCATCGACCAGTTTCTATATTTCATAGTAATGTTGAGTATTCATTTGCAACCTTGTGTTCACCTTCTTCTAGCTGTTTTCTTTGTTGGTTCAGTACATATCATATCTTTATATGACTGTACGCCTTCTTTTTTAGGCTATTTGTACGTGTTGCTTTCCCATCTAATGCAATGTAGTTATTGGTTCTTAATTTGTCAAACTACTAAAGTATTCTCTCTCACTCACATGTGTGATAGCTTTTTATTTCTTTTCACGCCATGTAATGTGAAAATGATTTTATTATTTTACATGATTTTTCTTTCGGCCTTAGTTTGCCATACCCACAACAATTATTTGCTTCCTCGTGCACGCGGTATGTTCAATTGAGCACATTGTTTGTTAGCACTGATAGGGTGATTCTCCTTCATGATGTTAGGATGTCTTATTTATGGTCCTAGTGGATGAATATACTCTTTGTTTTTTCCTGGTGTATCAAGTTTTCATCGTTGTGAAATATATCAACGGATGCTAGTTCGTGTACACGTGAGCCTTAATTCTATTCCTACCAACTTTCTGATTTTCTTACCCCCCAAAAATGTATGCATGTCATGGTCCCTAGTGCATTCATATACTATTTTATTTATCCTAGTGTATCACGTTTTTATCATTGCGGATTATGTTAGTGAACACCTATTATGTCTGCCTAAATTCTTTTCATGTCAATCTTTTGGTCCTAATACCGAACTCGTATATGTTCTACATCAGAGACATGTTATATTCATATTGATCCTCGGTCACAACATATATCTAATGACTTATATTTAATCTGTATGAACGCGAATATTCTTATCTGTTTTCACTTACTAATCCAGCTTTACTGTATTAAATGCAATTATACTTTACTAATAATCAAGAAACAATATTAAAAATTCAGGTCTTTTTAAAAACTTATCTGAAATTTTTATACATGGAACTTAAATACTAATTTTTCATTCTTGCTTTGAATTTTATCCGTAAAATAATCGTCAAAATCGGAAAAGTGCGGATCGTCTCTGTATATGGAAAAGAGGAGACAGATGAAGAAGAGAGAATGTGCGTGGACATATATTTTTAAATACTAATTTTCATTCTTATTTTGAATTTTATCCGTAAAATAATCGTCAAAATCAGAAAAGTGCGGATCGTCTCTGTATATGGAAAAGAGGAGACATATGTGCGTGGACAGATATATTTTTGGGAAACGCTGTTTGACAGCCGACTGTAGCTACAGTCGGTCGCGTGCGTGCTGCGCTCCTTCCTTCTCGTCATCTGGCGCTGGCCCCACCACATGCTTCCGCGCGATGCTTTTCCATCAGTTGTTTATCGACTTTTCTACTCTACGATGTCTTCACTTGTGGAGTTGTGGTGGGCCACACAATGCCTTCACTTGTGGAGTTGCGGTGGGCCACACAGCTGTTTGCTCCGCTTAATTTCTTTGCTAGACCTATGCATGCAACATTACGCCATTATCAATGCATGTACTCATATGCATGCAGTGTTGATCTGCTATGTCCACACAGTTAATTGGATTTTATATTGTTAGGTATTTTGGATATATTTTATGTTTATCAAACCTTTCACGGCCGTTGGCCGTTGTTAGCTGCAATCCGATGCACCGTCTCCCGCAAGCTGGTGTTGCCGCTCAAGACCAGATGATGCAAGTCGAGACCGACTTTTCGAGGTGTCCTCGGATGATCACCCCCAATGTTGCAAGGTCGCTAAAATGGGACCCAAGAAGCAACCGCGGTGCTGTGAGCGTCCAACGCCGGTGCTTTCAAGGGATTTTCGATGATGCTGGATCATCTTCGGTTTCTGTTGTGAGATTTTAGGTGTAACGCTACATATTCGTTGTTGTATAACTACATAAATTATTCTACAATGCTACATACATGCTCTATTGTTGTTGTAAAAGCACATAAGTTATGCTACAAACATATAACAATTTGCTTCACTCAATTTTTTTTGAATTTGCCACGATGCTATATATGGTCTTTTGTATTGCGGCAAACTGACATAAATTATGCTACAAACGTACAACTAATTTGCTTCAATCATTTTTCATTTTTTGTGATTTTTTCTACATTGCTACATACGGTATTTTGTTTTGCAGCAAACATACAAAACTTTTGCTACAAACATACAGCTAATTTGCTTCAATCATTTTATTATTTTGTGAATTTTGCTACAATGCTACATACTATGTTTTGTTTTGCGACAAATTTACTGAAATTTTGCTACAAACATACAACTATTTGCTTGAATCATTTTTTGTGTGTGAATTTTGATACAATGCTACATATGGTTTTTGGTTTTGCGGCAAACTTACATAAATTTTGCTACAAACATACAACTATTTTTTGCATCCATAGTTTTTTTTTATGAGATTGTTGCTTTAATGTTACATAGAACCTTTTTGTCAAATTAAAAAAAGTGCTACAAATATACAATGATTTTTGTTCGATGTTTTCATTTTTTTCATTGTGATCTTTTTGCTGCAATGCTACATACAGTTATTTTTGGCTGGAAAAATAAAAAATTGCTATGAAAATTAACAGATTTTGTTTCGATCTTTCTTGATTTTTGTTGTGAACTTTTGTTGCGATGCTGCAACTTGCAACGACTTGAATTATTTGTTGGATTGGTTGACTTGAATTTATTTTTAATTTTATTTGTTGCATTGGTCTGTAACATCATGTTATACAAAACCATTTTCTGTGTACATTTGATTGTGTTTGGAGATAGATATATAATGTCGTTTGTAGTGTGTACCATGTAGGGGCCACCTAGCAGCTGCTAGGCTTGCACGCATGTGAGGTACAAAGGAGCAGCCATGCAGCTAGTAGAGGTAGAAAATTCAGCGCGCGACAGTCACGGGGTGGGTCCACCCATGCATGTTGGGTTTCCTACACTCAGCTTCAAAGTGACATCTCGCTCGGCCACGCATATCGCGCAGACCGGCTGTAGCTACAGCCGGCTGACGCGTAGCGCGCGTCTATATTTTTTGGGGGAGAGGAGGCGGTGTATGCTTAATTGTGTGCAATATTAGTAGGAATCGGAGTAGGAGGAAGTAGCTAGCGTGACCCGGTCGATTTCTCTCCTCTTAATCTCAATCTATTAATTATACGGGCTGCATGTGTGTACCTGCATGCCAACTCTTTCATGTTTTTTCTATTCCCAATCTATTCGGTCTATGTGTGTACGTGCATGCCAACTCTTCCTTTTTTTTCTTCTATTTCATATATGTTTCACGTCATGCCAACTATTTTCTTTCTTTTTTTCCTTAAGTATATCTCATGTACGTTTCACCTGTCCCTTTTTTTAAACTGGTTTTCACGTGTCCCTTGAAATTGAGTTGTGTACGTGTACAATAATAGATATATGTGACGTGAGTCCTAGACTTGGCATGGGCGTTTGCATTTACCTGGATTTATTCCAGGATTATCCGGCGCTATTCTTTCAGTGGTAGGTGACGTGCCCGTCAACAGCGAGGCGCCTGTGGTGACTTCGTCAACCTCAAGATCTGCCGGCTCAGTCCTTCAGAGGTGCTCATAGGGGTAGGGTGTGCGTGCGTGCGTTCATAGGGGTGAGTGTATGTGCGTATTTGTGAGCGTCTGTGTTGTACTGTGTTCTCAAAAAAAAAAAAAAAATTTTGTTTTTTGTTTTTCACGTCTTATCTTGTACAGTAGTTCCTTTAATATTTGGTACGTGTCTCCAACACAAAACGTGTCAAACTCGGAATACATAGTTACATAATAATTAATCTCATGTTAAATCCTAACCATAAATTTTCGATCTAACAATCAATATAATAATTAAGGTGATATGGCTTAACGTGGTGACTCATGTTAAATCTTAACCAGAAATCTTCGATCTAACAATCAATAATAATTAAGGTGATGTGGCTTAACGTGGTGACTCTATTTAAACATCCGTATATTGCTTTTAGTATATACTAGCACACGTGCCCGTACGTTGCAACGGGATAAAGACTTCACATGTACTAAAATTTAATCATCAAAACATCCACCAGAACTCCGACGACATGGCAGGCGTGCAAGACCACGACTGCTTTGTAAGGTTACAGGAGGTCAGCTTCCATCACAGCCTTGCACTCCGCTAATGCCACTCTGCTATGGAGCAACATCATAAGCCGCATGCTAATCATGCAAGCAAATTAAATGAGCTGAAGCATAAACATATAGGACTAACAGCTTCATTGTTCAGCATAGAGCATGTTCCGAACCATAGAGTCGAGAACCTTGATTTCAGACTCTTGCTAGAGCCTTGGTGAACTGCAATGATAACTCTTGTTGGCATATACATCTCTGTCACTGTATCGCGTGATCGCACCCCATCCACCAGAATTAGAATCAATCCATGTATGTATCAGCCGAGTCTGCACAGGCTCGTTAAACCATAAGATCGACTCTGAACTATTCTAGCTGTAGAGCACCCCCAAAATTTTTTTCACCTGGAAGACTAAGTTTCTGGTTAATTTTTATGAGTCTTGCACGATTTATTTTATCAACCACAAACCATAAACGTATTAGTTTCTGAAGCAAGTACATAAAAAATCCAAACTATCAGGAAGGCAAGAAATTGGATGAGAGGAGAAACGTAACTACCGGCAACTTACACGGAGTTGTATGGGCTGTTATTTTGATGTGTTCCAAATTCATATGAAGATATAAAGTGAGAGGCTAACTTCGGAGCGAAGCGGAGGCCCGTCGCCGGAGGCTTGGGCCGTAGCTTGGGGTAAGCCACACATTGTAAACCCACGGCGTTTGTAACCTCACCCGATATAGTGAATTATTGCTGGCTGGCGCCCGTGGTTTTTTCCTCTCCTTTGTTTGGAGAGGTTTTCCACGTTAAAATCTCGTGTCCGCTTTGGTTTGATCTTCCGCTCTTCGTCGTTTATTTGCTGTCGTTTATAACATGGGCGAACTGCAGATTAGCTAGCCCCAAACAGATTTTTCTATCAGAGTGTGCATCGCCAAATTTTGCACAGGGAGGATCCAAGCAATACATAATGCATTCATGTACGAACAAACCTCAAAGTATCAAGATCAAATCACTACAGAAGCATATGCCAATACGACAGGGAACCTTGCGCGCTTGCCGGCCACACAATCTGAGCCTGTTGTGCGTGACTCTTTTCTCTACGTGGGCTTCGCCGTCGCCCTGCCTGATCCTCCGGACGCGGACGCGCTCTCGTCATCGGCAGCAGCACAAGCGCTCAGGATTCAGGAAGGAGGCGTCGAGCATGGTGGGACGAAGCGGAGGCGGGCGAGCGCGTGGAACCTGGCGTAGCGGTTGCAGAGGTCACGGCGTCCTTGTGCGCTTGTCGGCCACGCAGCATGGGCGGTTCGCGCGTGTCTCTCTGCTCCGTGTGGGCGTCGCCGTGGCCACACGGCCTTGGCCATGCTCTGTACAAGAACAGGAGGTAGTGTCCATGGTGACGGCGACTCGGGGCTGTCTGTCTCCATTGCCTCCGCCCAAGGCGTCATGGACTCGTCCTCGGGAGTGCTTGGTAGCCGGTGCAGAGCTAGCAGGCATGGCCTCTGAGTGCGCCATCTTCCAGGCCAAGTACGCGGACAGGGGCGTAGTGCGCGCCAGCCGCCATGACAGCGTGGGGCACGGCTTCGACTCCCGCTGCAGCGCCACAGCGGGCGGTGGCTCGCCCCCGGCGTCCAGCATTGCTCCTCCTGCATAACCTGCAGCGCGTCGGCCACTACGTCGCCGGCACCGGCCGGCTGGCTGGCTGGCTGCCTCGTCGGAGAGCAAGCAGAATTACGGCAAAGACCGACTGGGGAAAATAAAAAATCGAACCGGTAAACGGCTTATGGGTGGCAGTGGTGGGTAATTGTTGCGAATTTTAGGGGTATTTTCAACGACGTACCACAAGAAACCTTAATGTCTTTATTATTAGGTATAGAATAGAATAGATATTCATGCATTTTACGTGTCCCCTTCTTTTCTCTCCATGTTGTGAATGAGACTATTAGAAATGGTTTTATGAGGCTAAAGATTATCAACGAGTTAAGTTATGCAACACCATTCAAAATTATGGCGTGCTCGATCCGTATGACAGTATTCCGTGGAAATGGAATGTAAAAACCAATATTTACTATCACTGGATGGGAGTTTGTGGTATTCGCTGTCACACTTCACTTTCTCATCCTCCAAATTTGTATTGCCACGTCAACATAAGCCCAACCCAGTAAACCTCCTCCCTGATATTAGACTAGCACACAGATTGTTTGATGGCTATGTTTCGCAAGTCATAGATATGAAGATGTGAAACTAATGACGTGTGGACACATGTTATGAACATGGGGCTCGAGTGACCCACCTTGAGACACAGAAATGACGTTCAGAGTCGTCTTTCTACATGATGTGTATACTTTCGCCCTAGACATCAAAGTTTTCCACGCGTCAACCACTTCAGGAAGCGAGTCCAAAGTCTAAACACACTAGCGATACCCTCGCGACCATCAATCCAAGGAAGCAAGACGAGAGCACTAAGGCACCGAAGATTGAGAAAGGATATAGTAGAGACTCCAGTGACATTCAGGCATGCGTTGGTGTGTCAGGATCATCATCAACACCACCAGATCCCTCTCCCAAATCAAAAGTGACTGGAGAATGGCGAAAAACACGCGTACCCTTTGCCAGGGCAGGTGCCAGGGCCTGGTGGCCCGTGGTCACGGTGCCCTGAGTCGATGTTGCAGCGCCGTGCCCTGTGGCTTGAGGTGTAGTGGTCAAAGACGAGGCGCGATTGGCTTCGAGTATCGCCACACGCGTGCCCACTTCCTCCAGAGATTTGTGCATCTCCCGCAAGGAGTCGTCGATGGCGGGTGCCCACTTGTTCAATCCTCAAACGTTCTCCACCACTTGTGAGTTCGTACTGGCCATCTTGGTGAGGGAGTCCTTCATGGACACCAGTGCAGAGCCGGTATCCTCGCTCTGCTTTATCACCAGCGCCGCCAGCTGCTGGAGTTCCAGCTGCAACTGCTCCATGGTTGCCGTTGTTTCCGGAGCTATGGCCTTGCCTCGTCCGCCCCCAATGGCTGAACCGATTCGCCGATCCTCGGGGTTGTACCAGTCGCAGCGAGATCTGCAACCAACCGAAGGGAAACCGCCACGATCCGGAGTCAACTGTCTACCGCCACCAAAACGCCTCCATGAGCGCCCGATCTGGACCGCGCCTGTCGCCGCCGCCGCGAGTCAAACCCAAGATGAGGGATTTTACCAGGGAAACCCAACCCTAGCTCAGACCTCGCTCAGAATCGCCGCCCACGCTCTCTTAGTGAACTACTGTTTGATCTGCAGAGAGCATAGATCGGTAGGCTCTGATACCATATGTTATGTGTCTACTAGATTCAATCACGAATTCGACACACACAGTCAACAATCCACGGATTCCAGCTCCAGATACAGCTCGCGTCACGCGGAGCAGGTGAAATCGGCTCGCATGCCGTGGGAGGAAGAAGGGAAAAGTCTACTGACTTGTTTACTACGCAAATGATCGATGCCCACCAACCACGGCGGGTGCCGGATAAGCTACACCCCCTTGGGCGACTTGGTCATCCCTGACGCGTGGGTCCCACTTGACAGCTCACGGCGCTTGCTTCCGGTCCTGCGCCGTCCCAGCTCCGTCATCGCCTTCGTCAGCAGCGGCATCGTGAAAATTAGCGCTTTGAATCCACCATATACTATAAACCCTATACCCCTCCACTGAAATCCAAGCATGTAGCTAAGTAGGCATCTCCTTTTGTGACTTGCTGAGTACTTCTGTTACTCATTGTTGCACCAACCCTCTCAGATCAACCCGAAGGAGAGGCACGAGTCTATGATGGCGAGTACCTGAATGGCGCTGACTTCGAGTTCGAGGTCCTATCCACGCTCAAGGATGCCTGTGGCATGTAGTATCTTTTGGTTTTAATGTAAATTTTGGGCTTAGACGCGTTACTGTTGTAAAACATATTTCATGTTCCGTAATAAAGTTGAAGGTTGTGCTCTGTGTTGGCAATGTAATCACTTTGTGTTCACAATTGAGGAACTCCTGGGAATTGCGAGCATTTCATCGCATCTCCAAAAATTGGGGTGTGACACACATGTTTAGGTAGAGCTTAATTTGCTTATACTATCTTTATTAGGAAACTCTTCATGAGCATATCGTATTGTTCTTTTTGAGAATTCTAACTCGCGTTGTCATCTTACACAAAAAGGGAAGATTGTAAGGCTTTTCGTCCCTAATGTTATCTTTGTCAAGATGACACCAGAGCTAGAGAAGAACTAATATGTTACGTACTCTACAGCTACTAGTACGAGACTAACATGCATGGTCGCACCGTCTACGAGCATAAGATACTCCTTGTAAGAAATCATTCTCTGACGGTGGGACGAGCTGGCCGTCTAGATAATCGCGCCAGGAAAAAGTCAGAAGTCGATTGATGGTCACCATGCTGGGGGACGGAACATCCATATGCATTGCGCGCGCACCAAGCGATCGAGGTCGTTGGCTTGTGCAAGTCAACCCATCGCCCATGTGATCTGCTGCCCAACTGGGTAAGTATACTACTCCTACCCTTTACACGAACTAATTGCTTGGTATGCATGTCATGTGTGATGTGTGCTGTCAGATTAGTGATGTGTGCTAGGATATATATAAGCCACCCAGAACTAGAGTACTGCGCTGCTGCCTGTCACGTGCGCGCGCGATGGGAGGACCATGGCCGAGATCAGCAATGGCAGCGCGGTGGATGTCGTTGCTTCTTCTTCTCGGCCTCGCCGGCGTTGTCCTTAGAGTCCATGGCCAGACCGACAACTTAGGTAGGCACATCACACAATGCTTCGTCGAATCCATCTCTAGCTGCAGATGTTTATTGTGCACGGCTGCGTCCTTAACTCCTTATATGCAGGTTTCATAAGTATCGACTGCGGCCTGCCGGAGAGCGCCGCCGGTTACGTGGACAACGCCACCAAGCTGAGCTTCGTCTCCGACGCCGGCTTCATCGACACCGGCAGCAACTACAACATGTCGGCCGAGTACATCACGCCGTCGATGGGCAGGGGCTGGCACAACGTGCGCAGCTTCGCCGGTGCCAGCGCGCGGAACTGCTACACGCTCCGCTCCCTCGTGTCCGGGCTCAAGTACCTCATCCGGGCCATGTTCATGTACGGCAACTACGACGGCCTCAACAGACCCCCGGTGTTCGACCTCCACCTGGGCATCAACTACTGGACGACCGTCAACATCTCCAATGCTGACATTCCGGTGATGGTGGAGGTGATCGCCGTCGTCGCCGGCGACTCGGCGCAGGTGTGCCTCGTCAACACAGGCTCAGGAACGCCCTTCATCTCCAGCCTCTCCCTCAGGCCGCTCAAGAACTCGCTCTACCCGATGGCCAACGCCACGCAGGGCCTCGTCCTACTCTTCAGGAACAATCTCGGCCCGACCGACAGCAAGATCATCAGGTTCCCTGACGACCCGCACGACCGTATATGGTTCCCGGAGAGCAGGCCCACGGAGTGGTCGGAGATCACAACGACGAAAAAGGTGCAGAACATCGACAAAGACGATTTCGAGGCGCCGTCGGCGGTGATGCAGACGGCGGTGACGCCCATCAACGCGTCGATGCCCATCGAGTTCAGCTGGGACGCCGAGCCCAGCGCCCAGTACCCGGCGCCCGGGTACATCCGCATCCTGCACCTCTGCGAGCTGCAGCTGCCCCAACCCGGCGCCGAGCGGCAGTTGTACGTCACCATCAATGGCCTGCTCGCGGGTAGCAAGGGCTTCACGCCGGAGTACCTCTACACAAATGCCCTCTACAACCCCAATGCGTACTACGGCTTCCACCAGTACAACGTGTCCGTCATCGCGACGGCCAACTCCACGCTCCCGCCAATCCTCAACGCCGTCGAAGTCTTCTCCGTCGTGTCCACGGCCGGCGTGCCCACAGTCGCCCAGGACGGTAAGAAATCGATTATGTTCTTCAGCTTCAGATGCCTGTGGACGATGTATGGATGTCTGAATAGAATTCTTCGCTGATCGAATTTTGTGTTGCTGCTGTGCCGTAAAATGCAACAGTGTCTGCCATAACGGCGATCAGAGGCAAGTACCAGGTGAAGGAGAACTGGATGGGTGATCCGTGTGTGCCCAAGAATTTGGCGTGGAAGGGATTGGGTTGCAGCTATGCTGTTTCCACCCCACCAAGTATCACAGGCTTGTGAGTTGTAGATTTTGAATGTCTTTTTCCCCCCTATGTTACTAGCTTAAATTATCTGATCGAGCTGCTGTACGTACGTTGCAGGAATTTGTCTTCTAATGGTCTGAGTGGCAATTTGTCATCTTCTTTTGCCAGCCTCAAAGGTCTACAATACTTGTAAGTATACGACTGTTAAGCCATTGCATAGTCTTCACAAGTTATTTGTTCCTTTATTTATCACTTTGCTAATTCGCAGGGATTTGTCACGCAATAATCTGACGGGCTCAATCCCTGAATCGTTTTCGCAGTTGTCGTCGCTCGCAATTTTGTAAGAAATCCCATCTTCATTCTCTCCTAATGAAATATTTGATTTGAACTAAGCAACCATTTGTTTCATTCAGAGACTTGACAGGCAATCAGCTCAGTGGGTCAATTCCTTCGTGGCTTCTGAAGAGAATGCAAGATGGTTCTCTAACACTTAGGTTTGTACATGATAACATGAACATTCCCCCTTTCGAATTATGATTCTACAATCATAATCGAAGTATATTTATTTTGCCAGATATGGTAACAATCCAAACCTTTGCACCAACGGCGACTCGTGTCAGCCTCCGAAAAAGAAGAAAAGCTCTAAGGTTGCCCTCTATGTTGCCGTTACAATAGTTGCAGCATTGGTGATTTTGCTTCTGTTAGTACTACTCCTTTGCATGCTAAGGAAAAAGCAGGGTAAGAGACCATGAGAGTCGAGACACACACAACCTTTTTGAACTCACTAGTCCAAGAATGAATTCTCGTGATTGAGTAACACGTTAGCATGCTTTATTTCTCAAGGAAAACCATCAAGAGAAAGCATCAACCCACCGAACAAGACGAGCATGGGGTCGTCGCACTCTCGCGTTAGCAACGAACACAGCTCGTTGTGTCTCGACAATCGCCAGTTTACATACGCCGAGCTGGAGGCTGTGACAGATGGCTTCCAGCGACAGATCGGCGAAGGAGGGTTCGGGAAAGTATACAGTGGCTCATTGGAGGATGGCACCCAGGTGGCTGTCAAACTGTTGTCTGAATTTTCAAAACAAGGTGAACAAGAATTTCTGACAGAGGTGAGCGTGAGTGCGTGACCCCCTGAAATCTAACTCATGCTAAGCAAAAAAAATTGGATTTAGCTTGGTGTGCATTAATTGATATTTTTTTGTTAATGCAGGCTCAAACCTTGGCTAAGATCCATCACAAGAATCTCGTGTCCTTGATTGGCTACTGCAAGGAGAGACAGTACATGGCCCTTGTGTACGAGTACATGTCTGAAGGTGCCCTACATGAACATCTCAGAGGTATTCAAATTACTCAAACCATCGAGCTTCAAGACTTTAAGAACATAAATATACCCTTGTAAAAGTAAGAACCGTCTCGGCAAAAAAACAGAGCAAGCTATCCAAGTGTCGATCTTCTGCATTGTAGGTAGAAGAAACAACTCGAGATGTTTAACCTGGAGGCAGAGACTTCGTATCGCACTCGAATCCGCACAAGGTAAGGTTTTGACTAAAGATTTTGTTGGTATCAATACATTTATAAGCTCATATTCAGAGGATGATGTGGTTATATGTGGATGCAGGGCTGGAGTATCTGCACAAAGGGTGCAATCCGCCCCTTATACATCGGGATGTTAAGACATCCAACATCCTGCTGAACGCAAATCTAGAGGCCAAGATCGCCGATTTTGGCTTACTGAAGGCTTTCAGTAACGGAGACGATACCCATGTGTCCACAGCCAGGTTAATGGGTACACCCGGTTACATTTCACCCGAGTAAGTGCACTGTTCTAAATTCTTGATTGTAGTAAGTTTCTTGCCAATTAGGAATGTGAAGATACCATGATTGTCTAGAAACAAGTAAATTTCATACATACATGCATGATGTGTAACTACTTTTTTTTTCTAGAGTGACTAAAACACATAACCAACTTTTATTTAAATACTGACCTACAAGTAAGTGATGTAAGTACATCTCTCATCCATGACATAGTTGAAAATTCTTGTGATATTCACGTCGACCTAGGATGTTTTAATGAATTCAAGTTGCACTACTGACCTGGTTGAAAATTGACTCACATATGCATTCCATATATGTTTCTAGGTACCATGCAACATATCAGCTGACGAACAAAAGCGACGTATATAGTTTCGGTGTAGTGCTACTGGAGATAGTCACAGGAAATCACCCATCCTTAACGACCCAGAGCCGACGACCGTCATCCAGTGGGTGAAGCAGCGTCTCGCACGTGGCAACATTGAGGGCGTGGTGGATGCCCACATGCGTGGTGACCACGACGTTAATAGTGTGTGGAAAGCCGCTGACATCGCACTTAAGTGCACCGCCCACACGCCGGAACAACGACCCACGATGACTGAGGTGGTGGCTCAGTTGCAAGATTGCCTTGAGCTCGAGGCTGCTCGATGTGACGGGAATGACAAGTTTTACTCCGCAGGGAGTGGTGGCAACCCAAGCGGATATAGTGGGTGGGTCACTGATCCTTCCACTGACATGAGCCAGAGCAGCATTGCATTTGAGATGGACCATTTGGCTAGAGTGCCAACATTGTCTACTGGTCCAGACGTGAGGTAAGGAGAGGAATTGGACAACGATTTTTCTTGAGAAGGTTGCGACGTCTCATTCAATCAATAAGCCAGATTACAATGTGTATACACCGTCTCGTGAAATGTCATTTTAGAGCTATGAATTTTCCACAATTTTTTTTGTTTTTTCATGAAACTATGTATTAGCGTATATATAGAATGTGGAAATGAGAGCATCTGATCCTAAGATTCAAATTAAATGGATTTTTGGTTGGGTAACCTACTACTTTTTTTTTGAAGCGCAAATCCCTACTGTTTAATTTTCTATTTTCTCCTCATATATACACCATTACAATGAAAAAGTTCATAAAGTGTCCAGCCACGGCACATCCCTTCTTTAAGAGAAGGTTTCGCCCTATGCATGATAAGTTTGAAAGAAAAAATAAAGTCCCGAAAACAAATATCAAGATCAACAGGAGCATTATAAAAAATGCAGCGATTTCTATGGTTCCAGAGTGCCCAGCATCCAACAATGAGGGACTCCTTGAAGCAAATAAGGTTGTATCTTCTCTTGGCATCAGTAAGCATGTTCATTAAATCCATATCATCATTCCATTCAAAATTCAACTTCCACCAGAAGGTTTTACTGAAATCACAATCGAAGAAGAGGTGCATGAAATCTTCAGTTTCCCCTTGTGTGCATAACTCACAGTCATATGACTCAATCTCAAAGTTTTTACGAGCAAGAAGACCTCTGGTATTCAACCTGTCTTGTAAGAGTAACCAGAAGAAGATCTTATGTTTCGGCAGAACACAAGATTTTCAAGTCCATCTCATTGGAGCAGGAGCAAGTTCTGAGGGAGATAAGGCAGCATATACCCTTTTACAAGAGTACATCTTTCCTGTGATTGCCAAATTCCAAGTATCAACGGAGGAAATTGTAGCTCTAGCATTTAGAATCTTAGCAAGTTCGTTGCATTGCTGAGCAGCTATCATAGACACAGGAGTATGAAACATGTTATAAATATCCTCATCGCAGCAAATGGCCACAACTTTACTGAGTGAAATATCCTGTTCCTTTGCAAAATAACATAAGTGAGGCATTTTAATTCTGAGCACCTCATGTCACAATGTTCTTTGACTCTGTAGATTGTAGATCTAGATGACTAGATCCAACTTTAGCTAATCCGAATCTCCTCCCAAAAGATAGATCACTCAGTGATAGATCTCGAAATAGTGTTTCGCCCTGATTTGTAAATAAACCACCAACCACCGCCAAGTCCATACAAGGTATCAGTGCAACCATAAAAGAAAAGAGTTTGCTGGGGCAAAGATAAACCCACCTAATAAAAAGACAAAAGAGGAGGGGAGAGGATACATCTCCGAGTAGAACGGAGCTCAACGGCTAGAGGCCAAGAGAAGCGACGCGCAGCATCCACGAGATCATCAAGCATGCCTTCTAGCTGAACCCTGTCCTGATGCCTCAACATCCGGTGGCACTGCTCCAGGAAAATCAGAATATAAACACAGAGTCAGTAGCTGTGGTACGAAAACCCGCCGAGAACCGTCTTATTGTGAATATTCCAATGGGCTTAGGTCATCACGGCGAACACAACCATAAGATGCGCCTCCTCCTCCCGGTATGGTTCGTCCGAGTCTCTAATAACTCGCCAAGGTGTATAGATCTAGATGAGTCTAGAGGTGGACAAAGTTCGAACGGAAACAAGCAGCAGACGCACAAAGAAGATGTGACCAAAATAATGTGATTTCATGAAAAGTCTCGTAAATCATAAAAAATATTAAAGAAAACATAATAATCATTGCAGATAACATGGATAGTATCATAATAAACATCAACAAGAAAAGATACGTTATCAACACATCAACATCCCCAAATTTAATCCGTACTAGTTCTCGAGCATTTAGGTGATAAAAAATATTACTTTTGAAATATGTTATCATAATTACTTAGTTTGCACATACGACTCCATCAACTCTATAAATTGTCATGTTCTATCAGGATAAAAGAGTAGAGATAAACCATCATAACAAATATTAAACCATTCTCATCATGGTCATGAAAAGCATCAATATCTTGAGGTAAATTACTCTTACATGGATCGTGAAACAAAGTTACAAGCTCGTGTACGTGAAAGTCTGCCAAGTGAAAACAAATGGCTAGCATATTCAAACAAAAATTTGTCCTAGCGTATGGTTTAGGATAGATTTTTAGGGACTTGCATCTTTTGACTCATAGAAGGGAGATAGAAAGGTCTATCGCAGAGAAAAGCATGGATTATCATGCGCTAAGTTCTGATAAAAACATAGGGTGTGTTGGTTCTATGCCAGCGTCAGCCTTACCAATATATTGGCACGCCCCTAATGCTTTGGTGTTGCTTGGTTGAGCGCCAAATATTTGGCGAGCCCAAGCTAGCCTGTGCCTACCAGTTCATTTGGCCGCATATTCGTGGGCGAGCTGGCGGCAGCGAAATCCCACGCCAAAGCATTGGCTGCCAAATTTTGGCATGGCGCATCCGGGCTCAATCCAAACAACCCCATAGTTTGAAAATATTTTGGAGGTGATTGCTCACATCACCTATCGCAGCAAGGGATTCCATTTCCACTATCAGTGCTAACACTTCTGCAAATGAGAGAATTAAGATAGGAATACCAATGTACCATATTGACACAACTTTTCGGAACAATGTTGGGGATATCGCTTATCGGAACTTATCGGTCGAGTCAAGATAAGGGGTAACTCGGCCATTTTATCGACATATCGGCCAATTTATCTTATCGGTTAGACAATGAGAAGCGATAAATCGGCCGATTTATCGAAATATCGGAAAATGTCTTGAACAGTGTCTCGGAATAGAGCGGGGTTCCTATTATTTTGTTATAAATCGACACTCCTTCCCAATGATAAAACCAGATCACATGGCTAAGCTAATCCTTTAATACCATCCAGCAATCTCATATAATGGGAGAAGTGTGGTGCAGTGAGGGAGACAAATTGGCAAATTGCGCGGGTTCTACCACCGTATGTTAACTTTTGAGCACTGGTTTCGAGGAGCAGTATACTCCAAAAAAGTTTGACGCGACTCGTTCTAAGAAGAGGATTAACCTGCATGTGTACACATCCTACACATTCAAGTTAATCGAGGTGGTAGCGGCGACAATAGCGCGCAAAGAAGTGAGAAGTCCACGGTTTGAAGATTGGGGCATGCATCGATGGCGCCAATCTCCATCAAGCGTTACTCAATCTCATGAATGGTCAACATTTCTCCCATGTGATTTGTCCCGGGTCCCGGCCAACTAGGTAAGTACGGACGTACTAGTTGTATAGACATCACCGTAGGTTTGTGAAAACAAACATCGATTCAATGTAGAGTTTCTTTCGTGGAGGTGAAGTGACCCCTTTTTTTTTGGTCTGCCACCTAGGTTCAGTTTGTAACCAAGCAGGGCAGCAGGCATAGTTGTAATTGGTTATAAAATTTGGAGGTAATTTACCTCAGGATATAGAATGACACTCTAAATACTTTATGATTTCAGTTTTCTAAAAATTCATTTGAGTTTTTGGTCAAAGTGATTTTTATTTCGTGAGCACGAAAGCAATGAAGGAAAATAGGTGGGCTCTCAGTCTTATGAAGCTACATCGATGAGAGCTTGCAGCCTGTATCAGAGGTACAACCTGATAATGGATGTATTTTCTGTCCTCTTAGATTGAACAAAAGAAATGTATGATATGTGTAGGATATGATCTTGTAATGAAAAACAACACGTCATGATTGGGTTGCACATAACTGGCGAGGAGGCGCCCCCAGGATCTTGTAATGAAAAACAACACGTCGTGATTAGTTTGCACCTAACCGGCGAGGAGGCGCCCCCCAGCCTCTATTTTCTCATATAATGGGAGAAGTGTGGTGCAGTGATGGAAACAAATTGGCAAATTGCGCGGGTTCTGCCACCGTATGTTGACTTTTGAGCACTGGTTCGAAGGAGCAGTATACTCCAAGAAAGTTTGACGCGACTCGTTATAAGAAGTGAAGATTAACCCTGCATGTGTACACATCCTACACATTCAAGTTAATCGAGGTGGTAGCGGCGACAATAGCGCGCAAAGAAGTGAGAAGTCCACGGTTTGAAGCTTGGGCATTGAGATGGCGCCAATCTCCATCAAGCGTTGACTCAATCTCATGAATGGTCAACATTTCTCCCATGTGATTTGTCCCGGGATCCCGGCCAACTGGGTAAGTACGGACTTACTAGTACCATTTGTGTACTTATTACATGAACTGTTCGGCACTTCATTTGAATCAACGAATGGAAAATATGTTGTCCTAGCATGTCGCCAGAGCAAGTGAAATGGCAGCCCGGTGGCCGATGCTGCTTCTTCTCCTCCTCGCCGCCGCCAGCGGCGTTATTCATGTCCATGGCCAGCTCGATAACTTAGGTGCGCAAATAGTTACGTTCCTGGTTCCTACATAGTTCCATGGCGCCACAAATGTGTATCCAACTGTTTGTTGCCCCGCCACACATATAGGTTTCATAAGCATCGACTGCGGCCTGCCGGAGAACTCCCCGGGATACGTGGACAGCACCACCAAGCTCCACTTCATCTCGGACGCCGGCTTCATCGACGCCGGCACCAGCTACAACATAGCGGCCGAGTACATCACACCGTCCATGGGCATGTCCTATCACAACGTCCGCAGCTTTCCCGCCGGCGCCCGGAACTGCTACACGCTCCGGTCCCTCGTGGCCGGGCTCAAATACCTCGTCCGCGCCACGTTCATGTACGGCAACTACGACGGCCTCAACAGGGCGCCCGTCTTTGACCTCCACGTCGGCGTCAACTACTGGACGACCGTCAACATCTCCGACGCCAACACGCCGGTGATCTACGAGATCATAACCGTCGTCCCCGGCCGCTCCGTCGAGATATGTCTCGTGAATACCGGCTCCGGGACGCTGTTCATCTCCGGCCTGAGCCTGAGGCCCTTTAAGAATGGGCTCTACTCCATGGCCAACGCGACGCAGGGACTTCTCCTCGTCGCTAGGGCCAACTTTGGCCCGACCGACGGCGTGGTCGTCAGGTTTCCTGACGATCCGCACGACCGTATATGGACGCCGGTGAGCAGGCCGACGGATTGGTCGGTGATCTCGACGGCGAAGAAGGTACAGCACATGGACAACGACGAGTTCGAGGCGCCGTCCGCCGTGATGCAGACCGCCATCACGCCGGTCAATGCCACAAGCCCCATCAATTTCTCCTGGGATGCCCAACCCAACGTCAACGATCCATCCCCAGGGTACACTCTCACATATACACAGCTCCTTTTCCCCAATAAAGATTTCTGTCAGAGTTTAAAATAGCGGGGTATGGTGTGAAATATTCTTTGACTCATTTGTCATTTGTGTAGAAACACCCACTACTCAAAAGTTGCAGTTTTAAGTTTCAAAAATTTAGGAGTAACAAAAATTTGGGTGTACATCCAAGCATTCTATGTTTGTACAAAAAAAGACATTTTTTGACCTATGTAAAAAGACAAATTATGGTACTTCAAAATGACCTTTGGACACATTTTTTTTACTTTTTAGACATGAAAAAAAATGACTTTTTAGCGACTCTTTTTAACGACGAGTTCGAGGCCCGGTCTGCAGACCACTATCACGTCGGTCAACACTACAAGCCCCATCGAGTTATCTTCGGATGCCCAACCCAACGTCAACGATCCATCCTAGGGTATACTTTCTCATACACACCTCCTTTTCCCAATAAAGATTCCTGTTATGGCATGTACAATGGTAGAAAAGGCAGATTTTCTCTTAGCTATCCACGTCATTTAGAGAAGGCAATAAATATTAGTCGTATAACACGTTATCTTTTATTGTCATCTCTTGCAATTAATTTGAATTGATTAAAATTAGCTTAATAAGGGAAGGCACATTGGTACAAAAGATAGCCTTCTTTTAATTTTAAGAGATCATCACTTAGCTAAGCGAAGACAACTCTCTCTCTCTTCGTTCTTCCTCCTCCAATTAAGCAAAAAATCCAAAGTGTCATATCTAAGGGAAGACTGACGTCACCCCATTGTACATGCCCTTAGAACTCACTACCCAAAATCGTATTTTAAAATGTCCAAAAATTACAAACAAAGTTTGAGTTGTTTGTGCATTTTTGTGACTTATGAAAAAGAATAAATTCCAGTGCTCGAAAATGATATTCCACGAGATATTTGTTTTGATTTTTTTTTTGCATAGGCTAAAAAAAATCTTTTTTGACAAAATTTTGTGTCAAACATAGAAGGGTACCCAACATAGAATGTCGAGATGTATTCTCAATTTTTTTACTTTTGCGGAGTACTTCAATTTTTCTGACATTATGCGTGTCCGCTGAAGCTGTTTAGATTCGATAATTCGTAGCATGTAATCGTAGCATGTACATAGAAATAATACTTTTTCTCCCAAGATATAGCAAACCGTATTAAATAATGTTTGGCATGAAAGTTCCACCTCTGTTTAAGAAAAGAGATTGCAACTCAATCTCATTCTTGCGTGGCGCCTATCCTAACAATTTAAACATATTCATGTTATTTTTCTGTAAAACTATAGGTGATGGTCTTTTTTAGGAAGGAAATTGGTGATGATACTTTTCTGGAGAGTACACGACTCTTTATTGATCATATTAAATACAAAGAGTTTTTCAGACGCAATTCGGGGTATGATGTAAAAAAAACCTGAAGTACACATTACATGACATAAGTCCACTGAAGAGTAACTAGTCACCATCCACCCTTATGTCCACCACAACCGATTCGATGATGTTATTGACATGTAGCACCACCTCGTTCAAGACCGATTTTAGAGTATACAAAAAAAATTTTAAGGGATGAGAATTGCAAAATATTGATAGCTAACCAGCAATTTCGCATATTACGATAATATATGATATGCACCAAAGCATTTGCCCCCCCCCCCCCCCCCCCCCCCCCCCCCCCCCCCCCTCCGCCCCCTTGCTTTGACATGCATCTCTCTAATTGTTGCCTTAAGAGATCGGATTATCAGCCTATCATTAACAAGACCACGAAAATCATGGCTAGATGGAAATGCAAATTGTTTTCTATCAGTGTGTGCCTCGTCCTGGTCACAGTGGCGTTGTCCACTATGCCAATTTTCAACTGTTTGTTCTCTTTCACTCCAGATGGCTCGACAAGATGATCGACAAACTTTATAGATCCTTCATCTGGCCAGGCCTTAAAGACTTCTCCGGTGATAAATGCTCAGTGAAATGGACACCGGTCTGTATACCCAAATGCTATGGAGGGCTGGGCATGTCCAATCTCAATATTCAAAGCTCTGCTTGTAAGGTTAGATGGCTATGGCTTACCACATAGAACCTGGGAATGTTTGGCATGACCGTACGATGCCTACTGATGGTCACATTTACAAGTTGTTCATCGCATCAACCTCCATTCAGATTGGTGATGGCCTCTCCTACAGATTCTGATATGACCATGGCTCTCCGGGGTAGTCCTCAAGCACCAACTCCCCATTTGTTCAAGTATTGTCGGAAAAGACATTGCATTGTCCAGGAGGCTTGACATCGCGCTGGACCTGGCGGTCTGAGCTACAATTACATGGAAATGGACTGAATCCGGCTTGTACTCAGTAAAATCAGTGAACCGGTTCCAAATCAAAGGCCTAATTCGCTCATCCGTGATCAACCTCATCTCGAAGTATCAGATCCCCACTCGGTTCTTCTGCTGGCTCGCTACCTACGATTTTTTTTTGGCAGCTGAGCTGACATCTTGCTAAGCTTGATTGGCCCCATAAGTTCATAACTGATAACCCCATATGTCCCCTTTGAAAATTTCACCCAAGACGATCTCCCATCTGCTGCTACACTACTCCTTCACCGCCGACGTCTAGAGGTATGTCAATGCTCAGTTCGGGCTCCTGCTACTCTGTTGCCTGTCACTTATCAGACCTGGATGGACTGGTAAATTCAGACCCACTCAACCATCTCTCCTGAGTTGAAATAACGAGTGTCTGTGCTGGTCATGCTCACCTCATAGTTCCTTTGGTTTTTTTCGATAAAGGGAATATACTAATATCAAGAAGATTTCTATTACACCCGCCCTCGGTCCTCTGGATGGAACGCAACAACATGATTTTCACGTCAGTGCCACCTATCCACTTGCGACGATGGAAACCATGTACACTAAACTGATTGCTTGGGGAAATGCTGGTCTCAAGGCGATGAAATGGTATCATGATTGTATCAGGATCCCTTTGTTATTTCCGATACTTGAGGATCAACTTTATGTAGAAAAAAGCTACACTCCGGCATTATTAGTTTTGAAGTGAAAAAATCATTTTCCCTATTTTCTAAGGCCTTCACATATGTAAAAAAAATATTGTGATTTCTTCAGAAAATAGAAACTAGCAGCACAACGATGATGGATGAGTCGTCCATAATTTGGCCCGTTCTGAATAGAATTGTATATGCAGGTACATCTGCATCTTGCACCTGTCGGAGCTACAGCTCCTCCCCGACAACGCCGTGCGGCAGTTCTACATCACAGTCAATGGCCAGCTCTGGGATCCACGGGGCTTCACTCCGCAGTACCTATACACCAACGCCGCCTACAACACCGACCCGAACCACGAGTTCCACCAGTACAACGTCTCGCTCATCGCCACCGCCAACTCCACGCTCCCGCCCATCCTCAACGCCCTCGAGGTCTACTCCGTCGTGCGCACGCCGCATAACCACAGCCCCTTCGGATGGTAAGAGAGAGGTCACGATTCGGGATTAGGGATAAGTGAAGCAAATATATCTCAGCTGATAGAATTTTGTGCGGCTGTTGTGAGAGGCCAACAGTTTCTGCTATGACGGTGGTGAGAGACAACTACCAGCTGGTGAAGAACTGGATGGGGGATCCGTGCTTGCCCAAGAATTTCATGTGGAAGGGACTGGATTGCAGCTACTCTGTTTCCAGCCCAGCAAGTGTTACAGGCTTGTGGGTTACATGTTTATGAAACTTTCTTTCATGTAAAAAATAGTTACTAGTGGTATGAATGCTTTCTTTTCATGTCAAGTGAGTTGCTCTATATATATTGCAGGAATCTATCTTCCAGTGGTCTCAGTGGCAACCTGTCACCTTCTTTTGCCAGTCTCAAAGGTTTACAATACTTGTAAGTTAGACACTGTGATCCATTCTTCACAACTGAATGCTTTTATGTAGTCCGACACTTCACTGATTTGCAGGGATTTGTCACGGAATAATCTGACGGGCACGATTCCGGATACCTTAGCGCAGTTGTCGTTGCTCACGCTTTTGTAAGTATTTGTGAGGTATTTTTTGGATGCATTCCCTAATTATACATAACTTAGCTTGCCGTCAAAAACTATTTTCTTTCTTTCAGAGATTTGACAGGGAATCAGCTCAATGGATCAATTCCTTCTGGGCTTCTCAAAAGAACTCAAGATGGCTCTCTAACACTTAGGCTAGTACATGATAGACATCCCCCTTTCCTAGAGTCGGAATTTTCAAATAATATTGGCATGCAATCTTAATTGACAGTATCATTTACTCAACTTCATGTTTTCTTTCGTTAGATATGGTAACAATCCAAACCTCTGCAGCAACGACAACTCCTGTCCGATTCAAAGAGAGAAGAAAAGCTCTATGGTTATTGTCTATGTTGTTGTTCCAATAGTCACAGTGGTAGTGACTGTGCTTCTGTCAGTACTGCTTATTTTCATGCGGAGAAGGCAAGGTGAGATATCATGCACACACACAAAACTTTGCACTCACGAATGCAAGTATGAAGTGAAAGGTAACACGCTTTGGGTGCTTGGTTTGTAAAGGACCAACAAGCAAAAACTTGACGCCACGGAACCAGATGAGTAGCGTAAACACCTCCCTGAGGATCAACAATCGTCGGTTCACATACAACGAACTGGTGTCCGTGACGAGGGGTTTCCAGCAGGTGATCGGTGAGGGAGCTTTTGGGAAAGTCTATGATGGCTTCTTGGAGGATGGCACCCAAGTGGCTGTCAAACTGCGGTCTGAATCTTCAGATCAAGGTGTACCAGAATTCTTGCAGAGGTGGGATCTCCTCATGTGTTGTTGATGCAGAGCAAGTTCTGGATTCATTTTGCTGATTCATAAATCTTGTTGGGTTAGTGCAGGCACAGACCTTGGCTAAGATCCACCATAAGAATCTTGTCTCCTTGATTGGCTACTGCAAGGATAGGGGGTACATGGCTCTTGTGTACGAGTACATGTCTGAAGGAACCCTACGTGAACATCTTAAAGGTATGCAAATTAATGAAATAATCAATTGCAAGCTTCCTGAATATTCATTTTATATATGCAGAAGTGGGACCAACTGATAAAAAATTATGAGAGCATGCTATTCATATGTTGACCTTTTGCAGTCAGTGAAAACAATACGAGATGTTTAACCTGGACGCAAAGACTC
Source organism: Poa pratensis (assembly GCA_947311845.1). NCBI lineage: Eukaryota > Viridiplantae > Streptophyta > Magnoliopsida > Poales > Poaceae > Poa > Poa pratensis. Next base: position 79,684,644 of record CAMZMU010000036.1, read on the forward strand.
CGTATATCGTTGGAATCTGCACAAGGTTATCTTTTGAATACATATTTTTCTTCATGTTGTTACACAAAGAGTTGCAGGGATCGATGGATGTGGCCGAGGATTATGATATAGATGCATGCAGGGCTTGAGTATCTACACATGGGGTGCAGGCCGCCCCTGATTCACAGGGATGTGAAAACGTCTAACATCCTTCTGAATGCAAACTTGGAGGCAAAGATCGCCGACTTTGGCTTACTCAAGGCTTTCAATAGCGACCGTGATACCCATGTGTCCACAGCCAGGGTGGTTGGCACCCCTGGTTACCTTGCCCCCGAGTGAGTGCATGCTCTAACTCGTACAGATTATTCACTAAAAAATATCTCTTGGATTATTAACGGCGGAAGCAATTTTTTTGTCGTGTGAAAAGTAGTATAATTGACACATATATGTTGAAGATGTATCTTGCTTTGATCCTTGGATAATAGAAAGGAAAAACTCGGTCCCTTAAATTTCAAAATTCACATACAAGTTAGGCCTTCCTCAATGTATCGGCCCAACCTTGGTTTTTAGACTTCGCACCTGTGCATGTACATCGGAGTAAGAAGTTGGACCAGTCCAAATTCCAAAAGTGCACACAGTTTATCTACAATTCTACATGCACTACTGGTCCAAACTTGAAAATGTGTATAGTGACCCCCACAGTTGCAAGTGAGATGGTAGAGGAAAAGAGAGTGTGGCTGTAAAAAAAAAAGATAATTTAGCAGATGGCTCGGCCCCCATTAAGAGAGAAAGGTGCATGTTATTGCAGCAAAAACATAATGCTGTACCGGTAGACGAGTTTGAATCGTTGAAGGCTCGATTTCCGTTTTATGAATTTTTGTATATTCCAGCAAACTTCGTTTGAAACAAAGATGTCCTGATATAGTGAAGATGGATGATTGTTCTTGACAATTTTGACACAAGACCTGCTAATGTCTTTCATTCTTTTCAGGTACCAAGCTACACGCCAGCTCACCAATAAGAGTGATGTTTATAGCTATGGCGTAGTGCTACTAGAGTTAGTCACAGGGCAACACTACATCATTGATGACCCTGAGCCGATAGGCATCGTCCTGTGGGTGCGGCGGCGCCTCGTTTGTGGTAACATTGAGAGCATTGTGGATGCACGCATGTGTGGCGATCACGACGTCAACAGTGTGTGGAAAGTTACAGACACTGCGCTAAACTGCACCTCCCAGTCGCCGGAGCAGCGACCCACGATGACCGATGTGGTAGCAGTGCTCATGGAGTGCCTTGAGATCGAGGCTGCACGCGTTGATTCGAATGCTAGGTTTTACACAGCCGAAAACGGCGGTATCCCGAGCAAGTAGTAATGGTCCGTATGGCACCGATATGTCTATGGATGTGAGCTAGAGCAGCACTTCGTTTGAGATGGAGCATTTGGAAAGGGCCGTCTCCAGAAGTTGGGGGCCCAATGTAAAATGAGACCCTATTTTTTATAAAAATTGTATCACTAATATAGTCACTTAATAACATAATTTTAGATGCGTAAATGTAGCACTAAAGATTATGATTCTTTGTCCTTTGTAAACACACTAAATAATCTGAATGAAATTATGAGACCAGTTCATAACTTTTCAAGAAAACGAAATAATACTGTTAACAAACTTAAATTATTAGAGCAATTTATCAATGTGATGAATTGAGACCAGAGTCTGAATTTGAAGAACCACCCACTGGCGTTTGCTTCTTCTGACTGTGATCCTTGCTTCTGAACCTTCTTCTTACTCTTTGCCACCATCTTTGATAGGTAGGCACGCCGTTGCAGGAATTTATCTTCTGTTGATCTAAGTGGCAGCATGCCATCTTCTTTTGCAACTCTCAAAGGTCTACAATACCTGTAAGTAGGATATTGTGATACCTATGTTCGACGCTGCAAGATATTATTTTTATAGAATTCAGGTAATAATTTCTGTATCGGGGACCTTGCTAATTAACAGGGATTTGTCGTAGAACAATCTGATGGGCTCCATTCCTGACCCTCTTTCTCAAATGTCGTCACTTACTATGTAATTTGAGATGTCAGGATTTTTAAGAGATTAATTCAATACACACGTTACTTAATTTCAGTGATTCAATAACTAATTTGTCTTCTTTTAATGACTTGACAGGAAATCAGTTCAGCAGATCAATTCCTTTTGGGTTTCTCAAAAGAACTCAAGATGACTGCCCTACACTTAGGTACCCTCTAATATCAGAATTTTTCCAGTGATGTTTCTAAGATTTAATATTTTAATTCAAAGAACATCATATAGATCTTATGCTGGCTCGCTGCCCAGGGAAATTATTTGGCAGTTGACAATGTTGGTAAGCTTGATTGGCCCCATTAACGTCCCTATACGTACCACTAGAGTTTTTATCTCGATCGGTATTTCACTCTTTGTAACTTGTAAATCTGAATCAATTTGGCATAGCTAATTCCAATCTCCTCGTTTAGTTTTTGATTTTATCCGTAAAATGTGCCCCACTTACACCAATAAAAACGGTTCTCGGGTCTTATTGCATACCAGAGGATCAAAATTGTATACCAATCAGTCGACTTAAGACATAGAAAAAATCTTGCAATAAAAATACAAAATAAAAAAATAAAATGAAAGAATTATTCATTAAAATGAAAAAAACAAGATACTCGTTTAACAAAGTTGCACATATTTGTAAGCCTTCCATAGGATATGGTTTTTCCTGGTAACTTTCTCCAAAATTTCTTGGTTGAGGAATGTCAATGGAGATGATGCGATGGCTGCTGGACTTGATCTAAATTGCTCAGAGGTTCTTTGCTTGTTTAAATGATTTAACTTTTGATTAGGATTGACTATAGTTGGTCATTTTCTTTCAAAAAGTAGGATAAACCCCGACCTCTGCATTGATAGGTGCACATAGAAGGGTAAGCATTTTATTTGGTTGGCGGTGATTTTGCTAAATATGATATAGGTAGAGGCTCTATTCTAGTATAAACCACGAATGTTTATAAAGAATTGGTTGAAGACTTTTACTTCTGATGGAGGCCACATGATGTACATTCATAGGAGCAACTTTTCGGTGAAGAATGATTGTATTTACTCAAAAATTCGCATGAGAGCCATACATAGAACCATTATAACATGGTGACTTACGATCAAGCTAGATCGATATATCTCTACATCGAGATAACACACGGCCCAGTAAACTCTATGGAGTAGTGCACACTCAACGCTTACAATCCATGTTAAAGGAAGAGAAATAAAATTCACGCTTCTATTGGAAAGCATGCCTGTAGGGACACAATTTCTGAACACAATAAAAGCAAGTACGCTTCAAAGTATTGCAAGGTGGGCGATGAAAGATACTGCACTCAGTGGATATATATGGCTTCACCTGTAATATCTGCACCACCTCAAATATACGCTTCCGTGGTGGACATGACAGTGAAGATCTCCATGGCATTCAGAAGAGACTGTAGAGTCGATGCTGGTGAGGCTTCGATAGAGATCTTGAATTCGCTGCTTCGAACGGGAACCGTATTGTAGATAGCACTGTTAACGAGGTAGCCCGGTGTGTAATCTTCCGGATGCAACAGCTCGCCGTTTAAACGGATGTAGAACTGGCGCACGTCTTGCTGCGGAGAAGGCGCAGCTCGGCGAAGTGCAGGACTAGGAAGTACCCGGGCGACGGATTGTTGAGCCGTGCTCAGAGCTCCATAGAAGCCCTATCTCGTTCTCGGAGCTTTTCTGGGGCATGACGGCCCTCTGCATCACCGCCGTAGGAGGCTCAAAAAAGTCGACACTTAAGCTCTGCATCTTTTTGGACGTTGATATCTCGTCGAATTCTGTCTCGTCAATAGCGGAGAGCCATATTCGGTCGTGTGAATCTTCAGGGTACCTGATCGAGAGTCGTGATCAATTGCGTGTGTCAAGTTGTCTAAGCAAGGGTACAGAGCTCTACCACATCTTATAATCTTGTACTACCCTTATCCCTTTTTAATATTTTTTCTGTTGTGATTTAGTGTAATAAAGTAAAACATTAGTGGGGTTTAGGTGTCATTGTGCTCACTCACAAGTATTAACTATCCCATTACCAAAACAAAGGAAAATTATATTTCGCCCACCTGACGTAGCGGGAAGCATCGGTAAGGCCGAAGTTCAATCTCTTGTCGAGTACCAGGCCCTGCGTCGCGTTCACCTGAGGATAGAGCTCTCTCTTCAGCGGACGCAGGTCCAGCCCAGAGATGAAGGGCGTCCCGGCGCCAGTGTTCACCAGGCAGACACTCACGGAGTCGTCCGGCACAAGGACGATAGCCTCCACGATATTCGTCGTGTCCGCTGTCGAGATGTTCACCGTCGCACAGGGGTTGGCGCCGACGTAGAGGTCGAAGATGGGCAGCGTGTTGAGTCCGTCGTAGTTTCCATACATGAAATAGGCGCGGATCAAGTACTTGATCCCGGGCACAAGGGAGCCGAGCGTGTAGCAGTTGCGTTCGCCGTCGGGGAAGCTTCGCACGTTGTAGTATATTTGGGTGAGCGTGTGTTGGTGTACTCAACCGAGATGTCGTGGTTCGAGCCGGTGTCGATGAAGCCGGTGTCCGGAGAGTACGATAGCTCGCTGTCCACGTCCACGCTGTTTGTCGACCCGGGGAGACCGCAGTCTATGCTTATGAAACCTGCAATGTTCTCGTGCACATTCGTCATGCATATTAGCATATATGGACACACCTGATGGTGAAACTGGACTTAAGCGAGATCAATTGTACTACAAACAAGGCATGTGGTAGTAATATTTCCAGATAAATCGAGCGTACCATTGCTGTCAGCCTGGGCACGAGCTTGAAGTATGCTGCCATCGGCAGCAACGGCGAGATATGTCTTGGCACTAGGTGCGGCTCCATATATATAGAGAGCCATCCCATCATCGTGTTAGAGATTGAACAAGTAAGAGAGCTAACCAACTCCCTCATGAATTAGCTTCCTAACGACAACATCAAGACCACGCCATGATTAACATTCTCTGCGCGTCAGTATGATTAGAGTACATAACTTGCACTTTCCCGCACGTCAACGCGTCAGTGATTTTGTGATTGTCAGTGGCTGAGACGTAAAGAATTGTAGATAAGTTAAACTCTAAAAAAATGTAAACACCAAAATACGCAGAAGATATTAATATGATTCTAACATAATCCCTTAGTACATTACAAATAAAAATAATTAATTATAAATAGAACACATACCAATGATGAAGCTGGTAAAATTACCCTTTTCTTGATTCCCCATTTGTTAACATTTCATTCATACTTAGCATTTTGATATTATTTTCTACGAAAATTGACATCTTCCAAGAGTGACTCTCAACTTTCATTTCTGCAATTGAACGAACATGTCCATCACATATCTAGAGCTGGTTTCAGTCAACCCCAAAATTGATAAAAATACCCTCAAGTACTCCTTAATTAATACCCCACATAGAACATTGTTTAGAGTCAGATTTTTGTTAGACTGAGCATTGGCTATTGCAAACAGAAAACGTTGGTTTCTGGCTAAATAAGAGTAGTCCCTGTTTTTCTTTTGTTCGGATTTTTTTTTTGCAGTGTTCACTAAAGCAAGCTTAATTTTATCATAGGACTTCGTTTTCAATGTATAACTACTCAAAAGACGTGCATCTGAAAATTTACGCCTAAAATAAGGTAGGATGGCGGCCCTACCCTGCCCTAGTGGGGCTCCGCCCGTGCCCCAGGTGTTCATTTGAAAGATTGTGAATGTATCATAAATATGGCAACTAACCATCAAAGAGATAAACATGGGAAGAGAGGGACCGACTTGACTTTTAACTTGTATAAACGTGTTTGGTGGATGCACAAATTGGTCCTGTTCTGAACCTAAACATATGTGTGATAGAAGTTGAACAAGTAAGAAAACTAAATAAATTCCTTCATTAGCTAGCTTTAAGACCACATCAAAACAATCACGAGAAGCATTTCGCTCTATGTCAGTACAAATACAGTACACAACTCGAACAGCTCCATACGTCAACGCAAGGGGCACACGATCTAACGATACTCCAATGAGTCACTAACTAGTGGTCCCTGATTTCTAACCTTAGCTGGCCACCTAAGTGTGGGGCCCACTACCATTCTGGAATTTTAGGTAGTCCAAAATATGGAACATAAGCATATATAACAGATAACACGAGAAGAAGTCGGTTTTGAACATGTAAGTTGCTTGTTGAGCGGGCAGCATCTTTGGACCAATCCACATTGAATTTAGTACTATGCGTTTTTAGACAATTTAGTTAGTGCAAAGAAACTTTCATGTAGCTACTTCTCCGCAATAAGAATTAACATTCCATAAAAAAATTAACAGTGGAAACTTTAAATACTAACAACAACTACTGTGATGGTTGTATAAACTGATCATCATTGACAGAAGAATTTAAAGACCATGTGGATATGGGTGCTAGAATGTAAACCTCAGCTCCGCGATTTCCACAAAAAAGGAATGTATTTGAACTTCTTCTTATATTTGCTCTAAAATATCAATACAAAGTTATAAACACATACTTTCTTGAATCTCACATTTGCAAATTAATACATACCTAACTTTTGGTTGACATTGCTATGGACTTCGCAATCAATCATTTCTCTGGCAACATTGTCCATAATTCAACTCTTAAAATATAGTCTATTAGCTTAAGTAAATTTTTCCCTTGCACAGTTAACTGAAATGTACAGAATGCAACACAAAATTTCTGAATGGAAAAGCCTAGAAACTTAATTCATTAAGTTGAAGGTTAAACTCGATAATCTTGTAAGTGGATACTCATAACAAATGCACACGTTTGAGCTAACACTTCCTTTATTTTTTATCTGAGAAGTACTCTCTTTTATGGGAATCTCATAAAATTGTTTAAAACTGCCATTATACTTTTCTCCGAAAAGAGATATGACCTTTCTAACTTGCGAAATGGGCCAAGTGTTTCTACCTCTCCCAAATGCAAACACAAAGGCATAGTGCGAACTTGACGAGACCCTAACAAAGCTAGCTAGAGCATGGCGAACGGAGTAGCGTGGTTAGGTTCAGGTCCGGCCAATATCTTTGACCTATGTTAGAACGATTGTAATCCCCATACTTCACAACAAAACAAAATGCTGTAGCAAAAATGAAGAATGGGTTTAATTGGTTAAATTAAAAAAGTTAATCAAATAACTTCGTTACCTAGTTATTACCTAAATAAGGATATTTATTAAAATACAAAAAAGGTTGCATTTTTTTACTTTCTATTAATTTTGATATTTCTTTAAAAAAAGATGAAGCAGCTCTCTTGTTTCGTAACTGATTAATTGAATTCCAATAAAAAGAAAACCCATGTTTCTAAGAAATTATCAAATAGTCATTACTTCATATAAAACTGAAATTCTAATGACTATAATTACCTAAGTTTTAGAATGTTGTAGTGTATCCCCTAAAAAAAGAGAATGTTGTAGTGTAATCTTGTCCCTAGGCCAAACAAGTGCGCAATAAAAAAAAACCAAAAGAGCAGCGGAGCGTAGTCGACCAGTTCTTTCAACAATAAAAGGTCGTTGCTAGACCAGTTCGAAGGCAATGTCAACTCTTCGCCCAGCCCCAGCCCATGTTTCGCTCTATTCTTGTTGAGCCGATCAAACCAGTACCACGCAAAGAGGCGACGATCAAACCAAGGTAACAAGTTCTATTGTGCTCCCGGTGGGCGTTAATGAAGCTCAGCCGCACGTCACTGTAAGCATCCTCTAGATTAAGGATGCGCAAGTTGTCGTTGCTTTCTAAAGAGGTACAGAGTATGTTGAACTGTTGAAGTTGCGTATGTTAAACATGTCCTTAACTGTGCAATGGAGCAATTAAGACCGCGAATAATGGCGGCTGCGCCATGGCTTCTGCTTCTCTGGCTCGCCGAAGGCGTACTGCAAGTTCGCTCCCAGCCTGACAGCAAAGGTATGCCCTGTGTTCAATGTTAGTTTCGATATTTCTGCATGCTGCCACAAAACACAGTATAATCAATGAATCACGCACAATTACATCATGTACATATCATCAACGTTCTGCGCCAGTTCTACCTCAACCTCAATGGCGCGTTGTGGAACGAAGAACCCTTGAGGCCAGTGTGCCTCTATAGCAGCACTATGAACACTGAATTAGCCATCAGGAAGAGCCATTACAACATCACCATCAATGCCACGGCCAACTCGACGCTACCACCAGGGCCGTCTCCAGAAATTGGGGGCCCCGGTGCGAAGTGCCAAATGGGGCCCAGACACTAATTAACTTTGCGCCTTCTGGTATTATGATATTTATGATGGTGATTCGTAATTTCGATAGAATGATGAGGGGTTGGGGTTGACGGTGCTACTTGTAGATTACGATGTATTCGTCTCCACTGGTTATTGAGGGGCAAACGGAGAAACCAAGAAACAACTGGGGGAGGGTATGGGCAAGGAATCACAAGTCGAGGGCTCATTATGCTTGTGGCATCGGGGCAAGCAGCGAACAAGGGAAGTCACGGTTTCACGGAAAAAGTCGAACAGGCACTAGACCGTGCTAGAAAAAAAGACCAGTCCGAGAGGAAATAAAGAATATTCATACATTTGCGGATTCTTCATAATAAGCAATAGGTATCAAATCTAGATTGTGTGGGTGTTCACTCTTCAGTGGAAAAATGGCACGGCCTGAGACTCCAGTGTCATGTGCGTCACGGGGATCCTTTTTTCCAAGTACAGGAAACAAGCGTTCACGCAACATGCAGTACTAGTGGCGTTCGAGCGTTTCTTTCCTACGCACCACGCATGCAGCAGCGAGCTGGGCGCTGGGCCGCTGGACTAAGTGGCCATTTTCTCGCTTAATTAAGCCCACAACTCTATAGGTATATACATGGTAATTGAGATTTAGGGGCCCCAAATTATTAGGGCCCTGCTCCATGGACGGGCCAGCCTACCACCTCGAGATTTTCTCGGTCAACCCCACCACCAACCTTGGCACGGACGTCGGGGATGGTAGGTGTACACGTAGATGTACAAAAAGACAAACACACACTTAAAAAGAGTTGTCTATTAATATGATTAATATGTAGCTTGATATTTTTTTTCAAACCGCAGTCACATTTCAACATTCAAGCAGCATCGGGTCTCAAATGACTCCAAATATAAACTACTCCTAACTAAAATTGCATAATTCTTTTAGTAAACATACATGCATTCAAGGAGTGCAATTTTAGACTTATAGTATGTTGATTGCCCGTAAAATAAAACTAGTATGCTAATTCTGCAGAAGATTGGGGCAACTAGGAATTAGCAAAAGTCCATTGAAAAACTGAATGCTAATAACTGCAGTGTCCGCCATCATGGAGATTAAGGCCAAGTATCAGGTGCATAAGAACTGGATGGGCGACCCGTGTGGTCCAGGGACTGTTATGGTGTGGGACAGTTTGACATGTAGCTACGCCATTGCAAGGCCCCCAAGGATTAGAAGAGTGTAAGTGGTTCAGTTATGCAGGAATCTTATGTTAGTGAAATTATAATTTGACATATCAAATGGAGAAGAGGGTGTTACATTTCTTACTATGGACTATGGCGTGAAACTGACCAGTACTGGATATTTGTTTCTATCTAGAGACCTGTCCTCCAGAGGTCTGAATGGTGAATTGGTGATATATCATCTTCTTTCGCCAATCTCCAAGCTGTCCAATACTTGTACGTACTAAGTTAGTATGGAACTATTTTAGCATCCATTGTAGTTTTACCGGACATAAATGACAACCAAATGTGTCATAACTCATATGTCCCAGGAATCTATCAAACAATAACTTGATAGGCTCCATTCCGGAGGCCCTTTCACAGTTAACTTCACTGGCAGATCTGTAAGTCGGGCAACTTATATCAAAATCTAACACTATCCACGAATTGTTTTTATTCGTTTTAATAGGGCTAGTGTCTTTTTTCTACAGAGATTTGTCAGGCAACCAACTTAGTGGATCCATCCCCTATGGACTTATCAGAAGAGTCCAAGATGGTTCTCTGAATCTAAGGTGTTCTTCCCCCATTTAATTCTTATTATATGTACCATGATAGATAAAGAATTTAATTTACTGTCCTATTTTTTTATTTTTGTTAGATATGACAACAATCAATACCTTTGCACCAACGATAATACATGCGAACCTGTTAAAAGGAAGAGGAAGAGCAGGCTGGCCATGTATATTGCTATCCCTGCGGTTGTGATGGTGGTGATAACAGTGGTCGCATTACTTATTTGCTTTATAAGACGGAAAAAACAAGGTGAGCCATCTAAAAGAGCACAATAACTAATTGTTTTCTCGCTCCCTTAATTAGCACTGCAAATTCTAGTTGTGCCATTTTTTTCCTATGAAGGGTCAATGAATAACTCTGTGAAGCCGCAAAATGACATGGCAACAAGCTATGCATCTGAAAACAATGTCTACGGGGACAATTCATTGGGGCTTGAAAATCGTCATTTCACGTATGAAGATCTTGAGACAGTAACAAACAATTTCCAGCAAGTGCTCGGCCAGGGAGGGTTTGGAAAAGTCTACAACGGTTTCTTGGAGGACGGTACCCAGGTTGCGGTGAAGCTGCTGTCGGATTCTTCCAGGCAAGGCTTCAGGGAGTTCCAAGCAGAGGTAGAATTTCCATCTTTCACTCAGAGTTGAAACTTGTGTCGAGAAAGTTCAGAGTGAAATTTGACAGTTATAGACACTTGTCCAGGCTATGATTTTGACCCGAATTCATCACAAGAATCTTGTCTCTTTGATTGGCTACTGCAAAGATGGCGAGCACTTGGCACTTGTCTATGAGTACATGTCAGAAGGAACCCTGCAAGAACATATTGAAGGTGTGTAAGTTTTCACCTGTTTGACGTCAGATTTTAGCATTTCATGGAACTAAAGCTGACAAAATGTCGACCTACTAATAGGAAGCCCATACTATGGAGGATGTTTGCCCTGGAAATAGAGACTCCGAATAGCAATTGAGTCTGCACAAGGTACGTAACATTTGAATGCAGAGTCTGGTATTGCTGAATGTTTGATGTTTCAAAACCATGAGCCCCCGAAGGTATTGTTATCTGCAGGGCTAGAGTATTTGCACAAGGGGTGCAACCCGCCTCTAATTCACAGGGATGTGAAGGCCACCAACATCCTCTTGGACATGAGGATGGAGGCGAAGATTGCCGACTTCGGCTTGTCCAAGGCCTTCAATAGCGAACGTGACCATGTGTCCACAAACACAGTGGTCGGCACACCCGGGTACCTCGATCCTGAGTACCATGCAACGATGCAGTTGACGGCCAAAAGCGATGTGTATAGCTTCGGTGTCGTGCTTTTGGAGTTGGTAACAGGGAAGCCTGCCATACTGCGGGAGGCAGAGCCCATCGGCAAGGTGGTGGAGATCGCGCTCAAGTGCACCGAGTATGCGCAGCCACAACGGCCGACGATGAGTAACGTGGTGGTGCAGCTGCAAGAATGCATCGAGCTCGAGGAGGGCCACATAGTTGAAGGCGTGAACAACGACTTCTACTCGGGCGGCAGCAGTGACAACCCGAACTTGAGTTACGATTACGATGCGTCCCTCTCTGATCAGTCAAGCAATATGAACCAAAGAACACTGCACTTCAAATGGAGCACAATGCTAAGAGGGTGGCTGCAATGCCTACCGGTCCAGCTGCACGTTGAAGACTCGTGTGTTTGGTTGAGACTCTTGTGTAAATGCAGCTCGATATACTAAGCACGTATTTTTATGAGTGAAAGGCACCAGAGGTCACGAAGTTGCGCGAAAAATAAGGATTGGTCACCAAGTTGAAAAACCTCAAAACGAGGTCACGAAGTTGTGGAGTAGTCAATTTTTGGTCATTCCGTCACGGTGGGCGTCAAGTTGCTGACGTGGCAGTGTGTTTTTTACAAAAAACACCTTGAACTTTTATATATTCTAATTGTTAGGTCCTTCTCCATATTTATTTTCGAGTGAAACGCACCAGATGTCACGAAGTTGCGCAAAAATTAAGGATTGGTCACCAACTTGAAAAAGCTCAAAACTGGGTCACGAAGTTGTGAGTTAGCCAATCTTTGGTCACTCCGTCACGATGGACGTTAAGTCGCTGACATGGCGGACTGTTTTTTTACAAATATCCCGTTAGAATTTTGTTTCTTCTAATAGCTAGGTCCTTCTCGATAAATCTGGGCACAGTTTGGTCTCAAATTTTATTTTTGCTCGCCGTCGTCACCTCACCGTCGCGTCCAATCTCCCGGTCTCCGACCTCCTCCTCTCCCTCCCTCCTCCTACCTAACCTCCGATGGCTGCCCGCTCGCGCCCTCCGCGCCCGTCGTCTCCTTCCCGCCCTCCGGCTCCCTCTAGCCGCCGAGCACGGTGCAGTGGCGTCGTTCGCGCGGGGCAAGGCCCTCAGCATAGTGGCGCACGGGCGCAGGACAGGAAGGGCGCACGGGCGCAGGACAGAGAGCCGTCGTGGAGGCGGTCGGCTGCCCCCAACCTTGCCGCGCTGCAGGCTACGACTGCGGCGTCGTTCCCGTGCTGCTCGGCGAGCCGTGCGTGGACGCCGACGCCGGACGCCGCTGCCGGACGCCGGATGTAATGCACAGAAGAGATGAACTGCTCCACGCGCCGCACCAGTTTATTTGGAGTATTTGTAAGAAGAAAAAAAAATCGAAAAATGACCTAATAATTGGAAGAAACAAAATTCTAGGGGGATATTTGTAAAAAAACAGTCCGCCACGTCAGCGACTTAACGTCCGTCGTGACGGAGTGACCAAAGATTGGCTAACTCACAACTTCGTGCCCGGTTTTGAGCTTTTTCAAGTTGGTGACCAATACTTAATTTTTGCGCAACTTCGTGACCTCTGGTGCGTTTCACGAAAATAAATATGGAGAAGGACCTAACAATTAGAATATATAAAAGTTCAAGGTGTTTTTTATAAAAAAAAAACACACTGCCACGTCAGCAACTTGACGCCCACCGTGACGGAATGACCAAAAATTGACTACTCCACAACTTCGTGACCTCGTTTTGAGGTTTTTCAACTTGGTGACCAATCCTTACTTTTCGCGCAACTTCGTGACCTCTGCTGCCTTTCACTCTATTTTTATCCTTGAAGGGATAGCGGTGTGATATTCTGCCTTAAACAATCAAACCTTGGATTTGATACTTAATAAAATGATTACACAATTACCCTCCTTGGTAAAATGAAGAGGATGAGCAAGAGAAAATTGATTTTTCTCCTAGCTAGGAGATTGATGAATCATTTGGTGCTAAGGTTCATAAATTCTTACCTGACAAAAATGATGCAGAGTTACGTAACAAAGAAGAGGTTGAAAATTCAATAAGATGCGATTGTCTGATGGATAAGGAAGAGTTTAGGGTGGAAGATCTGGCCGAGAGAGAGCTGCTGTGGAAGAAAATTATGTTAACTTCTTCAGTCGTGATATTGCTACTTCTTCTAGTGCACCTATCTCTTAAATTTCATTCGGGGACCCCGCTCCCGTGCCGCACCCAGGCGGCACCGGGGCGCCACACTCGCGCCGCCACCAGCCGCTCCCCTCCACGCCACCCTCGCCGCTGCTGCCGCCGGCCTGGGCCGCGGCGGCGGCGGCGCTCCCTGCTGCCATACAACTGGCACCGGGGGTGTTTCTGCCTTTCCTTCGTCGCGGGCGGACGCCGGGCCCGGCTGGGGCGGCGATGGCGGGTCGCCGGCACAAGCACGCCGGAGCGGCGGCTCCGGGGACGCAGTTCTGTTGCGGTGGGGCGCGCCGACCTGGCCTCGAGGGTGGCGGATCGGCGACGCGGCTGTGCGGCGCGGGCGCGATGGGCCCGTGAGGGCTGGATCTGGGCGCGGGCGGGCCCGATGGCGGGGCGCTCGCCAGTGTGTTATGCGTCCCTAGCCGGCGGCGCGCTGTGTCTCGGTGGCGGCACGAGGAGTTGGTGCGGCCGGGGCGGCGGGCTGGGAGCTGCGTTGTGGCTTTGGGGGCTCCTAGAGGTGGCGGAGAGTTCTTGGACAGGGGACGGCGGCGCGGCGGCGCCGCGGCGAGGGGTGCTGCTCATGGCAGCGCGGCTGGTTGTTGGGGTCGTGGTGTTCGGTGCGGCGCGAGGTGCTGGTACCGGTGCTGCACGGCGAGGAGGGTGGAGCCTTGGAGGAGTCCTGGAGATGATTTTGCCGCTGGTTGCTTGTACCGGAGTCATCGACGCTTTGGTGTCGTTGATCCGCCGGACTTTTGCCCACTTCGTGAGGTCATGACAGAGCACTAGGCGAAAGTCTAGCTTTGACCTTTGGTCGAGGCCGACAACGGCGGCGCCCCGGCGTCGTGTGCCTTCTTGGAGGCGTTGTCGTAGAGCTCCGTTCTCGCCTCCGTGGGTTGTGGCTCTCCGGGAGAAATCCCATGCTTTCGCTTGCCGAAGCAGGGCGATGGTGTCGGTTACGTCACTACCTCCTTGGAGGCATCGCTTTGGGGAGTCTACAAGTGGCTGCTATGCTCGTCTCTCTCGTCGATGGTGTGGTGGATGTCGGGGCAGCGGCCCTGAGAGGTTGTGCTTGTATGCCGAGGCGGCGGCCTCGGGGTCCATCGCGAGTGGTGGCGCTATGAGGCAGGGCCGCAACTCGTCATGGCTTGGGTGGCATATCTTGAGCTGTCAGTGCAGCAAGGTTGTCGGCTCGGTCGATGCGTCCCAGCGAGGGGCGATCTTCAGTATGTCGAGGCAGCGGCCTCGGACGTGGTGTGGCAGCCGTGGTCTGCGGGTAGTTGCTCTGAGCAGTTTGGGCTGCGGGCAACTAGGTCGTGCGGCGTTGCAGCTCGGGGTGCGAGCGGTGGCATGTCGGGGCGGCGGCCTCGGAAGGTGGTGCAGGTGGATTGCGCTGGGCATGACGGAGAGGTGGATGTCGGGGCGGCGGCTCCGAGATTTCTGCAACATCGCGGGTGCTCCACCTTGTGTCGTGTGGGCGACAGGGTTGCTCACGGTGTTGATCGTCGTCGGGGCTCCTGGTGGGTTCGTCGCTTTCGTCTATGTTGGAGCGTCCCGTATCTGCTCCTCCCTTAGCAGTTACGGCTTCTTCTCTCCGATATGGGTGGATGTCTGACCGGCTCGTTGCGGAGTGGTGTTTGGAGCTTGGCTCTAGTTGTTCTCGAGGTTGTGAGTGGGGTTGTGTTGTTGTATGGTTTTCGCCCGATTTCTTTCGATAATAAACCGGACACCTTCTGCTTAATTAATATAAGGGGCAAAGCTTTTGCCCCCGTTTCAAAAAAAAAAATTTCATTCGGAAATGGGTCGCCGCAGGGCTATACACATTTGTTACGGGTAAAATCTTCCATCCATCGGCCATTATATTGAAAATGGTCGTGCATAGAGGCCCGTTTCCGATGACAGAGCCCATGGGAACGATCTTCGCTAGATATGTGTTTGCAATGTGAACATGATGTAGAAATCTCGTGAGAAATAGGAACCACCCACTAATGCCAATTATCTTCACAATTGGAAGCGCTTCTGTCAAATGAGGTTGAATTTTAGAGGAATTGGAACCGCACGCTACTAACAATAAAAGCCACTTCTCTCTCGCGCTCTGCTATCTCAATTCACCATAGCCGCTGCAGCAATCGACCTTTCTCTCACACTGTGTGCCGTCTCGATCCCTTCAAGCGATTAGCTAAGATGTTGAGCCGAGAATCCGAGGATTTCAGTTCGTTGCCGCCCGACCCGCCTACACCGACATGTCTGTGGACGGACTGAAGGCGGGCTACTTGTCGACGCCGTCTCTGCCTGATAGTCCCCGCAACATCAAGTTTATGGAAGTGCCCAAGCTAGAGCCTGTGTCCTATGAGGAGTGAACCGAGAACGAAGAGGTTGAGGAGGAGGCGTCGGAGGAGGACAACGATGACGAGCCGCCGCCGATGACCGACAAGAAGCAACGTGGTGCGAAGGACGAGGATTGCATGGAATAACGGCGGAAGAACACCAAGTAGCAGTAGGATGTATTCATTAGTAGTAGGATTTAATTCAGTTGAACATTGTTACTTCTATAATTATGAATTTAATTTAAAAGTCTCACCTTGTTCTCCCATCCTTCGTATGTAGGTCCCATTTGTCAGTGACACATTCACTAAAGGCACGGTGATCCTGAATCCGATTTTGATGTGGTGCTGAGTGCTATAAATTCTCCTAAACGACAAAAGCTAACCCTCTCATTCTCCTCTAAGCAACGTGGCCGACATTGTCGCAGGGCCTCTCCTCCGAGCTTCGTGGCTGGCATCGTTGCCCCCGCCTCTTCTACGAGCGGCATGGGCAGCATCACCACCTCATCCTCTCCTCCGAGCGGCGTAGCCTGCATCGCCGCCTCAGTCTCGTCCGGATCTATTTCATGCTAACAAATTTGCGTGTCTCTCGACGAGCCTCTCCAAGGTATCAATGTGCTCTATTTGGCATATATAACTTCTTTAAACTAGTTAGCATGCCACTAGTTTTAGCATAGTTGACTTGCCATTGTTTTAGCATATTTAACTTGCAACTGGTTTTAGTATAGTTCACTTGTTTATTAGTATTAACATCTAGTGGATGTAGCATAGATAACTTGTTTATTATAGTTAGTATGCCACTATTTTTAATATAGTTAACTTTCCATTTTTAAAAACTTTTCATTGTTTTAATACACAACAGTGATTTTATATAATTGTGGTACTGCTGATGATGAATACACCCCGGTTTAAAGTTTAGGGTTAAAAACTTGTTTCTAATTACCTTACAGTACCTGAATTATATACCTTAAACTTTACTAAAAATCTAGAAGGGTTATATGTGAGAGTTATACATTGAATTAAGTTTAGTTGATAACTTATAGTTTTTTGTAGCTAACATTGAAGTTTACATGCATGAGACAATAGTATGTCTCGTTGACACTGCATAAAAACAATTTGGCAGTCGAAAAGTTATTGCTATATGCATTAGTTATTTCCTCCAAATTGTTCCCGGAGAACAAGATTTCGGGGGAGGCTTCTTATAGTCTGCTATTCCTATCTTAGATGATCTTTCGGATCATCTAAATCTGTATTATTGTCATGTCGCATCTTCTTTGGTCCTATTTTGTATCAATCTACTAGTGTTAGCATATTTTGGTTTCTATTGTTTACTAGGCATTTTTTATGACTTGCCACTGCTATCATTTAGCCGCTTATTTTTTTTGGTTATACCGCCTAGACCCTATGAACTGAACTCACATTCATAAATTTTTGAACACAACAGCAAACTTTGTCACACTCTACAAAAATATTGGCATAAGCGCAAACCGTCGTTGTAGTGACGTTTCGGTGCAATGTACAAAACACTTTGTTTTAATTAAGAGTATTTTGTGTAGTGTGACCGAAATGTAAAAGCGGTGATGTTATTATCCGTTGTAGTGTGTTAAATTGGTCACATTGTGGAAGATGTGTCTCATGTTTTGCATTGGTTACATTGTCAAAGATATGTGTATGTATTGAACTGATCACACTATGGGAGATATGCTTATGTTGCGAATTGATCACATTGTAAAAGTTGTGTCTATGTTGTGTAAAGATATTGTTCCTGTTATTGATCTATGGGTCATAAAATATATATTCATGTTATTGATAAACGGAAAAATATCAGTGCAAACAAGTGGAACCAGGAAAACCGTAACTGATGAGCTGTCTTAAGAAAACGAAGAAATATTGTGTATGTTTTGAACTGATCAGCGCTCATTGGTGACGGTTAATGTCTTTGTTGCCAATGAGGCCTTCACATAACCAATAAATCACGGGAAACATAGCATATTATGTTTTTGATGATGGTTTTGGCTCATGTCTACATCGTCGCTCTATACTAGTGAGCTGTCATGGAAGCGGTGTCAGTCTGCGGTAGTGGAGCCCACTGAGTTGAGTTCGCTGCCGAGCCATGGTTGGAGAGGTTGCCGAATCAAAGATGACCTTATAGATATAGCCGAGTCTTCAGCGCCGAATTTGGACCTCTGACTGGAGAATGAGACATGGTTTGCATGCGAATACTTCTGTATGCTTTACCTATCTTCAGGAGGACACAACTGAGCACATCCTGGTATAATGCGTATACGCAAGACAGACTTGGCATGGATGTGTTCAGAATATGGGTGCTACGTTGCCAACTCCGGACATAGATGACACCCTTGAGCATTGGTGGTTGAGGACAAGGAGGCTTGTCAGCAAAAGAAACTAAAAGGACCTTGATACTTTCATCATACTCATAGCCTGGAGCTTGTGGAAACAGAGGAATGCAAGAGCTTTTCACAACGTGAGTAAACAGAGGTCAGTTCAGGTCCTAGTGCTACAGATTTGGGAGGAATGGCAGCTCTGGAAGAAGGCTAGGCCGGGTGGGAGTCTTGTAATAGCGCGAGAGTAGGCTTAAGAGTGGGTGTGTGGTGTTGGTGACACTGGTTGCTTTCTCCCTTATATAAAAGTAAGGTACACCGAGGTGTACTCTCGAAAAAAGATATAGCTGAGTCACGGGCGACGTACCTCATGTGCTCGGAGATTGGCCCGCAGCCCGTTAGGGACATATATTAAGTTCTGAGTAGAATTAGGTGGCTGCCGTCTTACCGGGTTAATCCTAGCCAGTTAGTGTCTGAAGGGAACGCGTTCAACTTCCATGCTTCAGGACCGAGTCTATTCCAAATATTGGGTGTAGCTGATTGACAAAAGAGCTCCGTTCGAGCCGGTCATCAACACCCTCATGCATAACAAGATATGCGTGTGAGTGTGGTGCACCTTGGAGTCGTTGCGGGCTCGTGAAGCCATGTAATGTGGAAGTAAGCAACCGGATCCCGAGGGATGTATCCCCCAAGTCTCGAGTCGACTCGAAGTCTCAGCTCGAGACTTTTATGGCAATGGTAGCTGCCGAAGCCGTCATCGAGCTGATGTCTAGCTTAGGTAGCCAAGACAAGAGTTGAAAGTGTCCGAATAGGTTAAAGAAGAGGCCTTGTCTTCTGATCTATGTAGATGGCACGTCTCTTCAAAATTTCGAGTAGGCATGTATCGAGTAGACTCCCTGGGACAATGAGCCACCCGGCTCTTGCTTGTTTGTCTCCATGGTTTGGGCCAACCCAGTTGGTATTCCCTCGCTAGTGAGTACATTCAAATCTTGTTTCTACCCCTAGGAGCTGGGTAGAGAGACCTCGTGGAAGTAGTTAGCATACAGAGGGGTTGCAGTTTTGGCTCCCGAGTTCATGTGTTTATACCCGAATAAAACAATCGCTGGGTAGAACGACCTCGTGGAAGTAGTTAGCATAGAGAGGGAGTGTAGTTTTGGCTCCCGAGCTCATATGTTTCTGCCAAAAAAACCCAAAAAAAATAGTTAAAAAATTAAACAATTCTGAAAAAATTGGTGGCGAACATATACAAGTGGGATGTAGCACTCCAAGTCTCGAGTCGACTTGAAGAGTCAGCTCGAGACTCTTACGACAATGGTAGTTGTCGAAACCTTTGTAGTTGTGGGATCGAGTCATCGAGCTCCTGTCTGGTTTAGATAGCCAAGACAAGAGTTAAAGTGTCTGAATAGGTTACACGAAAAGGCCTTGTCTTCTGATCTAAGTAGATGGCACGGCTCGTTGAAATTTCGAGTAGGCATGTACGAGTAGGCTGCCCGGGACAATGAGCCACCCCGCTCTTGCTCGTTCGTCTCCGTGGTTTGGGCCAACCCGGTTGGTATTCACTCGCTAGTGAGTACCCACTCACATTCAAATCTTGTTTCTACCCCTAGGAGCTGGGGTAGAGCGATCTCATGGAATTAGTTAGCATACAGAGGGAGTGCAGTTTTGCCACCCGAGTTCATATGTTTCTGCTCGAATAAAACAATCGCTGGGTTGAACGACCTCGTGATAGTAGTTAACATAGAGAGGGAGTGTAGTTTTGTCTCCCTCGGATGTTTCTGTCCGAATAAAAAAATCGTAAAAAATAGTAAAGTGATATAAACAATTCTAAAAAAAATGGTGGTGAACAACAAGTGCCATATACATGTCAAGTTTTGTGATGAAATGGCATGTATGGTGCTCTAAATATATTTGAAATCCCATTTTGGCCACTGATTTTTTTTTTTGCACAGAGCACCATAAATTTCATTTGACTTTGTAACTTGACAGTATGTAAAACAAGTGTATATGTTCGTCACCAGTTTTTTCTAGAATTTTTTGAAAACGTTTAATATATTTTTAATTTTTTATTCTGTGAGGAGGGGAGCCAATGTGGATTTCCGGCATAGAGAGGCAAAACTACCCGCAACACAGAAGTGGTCACAGTGGTAGAGCCGAGGGAGGAAGATTTCACGGAAATGATTAAAACAGACGATGTCATGTGGTTTGTAGTGGAATCTTGTCCCCAGGCCAAAAGTGTGCAATAAAAAAAAAAGCCAAAGAACAGGGTAGCGTAGTCAGACCAGTTCGTGCAACCTCTTTCAACAAAAAAAGGTCGCCGAGAGACCAGTTCGAAGGTAATGTCAACTCTTCTCGCCCAGCCCCAGCCCATTTTTTTTATTTTTGTTGCGCCGATCGAGTCTTGGGTAGTACAGGTACGAACCACGCAAAGAGGCGACGATCGAATCAGCATTCGCCCACTCGTGAGCGACTCGCCGTACACGGATATCTTTTGATGCAACGACTGGCACTCCTATGTAGAAATGCGACGACGTGGTTAATCGTCGAGGTGTTGATGGGACGGTCTAACAGAATATCAAGATTTAAGGCTGCACGAACAGTCTTTCATCCTAAAATTAAGGGAGCCAGAGTTAAGGCTGGGGGACTCCATTTGATGCTCCATTATGCTGCTGCTTGAGCGTGCACTAGACGGGAGCAATTAACGCTGCGAACAATGGCGGCCACGCCGTGGCTCCTGCTTCTCTGCCTCGCCGCCGCCGGGGGTGGCATCCTGCAAGCTCGCGCCCAGCTTGCCAGCAAAGGTATCCAATGCGTCCTTAGTTACGAAGTGATCAACCGTAATCGAATCGATCGATCATGTCCTATTTGCACTGCAGGATTCATAACCATCGACTGCGGCCTTCAGGGGGAGACGGGCCACGTGGACAACGTCACCAAGCTCGCCTACGCCCCGGACAATGGCGAATTCACCGACGACGCTGGCACCTGCCACAACATCTCGGCCGAGAACATCACGCCGACGATGGGCAAGATCTGGTACAACCTGCGCAGCTTCGCCACCGGCGCCCGGAACTGTTACACGCTACGCTCCCTCGTGCCCGGGCTCAAATACCTGGTCCGAGCCAGGTTCATGTACGGCAACTACGACGGCCTGAACCGGCTACCTATCTTCGACCTCCACATCGGCGTCAACTACTGGTACACCGTGAACATCTCAAGTCCAGAAGGAGCGAAGAACGTGGAGGCCATCGTCGTGGTGCCCGACGACTACGTGCAGGTCTGCCTCATCAACACCGGCGCTGGGACGCCCTTCATCTCCGGGCTGGACCTCAGGCCGCTCAAAAAGACCATCTATCCGCAGGCGACCAAGGCCAGCGGGATTGTTCTGTTAGCCAGGTTCAACTTCGGCCCGACCGACAAAAGCGCAGTCATCAGGTGAGCCGACAAAGATCACAGTTTCCATGGCACGGCCGGCATTTATTAATTACTACTAACCACAAACGCAATCGATGGATCAGGTATCCCGATGATCCTTACGACAGATTCTGGTTCGCTTGGGTCAACTCTGTACTATGGACAGAGATGTCGACGACGAGAAAGGTGGAGAACATAGCCTATGACTTCTTTGAGGTGCCGCCCGTGGTGTTGGGGACGGCGATCAGGCCGCGAAATGGTTCACAGATACAGTTTTCCTGGGAGCCCCAGCCCCAACCGAACGACCCGTCGCCTGCATACTTCGTCATCATGCACTTCGCCGAGCTGCAGCTCCTCTCCAGCAACGCCTTGCGCGAGTTCTACATTAACCTCAACGGCGAGTTGTGGTTCCGAGACGGCTTCAAGCAAACATACCTCTACAGCGGCGCTTCCTACAATACCTTCGCCTCCCGGAAGAGCCAGTACAACATCACCCTCAATGCCACCGCCAGGTCGACGCTACCACCGATCATCAACGCTGTTGAGGTCTTCTCGGTCATCCCCACCATTAACCTTGGCACGGACGTCGGGGATGGTAGGTGTACAGACACACATAAAACACACATAAACACGAAGATTGACAAAAGGACAAGCACACAGTTAAAAAGAGTTGTCTATTTATAAATAGCTCGAATTTTATTTCAAAAACCCAGTCAGATTTTAACATTCAAGCAGCATCTGGTCTTAAATGACTCCAAACATAAACTAGTAACTAAAATTGTATGCCTTCAAAGAATGCAATTTTAGACTTACAGTATGCTAATTTTGAAAAGATTGAGGCAACTAAAAGTCCATTGATAATTTGATTGGTACTAATTGCAGTATCCGCCATCATGGAGATCAAGGCCAAGTATCAGTTGCGTAGAAACTGGATGGGCGACCCGTGCGGTCCGGAGACTGTTATGGTGTGGGACAGTTTGACATGTAGCTACGCGATTTCAAACCCCCCAAGGATTATAAGAGTGTAAGTAGTTCAGTTATGCATGGATCTTATGTTAGTGAAAATTATAACTGGACATATCAGGTGGGAAGTGTCAGGAAATGAGCAACTATATTTTCAGGGGGCCAGAGGCCAGTACTTATACATGTGTGTGATGAACAGTAAACTATACACATCTAACACCCCCCCTCAAACTCATGGTGGGGCAACAACACTGAGTTTGGAGAGAAACAACCCATGCTGCGCTCGAGTCTGTGCCTTCGTGAAGAAGTCCGCCAGCTGTAACTCAGAGGGCACATAGTGAAGAGCAAGAAGCTGGTCCTGCACAGCAGCACGCACAAAGGAGGCATCAACACCGATGTGCTTGGTGAGCTCATGCTTCACCGGGTCACGCGCAATGCTGATAGCACCTGTACTGTCTGACAATAGAGGAGTCGGTGCAGCAGCAGTAATACCAAAATCCTCTAGTAACCATCGCAACCAAGTCACCTCAGCCGTCAACATAGCCATCGCTCTCAACTCAGCCTCTGCACTGGAGCGGGAGACGGCAGTCTGCTTCTTCGTCTTCCAGGCAATGAGAGATCCTCCAAGAAAAACACAATAGGCAGACAGCGAGCGGCGATCAGAGGGATCACTAGCCCAAGTAGCATCAGAGTAGGCCTGGAGCTGGAGAGAGCTGGAGCGAGGAAAGAAAAGTCGGCGAGAGATCGTGCCACGAAGGTATCGTAGAACACGGAGAAGGTGACTATAGTGGACAGAGCTGGGAGCTGAGACGAACTGACTCAAGATGTGGACAGGATATGAAATATCTGGACGAGTGACAGCTAGATAGACAAGGCTCCCAACAAGATGTCGATAGCGTGTGGGGTCTGTGAGTGGATCACCATCAGTAGCACGAAGCTTAACATTGAGCTCCATAGGAGTCTCAGCAGTGCAGTCATCACCAAGAGCGGCGCGAGCAAGAAGATCCTGAATATATTTCTCTTGGGAGATGAAGAAGCCATCAGAGTCGAAGAAACCTCAATCCCAAGAAAATAGCGAAGTGGACCAAGATCAGACATCAGGAACTGCTCACGGAGGCGGGCCTTAACAAAGGCGATATACTCAGAGTCATCTCCAGTAATGATCATGTCATCAACATACAGGAGGAGAAGTGTCCGTCCACGAGGGGAGGTGTGCACAAACAACGCGGGGTCATGATCGCTAGGCTTGAAGCCAGCGGCAGTCACCACAGAGGCGAAACGCTCGAACCAGACGCGAGGGGCTTGTTTAAGGCCATAGAGAGAGCGCCGAAGACGGCAGACCATACCATCAGGAACAGAGTACCCCGGTGGTGGCTGCATATAAACCTCCTCACGCAACTCCCCATTGAGAAAGGCGTTCTGAACATCAAGCTGAGACACAAACCAATTACGAACAGAAGCCACAGCGAGAAGAGTGCGGACAGTGGTCATGTGGGCTACGGGAGCGAACGTCTCATCATAATCGCGTCCCTGCTCCTGCTGAAAGCCACGAGCCACAAGACGAGCTTTGTAACGCTCAAGAGAACCATCGGAGCGAGTCTTGATCTTATAGACCCACTTGCATGTGATGGGACGAACACCGGGAGGAGGGGAAACAAGATCCCACGTGCCAGTGCGCTCAAGGGCAGCAATCTCCTTAGCCATCACAAGCTGCCATTCAGACTGAGCCATGGCATCACGGTAGGAAGTGGGCTCAGCAACAGCAGAAAGACCGTACTGGGAATCAGAATAGCGATCAGGAGACCGTAATGAGGTCCGAGAACGAAGGTTATGAACCGGTGTACACGGGGAAGGTGGCGCTCCGGAAGTAGAGGGCATACCAGAGGGATCATCCTCAAGACGAGGCCGACGAGTGTAGTGGAGAGGAAAGGGAGAGAGGGTAGGATGCACTGGAGAGGGAGGGGGCGAGGGAGGAGAAGAGGATGGTGTCGGCGGTGTATCGGGAACAGTGGGACTCGGCGGAGGTGGAGGTGGAGGAGGAACATGAGGCACGGAGGGAGATATGTCGGGAAGTATAAGGAAGGAGATATCCTCAACCGAAAAGGTCGAGGCAGTAGGACGCGGATAGTACAAACGAGACTCATCAAAAGTCACATCACGGGAAATACGTAGCCGACGACTAACAGGATCCCAACATCGATAGCCCTTGTGCTCATCACTGTAGCCAAGAAAAACACACTCCACCGACTGAGCGGTCAATTTGGTGCGTTCGCGGGGAGCAAGGAGAACATAGCACACGCACCCAAACATGCGGAGAGCGGAGTAGGCAGGAGAACGACCAGAGAGACGCTCCATAGGAATACCACCCTGCAAAGCAGCCGAAGGCTGGATATTGATGAGATAGGTGGATGCGGAGACAGCCTCAGCCCAAAAGTGGGGTGGAAGAGAGGCGGCGATCATCATCGCACGAGCCGTCTCAAGAAGGTGGCGATGCTTGCGCTCAGCAACGTCATTCTGAGCATGAGCACCAGGGCAAGAGAACTGGGCAAGAGTACCCTGTTCGGCAAGAAAACCACGCAACATCTGGGAGATATACTCACCAGCCGAGTCAGCACGAAAGACACGAATGGGCGTGGAAAACTGGGTGTGTACCATGGCAGCAAAACGCTTGTATATAGGGAGAACCTCGCTGCGAGATTTCATAAAATAGAGCCAAGTGTAGCGGGCGAAGTCATCAATAAATAGAACATAGTAGCGATGACCACCTTTCGAATCGAAGGGAGCAGGACCCCATACATCAGAATGAACTAAGTCGAAAGGACGCTGAGAGACTGACTCACTCGTAGGATAAGGTAATTGAGTCTGTTTGCCAAGTCTACAACCATTACAATGTAAAGATACATCGCCAGAGACAGACCCTAAACACCTTGATGCACTAGCGAGGACAAGCGAGAGCCACATATATGACCAAGGCGATGATGCCACTGTTGGAAGGACGCAGAGGAGGGGCAGCAAGAGCATGCGAGCTGGCGGGTGTGGTGGCAGCGGAAGGAACACAAAGCCAGTCAACCTCCCAAAGGCCCTGAGCCTCACGGCGCCGAGGGCCAGCTCCAACTAGAACCTGGGTGCGACGATCCTGAACCGAGCAAGAGTCGGTATCAAGAATAACACGACAGCCAGAATCAGTAAGTTGAGCAGCGGAAAAGAGATTCATGGTAAGACGGGGAACATGAGAAACACTAGGAACAGAGAAGGACGGAGTAGAGAGGGTGCCACGACTAGCAACAGGAAGAGGTGTGCCATCGGCAGTGAGGACATTGAGAGGAGAATCAAGAGGTCGAAGAGAGGACAGAGCAGAAGAATCAGAAGACATGTGAAAGGAAGCTCCAGAATCCAGAACCCACGGAGATGTACCTGACTGTGTAGGCGACGGTGACGGAGCAGCAGTAGTGGAAGCAGTCAGCGAGGCAGCGGTGCCTGTCGAGGAAGAGCCTGAGGAAGAGCCCGAGGAAGCCAGCAGGCGCTTGAGCCGCACAATGTCCAGATCAGTGAGTGACGAGGTCGGTGAAGGCGTACGACCCACTGTAGAGGAGCGACCCAAGTCACGCTCCTTCTTGAAACAGGTGGACACGAGGTGACCTGGCTTCTTGCAGTAGTCACAGAACATGCGAGGTCGGCCCGCTCCTGCAGGGCGCCCGCCCAACGACACAGAAGCTCGGGCAGCAAGCACAGTGGGAGTCACAAGCAAACCGGCAGAACGGAGGCGTGTCTCCTCAGCTCGAACCTCTGCCAGCACGTCTGATATAGGAACACGTCGACCACGGGCAAGCAAGTGTGCACGCCGAGGCTCAAACTCGGAACGCAGGCGAGACAAGAACTCATGGACACGCTGAAACTCCAAGTCTGACCTCACTGTCTGGCAGCATCGACAAGTACCGCAAACAACAGTCCTCAGAGAGTCAAGCTGACGCCAGATGGCAGAGCACTGTGTGTAGAACTCATCAACAGTAGAGTCACCCTGCTGAAGATCATGCTCCTGACGCACCACAGACAGGTACAGAGCATCACCAGAGGGCTGATAGCGCTGACAAAGATAAGTCCACATCGCAGCAGTAGTGCCCAATCCCATAAACTCATAAGCAAACTGAGGTAGAACACTAGCAGTGAGGACAGCAGCAGCACGAGCATCATCATTGCACCACTGAGTGTAAACAGACAGAGCATCCCGATAAATAGAGAGAGACTCCGAGTAATTCGATACCTGCTGGTCATAGGCTTCAACTGCAAGATCATCAGCATCCTTGGCGGCAGCACGATCAGCCTCAGAAGCATCAGCGGCAAGAGCAGGTGGCACCGGTGGAGTAGGAGCCACAGGAGCAACGGGGCACGGCGGACAGGAGACCTCGCCAGAGAGAACGCCCCACAACAGGAGGCCGCGCATGTGGATGCGCATAAAGCCCACAAACTCGGCGTAGTTGGTGCCATCAAAGATCACGGAGCACCGAGGAACAGCAACATAGCCCGAAGAGGACATCGCGGGCTCTCTGATTTTTTTTTTCCTGATTTTTTTTTTTTTGAAGTCAACACTGATGAGAGAGAATGTAGATCAAGCTCGTGTGCTCACCTGCCCGAGCTCGTGCCCGAGCTTGCTTGCAGATGATGGAGACGAAGACTGGGCAGGAGAGTAGGAGACGACCGTGAAGGGCGGCGGCCTTGACCACGGCGGCCGGCGGCGGCCGGCGGTGGCTGGAGGTCGGCGGCCGGCGACGAGCGGCCGACGAGGACCGAGCTCGCGGAAAGCAGCCGCGGTGGGCAACGGCCGGAGGCGGCGTGGAGGAGCAGCGGCCGGTGGCGGCCGGCGACGGGACCGAGCTCGCGGGTGCGGCCGGTGAAGGGCGGAGCAGTGGCCGGTGAAGGGCGACCGGAGAAGGGCGGCCGACGAGGACCGACGAGGATCGAGCTCGCGGGTGCGGCTCCGGCGGCTGCAGGCCGTTTGGGAACGGCGGCGGCCGGGTGCAGCTCCGGCGACAGCAGGACGGCGGCGGCCGGACGGCGGCAGGCCAGACAAGGACGGCGGCGGCCGGAAACGGCGGCAGGCCGGAACGACGGGAGTTGCTACGTGCAGGGGAGAGAGCTAACCTTGAGCTCTGATACCATGTCAGGAAATGAGCAACTATATTTCCAGGGGGCCAGAGGCCAGTACTTATACATGTGTGTGATGAACAGTAAACTATACACATCTAACAGGAAGATCGTTACACTGCTACTATGGAGTGAATCTGACCGGTGAATATTTTCTCTATGCACAGACCTGTCCTCCAGAGGTCTGAATGGTGATATATCATCATCTTTCTCTAATCTCAAAGCTGTCCAATACTTGTATGTCTTGAGTTATGGATCTTTTTTAGTAGTATCCATTGCAGTTTTGTGTGAGAAATGATATCGAAATGTGCCATAACTCGCAGGAATCTATCAACCAATAACTTGGTAGGATCAATTCCAGATGCACTTTCACAATTAACTTCAATGACAGTCCTGTAAGTCCGGCACCTTTTATTAAAATCTAATCGTTACCGTAAATTCAATATAGTCAGGTTAATAGTGGTAGTATATTTTTCAACAGAGATTTGTCAGGTAACCAGCTCAGTGGACCCATCCCCTCCGGACTTCTCAGAAGAGTCCAAGATGGTTCTTTGATTCTAAGGTGTTCTTCCCCGTTTGATTCCACTATATGTAACGTGACCACGTGATTGTTCAAGAATTTCATTTAGTATTTTTTCCCACATTTTGTTAGATATGACAACGATCGAGACCTTTGCACTAACGGCAATTCATGCCAGCCTTTTAAAAGGAAGAGCAGGCTGGCCATGTACATTGCTATCCCTGCGGGTGTGATGGTGGTGATAACTGTGGTAGCACTACTTTGTTGCTTTATAAGAGGAAAGAAACAAGGTAAGGCATCGGTAAGAGCACAACAACTGACTGAACCTTTCCGCAATCAATGAACCCTAGTAATTCCTAGTTGTAAATTTTTTAGACTAGCCACAATGGTGGTATCATAGGTGGTATCATGCATGCCATGTTGGCGAAAAGCTGACGTGGCACTGCAATTAATGATGAGAGAGGTGATAGTGGTATCATAGGTAGATACCGTAACATAACGGATTCCAATGCAATATGAGTCTATAACCTAATTAATGTTGTATTATATGATACCATACATATGTTACTACCCATTGTGGAGGTAGTAACATAGACTAGTATCATATGCATGATACTAGTATATGATACTCCCCATTGTGACTAGTCTTACCTATGAAGGATCAATGAACAACTCCGTGAAGCCGCAAAACGAGATGACAACCAGCTATGCGTCTGGAAGCGAAGTCTACGGGGACAATTCATTGGGACTTGAAAATCGCCTGTTCACTTGCGAGGAGCTCGAGATAATAACAAACAACTTCAAGCAAGTGCTCGGCCAGGGAGGGTTTGGAAAAGTCTACAACGGTTTCTTGGAGGATGGTACCCAGGTTGCGGTGAAGGTGCGGTCGGATTCTTCCGGTCAAGGCTTCAGGGAGTTCCAATCAGAGGTAAAATTTCCTTCTTTGACTACACTTGATGTCTTAGAGTTGAAGTTTGTGTCGAGAAATTTCAGAGTGAAATTTGAAAAGTTACGGACACTTGTCCAGGCTAAGATCTTGACCCGTATTCACCACAAGAATCTTGTCTCTATGATTGGCTACTGCAAAGATGGCGAGTACATGGCACTTGTCTATGAGTACATGTCAGAAGGAACCCTAGAAGAACATATTAAAGGTGTGTAAGTTTTCACCTGTTTCACGTCTGATTTTAGTGTTTCATGGGAATAAAACTGAGAAAATGTTGACCAATTCATAGGAAGCCGATGCCATGAAGGATGTTTGCCCTGGAAACAAAGACTCCGAATCGCACTTGAATCCGCACAAGGTACATACACATTTCAATGCACAGTCTGGTGTTGCTAAATGTTTGATGTTTCCAGGAACATGAGCAGTTGAGCACTGGTTTGGTGATCTGCAGGGCTAGAGTATTTGCACAAGGGGTGCAACCCGCCTCTAATTCATAGGGATGTGAAGACCGCCAACATCCTCTTGAATACGAGGATGGAGGCCAAGATTTCTGACTTCGGCTTGTCCAAGGCCTTCAATAGCGATAGCGACCATGTGTCCACGAACACAGTCGTCGGCACGGCCGGGTACCTCGATCCTGAGTACCATGCGACAATGCAGCTGACGGCCAAAAGCGATGTGTACAGCTTTGGTGTCGTGCTTTTAGAGCTGGTTACAGGGAAGCCTGCCATAGTGCGGGAGGCAGAACCTATCGGCATCATTCAGTGGGCACGACAACGGATGGCGCGTGGCAACATCGAAAGCGTGGTTGATGTCCGCATGGGTGGCGTTTACGATGTCAACAGCGTTTGGAAGGTGGTGGAAATCGCGCTCAAGTGCACCGAGCATGCGCCGCTGCAACGGCCGACCATGAGTAAGGTGGTGGTGCAGCTGCAAGAGTGCATCGAGCTAGAGGAGGGCCATGTCGTTGAAGACGCGAACAACGGCTTCTATAGCGGCGGCAGCAGTGACTACCGAAATTTGAGCTACGATTACGATGCGTCCATCTCCGATCAGTCAACCAATATGAACCAGAATAGCACTCCCTTTCAAATGGAGCACAATGCTAAGAGGGTGGCTGCAATGCCCACAGGTCCTGCTGCACGTTGAAGACTCATGGGTTTTGCTGGGAATCTTGTGTAAATGCAGCTCGATATACTACATACGTATTTTAATCCTTGAAGGGATAGCGATGTGATATTGTAACATGTTGCTTTACAGAAGTGAGTGCAAATTTACATTATATACACGTAAACAAGTATGAATTTTTAGTTTTGGAAGTAGGACCTGGAAGTCGATGTGTAAGTGTTTGTAGAGTAGGCCAGTCCACATTGTTTTGCCACATTTGAGTTATTGATGGAACTACATCTCCCACTGAAATAATATTCCGACTTAATTGGTTGGTTGGTTCTTGGATCAAACCTTGGATTTGATCACAATTACCCTCCTAATTATCTATCTGCGAAAAAGCAAAAGAATTGTGTTTTGGTACATTGATAAAAAAAAGAGATATTTCCAAGCTCTACAAAGAGCGAACACCACCATACAACACAAACCGTGAGAACTACACGGCCACAACGATTAACATACGAATGATGGTTGCCGCTGCGTAGCCAACAAACGAGGCATTGACCAAATCCTCTAAAGTAGGCTTGCAATCCTTGGATGCAAATTGCCGAAGACGACCATGTTTCCATGCCTCCATATCCCAACACCATGATCTAGTGAAGATAAATCAACGTGAGCACCAAGCCAACAAGGGTTAAGCGTCCAACATTGCGCATCATGGGAGATTATGAGTAGGGAGCCAGTCTACAAAAGTATCCACTAGTGGCTACAACACTTCAGTTGACAACCGAAGCCACTTCTAAGGCTTCCTCCTCTGTACATGCAATGGTGGAAACCAAGCACTTGGCGAAGCTGGTGTATAGTCTTGCATCGCCGAGACTGTAATAATGTTCAAGATCACGTGCACCTCCGTCCCATCGGGTGGAAGAAAATGACTACATTGTCCGCGTAGAGAGAGACTGAGGTCATTAGCTCCTAGGGTGTGAGTTGCTTTAGCATCCCCACCTCCTTGGCCATGATCAACAACCGTTTATCGTGGTTATCCCCAATATGAACAACATCAGTATCCAGCGACAAGTGGTCTCCCTATATCATGCCCCATAGGTGCCAAACCAGGGGGAGGCTGGCTCGCCATTGTGCATAGCTTTAGTGCTCCCCGTGGATAGAATGATGAGAACCCATTCCCTAGGGCACCGAGTCAAAAATGTAGGTTATCGAGGTTAAGCATGACTTGCGGCCATTTCAACATGTGAGTCGGTGAGTAGTGATGTTAAACCTATCATAAAGCTTTTGAATGGTAGTAAAAGTCTATTTTTATTTTGATAGGAAGAAGTTATCATGTATATGCATCACTTCTCATCTACCAAAGCTCCTAGTCTAGATCTAGCCTCGAAGTCATGGGTTTCTCCACAAACTTAGCGAAGTTGTGGATCAGGCTGATCAAGCGATAGTCCACAAGGGTGGTCGCATCACTATCCTTAGGCGACGCAATTAGCAGTACCTGGCTCAGGCCCTAGAATCCGGGTTCACACAGCGAGTTCAACTTACGGAAATCGTCCATGATGTACCGCTTCACCATTCCAACAACACTAGAGGAATTCCCCGGCAAAGCCATTCAAACTCGACACCTTGCCATGCTGTAGGCACCTCACCACATCCCAAACCTCTTCCCCCGAGAAGGGGTGTCGAGGTCCGACAAGTACTGGGAACGCCTATCGAGGGAGGATACGCAATGGCCCCATGGTCATATATGAATGGCCCATTGACCTAGAGGCTATGGATCATGTTCTTCTACCTTAAGTAGGATGCATGCTAGTGAAAAAAGGTTGTGTCCATGTCCCCCTAAGCCACCTAGGCAACTATTGCTCGATGTCAGGTAATAGTGAGTGAGGCCAAACCAAGGAGCTGTGACTGGGGGCGTGCGCTGACAGCACACACCACCACACACCAGCTACATGTGGCGTGTTTTCACTTGACAAGCCACCGATGCAAGATGCCAGGTGGCGTGCCACTAACACGACACGCCACCGATACTTTTCTCCCCGAGTGGGCAGACGGGTCACACCTACTAGTGGTGTATCGTCACTCCTATCCACACGCCCTGGTGCAGGAACAACACTAGCGTCCGCGGATCTGGCACGAGCCTTCTATTATTAGTGTGTTCCAAGTGTGTTCCATCTGGAACTCGAGAAAGAGAAAGGACGAAAAATCTATGGAAAGATATTTAAAAAACTCTTTGGCCACTATCATGTGTCGATGTCGCCTATGCGTCAACCGCGTCGTGGCCCTCTCATCGTCTGTTTGTCGAGCTTTTCTTTCCCATATCCTGAGTGTTTTTGATACTCGAAAAAAAGATGGAGCTATCAAATATTTCTTTTCTTCCCTTTTCTTTGTTGAGGGCAATTGTTGCCGAGTTTCGAGCCTGGCATTGACCAGAGGTGGAACTAGGATTATAACATGGGTGTGTGTGTGTGTGTGGGTATGAGAAAAATATCACAATATATCAAGTGCCAATGCAGCATCTACATACAAAATAAACGCAAGAAAATTGATTCTATTAGTAAACAATTTTTTATTACTGTTTGTCTTTTTCTTTATCCTTTAGACAGAGGAACAGAGCAAAGTTAAAAGAATTAGACAACTAAGCATGGTAAATAAACTGCCTTATATGCAAATTAACAAGTATAACTAGTAGGCTAGTAGGTTGTATATGCTTGTCTTGCTCAAAATTGTGTGCTTCATCACGTAAAATGGGGTATAAGTTAATACGTACATGATCCACGTCTCGGCGGAATGAGATCTGTGGCAGCCGGCGGGCAGGACTTCATGATCAACAGAGGGTGGGATGGGATAGCACCGCACCCAGCACCCAGCGTCCATCCTGGTTTCCTGACTTCTGAGTTCTGCCGATGGCAAGGGGGCAAGATCGGCGACAGTCGGCGGCTGGCGCCCTAGCAGCTAGGAGTTCGATCTGAAATCTGATTGTTGGCGAGGGGGAACACCTCTGGGACACAATGGGCTAATTAAGTTTGTATAAATGGGCTGGTGGGCTTCCGTTCTTCTACATTTTTCCATCCGCACGTCCATGCTACAGCCTACAGGCCTTATCTAGAGATTAGTCAAACTCTAATTCTACGGCTATTTGCTCTTCTCAATACCCTATCCTCAAAAAAAAAAAAAAAAAGCTCTTCTCAATACCCCTAAAAAACTATGCTAAAAAAACTACTACCTCCGATCCATATTAGTGGGCACAACTTTGTCTAGATACACATGTATCTAGTCTAAATACTTAACTAGATACATATGAATTTAGACAAAGCTATGCCCACTAATATGGATCGGAGGGAGTACGACTATTAGCACATGCAGTAGTACACATTCCGGTAGTGAGCAGCAGCAGTTTCCTCAAGGACGACATGCTCCAGTAAATTTGATGCAACTTGCTCTAAAACTCGGCGACTAACGTGCATGGGCACGATCGCGAAGAAATATTTCTCTCACACACAGCGGCACGTACGAGTTTTTCCCTTCATTCTTTTCACAGCGGCGCAGCTTCTTGTCCACAAATTTCGCGGAATCAAACATCATGAAGGTAAAAGAAACGAGCTCCTACAATCGCGGATAGGAAAAGGTCAAAGATTTCAAGCTCGCTACCGATCGGGGCGCCCAGCGAGGCGTTTGACTGACTCCTATGCATGGAAGTTAACCCATCGCCCATGTGATCTTTCCCAGCTAGCTGGGTAAGAACTGCTCCTACATACTAGTAGATTTGTTTTTTGTATATATATAGCTGCTGCTAACCATACATACAAGTAATGTGTTAAGTGCAGCTGCTGGTACAAACCCGATGGAAGGGCCATTATCGCTGAGAGCAAGAGCAATGGCGGCTCGGTGGATGTCGAACACCGGGGGTCATGTACAACGGTAATGCTGAGAGGATCACTACGTGTTAGAGTTCGCCCGACCTTAAATTTTTTCCATCCTCCGCCACTGCCTCAACAGGTGGCCCGTCTTCGACCTCCACCTGGGTGTCAACTATTGGCAGACCGTTAACATCTCGGAAAGCGATATGCCGGTGATCGCCGAGGTCATCACCGTCATCTCCGGCGACTCTGTGCAGGTGTGCCTCGTGAACACCGGCTCCGGGACGCCTTTCATCTCCAGCCTCGAAATCAGGCCGCTCAAGAACAAGCTCTACCCGCAAGCGGACGCGTCCCAGGCGCTGGTTCTCTCCGGCAGGGCCAACGTTGGTCACGCTAGTAAACCCTTAAGGTAATCATGCACATGCGCATAGCATATATGATATACTTTGTGCTGATGGATGCTGAGCGATTAATTTGCCAATTGATCGATCAGGTACCCGACGACCCGCATGACCGTATATGGATCCCGTTGATATTTTCGCCCATGTGGTCGGCGATCTCAACGACCAACAAGGTGCAGAACAGCGTAACGGACTTCTTCGAGGCGCCGTCCGCCGTGATGCAGACTGCTATCACGCCCACTACCTCCTCCAGCCCCATCCATTTCACCTGGGATGCAGAGCCCAGCTCCAAAATTCCAGTGCCCGGGTACGTATAGCTGTTCGGCCGACCTTCAATTTCCATCGAGTTTCAAAATGCCTTTGTTATCAAAATATTACTCTCTCCGTTTGAAAAAGTATGTCTTACATATATCCAAATTCGAATGTATGTGTACATTAAAACATATCTACATACATTCGAATCTAAACAAATACAAGACATTTTTTTCCGGACGGAGAGAGTAGTAGAAGTAAGGAAACGTAGGCTCATAGATAGATTAACTAAGAAGAGACAGGATCGAGATGACGGCTAATCAGACAATACAGCTCATTCCAGTACTATATACATGTAGGTACGTCTTCATGCTGTACATGGCAGAGCTGCAACTCCTTCCTAGCAACGCCGTCCGCCAGGTCGACGTCAAGCTCAACGGCAAGCTCTGGACCAACACCACAACGATCTTCCTCAACTACCTCGAGACGACTGTCGTCTACAATAGTAAACCTGATTACGCCTCCCACCAATACAACATCTCATTGGAGGCCACAACAAACTCGACGCTTCCGCCGATTTTGAACGCCATTGAGGTATTCTCGGTCGTCCCCACCACCGGCATAGCCACCGCAGCTGACGAAGGTAAGCAGTTAATTATATGCATGTGTTTCCTTTGTAATAACTCATATTTAACGATAAAATAAAAGGCTGCATGCATCACTCAATGGAGAGGTCAGGACTATATATTTTCCTTTAAAAAAAAGAAAAATATGCATGTGGACACAAGTCAGTAAGAAATCATATTTGAACAGATTTATGATAATACACCCCTGAGTATAATTGGTTCCTTTATGTATTGCTACCGAGAAATGCAGTTTCTGCCATCACCGCCATCAGAGACAAGTACCGGGTGAAAAAGAACTGGATGGGCGATCCGTGCGCGCCCGAGAATTTCACCTGGAATGGATTGCGTTGTAACTATGTTGTTTCTCGCCCACCAACTATCACAAGCTTGTGAGTTTTTTGTGTAAAACTTTTTTTCTTCGGTAAAAACTAGTACTGTATTAGTAGCACTCTCTAGATTCATCTCATCCTGATCTGCTGTATGAACACACTGCAGGAATTTATCTTTCAGTGATCTGAGTGGCAACATGTCATCTTCCTTTGCAACTCTCAAAGGTCTACAGTATCTGTAAGGATGCTATCGTGATACCTATGTTCCACACTGCATGATAATTTTTATAGAAGTCAAGTAACAATTTCTTTATCGGGGACCTTGTTAATTGGCAGGGATTTGTCACACAACAATCTAACGTGCCCTATTCTTGATACACTTTCTCAAATGTCGTCGCTCACACTTCTGTAAGTAATCTAAGATGTCGGGAATTTTAAATACACACGTTACTGAATTTGACATGGACAACTAATTTGTTTTCTTTCAGTGATTTGACAGGAAATCAGTTCAGCGGATCAATTCCTTCTGGGCTCCTGAAAAGAACTCAAGATGAATCCCTTACACTTAGGTTTGTACTTGTACTCTAGTTCAGAATTTTCCAATCTAAGGTTTCATTTTTTATTTAAAGAACATCTTAAATATCGTACTTGATCATCAGTATCATTTACTCATTTCTTCTTCTTCTTTTCACAGATATGGTGATAATCCAAAGCTCTGCAACAACGGAAACTCCTGTTAGCCTCCAAAAAAGAAGACCCGCTCTATGGTTGCTGTCTATGTTGTTGTTCCCGTATTTGCAGTACTGGTGGCAGTGTTTCTATCAGTCCTACTCTTTTGCTTGCGAAGGAGAAAGCAAG
Organism: Poa pratensis; assembly: GCA_947311845.1. Taxonomy (NCBI): domain Eukaryota; kingdom Viridiplantae; phylum Streptophyta; class Magnoliopsida; order Poales; family Poaceae; genus Poa; species Poa pratensis. The sequence goes on from CAMZMU010000036.1 coordinate 79,721,242, forward strand.
GTGAGGCATCATTCTGAAATACATAACTTTGGGCTCCGAGTGCAAGTGCGGGGTGATTAACTAATGGGGAATGAGTTTGTTCACTGTCTTTGCACTCTAAAGGAACAATAATCAATAGCGTCAGGCCGCAGAATGAGGCAATTACGGTGCACACTCAGGACAGCAATGGACACACCTCACTGAAAATTGAAAATCGCCAGTTCACGTACGCTGAACTAAAGGCCATAACGAACAACTTCCAACGAGTAATCGGTCGAGGAGGGTTTGGGAATGTCTATGACGGATTCTTGGAGGATGGCACCCAAGTTGCTGTCAAACTGCGGTCTGAGTCTTCAGACCAAGGTGTACAAGAATTTCTTACAGAGGTGAGAATTACCAAGGAGTTAGGACAGATCAAGTGTAACAAGTGTTGTTATTGATTTAGTTTCGCAATGCATATATCGTTTTTGGTTCAGGCCCAGACCTTGGCGAAGATTCATCACAAGAATCTTGTATCCTTGATTGGCTACTGCAAGGATAGAGAGTACATGGCTCTTGTGTATGAAAGGCTTGAGGCTTTTCAAAACATAAATGATGTATAAGCGATAATTCTGACAAAAATATATACCGGTGGATGCTAATATACTATCTATCTACCCGCAAAAAATAATATACTATCCATCCGATGATCTTTTGCAGGGAGAAGAAACAATACCAGATTATTAACCTGGAGACAAAGACTTCGTATCGCGCTGGAATCTGGGCAGGGTGAGCTTTAAAACCTTTTTTTAGCACACTTAACTATCGGGGATCAAAAGGTTATGTCGAGCATGACGTGTGATGTGGATGTAGGCCTTGAATATCTACACAAGGGATGCAACCCGCCCCTCATTCATAGGGACGTGAAGACGTCCAATATCCTGCTGAATGCAAACCTGGAGGCCAAGATCGCTGATTTTGGCCTGCTCAAGGCTTTCAATTGTGATGGTGATACCCATGTATCCACTGCCAGGGTGGTTGGCACTCCTAGATATAGAATTGCTACACTAGCCATCTAGACCAAAAGTCCGAACTGATGGAAAGGGGCTAGGCAATATATTTATATTCAACACTAGATACCTAGCTCCTGAGTAAGTAGTGTGCATTGTTGCAAATTCTTTTCGATTTTATGCTCTATAAATATCTTGTAGATTATTAAAAGTTGGAGAATGTATGTATTTAGTTCAATAGTGGTATTATCATATCATTCACGCGTATTAATAGAATGTATGGTCTGCCATTTTTATCCCAGGGTTGATCAAAATTAAGAACTTAGTCCCTTAAATTTGAAAAGTGACATGTAACTTAGCAATTTTAGGACATACTTGATACTTGGGATTTCATTTTTAAGAATATTACTTTGACTAAAATCATGAAAATTTATAAAAACATTCATGTGAATTAAAGGTTTCCTACATACCTTTTCTTGTTTAATGTTGGCTCACCGATGCATTTCATACATTTCTAGGTACCTAGCAACATTTCAGGTGACCAACAAGAGTGATGTGTATAGCTCCGGTGTAGTTTTGTTGGAGATAGTCACAGGACAGCCACCCACGATGAACGCCCCAGAACGTACGAGCATCGTCCAATGGGTGCGAGAATGCCTTTCCCGTGGAAACATCGAGAGCGTTGTGGCGCGCATGTGCGGCAATCATGATATTAATAGTGTATGGAAAGTTGCAGACATCGCACTCAAGTGCACCTCCCAGGCTCCAGAACAGCGGCCCACGATGATAGACGTGGTGTCACAACTGCATGAGTGTCTTGAACTCGAGGTTGCGCGGGTAGACACAAATGCTGATTTTTACACGGCCACGGGTGGAGGCAACCCGAACGGCCATAGTGGGCATGGTTCTGACATGTCCAATGACGTGAGCCAAGGCAACACTACATTCGAGATGGAGCATTTGCAGAGAGTACCGACAATGTCTACTGGTCCAGCTGTGAGGTGAGGTGAGGAGAGGAGTAATACAATGAGTTGCTACAACTTGTTCATCATGTTAAATGGTAGTAAACTAGTGTTTGATGATGTTTATTTTACTTGAGATTTCAAATATTAAGCAGTCAAGGTTTACCCAAGATTTTCACCATTGTCGCGCATTTATATGAAAAAAGCAATGTAAGAGCAAACATGCTATCCATGTAATCCCGAAAGCCGCCGAAATATGATGTCGCACCCGAGACGAAACAGGTTTCCATCAAAGACTCTCAGTGTTTCCTTCGACAATGTGCCCTCACTCCGACCACACACATTGTGGGACTTCGCACGATGCGGTCCCCGACCCATATTTATCGTGGCTTAAACGGATTTATCTAACGCTAAAACACGTCTATATACCTCGTTTTAACAATAATAAATACGGGACATAGTGAGTAAGATAAATCGACTTCCTGTCACTAACTATTTGGCACGCCCTCACACCATTTGGCCCATGTGGTTGTTTAGAATCACTCTGGTGCACGTCATACGATACACAACGGCAAATCGTATTCTACGCTCATTGCACATGTTAGCACAGAAAAGTGTATCCCTCATGTAAAGCGATCGGAATAAGTGGGCCAGCCCTGGTACGGTGTTTCTTTCCGATTTTGGGAAGTTTCTAGTAGCTTCTGGCCGATTTTGCTTCTTCTTTATTTTCTTCTTGTTTTTTTGGCGGTTTTATATAGTTCGGTTGAAAGACCGAGATGTCGCCTAGAGGGGGTGGGGGAAGTGAATAGGCGTTTTAAAAATCTATATATTACGCATTTGACTTGAAAGAATGCAGAAATAAACTATCGTTTACTTTTCAATCGCAAATCCTAAATATGTTATGCTCAACTAAGTGCACCAACAATTTAAGCTAAACAAGATGAGCACAAGAGATATACCACAACTGATAAACTAGATATATAACTTCAAGTACGAAGGCTATTACAAGAAAGTAAACACGGGTATAGAAATAACCGAGACACGTGAAGACAACGATGTATCCTGATGTTCCCATCCATGAAAAAAAGGTAGTCACCTTTGGAGAGGTGCGGGATACCGCGGCGGACACCCGTACGCCATGAAGGCTCATCTTCTTCTCCAAGCCCGCACGCTAAGTAAGGGACCTTTTCCTTATGGTTAACTTTTCCTCTACTCCGGAGATGACAAAGCTCCACAACCACTTCACAATCCCGACGAAGGAGAGGACCAGGGGCTCTTCAGAATCTTCCATGAAGACTTCACCACGGTCACAACCACCAAACCATTTAGGAGGTCACCCTCCAAGAGTAACAAGTGATGAAGTAGTTTTTAATGGGATGTCGTGTTCGAACTCAGGGAATAAACTACGAGTAATTGTGTTTGCTTCACAGCTAGATCAATTAAAGGTGATGGTTTTAACAAGTAAAAGTAGATGTGTTTTTGTGTTTTTCCTTATTAAGACTGACAAAACCTGACAGTGAACAGTAGCAGAGGAGATTCAGATATAGATCACACGATAACACATGGATGATTCACTAAAAAACATCACTGGATAAACAAACAAACAGATCAACACATGAACTGAACATAAACAGACATCCACAAGATGGATCACTAAACAATTCGATACACAGGTTGCTATTACTGAACTTAACACTGACAGATGAACAACAGACAAGGTTCAGACAGAGAATTCGAGCAGAACAGAGAAAGGGATCGAGTGGATGTTTCTTCCTTGGGCTTGATGGAGAGCTTGTTCTTGAGTGTTTTTGGGTCTTGACGATGATCACAGCAACAGGAGGTGGAGAGGAAGAACTTGGAGCAACAGTTGAGGCAGAGGAGAAGATGATCTTGCTCTACTTTCTTCAGTCACGAGTTGGTCACCAATCTTCTTGGTGATGAAGTTCTTGAGCCATGTTCTTCTTATGTTCTTTGTCCTCCCTGGTGGTTGTTGCGATTTGGTGGAGATGTGTGTGATGGATGTAAAGCTTCCTCCTCAGCTCTAGCTTTATGCAGGCAGGTCAACCACCTTGACAATGACAGCAGCAAAGGTGGTGGCATGGCTTTTTTGCTTTTCTGCTTTTATCCATCAGCTTCTTTTCTTCTCCCACAAGTTGGTCCACATGACTTCACTTCCTTTTTCCTTTTAGTCCTTGGTTGATGATCAAATGTAGATGTTTTGGATGCCTTTTCGCATTGTTCTGCAGTAAGACAGTGAAAGTATATGAAATGTCCATTTTGACCAGAATTTGGTGTCAGACAAGGATTTTGCTATGAATTTGGGGTAAAAGTGAATGTAAATGGTTTAAACATGGAGTATAAAATATATAAATCTCATGCATATCAACAAGCACATGAAGTCTCACTCGAACTAATCGAACCCGAGAGCTCAAAAACTATGCAATAAATGCAAAGTAAGAACACAAGAGGTGCTCAAATCCTTCTCTCTCAAATTTCAACAAAGCAACAAGTGGTAGCAAGGAATAGGAGAAGAAAAACAAAGGAGAAGGTAAACCAATGACTCCAAGATCTAGATCCAAAGGGGTTCCACTCACTTAGAGGAGGATTGATTGCTGGAGTGGTAGATCCAGATTTCCTCTATCTTTTACTCAAAAAGATGCAAAAACCATAGCAGGGATGGACATGAAGCAAGATTTTGTCAATGACAACAAGGAGGTGAGAGGAGGTGAAAAGGCCCAGAAAACCGTTGGGGGAGAAGGCCCCTTTTATAGGAAACGCAAAATCATCCTGTTACGCTTAAACAAGGGCCCGTTGGTTAACGGTAGATTCACGATCGGTTAAACCGGTCACGGTCGGTCTAACAGAAGGCCATATCGATCAAAAGGCCGGTTCACTGTTGGTTCGGTTTGCAGTCGGTCAAACCTTAGGAATCGGTCCGGGGGCGGTCAAACCGGCCACGGTCGGTTGGCCGGCCGGTCAACCAACGCTGGAACCAACACATATCTGATGCCATGAAAATAACGATATCTTTTTGCATATGGAATTCGTTTTCGATGAACTTGGGCTTGTTTTGAAGCTAACAACAAGATCTATCTCCTCATGCAGAGAAACACCAAATAAAAGCAATGTAGGATAGAATCAAAAGGGGAGAGGTTTAACCGCTCTAAAAATGAAGAACCAGTAAAACCTCCAACACCAAACAACTCAATAAGTTATTGAAACAAAATCCGTTTTTGGTAAACTCTAGCTTGTCATGAAGATGACAGCAAGTTCTAAAGCTCAACCATAGAAAATCGAAATCAGAACCAAGAAAGATGGTGTCAAAAATGTAATGGTTTGAGCTCTTTACGGACGATGCGAACAAGCTACTACTAACCCGAGAACCTCCCTTTATAGTACGACCTATAATCCGGTCTCTCAACAACCACCTTGAGACTGGAAAAATAGAAAACCTATCAAGGTTATACCTTTGCCTTGTGCATTCCACTTGCGTTAGATGATGACAATCATGCCCGCCTCAAGATGGAACATCTTTCTTCATTTTATTTGGCTGGTGAAGACTTGCAAATTGCTCCCCCATACTCCATAATGTGAAAGCCTCATATAGGAATATTTTCACATGTCCATTACACCAAAATGGAAGCCAATATTCAATCATGTGAGATCTTTGAGATGCTCATCTTGAACTTTCACTTCTCAACCTTAATGATGATGAACACTTGATGTCATCCTCTCATGGACTACACGAAAACTTCCTTTTGATGCAATCCCATGTAAAGATACCTAACCACATATAAGAATACCAAACACATATATCATGGGTTAGTCACAAAGCACAACCAGCAATTGCTTACCGTACCACAAGATCAGTTGATCCCACTTGGTACACCATATATGCTTTGTGAGTAGATCAATTTAAATCCAATCTTTATACTTTGTCTTGATCAATCTCGTATATTTTCTTCTAACTTCATGATTATGGTGTCTTGAATACAATCATGAACTCAAACAATCTTCATGCTACAAGACACACTTGCCAAAGACTCAACTCTCACATGACCATTCTTCAGATCACACATTGAACACCACTTTGGCCATCACTTAATCTTCTTCATTCTCTGTCACAATATCTTGAGATTACACAATGAATTTTTCACTTTCTTGCATGCTCAAATCCTTGCTCAGCTAGGGCTTAACTATGAGTCCATCATGACCTCGACTTAGATCCATATGTTGAATTATTCTCTTAAAATCAAACACTCAAGATCTTGATCCTTCATAGTTTAACACATAAGTTTGAACTATATCTTTATCTTCATGTAATCCAACTTTGAATCCAACACATGGACTTCATATCATTATGTATGGAAAAGCCCTTAAAATATAACTCAATAAAACCATTAGTACATTTGGATTGTCACTAATTACGAAAACCACACCTAGGGGCTCCATGAACTTTGATCGGTTTTTCTAACATGCCTTTTCTCTTGGCTCACGAACATGTTTCTTTTACATGAACATTATTTCAAATTCATGAAGTATTTTTTTCAAATTGATGACCATTTTTAAAATTTCATGAACTTTTTTTGAGTTTTGGGACATCTTGTTCCTGAACAAATTTTCAAATTCCTGAACATTTTCCAATTAGCGAACAATTTAAAAATGTACAAATTTAAAAATGTTCATATTTGAAAATTTTCATGAATCATTTTCAAAATAATGAACTATTCTCAAATTCATGAACATTTTTGGTGAATGTTTTTGAAATTCGGGACATTTTAAATTCATGAACCATTTTCAGATCCATGAACCATTTTTTTATAGTTGTGACACTTTTTTTCAAATATGGTACTTTCGACTTCACAAAAATATGAAATTAAAAGATGAACTAAAAACAGTACAAAACGATGTTATTAGTACATAACTCGAATAGGAACGAGAACCGAACACGAATGCGAACCTGTAAATTATCCGAGCCAATAATAGGAGCTAGCGTAGCACGGGGTGTGCGCCTCGCTGGCGAGGGAATTTTTTCTTATGACCGACTTGCACAATGTTTACGACTCGGTCTTAAGCAACCTTTTTCCTTAAGACCTCTCCTTATTCCTACATTGGAGACGCCTAAGTGCAGGATAGGAGCTCTCATGGGTATCGCGATATGGAAAGAGTTCCCTTTCTCAAGAGAAACTTATGAGCGACAGCTCGACGCGTGGCGGGCGCGTAGATCACAACCAGGTTCGTTGATTTTGGTTCCGTAGGTAATACCTACAACACACATGGCCACAACACTTACAACGCAACATGTACCAGGAAGCTAGCTCTGAGGGGAAAAAAAGGTTTGGTCGCTCAAGCCACACAACGGCCCTTTTATCATGTCTGGTACGCATGTAAGCAGGCAGAAGTATAAACAAATCTTCTTTTTTCATGATGTATGCAGTTATAGTATAAAAACATAAAAACTCAAGTAAAAAAATCACGGGTGACGGAGCACAAGTACAAATAAAAACGGAGTACGTGCGTGCAGTTATACATAGGACCCGGAGTACATGTACATAGAAGGGCAGCATACATGTACACAGAAGTGCGGAGTACATGTATACAAAAGACGATGTACATAGTGCACAAAACAGTGAGTATAAGTACACATAAAACGGTATACAAAAATATGGAAGTATAAGCACACAAAAGACGGTGTACAAAGTACATAGAATTGGATGTACAGGCACATAGAAGACGATATACAGAGTACATAGAACAAGAAGACAAAGTACACATAACACGAAGTAGAAAGTACACATACACAAGGAGTACAAGTACATAGAAAACGGAGTTTTAAGTACAGAGAAGTAGGAATACAAAGTATACGGAACATGAAGTACAAACTACACATAACAGTGGGTACAAAAAAAGTTCGTCAAAATCTATCAATATGTGATCAAGTTTTAAATCTCGACGCAAGGAGCTCAAAAGTGAAAATGGTTCATAATTTGGATAAATAATTCTCAAAATATTTTGTTTTGAAACTTCGGTTTTGAATATAAAAGTGAAAAACTACACTCCACCTCCGGTATCCATTTCCCTCACATCTCCTCCCTGCTTTTATCTTGATTGTGACACTTGGCGGAAATACAAACAACCGCTACATCCACGCGAAAGAGAATGTAACACTTGCCATGACGGGAGCGAGCGTACGGCTGACATTTGCAAAGGTGTTATTTCTGGTGATTACCCACTCATACACAACATGCGCAACGTCAGTTCTCAATTCCATAGTTCAAAAAAAAAGTTCTCAGTTCCATGGTATTTAGACAGAGACCAGGCCCATCGAAAAGCATGATCGATGATGACACCAGGCCACCAAATGCCAGGTACGACAGCTAATTAGGTTACAAATCTCAGGCCAAGGTCAAGCCGTCCTGATCTCCATCTCCCGTAACGCAGGCCCGAGCCCGAACTCCCGAAGTGCAGCTGTGCATGAGTTAGACGCTAGTCCATACCAAAGGCGAGATCAATCGACGGTCGAACCACACACGAATTGATTGATGGATCCATGCCGGTCAAGGCGGAAAGGTCTGACCTTTTAGCGGGCGGGGGCCTTCCAAGCCGCGGTTGTTCGTTCCTCCTTGGGGAGGCGGTCCAGCTACAGCCTACAGGGACGGAGCACAGGGCGGCCGCAGGCGAGCCTGACAGGTATTGGATGCCGCCGTGCTCTCAAACTCACGGCGCATCTCTTGATCCGTTCTAGTCTTCTTCTGTGTTCTTTTTAGATTATAGCAAATATGCCCGTGCGTTGCTACGGCAATGTTTTTTTTTTTGAAAATCGTTGCCACAATCCAAATTGACCTAAAAAATAATTAAATCGCGTAAAATAATATGACTTTTTTACCCAGATGAGTGTCAAGTTGAGACGGCCATAAAATAGCTCGACTGGTAAAATTTATATGTTCATACGTTCTTATCTTTGTGATAATTTAATATTAATTTATCTGATACGACCTGTTGTATACATTGATGATAGATATACTAATTTCCTTCTCTATTTTAGCTTTTTTTTTGTTATGGCTGCATGTTTACATATTTTTGCCTATCTTGTGTGCATTTTCTTGTCTTCTTTGCTGACCCTAAATCTGCATATTTCTTTCTCCCTAGTGTACATTTCTTATACAAATGAGTTGAATCCTGTCCGTCGAGGTGCAGAAGCTATAGCAAGCCGGCTGGTTGATCGATCAGGCGACATGCACGTCATGGCTAGCTTGGCTATTACTACTTTCGTTAGCTTGCTAGGACTTGCTTCTCCCCGAAACACCAACCACTGATCCTTTACGACCCAGCAATTCCTACGAGCTCGGAGATCGAACACCACAACCACGGTTGGCTTCGTGTCTATGTCTGTCCACAATTCGATATCATCTAGTCCAATCAGCCAGCTGAAGTTCCCGTCAAAAAAAAAAAGCCAGCTGAAGTTGAGTATCTCCCAGATGAGCTCAGGGTTGAACAGCAGCATATTCTCCAGCGAGCAGCCGGCGTCGGCCACCGAGAGCGCCCCTTGGGCAACCCATACAACGACGTTTGGGTGGGGGGCATTTGTTGACATCTAGGCGTACTCGACGGTGGCACGCTGGCTGCTCTGCTTGCTCTCCTTGTCGCGCTGGATACTGATGGACTGAATCTTAGGGTCCACGGTGTCGCGGAGGTGCCAGAGGATGTCGGGGCAGCCGTCATCGCGGGTGTAAGGCAGGATGGCATCGGGGTAAACACGGCGGAGCAGGGTAGCAGATCATCTCGTGTACGCACAACCGCGCGTCCTGTGTCCTCTCAATCGTTCTGCCAAGGTCCGTTTCAACACCTAGCTCTGGCTTTTCAATCTCGTCGACTTTACTTATGTCCGAAGTGATTGTCGCCATTGTTCTCGCTTGATCGAGTTTGGAGCGCTCGATGTGGATACTTAGGCCTGATCGATCGATTTGATGCGGCGCAACAGATCGCTCCCGTATTTAAAGGATCAGAGAAGGAACAACCGTGATACTCGGGTCTGATCAGGATACTCGGCCGGTTTGGATTGGTCTCGTACCTGATAGGGCCACGATCTCTCTTGCCATACGAAACGAAAACCACGGAACTCCACACAGGAAAGAAAGGGCGACCGACGTAGCAAACAAAGGGAAAATACCGAACCGTTTTTCTGACTTACCGGTGGCGGGGTAATTATTTAAAACTTTACGGGTAATTTGTGTGACCTACCAAACCAAACGGCGGAAACCTTAGCGTTTTTATTATTAGGTATAGATTATATGCGCCTTTGCTTGCTGTTGGTTTGGATGGGTTAGCAATCTAGAGCGCCCATGGATGTGTTCGCGTTAGTCTCAAGTCTCAACATCATGCAAGTAGTATATATTCAGTTCATCGTTGAAAAAGTATATATTCAGTACATTCAGTCTTTTTTGTTTTTGCCAACAAAGCCAAGATCAATATTTACATTGCTGAATTGAGTCCGTTCAGCCACTGGCCTGGCCCCGTGCGACCCTGCGTGCTCCTCCTTTAAAAAACCCGATCTATTCATCAATAAATTCATTCCCTTATGTCAGGATATTTCAAATAATACACAATAAAACAATAAAGTTATAAGTACATTTTTGGAGATTGCCCTATCGCTGACCCGTCATGTACGTCGGGCGAGTCACGCGAACTCGACACTCACACCCTAAGAGCATCTCCAGTCGCGGCGCCCAAATGGCCGACCAAAGGGCGTCCGGACGTGCCATTTGGACGCCCGCGTTCCCCACTCGCGGCGCCCAAACTAAAAATTTAAATTTAAACTTCGGTGGATTTCATTCAAATTTGAGGAAAATTTACATAGATTTGAACGAAATTTTAAAAAACTTAAATCTACCCTAATCTAATGGCGCACGTGGCGGCGCCTGAAGGCGACGTAGGGGTGGCCGCCGCCGTCCTCCTCCTCCTTCACGCCGCCGCTGCTCCCTGCGCCGCCGCTGTTCCACGCGCTGTCGGTCCACGCGCCGCCGTCGTCCTCCTCCTTGACGCGGCTCGGTCCTGGGCCGTCGTCGACGGTGAGGTCGAAGAAGGGCGCGCCCTTCTCCTTGGCGGCCTCGCGCACCGACCAGGCGCAGGCCGCGGGGCAGTCGAGCGGCGGCACGTCGTTCATCGACGCGGCCTCGACGGCCGCCGCAGTGGCGTCGTCGTCCGTTGTCGGGGGAATACTTTCTGGTTAACCCGCGGCCCAGTGCGACTTAACTTACTCGCACGGATGAAGGCCCACTTGGGAACAAGCCCAATATTGAACCGCCATAAGGAGAAAGATCTAGAAGAAATCCCGGAGGACGTGAAGACCAAGTAGTCTCCGAGTAGGCCTCTGTGGATGTATTCCTTATGGGGGAAGTTTCCTTTTGTAACCTAGCGAGCCTCTGTGTATATAAAGAGGACTCGCAGGACTTAGAGCGGGTCAAGCTATCAAGCCCAAACCCTAGCTCATACGGCGAGTACCAGATCGGATCGCCTCCATTGTAACACCTCGATTATCATATCAATACCAATCTAGGGTAGGCAGGAAGTAGGTCTTTTACCTCACATTGAGGGGGCCGAACCTGGGTAAATCTGTGTTGATCTTTGTTCCTGCGATCCCAAGCTCGGAGATGCTTGACTCGCATAATCCCACACCTACGAAGTCATCTATGACACCTGACGTGACAAACCCACGACAGTTGGCGCCCACCGTGGGGCCTGCGGTCAAAGCGTCACGTTCCGCGCAGGATCCATGAAGGGAGCTGAAGATCTTGTTGTTGGCCGTATCATCACGGTCAATGGCACACCCCTCATCGACGATTCAAGCTGGGGGCCGGAAGCAGATTACTTGGAGACCGGCCACGTCATCCCCTTTGGATCCATCAACGTCTTCGTCGGCTTCATTGGCGGCGAGTCAGAGGATCCATCGCAACATGGCGACTCAGAAGAAGGAGTCGCGGTAACAGTGGACCAAGAAGAAGAATCTATCAACCACGAGTCGCTGCCTCTCGAAGACGAAGAAGGCCAATCCATTGAGTATGTCCTTGAGGAAAGGCTATGCGGAGGCCCTGTGGATAGTGGCTCGCCCTCTGTAGAAGATCGGCACGTGGAAGGGGTCTACAGGACCACAGAAGCAGACGAAGGGCTGGGCATGCCACCAGGCAGCTTAGCCCCCACACCGCCGGAAGCAGCAGAACAAGCCGCGCTAGACGCATCAGGAGTCGCGGCATCCGCTGCGATGACGCCAGGAGTCGCGGCCTCAGGAGTCGCAAACAGAGAGACCCACCTGGAGTCGCGCCTGCGGAATCAGGGTCAAGGGTAACCCCCAACGCAGCGGTCACGCCGCCACAGGGAAGCGTGTTGTTTACGCCAATATCTGCGGTTAACGCGGCTGCTAGGGTGACAGAATTGGAGGCTACCAGGATCGGGCTATATGATGAAGTCCAGAGAATCGCAGATGAGAGAGCCAGGCTGGCGCGTGAGGAACAGCGCCTCCAACAGGAGCAACTGCGACTCATCGAGGAAACCAATACTCTGCAAGGAATACAGGCCACCTTGCCACACAGACGCCACGCGAGTCGCCTGCAGCCAGGAACAGTAAACCCTATGGAGCTGTTCCAATCACCTACGCTGAACCAGCAATTGCGGTCCCGTCAGCCGCCACCAACACGATCCCATCAGTCGCCACCAACACGGCGCACCCGGTCGCATGGTCAGGGGTCGCACAACCTTCAGTCGCGGTACCCGCACGCATGGCACCATCTGCCATGGTTATGCGGTCCGCGGCCCCGTTAGCTGCGCCCGCGGTTCAAGCAATCGCTGTACCATCAATCGTACCAGCGGTTCCATCTTTCGCAGCACCAAGAGTAGCAGAGATACCTGGTCAAGGGCCATAGTACAGGCTAACAACAGGGCCATGATGCCCCCGCCATTGACGCAGCCAACCTTTGTTCAGCAATCGCCACAGCAGCCTCAAAGGTTCCACACGCCGCAAGGGCATTATGTTAGCCCAGTGGAGAATCTCTTTGCGGCCACAAACATCTTGGCCAGATTAGCGCCAGCAGGAAACACGCCAATGGACAGAGAGGCACGGCGCGCCATTGAGATGCTGAGCACAGCAGTAATACAGCAGGCGAATATGTCCGAACACGCAGGACGGCTGCACTCCACCCCTTACAATAGCAGAGCAACGGCGGAGAGAAGCATCCACGCGGAGTCGCCACACGTTGCGACCTCGAGTTCGGCTAGGCGACAAAGGGAAGATCAACCTGCGGCTCAAAATCAACCTCAGCAATTCAACCCATAGAGATTGTGCAGCCGCGCCGGCGGCTAATCCAATAGGAAGGCCAGCTTCGTCCAACCTATCGTCGCGACTCAAAGGCCCAGTCTGTTTCAGCGAAAGAATCAGGTCTGAACCGTTTCCTGCAGATTTCAAAGGGCCTCGCAAGGTCGCCAACTACAACGCAGCATGGACCCTGTTACTTGGCTCAACAATTACGAGATGGGCATGAGCATCCTAAATGCATCCGAAGAGATCTGCGCACGTTACCTAAACATGATGTTAGAAGGCGCAGCCACATATGGCTACAAAATTTGCCACCAAATTCAATAAACTCTTGGGATGAGATGAAGGAAGCTTTTATCAAGAATTTCCAAGGAACATGCAAGCGACTCTGCAGCATAGAGGACCTTGAGCGTTGTGTACAGAAGGAAGGCGAGTCGAGTCGCCACTGGATGAGAAGGGTCGCAGAGATCATACATTCCTCAGATAACATACCACCCAGTTCAGCAGTCCTTGTCATGGAGAAAAATTGCAAATTTGAGCCGCTAGTCCACAAACTAGGTCGCATGAAGGATAAAGTCAAGAGCCTAAGCGAGGTAATGGCGGCGGCCAACAAGTATGCTAGCTCGGATAAAACCAGGGACGCATCTGATGGGGAGGAAGAGGAAAACACTGGCAAGGGAAAGAAGGCCAGTAGCAAGCCTCAACAACAGCAAGCTAGCAATGCCAATGCGAGTTATAACAAGCGCAAAAACGAGGAAGGAAACTCAGGGTTAGTCGCAAATACGAATACTCGTTACAAACAAAGCAGCAGCAGAGGAAGGAATTTTCACCCAGTTAATTTGGAAGAGGTTTTCAACCGCCCCTGCGACATCCATATAGGAAAAGATGGGAAACCACCCAACCACACGAAGGCACAGTGTTATCATTACAAAAAGTGGAAGGATGGACAACCACTCAACACAAACTTCAATCATCAAAACAACGAGGAAGGTAAACACGGCGGAGGCAACAACAGCAACAACGCCGTCCCAAATCCGCAGCCAGATCAGCCACAGTTCCCAAAACAGTTGGGTCAGTATCATACCATTGTGGTGAATACTTCAAGGAGGGAACAAAAGCTGCGACGACGCAATCAGGCTGTTAACGCCATAGTACCAGCCGTCCCACAGTGGCTAAAGTGGTCCGAGCACCAGTAGTTTGGAGCCGCGAGGATCACCCAGGAGAAATAAATGAAGAGGGAAAACTCGCGCTGGTGGTTGCCCCTCAAGTCGCAGGGTACAAGTTGAGCAAAGTACTGATGGATGGAGGCAGCAGCATCAATATTATACTATGAAACCTTCAAAAGAATGAACCTTCAAGAAAAGCAGCTACACCCATCAAGAACAACGTTTCATGGTGTCGTGCCAGGCATATCAGCTCAGCCATTGGGGCGAGTTAACTTGGAGGTCGCCTTTGGGACACAAAGCAACTTCAGGAGCGAGTACATTTGGTTCGAGGTTGTAGATTTCCAGAGCCCATATCATGCGCTGTTTGGCAGAGAAGCATTCGCAAAGTTTATGGCTAGGCCGTGCTATGTGTACCTAAAGCTTAAAATACCAGGCCCAGGGGAGTCATCACCATCAATGGCGACAAAAGAATAGCTCAAGAATGCGAAGAAGGCGACAAGGCCATAGCCAGAGCAGCTTGCATCGCAGAGAGCGCGCCCATGCGCGAGTCGCAGGAGAATTTTGATGACATCGTGAAGGCAAGAGGCACCTGCCTGACTTGCGACTTCAGATTACGGCCGCAAGGGAGGCAAGGAAGTCAAAGGCTACAAGCCATTGCCAATAAGGACACATCCCAGGCATCGCGAGTTGCCATCAGCAGCCGCAGCAAAATTATTAAGAGTTTACATCATCAAGCTGGCCACTCAGGGCTAAAAATTTCAATTCTGATCGCCACTCTAGGCGCGACCGACCCAATTTCTGTCGCCACTCAGGCGCGACCGACCCATGTAACATCTCTGGTTGCCACCTAGGCGCAACCGACCCAATTCTGGTCGCCACTCAGGCGCGACCGACCCATGTAACATCTCTGGTTGCCACCTAGGCGCAACCGACCCAATTCTGGTCGCCACTCAGGCGCGACCGACCCATGTAACATCTCTGGTTGCCACCTAGGCGCAACCGACCCAAGCATCACTTCTGGTCGCCACCTAGGCGCGACCGACCCTATGTATCATATAATGATTCTGAAATAAAGCATCTCAAACTACCAATTGAGCTGTGAGTCTTTTATTTTTTAATCATTGGTCCCTTGGGGGTGCGGCAGCTTTTTAGCGCGGCCTATTCCTTGGGATCGCCAAACAAGTGGCATTTATCGTGATTATACTCAACCTCTCTTGGATGCGACTTGCACTATGCGGCCAAAGTACTGGGGGTGCGGCGTCAATCGAGTTTGATTGCCTATCATGGCCGCTCTCGACCCTGAACACGCACTTTTTACCTGGGAAATACTGAGCCGCGCAAGGGCCTAAGTGAGGAAAAACCGAGACAAATCATAAGGACCAGCCTATTGGTCGAAACATGTACTGCAAGAGTACTTAAGCAAACCATAATATTGTCTTATGACACATAAATTCTAACAATTATTACAGGCCGCTAAGGGCCAAGATCATCAAACCATTGTTTTTCTTCTTCACTTGTGCGCAGCTTTTGGCCGGTGGGAAGGAGGAACAGGCGGCTTACCAAGCTTGCCAGAAGGAGCAATCGCAGGCTCGCTGGAGGGCTCTTCAGTCGCGGGCTTGGGGGCTGCAGAGCTGGATACGCCTGGAGAGGGGTTCTTTTCCTGCGGAATCACCGCACTGGATGACGGAGCGGGTAACTTCTCCCATCTGCTTCCATCTGCATTATACTTGCCCATATAGGTCGCAAGATCTATCCCCTCCACCAGTTCAGTCGCGTGGCCGCGCATATCCTTCCAAGTCGTCGCATATTCTGAGGCCGTCAGTTCGGTGCCATCCACCTTCTTCGAGGGCCTACCTTTTGCAACCTTGGCAGCATCAAAAGAAGGATAGTATCTTGGCCAAAGCAAGAACATGAGCCGCGCCGGTGCGAGCTGAGGACTCCTTCCAGTCCAAAAAGAACTGAGGCGCCCTAAGCAGTCTTTTAGCAGCCCTTCAGAATCACCGGGGACTGGCTTGGTCGGCAGCAGGCACTTAGACAGTGATTTCATGGCATCACAAGTTCTTCGCGAAAAATCGCGGATATACTCCAGCTGTTCTTGAGTACTGCCGCGCTGCTCCTTGGCATCTTCACCTACATCGAGGCATGTCTCCGTCAGCTCTACAACATACAGGCAAAGATAGTAGAGAAAACAGATGCAGATATGAGTCGCAACACATACCAGTTAACTCTTGAGTCATGATGCACACTTTGGCGTGGACAAGGTTATGGGCATCAGAAACTTTCTTCAACTTTTTCTCAAGCTCGCCAATGGAAACAGCCTTAAGCCTTGCGTCCTCGTTGGCATCAGCAATGGCGTCTTTCTGAGCACTGACTTGGAGGTCCAGCTGCTGGACCCTCTCTTGGAACTTCTCTTCAACAGTTTTAAGCCGCAGCTCGGTGGCTTTGGCTTGCTCAGATAACTTGAAGCTTTCATCAGATAGCTCGCCCATCCTGGTTTCCCTCTTCTTCAGCTCAGCGTCACGCTGGCCAAGGAGCTCGCGCAGCCTCTCCAGTTCAGAGGGAGTATCCCCCAGCTGCTTTTCCAAGGCAATTTGGCAGCTGTTATGGAGCTTAGTTCCTCCTACGAAGGGTACATCAGTTAGTAAGTATATATCAACAGCTAAAAGAGAAGCATCAAGTCTCCCTTTACAGTCAAAGAAGAAACTTGATCCTTGGGGGCTAGAGACAGATAACTGGAGATAGAAGTTTACCTTATAAGCCGCAGACAGGTCAGACAGTGCCTTGCGGAGCTCCATGGCTTGCTTGTCATTTGAGGCAATGATAGCCTCTGACAGTCTCTCAGCGCGGCTTGTGGAGGAGGAAGAAGCAACCTCAGCATGCAGAATTGGCGACCGCAGGCTGTCCGCCGCTGGCGACTCAATCACTGGCGTATCAGCATCCTTGGCCATTACATCTATGGAGGAGGGTTGACCTTCTCCACGTCCTGGATCATAAGGGGATCCGTTCTATCCTCCAGAGCCACCTCTTGGGTGGCTGTGTCAAGAACAGGGACCGTGGCCAGGTCATCAGTGGTGGCCACGCCCTCTACCATGGCGGTATGAGCCGCAGGTGATAAATGCGGCTCAACCGCGGTTCCAGGCTCAGTCGCGGGTTTAGCCGCACTTCTGAAAAAAGCAAGGGCATTGTGTGAAGAAGAAGCACATAAGCCAGAATAAAAGTATTAAAGCACAGGGAAAAGTTACTAACTCTGGAGCCATCTTCACAAAGGCCATAAGTTCACCGCTTGACGGTGAGGACAGGCCTTGGGTCCCAGAATCTACGAGCAGAAGTTTTGCGTGTCAGTAGAGGAAAAAGAATAAGCATTCAAGATGACAAGACAGCAGAAATTACCAGAGTGGGGACCCATGTCTTCTTCAGCAGAGGCGGTGGCTTTGAAAGCACGCCTGGCAACGAGGAGGATCGCGCCCGTAGCAGGTTTGCGACGCTTCGTGGCCTCAGGGTTTTCCAGAGCATCAACCTCTGGTTCTCACGAGATAGCCTCTTGGAGGCTCTACGGGGAGTTGGTCCAGCCGCGGCAACAGAACTCGCGGCTGGCACTGGACTCTCGTCCTCGTCCAGTTCAGTCTCTTCACCATCTGAGGCCGCAGAAGCAACAGAAGGGATATCAGCAGTCTCGCTGCCCTCTAGAGTGGGCAGCAACTTCTTTCGTGCGGCACGCTTGGGAGCAGCAGTGCCGGCGACGGTCGCAGGCAGCGACCAGTAGTTCTCATCAGCCTGGATCAGGAAGATATAAGTTGCAGTATTAAGAAAAGGAATGCGACTCAACTACGAAGGCGAAAAGACAGAGAAGAGGAGTTACCTCAAAAGGCTTGTTGTTAACACTGAAAGGGGCAAGCCCCACCTTATCGAAGGAGATGTCCTTCTCCTCAGTCACGCGGGTGACAAATTCCACCCAATCCTCAGGCCTCCAGTCCGAAGCCTTGATACGATCAACGTCAGCAGAGGTGCCTGTGCACTCAAGGAAGGATCGCTGTCGTGGACTCACGGGCTGAATGCGCCATTTGGTCCAGCAAGAGAGAAGATCAAGGCCAGTAAGACCATGACCTATTAAGGCGCGGATTTGATCAGCGACTCATTGATGAAGGACATGGACGAGTCGCGGGGTTTTGATTTCAGTGCCTCGGTAGGCACGAAGAGGGTGTTAGACCAGGAGGGAAGGCGAGTTTCGCCCTCCGGTGAAGTATCTTGGCAATAGAAGAAAGATTTTTGCCAAGCCCTGGGTCGATTCGCCAGGGCTAGCTTGGGAAGGCAAGAGTTCCTATGGCGTTGAAGAGAGATGGCGCCGACCTGAACGTAGGCGCCACCCTTGGAGACAAGTTGGCTGTTGCAGGTGAAAGAGGCCAGCCATAGATCGATGTTGGGGGCTATGCCAAGATAATCCTCGCACAGCACATGAAAATTGCTCACCTGGAGCATTGAGTTGGGCCCGATGTCGTGAAGACGGAGGCCTAGGCGTTGCAGCAAATTGCGGAAGAAGGGAGAACCTGGCGGCGTGAATCCACGCTCCACGTGCTCCACGAACATCACCAGCTCGTTGGGCTTGGGGCGCGGCTCGATTTCATCGCCTGGCGCCCGCCAGACGCCGTCCTCCTTCGGCGGCAAGAAGCCAGCCTCGGCCAGATCCGCAAGAGTTTCCTCCGTTACCCAGGATCCTTCCCAGTTGCAGGAGATCTTGCGCCTATCGTCAGATGGCTTCGCCTTGGGCGCCATTGCGAGGGGGAGATTGGATTGGGGAACTAGGCTCGGGTCGAGGAAGAAGACGGCGCGGCTAGGGATGAGAAGATTGCAAGGGCAAATGGATAATGACCTAGGTGGCCGCAGCTTATAACTGAAGGGGCCCGCAACTAACGGCATTATCTGTGCTCGCAACCAACGGCACAATTTGCGCCCGCAAAACGAGTAACGGTCCGCAATTAAAGGAAACAGAATATTTCCAGAAGAAGAGATGAGTCGCGCAGATGAGTCACAGCTCTGAATCGCATAAGTCAGGAGATTGGTCAGAACGTTTACAGTGCGGCTCAGAGACCATTTCAAGAGGTCAGAAGATTCTCACCGTAAAGTCCTAACCAATCTTGGGGGCTAATGTCGGGGGAATACTTTCTGGATTAACCCGCGGCCCAGTGCGACTTAACTTACTCGCACGGATGAAGGCCCACTTGGGACAAGCCCAATATTGAACCGCCATAAGGGAAAGATCTAGAAGACAAATCCCGGAGGACGTGAAGACCAAGTAGTCTCCGAGTAGGCCTCTGTGGATGTATTCCTTATGGGGAAGTTTCCTTTTGTAACCTAGCGAGCCTCTGTGTATATAAAGAGGACTCGCAGGACTTAGAGCGGGTCAAGCTATCAAGCCCAAACCCTAGCTCATACGGCGAGTACCAGATCGGATCGCCTCCATTGTAACACCTCGATTATCATATCAATACCAATCTAGGGTAGGCAGGAAGTAGGTCTTTTACCTCACATTGAGGGGGCCGAACCTGGGTAAATCTGTGTTGATCTTTGTTCCTGCGATCCCAAGCTCGGAGATGCTTGACTCGCATAATCCCACACCTACGAAGTCATCTATGACACCTGACGTGACAAACCCACGACATCCGTCCCCGCTTGCGCCGCTATGAGCTCCACCATGAACGGCGAGAGCTCCGGCTCCGCCTTCACCTTCATCTGCTCCGGCTTCGGCGTTAGCAGAGAGGAGGCGCGGGAGCGAGATGAGGACGAGCGCGAGGACGACGCCCGCGACGAGGACGCCGTGGAGCGCGACGAGGACGGCGTCGCGCGCGGCGCCCACTGGTTGGCCAGAGGTGGCGCCGGTGGCACTAGTAGAGAACAAGGCAATAGTACCGGTCTTATTGGGCCTTTAGTACTGGTTGTGCAACCGGTACTAAAAGGTCGAGACTAAAGGGGTACCCCTTTAGTACCGGTTGTATATACAACCGGTGCTAAAGGCCCTCCACGTGGCCGAACCTGCGCGCGCAGCTGAGGACCTTTAGTACTGGTTGGTAATACCAACCGGTACTAAAGGTTCCTGTTTTTTTTTGCCCCCCCCCCCCTTATTTTTTCAGGGGGGGTTAGGTTTTTGGTTTTTTTCTTTTCGCCTATTTTTCAGGGTTTAGGGTTTCTGTTTTTTTCCTTTTCGCTCATTTTTCAGGGTTTTGGAGGAGATCACGTATAAAGTACTCACTACGCATATAAAGTACTCATTACACATATAAAGTACTCTCGTTACATATAAAGTACTCATAATTACAATGGAGATCACCGCTAGCTAGTACATGCATGGAGGGAGTCTATTTATCGACATAGTGGAATTCACCGAATTCATCTACGACATGCGTCAGAATGAATCCCGCCAATTCTCCGCAATAGCTTTTACACGGTTTTTTGGTAGGAGCTCGTTCCGCTTCCTTGCCATCTTTAAAAGAAGGAGATCAAATCAGCTATGATCGAAATTAAACATGATTGATGGTAGCAAAATAAAAGTTGTGTATGATGTTTACGTACCTCTCGATTTCTTATACTATTGACTCTCTCATTGACCCTCATGTGAATAAACTCGCAAACGTAGTATCCACATAGTTCTGTCCCCTGTGGTTGTCGCAGACACCACTATACAAGAATTTAATTTAATCAAATAATAATCAAGAGAATGATAATGGTATTAGAAAGATACACAGACCTAGATACGTAGTAGTACTTACGTTGTTAGCCTTGAACTGCAGCTTAGGTTTCCATTCACCGTGTTCTTCCGCGATGAACTTTTTTCCAAACCCTGCCCGGAAAAGAAAATGAATTGAGGAGTTATTACTTATACTTTTGATAGTACTCATCTTGATCTCTCCTTAATGAGTCCCAGACTTCAACTTCTTCTTCCTCGAGTCTAATGATTAGCAGAATGAAGTGGTACCTGCGCACATTTATATACGCAGGTATTCAGAACTCATCAATTACACTTAATATCGGGAAAGCAAAATAAAATGTGTACAAGACAGTAACACTCACCCGAAGTTGTAAGGAAAAAATATTTCCTTTTTGCTACTTTGTCGCTTAAAAAGCGTTAGCAAAACGTCCTCTGTGTCCTCGGGATGGTCAGCTATGGTCTTGACATGAACTTTATCCGGGTCAATGAACCCAATGTCCCAGATTCCTTCCATTCGGCATTCACGAATCTTCATTCTGCATAATAGCGTATAAAATAATGTTGTGAGGATAATTACAAGCAATGAACGAGCTTAACTATAAATAATTAAATTACACGAATAAATTACTTACAGACAATAGCAGCTGATGATAGATTTGTCGAGAGCAAGTTGATTGTACATCTGAAAAAGTTCAGAGAACTCAACCTGCACACCATATTCTCGGAAGTAGTGTTGTTCCTTAACTCCCGCCATGAGATATATTTTCCCTTCTTTTGCGGCGGCCATGTACCAGTTATGCAATTTATATAACTGTGTTGTTAGAGCACTCGGATTTTCGACCAGAGGTAGCCCGAGTTCAAATTTATATTGAATTGTTATCTGCGCTATGGGGTAACCTGTGTCGCCAATGACAACTTCTCCATGCTCGATTTCCCGAGCTTCAGAAGGCACAATGAGCGGGGCGATCGATTGTGCTTCTTGTTCTCCGAGCTGGGCAACTCTTTTCCCGCATGCTTTTTCTTGCTCCATCTGTGAGGAAAGTACCTTGTCAATACTCGCTCATAGTCTGAAAGGGGCGGTGGTGGAGGGTCATATAGGTTGTCAACGGTCTGATCTTTTACCTCAGTTGGTATAGTCTTCAGAAGTTCCTTTATGGGGTCCAGTCTTGCCTCCAGTCTTTCCTTTTTTTCTGTTCAAAAAAGGCTCTCGCCTCTTCACGTGTGCTCACTTCTAATTCCTCCTGAGTCATCTCGCCAGCTAACTTCTCAGGAGCCTTGACTTCCTTGGGTTTTTTTGCACGTTTCTTGACAGGGGACGACGTGAACAGCTTCCGCTTTGTCAAATTACCAGTGGGTGCAGCAGTCGGCTGACGGGACGGCGCGGGCGATGGACTCGCGGTGGGCTCCCAATCGTCGGGGGAGGAGGGTGGACTTTGCTGTGGTGAATTTCTAACCGGAGGAATCGGTGACCTTGGCGCCGAGTCTGGAAACTTGATGTATTTCTTCTTCCATAGAACGATACCAAGTTCGACTTCTCCCAATGTCTTCTCGCCTTCAGCTCCGGGAATGTCAAGATGCATTGAGTTGAATCCCGACATAACTTTCGTGACCCCGACACGAGCAAATCTAGCCGGAATCTCACCAAAATGGAAGGTTGATCCAAGTTGATGTGGTAAAGCATAGCCATTCGCCACCGGAAAACTAATGTTCTTCATTGGCGCATGTAACTCACAATTTGTCTTCTCCGTGATATCATCCACGGGGTAGCGCGCCATCGACGGTTCATCAACTGGTTCATCAACTGCAGGATCTTGTAGCTGCGTGGAACCCACGCTGCTTTTCCGCTGAGATGGGCAGACATCGACTGCATGATCTTCTACTCGCGGCTGAGATTCCCTTTGCTGGGTAATTAAGGCCAGTTGCTCCTTCACATCATGCATCTGGCGTTCTAATGCAGTAAACCTCTCCGCCTCCCTCTTCTTACCTCTGCAATGTTTTCTATAAGTTGCAGCGTCCTCCGGAAACCCTTCAAGAAAACCAACCCCGCCTCCTCTACCTCGACATCGTCCCCATTGTTCTTTATTCCCGAGGGCGAGTGAAAGCTCGTCGTCCTCTCTATCGGGAACATATTTTCCCTGTCGGACTAGTTCTATTGCGTCAACTAGTTTTTTGGTGACTCTTGTAATTCTTTTCTTCCATTTTCCCTGTGCAACAATCAGCCCTGTGTTTGGGTCCAACACTGCCCCATGCGCGAATAACCATAACTTGGACCTGTCGGGCCAGTCATCTGTCTGTGGAGTGATCCCTTTTTGACGCAGCTCATTTTCATAGGCTCCCCACTTAGGCACGGCAGTCTTGTAGCCACCTGAGCCCAAACGATGGAAATATTTCTTCTTCTTAGCATTCAACTTATTTTGTTTCGATCGGGCCACAGCGACGGCCGATTTCTTAAACGCCACAAATTCAGGCCAGTCATCTTTTAGCTTCTCTAGATGTCCAGTGAAATCTGGAGTTTTTTTCTCATATTTTCTCCACAATGTTTTCTTCCAGTTGTTGAATTGCTCGGCCATCTTGCTAAGAGTCCACTCCTTGACTTTATCCTTCCTCCTTTGTGGGAGATCTGCCGGTAGGCTGAAAGAACCCAATATCGACTCCCAAAGGGTTTCTTTAATTCTTTCCTCGACATATTTTGCGCCAATGTTTTTTTCTATGGCTCATTCCATTCTGCAACGGTGATCGGGACCATGTCCCTTACAAGAAATCCGCATTTAGCTATGTATTTAGTGGAGATTCCGTCGGGTTTCTCCGGTTTGCCTTTTATGCTAACTTCGTCGATCGACAACTTTGCACCATCCGGCAGCTTTAACCCTTGGGCCAGGCCTCGTTTACGGATTGACGTAGATCCAGAGGGCTGAAAGAAAAATGTTTCGTTACTAAGTGCACATAGAAATCAATTAATGCATCTAGCTAGTGATAAACAAGACTTAATATATACCTTGCCGGAGTTCTCTACGGAGTTTTCTAACGGCACTTCTTCTTCGTCGTCGTCTCTGAAGTTTTGTAACTCAAGTCCCTCACCGGAGTCGTTCAAACATTTCGCGCTGAAATCTTCGCCGTCTTCTTCGTCGGTCTCTTCTCCATCGGAATTGGGTCCAAGGGTCTTATCAAATATAATTGCTTGAAAGCGTTCTTCTTTCTCCAAGTCTCGGATGAAGGCCGGGGCGTCGATGATGGGGGCATCGTCCTCCATAGCTCAATGTTACTGCAAATTTGTAATTCAGAGCAAGCAACTTTAATATTCTTATACACTAACAAAAAAACTTTGCTACTAAAATAACAATATTGCAACTAAAATGACTTAGCAAAATTTTCAAACTTTGCTACTAAAATTTTCTAAGTTAGCAATATTTCAAACTTAGCAACATTTCAAACTTAGCAATATTTTCTAAAATTTTCTAACTTTCAAAAATACAACCTTGCTTTGCTAACTACCTTGCTTTGCTAACTACACTAATAATAAAATGACTCCACTAAATTTCCTAATTTGCTCCACTAAAATTGAAACACAAATTCAAACAAAAAAATGCTCCACTAATATTACATAAATTCAAACCTAAATTCAAACCTAAAAATGCTCCACTAAATTTGCTACACTAATAAAATGCTCCACTAAAATTAATATTCTTATAAATTAAAACATAAATTCAAACCTAAATTCAAACATAAAGTCAAACTAAATTCAAACAATAAAATGCTTATAAATTCAAACATAAATTCAAACTACTAATTAATGAACAGTACTGAAAAAATTGCTATGACTAACAGTACTAAAAACAAAAAAATGAACACTACTAATTAATCTAAAGAACAGTACTGAAAAAAAAGAAAAAAAACTAACCTTCTCGTGTGGAGGCCGGAGCAGGGCTACGCGGCGGCCAGAGCAGGGTGGAGGCCGCGCCGGAGCAGGGGCGGCGATGGCGCGCGTGGGCCGGAGCAGAGGAGGGAGGCGGAGCAGGGGCAGAGGCCGGAGCAGAGGAGGGAGCAGGCCCGGCGGCGATGGCGCGCGCGGGCCAGAGTAGGGGCGGCGCGTCGTAGCCATGGACATTCTTTATCATTTAACACGATGCTTGGGTCAGTTTTCACTTTGAAGGGCGGAATTTCATCAAACTTATTGTAATCTTCTGACATGTCTGTCTTGTCCTCCACTCCCACGATGTTTCTTTTTCCTGAAAGAACTATGTGGCGCTTTGGCTCATCGTATGATGTACCGGCTTGCTTATCTTTTCTTTTTTTCGGTCTGGAAGACATGTCCTTCACATAGAAAACCTGAGCCACATCATTGGCTAGGACGAATGGCTCGGTGCGGTACGCAAGATTCTTGAGATCCACTGTAGTCATTCCGTACCGCCGGTCTATCTCTACCCCGCTTGACAGGTTGACCCATTTGCACTGAAACAAAGGGATCTTAAAAGAAGGTCCATAGTCAAGTTCCCATATCTGCTGTATGCAACCATAATATGTGTCCTTTGTCCCATCGTCGTTTGTTGCATCAAAGCGGACACCACTGTTTTGGTTAGTGCTCTTTTTGTCTTGGGTTTCCGTGTAAAATGTATTCCCATTTATCTCGTACCCTTGGAAAGTCAATATAGTCGAAGATGGTGACTTGGCCAACAAGTATAGCTCTTGTCCAACAGTGCTGTTATTAATGAGATGTGTACGCAACCAACTGCCGAAAGTATCCACGTGTTTCCCTTTAATCCAGAAGTTAGTCTCCTCCGGGTATTGGGAGCGTAAAATATCCATGTGTTTCACGATATACGGAGCCACCAATCTGGAATTTTGTAGAACTGTGTAGTGTGCTTGAGTGAAAGAATGCCCGTCCATACATGTTGTTGCTTTCTTTCCTAGCGTGCCTTTTCCACGCAGTCTCCCCTCATGGCGCGATTGAGGAACACCGATCGGCTTAAGATCAGGAATAAAGTCAATACAAAACTCAATGACCTCCTCTGTTCCATAGCCCTTGGACATGCTTCCTTCTGGCCTAGCACGGTTATGAACGTATTTCTTTAAGACTCCCATGAACCTCTCAAAGGGGAACATGTTGTGTAGAAATACAGGACCGAGAATGGAAATCTCTTCGACGAGGTGAACTATGAGGTGCGTCATAATATTGAAGAAGGACGGTGGAAACACCAACTCGAAGCTGACAAGACATTGGACCACACCCGTCTGTAAACTTGGTAGAGTTGCTGGATCGATTACCTTCTGAGAAATTGCATTCAGGAATGCACATAGCTTCACAATGGGTACTCGAACGTTTTCCGGTAGAAGCCCCCTCAATGCAACCGGAAGTAATTGTGTCATAATCACGTGGCAGTCATGAGACTTCAGGTTTTGGAACTTTTTCTCTGCCATGTTTATTATTCCCTTTATATTCGACGAGTAGCCAGACGGGACCTTGATACTGCTCAGGACTTGAAAAAAGATCTCCTTCTCTTCTTTGGTAAGAGCGTAGCTGGCAGTACCTTGGTACTTCTCTGGATTCAGGTTGTCTCGTTCGTGCGTACTTTGCTGGTCCTGCCGTGCATCCGATGTATCTTTCGTCTTCCCATACACGCCTAAGAAGTTTAGCAGGTTCACGCAAAGATTTTTCGTCACGTGCATCACGTCGATTGCAGAGCGAACCTCTAGGATTTTCCAATAGGGTAAATCCCAAAATATAGATTTCTTTTTCCACAAGGGTACGCGCTTGTTAGCGTCTTTTGGAACATTTAGACTGCCAGGACCCTTTCCAAATATTACTTCCAAATCCTTGACCATGCCATATATAACATCACCATCAGGGCGTGTAGGCTTCGTTCGGTTATCTGCCTCACCTTTGAAATGCTTGCCTGGCTTTCTTACGGGATGCCTGTTTGGAAGAAATCGACGATGACCAAGGTACACATTCTTGTTACCTAAATATATACTGTCAGTCTTATCTAAACAGTGCGTGCATGCATTGTATCCCTTGTTTGACTGTCCTGAAAT
Source organism: Poa pratensis (assembly GCA_947311845.1). NCBI lineage: Eukaryota > Viridiplantae > Streptophyta > Magnoliopsida > Poales > Poaceae > Poa > Poa pratensis. The sequence continues at coordinate 79,748,373 of CAMZMU010000036.1, forward strand.
GTTACTAAGAGCAGGCCAATCATTGATGGTTACAAACAGCAACGCTCGTAGGCCAAATTCCTCCTGTTTGTACTCATCCCACACACGTACGCCTTCGTCAGACCACAACTGTAAAAGTTCGTCAACTAATGGCCTCAGATACACATCAATGTCGTTGCCGGGTTGCTTCGGGCCTTGGATAAGCACTGGCATCATAATATACTTTTGCTTCATGCACAACCAAGGAGGAAGGTTATAGATACATAGAGTCACGGGCCAGGTGCTATGACTGCTGCTCTGCTCCCCAAACGGATTCAAGCCATCTGTACTTAGACCAAACCTTAAGTTCCTTGCGTCAGCTGCAAATTCCCCAAACGCACTGTCGATGTTTCTCCACTGAGACCCATCAGCGGGGTGTCTCAGCATCTCGTCTTCCTTACGGTCTTCTTTGTGCCATCGCAACAACTTGGCATGCTCTTTGTTTCGGAACAAACGTTTCAACCGTGGTATTATAGGAGCATACCACATCACCTTCGCGGGAACCCTCTTCCTGGGGCTCGGCTCGCCCTCAACATCACCTGGGTCATCTCGCCGATCTTATACCGCAATGCACCGCATATCGGGCATGCATTCAAATTCTCGTACTTCTCACCGCGGTAGAGGATGCAGTCATTGATGCATGCATGTATCTTCTCCACCTCTAATCCTAGAGGGCAGACAATCTTCTTTGCTTCGTATGTATTGTGCGGCAATTCATTATTCCTTGGAAGACTCTTCTTAAATATTTGTAGCAACTCCTGAAATGCCTTGTCAGATATTCCATTCTTTGCCTTCCACTGCAGCAATTCCAGGGTGGTACCCAGCTTTTTCTGGCCATCTTCACAATTTGGGTACAACAATTTTTTGTGATCCTCTAACATGCGCTCCAACTTCGACCACTCGTTTTCACTTCCGCACTTCATCTGTTCATCAAGAATGACCCGACGAAGATCATCATCATCGGACTGATCAACAATGACCTCGAGCTCAACTTCGTCTTCCCCCATTGTAGTATCACCGTGTTCAGAGAACACAGGATAGTTGTCATCATCCTCTTCTTCAGGGTCTTCCATTATTACCCCTCTTTCTCCATGCTTGGTCCAACAAAAATAATTGGGCATGAAGCCTTGTCGCAACAAGTGGGAGTGTATGGTTCTTACGCTCGGGTAATTCCTCGTATTCCGACATTCATCACATGGACAAATCATAAAACCATTCTTCAGCTTGTTTAACTTAACCACATCGAGAAAACGATGCATGCCATCAATGAACTCGGGACAGCGTCGATCACCGTACATCCATTCTCGGCTCATCTGCATTACATAAATACATCAAAAACCATTACACCAGCTAAATAATGAATAGAGATACGTGACCAAATTAATTTATACAAGTTCATCACATTAAAACCAAAGTAGAGTAGTGCCCAAATGTAATACATAGTTCTCACGAAACATACATCAATCGAAACTAACATACAACTATCTAAAGAATTTAAATCCAACAACAAATGCGATCAGAATCGCAACCAAGGTAACTATTGAACCAACAGCATAATGATACCAAGCCTCTTGACTAATGACATATTTTCTAATCTTTTTAAGCTTGAAGCGCATTGCATCCATCTTCATCTCGTGAGCAGCGACGACGTCGGCAAGCTCGACCCCGTGAGCATCAACGATGTCGGCAATCTTCAAGTCCAATACCATCTTCTCTTCCAGGCATTGGAGACGAAGATCTTCACTTATCTTCAATTTTGCTTTCAAATCGTTGTTTTCTTTTTTTAAACTCGACAATAGGGTCGGCTGGAATTTCCGGTTCAACTACCTCCTAAATAAAAATATATCTATGTCAAGTTGGTCGTCATGATTGTTATAAATACGAAACAAAATAAATAGTTATAAAAATATACCACATCCGAATCATAGACCGGACGAGGGCCGACGGGGACGGATATCAAAACCATGACACTATACATATAAAAAAACATAAGAAAATTATACAAGAAATAATTATGCATTTAAATCATATAACTAATATTTTTTAAATAAAAGATAAAAAAGAGGCTCACCGAGGTGGTATCGGTGACGGAGCGGCGCGGGCGATCGACGGCGGTGAAAGGGGACGAGACGACACTACATAAAACCACAAATTATACTTTAATTTGAGCTCAAAATGCATATAAAACAAATGAAATCCCTAACTTAGGCATTTCATCAAACATCTTGCAAGCACCACCAAAATCAAACTTGCTAAACTTGCACGAAAATGAGCTAAACTTGAAATGCCGGAAGAGAAGATGAAGTTACTAACCCTTATATATGTAGGTGCCACCAATCTTGGAAGTTGTTGGAGAAAAAAGGGGTGAATTTGAGCTTGGGAGAGCAAAGAAAGAGGAAAAATGGAGTTGAATTCGAGCTCAAAATGGAGCTGGCTCGGGCTGGAAGAAGGGTTATAGTGCCCGAGACCTTTAGTACCGGTTGTTATTAGCAACCGGTACTAAAGGTCTCGCCGTGGGGCCACCAACTGCGGCCGCAGGTGCCGCGTGGCCTCCAACTCTTTAGTACCGGTTGCACATAACAACCGGTACTAAAGGCTACCCTTTAGTACCGGTTGTTATTAGCAACCGGTACTAAAGGTGTGCCCCTGCTGCACACGAACGTAACCGGTGCTAATGCCCCCTTTAGTACCGGTTTTTGTACAACCGGTACTAAAGGGGGCGCACCGTTGCCCCCTTTTCTACTAGTGTGGTGCCCAGGCGGCCGGAGCAGGGGCGGGCGCCGCCGTCAGGAGCGAGCCGCCGTTCGCGATGTGGTTCATCACGAACTGGAGCATGCGCCCGGGCACGCTCCAGAACGCCTCGTGCCCGGCGACGTTCTTGTCCGTCGGTGCCAGGCCGGGGCCGTCCCAGCGGTTGAAGTCCTCCTCGTAGGCGCGCTGGAACGCCGCCTCGTACCGGCCATGGTTGGCCGGGTTCCGCTGATCCCAACGCGGGTTCTGACGCTGCTCCGGCGTCAGGTCGTGGCAGTAGTGCGTGTTAACCGCGGCGGCGAAGCCGCGTGACAAGGATATACATCTCGGGTACCCTACCATAGGGTACCTGGTGCACGTGTCGACTAAGGCCCAGATATCAAGAGCCTACATGAAGCCCAATGACGAAAGTCCAACAAGATGGAGTACCCTCCAAGATTAGACATAGGCATAGTCGTTTATACTTTCCTTACATGTAAACAGGGTCGGTTACGGATTCCCGAGACCCAGCCTCTTATAAAGGCTGGGAGGGCCGTCGATCCTGGACACGCAATACTCGAACCACCAAAAGCCCTAGCGAGATTGACATCTCGCCGAAGCCTCCCTGTAACCGCATAATCTCACACGATTAATACCAGACAAGCAGGAAGTAGGGTGTTACTCTCCGGAGGCCTGAACCTGGGTAAATCTTTGCCTCTGCTTGTCAGCCGACGAAACTAATAGTACTACCACGTTCTCTCCCCATAATCTCAACCCTAGTTCCTTAACCATGGGATTTGATGAGTTAACCCCTCGTTAATTGGCGCCGTCTGTGGGAAAGAATAGTGCTGGACTCACGGTTTCTTCGGTTCCATCGGAAAACGGCGACTCGCCGATCGCATCTACAAACGGCAACTCGCCGGCTGCATCAACAAACCAGAACTCGCCGACTCGGGCGGCACACGGCAACTCGCCGACTCACTCGACGAACGGCAGCACGCCAACTTCACCTGCAAAAAGCACATCAGATCCTCAGATGGACTTCGAGCCGCACTCGCCAGAATTCCAGGAGACGTTCGCTGATCTCGAGTCAGGTTTGGGTTTAACCGTTGGTTCGTTCAATTTTTTCATAAACAAGCTTGGTATGCAGGACTTGACAGATCCACGCCAACTCGCGAGTTCCGCACCCGAGGCTCCATCGGCTGTGGCTCCTTCGACTGCGGACCCATCAACGGCGTTCATACCATCATCGATCCTCCAAGACTGCTCGTCTGCAACAACCATGTCGACTCGAGAGATCAAAGAGTTCATTGCAAAAGAACTCCAAGGCGAGGAGGCTGAATCAGCATACCGCACAAACAATCCCGATTTCGATCTTCCACTCAACGATAGCTTCGACTGCGGGATCTCCCTCAGTGACTTCGACGAGCCCGAACTCATATCGACAACCACGTTGACTCCAAGATCTGCACAAACAACATCGACTTCGAGATCCATAACAACTTCGCCGACGCCGAGATGAGCATAGGCGATGAAGACATCGACAGCAAGATCCGTCAAGACGGACCACTCGATGGGCATATCGACTCCGACATGAGCCTTGATGAAGACGTCGAGTCCATGACGGGACTCGAAAACACATACACATACCCTCGGGTGATACCCCAGCAGGTCTACGTTGTCTTCGCCGTAGAATCATCTGATGCTGCGGCCAGTCGCACGCCTACAGAATTCCCGTGCACAGTTACTATGCCGGATGGAGTCACAAATCTCACAATTACTGCTGAGATGGCAGCAAAAGCAGATGAAGTTATCAAGGAGTGCACAATGATGCCAGTGGATGCAACACGGGAGGAGATGTTGACCTTCCAGTACTTCAACTGGCAGGAATCACTTCGACTGCAGCAGATCAGAGCAACACTCGAAGAACGTAAAACGCAGGCTAGCTTGTCGAGTGCACGAAGAAGACAGCTCTCCCTGAGCTCCACGGGGTGAGCAGACACAAGACCCAGATCAAGGCTATCACGCCTCGCGGAAGATGAGAGGGCAGCACTCACCCGCAACTTAGGTCACTCTTTCATGACATTCGATGAGGAGGGAGTGCCAGTACCCAAAACAGCTGCGGGTGCTCTCTTTACCGCTGCAGCATACCTAGAGGCAATCAAGCCTCCAGCTGATGACCCCAATGCAAGACTACATCGACAGCAAATCAAATCACTCGCCTTAGCGGCGAAGGCCATACGCCAAATCCCAAAAACTCCAGGAAAGAGTCGAGACCGTGCCATAGTAGACACGCATCGTGAAGAACATAATCGCAGTGGTCGCCGTCATCACTCGAAGGAAAGAAGCGGCTCACATCGGCGCAGGTACAGGAGCAGATCACGCAGATCTTACAGTAGCGACTCGTACTCTGATCGGGAGCCTGAGCCACACGGAGCTCTGTGCTTCACTCGGCGCGTCCGCGAGACACGGATGACCAAAGGGTTCAAACTAACATCTGAACGGCCCAAATACACGGGTCGACAGGAATCTTCAGGATGGCTGGAGGACTACAGACTGGCTTTCGCGTGCCAGCGAGGCAGGAACATCACACCCATGCAATACGTACGAATCATGCTCGAAGGCACAGCCCGCGACTGGCTCAAAGCTCTACCTCCATCAACATACGACTCATGGGATCACTTCCGCGCGGACTTCATCAAAAACTTCGAGCCTCTATGTGAACGACCAAAAACGTTCGAAGAACTGAGAGCTTGCATCCAACGGTCGGATGAAACGTTGAGGTCATACATCCGACTATGGACTGAGATACGCAACTCAGTCGGAGTAATTTCAGAAGATATGGCCATGGATGCTTTCATCATGGGCCTCGCCAGGCGAGATTTTAAAGAAGCACTTGGTCGACAAAAGCCAACCTCTGTGGCTAACCTCTTGAAGATCGCGACTGAGTGGGCAGACGGAGAAGACATGGCACGTACCACACGTGGGTCCTCACCCCGTGACAATCATGATAGCGGCAGTCGACAACGCAGGGACTCGTACAGAGACGACCGGAGGCGCAAACGTTCAAAACGTCATTACGACGACGAAAGACCCGAATTCATGGCGGCTGGGTTCTCCAGAACCTGCAATGACCAAGACAGAAGCGACTGACGATCAGAAGATCGATGAGACAGTCGAGATGATCGCCGGGACAGTCGAGATGATCGTTGGGACAGTCGAGACCGCGGCCAGCGCAGCGACAGCTACAAGAAGAAAGACTGGCGCAAGTCGCGCTCCAGCGCACAAAACGAGCGATCATTCGATGACAAGATGGATGCTGATTGCATATTCCACCTGTACAAAGGGGAAGACGGAAAATTGCGCTCCAATCACTCGATGAGAAACTGCTGAGAATTCGACCAACTAGCATCTGAATATGTGTAACTCAGAAAGGCAACAGCTGCACACGCACCCGCACCTGCACCTGTGCCTCAGCCAAACAATGTGCCTGTTCTGATGGCACCACCCCGACCACCATAGCCTGCTGCAGGCGGAAATATTGCGGGTGCCATACAACCCATACCTTGGGTGGATGAACCTCAGTACCCTCCGCCCCAAGGGCAGATGTACATGATACAGAAAGGTCGCCCTTCCAACAGGGAGCAAAAACTTCGTACTCGACAAGTAAACATGGCGGTCATGTCACCTCCTGCTGTAACTGAATTCTTGAAGGAATCCGAAACCGCAATAAGCTTCAGCAGAGAGGACCACCCACCATCGGCCGTTCGTCCAGGGCACTCTGCTCTGGTTCTCGACGCACAAATTGGAGGCTACGCCATGTCCAAGGTCTTCATGGATGGTGGCAGCGGCATAAACATCATCTTCACAGATACGCTCCGCAAAATGAACAGGTCAGTCGAAAACCTGCCAAAATCCTCAAATACCTTTCACGGTATCGTCCCAGGCAAAGCAATAAGCCCAGAAGGCACCATACAACTCGACGTTTCGTTCGGGGACAAAAACCACTTCAGGACGAGTCGATTGAGTTCGAAGTTGTCGACCGGAAGTCACAATACCATGCCATACTTGGACGCCCGACGTTCGCTCGATTCATGGCGGTCCCACACTACGCATACCTCCAGCTAAATATGCCTCGACCAAAAGGAGTAATCACAGTCAAAGGAAACTTCCAAAAGTCTGACTCTTGCGATCGAGAGTTTAGCAAAATCTCCGAGTTGTTCGGCATGGAAGCAACACTCGCCGATCTAGCGGTCTCCAACGATCGAACACTTATGCCGAAGCACAAGAAGATGGCAGTCGACAGAGCATTCAATACCACCAACGACACAAGGTCGCATCAGGTGCACCCGACCGATCCAACCAAGACAGTCAATGTCTCTTCGAGTCTGCCTATCGCATAGGAAAACGCGCTCGTCGAATTCCTCCGTGAGAACTGGGATATATTTGCGTGGTGTCCAGCCGACATGCCAGGTATTCCCAGCGAATTCGCCGAACACTCTCTCCAATTAGTTCCAGATGCTAAACCAGTCAAGCAAACAATGCGCCGCATATCCGGCCCGAAAAGAACCGTAGTCGAAGCCGAAGTCGACAGACTACTCGCAGCAGGTTTCATCAGAGAAATCAAGAAATCACAATGGGTGGCCAACCCCGTACTTGTGGAGAAGAAGCACACAGATATCCTTCGGATGTGCGTAGATTTCACAACACTCAATAAATGCTGTCCAAAGGATCACTTTCCACTACCTCGAATCGACCAGATCGTCGACTTCACCGCCGGGTGTGCTCGCTTGTCCTTCCTGGATGCTTACTCAGGTTACCACCAGATAAGGATGAAGGAAGAGGATGAAGAGAAAACGGCATTCAAAACCCCACTTGGGGTCTACTGCTACACAACCATGCCTTTTGGGCTCAAGAACGCAGGCGCAACCTACCAGCGCATGATGCAAGACTGCCTCAAGAAGCAAATTGGGCGAAACATCCAGGTCTACGTAGACGACATCGTCATCACAACAAGGGAGGAAAGCACACTACTCGATGACTTGCGAGAGACGTTCGCAAATCTCAAACGCTTCCACATCAAACTCAACCCGAAGAAGTGCACGTTCGGCGTGCCAGCCGGCAGCTGCTGGGGTATCTAGTCTCGGCTCGTGGAATCGAGGCGGACCCGGAGAAAATACAGTCCATTTTAACGATGCAAAGGCCTTCAAAGCTCCATGACGTGCAAAAATTAGCTGGTCGAGTGGCAGTACTCAGTCGATTCATCAGCAAACTGGGTGAAAAAGCACTCTGAAAGGATCGTATGACACCTAGAGGGGGGTGAATAGGTGCTACTTCAATTTTAGTACTTTTTCAAATTAGGCTTGACACAAAAGGTAAATTCTCTAGATATGCAACTAAGGTGAATTTACCTATATGACAAGCAAGCAACTAAACAAGATATATGAAGTAAAGACTATAAACAAGGATAGAAGTAACCGAAGTGAAAGCACGCGGAGACACGGATGTAATCCCAAGTTCCTCCTTTTTAGGGGAGTACGTCTCGTTGGAGAGGTGTGAGCTACCACAAAGGTCAAAAACTCAACCGCCACAAAGGAGGATGCACCTTCTTCTCCGATGAACCGCACCACTATCGGAAGCTGAAAACAGGCCGCAGCGGTAGTACCGGGCCTCGCCCGGTAGTACCGACCGGCAGGGATTTGACGGCATCTTTGACGACTGGTCAACGCCTCCTCCCAGGCGCGCATCGGTAGTACCGGACCGCCGGGTCCGGTACTGCTCCTACCCGGTAGTACCGCGCCACTACCCGGGCAACTACCGGATAAAAACTGCGCGAGTCCAGGAGCATTTTGGAGATGCGGTACTGGGCCCGGTACTGGCCGCGGTAGTTCCGCACGGCAGGACACCCGGTAGTACCGGTTGAGGCAATAAAGTCAGCATTTCTTCCTTTTCTTGAGACAAAACCTGTGCAACATAAACTGATACATTCCTACACACTTTTAGCACACACATTAGACATCTAAGTGTGTTGTCAACAAACATCAAAACACTTTGGAGAAGGATATGCCCTTTCAATCTCCCCCTTTTTGGTGTTTGATGACAACACACTTAGGAGAAACAAATGATTTGCAAAAGATAGACGGGGCTCTCCAAATTGTGTGTTTATTAGGAATTTGCATTTGAATGCAAAAACACGCCATATAAAATGGGCGGAGCTCCCCCTATATTTTACAAACCAAGCAAGTTCATATGGATAAACAATTATAACAACTTGCACAAAATAAGCAAGCACCATACTAGATAGGTCTTATTACAATAACACAAGGTCATGGCAAGTCTTACATCATGCATAGAGAAGTTCAAAGCAAATATCCAAATAAAGATGAAACACAAGCATAAAGATCAAACAAAATGCAAGCTTGTGTTCCTCCCATGCAAATCCCACGACACATCCTAAATAGAACACATTCTCCCCCTTAGTCATCGAAATGCCAAAAAGGGAGAAGCGCGATGCTAACATGTCCCTAGGAGCGTCAAGCTCCACCCGCGCCGTGGTGGGTCGAAGAAGAGGAGGCTTGGAAGCGATCACCATCTAGAGGAGCATCTTCATCACTCCAGAAACCCTGCTTGGACACCCATTCATTCTTCGGGGTGATTTCTTCTTCAGAACCATCGGAGACTGTAATCTGCATGTGCCTCATCATTGCTTTCTGTCACTATGCTGCCTTCTTGTGATACACATGAGCTTCATACAAACGATCTTCCAAGTCAAGTTTGAGGCAAAAGGCCCTCTTGGCCTTAATCTGCAGCTTCTTGAACCATGAAGGTTCCTCAAGGGAGGTGCACTCCCACTAGCTCTCTCAGCTTCAGCAGCAGCCTCAGGATTAATGGACTTCGTTTTGGGAGGAAGATGAGCCTTGATACGCAGTTCCTTCACCAGATGAGTCACAACGGGGCTGCCATCCTTCATGATATCCTCTCCATTCTTCTTGAGAGCCCACTTGCGGCGAATGAGCTTCATAATGAATGGGCCATAGATGGGGGCCCTTCTATCAATGATTGTGGACCACAAGTCATTCCACATCCAATCCATCACATCAAGCTTCTTGCCTTTGCCTTGATTTTCCTTGGAGAGCTTGAGAAGTTCAAACATGTAGCCATGAACCTCATCCCAGTTTCCCACACGGGAGCAATAGTTTCCCTATAGACGCGGTGGAGAATCTCAAATGGACGCACAAGATGAGCAGTTTTACCAGTGGTGCCTCTTTCCATAGTAATTAGTCCTAGAACATCCTTGGAGCTGGATCGATCATTGTCATGGCATCTCCATCCACTAGGAGTACTTTCACCCTTGTCTTCATAGCCTAGAACCTCTCCAAACTCCGCCAAGGTGGCAGAAAGCAAGGTGTCCTTGGTCATCCACCATAGAGTCCTGGCTTCATCATGGTCAAAGTAGACGGTGGCAAAGAACTGAATAATGTAGTACTCTATGTAGGGATGGTTCTCCTTCATGATGTCAATCAGTCCAAACTCTTCACACATTGCAAGTGTCTCATCAAAATAGCCCTTGTGCTTCGAGTTTTTCATGTAAGGAAGATCAAGAGTGTGTTGGTCAACCACGGAGTACTTCTTGTGGAGATAGATTTCCTTGTAGATGGCTTCTTGATCATTGGTGTAAAAGTGTGGATTCCGCACAAGAGGTGACCTCTCCTCAGCATAGGGATTCTCTTCTCTGAGCTTCTGATAGTCCTCATTCTTCCATAAATGAAGTGCTTTGCGGGCTCTCGTGGGAGGAGCAGTGGTGGTACGAGCAGCAGCTGGACTTTTTCCTCTTGCTTGAGTTCTGGCTGTGGTGCGAGCAGGCAAAACTTCCTCTTCTTCTTCTTCCTCAATATCATCATCCAAGAGACGGCTTATTACCACCACGGCGGCTACCTGTGAAGCAGCATAGAGGTAGGGCAGGGAATAGATGAGTGCACAAGTTCACGGAAGTGATGAACAAACTAGTCAACTGGTGTAAATTTGAGGTGATTCAAGTCAATTTTGTACGGGCGGTAGTACCGGGCTGCTTCCGGTAGTACCGGGTGAGCCGATACAAACGAGAAGGGCCACAAAATTGAAAGATTCAACCACAAATTTGCAAAACTTAACTAGTACCAAGCTATCCCATGGCCAAGAAGATCATCCTACCAAATTTAACCGAAGCATTCGGAGCTACCGGTGATATTCCACAAATGCATCTAGGTTTCACGAAAGACAAACAAAGAGTGCGAGGAACGGGGAAATACCGGAGGCCATGGAGGAGATCGACGAGGGGATCGCTCCCACGGAGCAGATATGGCCGGGGACGGCGGATTCCGGTGGCCTGGGCGGTGGCCGGAGCAGGGAGCAGAGGAGGCGACGGGGTGGTGTTCGTGCGGGTGGGGAAGAATGGGGAATAACCCCCACCCCGCCCGCACAGGGATTTTTGGATACCCGTGATTCCCGGTAGTACCGGGGCGGAACATCCGGTACTACCGGGGCCTGAATCTTTGCGAGCAGAAAACTGCTTAGATTCAGAGCCCGGTACTACCGGATACCACCAGGCGGTACTACCGGGGCCTCCTAAGAAACCCCAGTTTTCTCTTTTTGTGGAAGGATTTTGAACTTGTGCAAGATGGAAGTTGTTTTAGAGAGAAGAAAGGCATAGGATTAGATCAACACACTGGAGATGGTACTTCATACTCAATTTGCAAGAAGCAAACACACAAAAGCCAAATTGAGCATGTTTTCCATAGGAGCACTAGAAAACCAAAAAAATCCAAATGAAACCAACTCTTCACAAGGAAGAGGGCGGTGGCCGAGGCCACCATGTATGAGTATGTGGTGTGACACCGCGAAGATATATCTTGGGTCCACGGCCACTACTCGTCATTTAAGCTCACAATTCATAAAATGAAAAATAGAGACAAAATGAGTTTTACTATCGGCATAATGGGGGGAGGGATAGTCCAATGGATTAGGACCGCACTCCCCCTATTCCATGCCTACACCTAAACCAAATAGATAGTCAAAATATAGGTGTGTATGCAAGATGGTCAAGTCAAGCTCCTAGAATCCACGATATTTAGCTCATGCCTCAAGAAGGTGAATCTTGCTTCATCAAGTGGCTTCGTGAATATGTCGGCAAGTTGATCTTTGGTTGGAATATAGCCAAGCTCAATATCACCACGAGCAATATGATCCCGAATAAAATGATGACGAATCTCAATATGCTTCGTTCTTGAGTGTTGCACCGGATTGTGGCCAATCTTGATAGCACTTTCATTGTCACACAAAAGAGGCACTTTGTCACAATTGACACCGTATTCCTTTAAAGTTTGCCTCATCCATAACAATTGAGTGCATGCACTAGCGGCCGCCACATACTCGGCTTCGGCGGAGAGAGATATGCAATTTTGCTTCTTAGAAGACCAACTCACCAAGGACCTACCAAGAAATTGGCATGCCCCGGAAGTTGATTTCCTATCATCCTTGCAACCGGCCCAATCCGAATCCGTGTACCCGGCAAGAGAGAAATTAGTGCCCTTTGGGTACCACAAACCAAACCTTGGGGTATCAACCAAATATCGAAGGATTCTATTGACCGCCACCATGTGGCTTTCTTTAGGAGCGGCTTGATACCTTGCACACACCCCTACACTCAACACAATATCGGGTCTAGATGCACAAAGATAAAGCAAAGAACCAATCATAGAGCGATAAAGTTTTTGCAAACATCGATACCGTCGGGTTAAGTTCAAGATGGCATTTGGTGTCCATGGGAAACCGCTTCCCTTAGCATTGTGCATATTGAACCTCTTGAGCATGTCTTGGGTATATTTGGTTTGAGAGATGAAAGTCCCTTCATTCAATTGCTTGATCTCAAAACCGAGAAAGAACTTCAATTCGCCCATCATAGACATCTCGAACCTATCGGTCATAAGCTTTGAAAATTCATCATTGAAAGCTTTGTTAGATGAGCCAAATATAATATCATCAACATAAAGTTGGCATATGAAAAGCTCCCCTTTGACCCTCTTGGTAAAGAGAGTGGGATCGATTTGCCCCAATTCAAATCCACGGTCTAGCAATAGCTCTCTTAGGTGCTCATACCAAGCACGAGGTGCTTGTTTGAGACCATAGAGCGCCTTATCAAGCTTGTAGACATGGTTAGGGAATTTAGGGTCCTCGAAACCCGGTGGTTGCTTAACATATACCAACTCCTTTAAAGGACCATTAAGAAAGGCACTTTTCACATCCATTTGTTGCAATTTAAAGTTATGATGTGATGCATATGCAAGAAGGATACGGATGGACTCAAGGCGAGCCACGGGTGCATAAGTCTCTCCAAAATCAATGCCTTCAACTTGAGAGTACCCTTGTGCAACCAATCTTGCCTTGTTCCTCACAACCATTCCATGCTCATCTTGCTTGTTCTTGAATATCCACTTTGTGCCTATAACATTGCGGCAATCTTTTGGCTTCTCAACTAGATTCCACACTTTGTTGCGCTTGAAGTTATTGAGTTCATCATGCATAGCTTCTAACCAATCCGGATCTTCAAGAGCTTCAAACACTTTCTTTGGTTCCACCATGGAAATATGAGCTTGATGTTCACTAAAGTTTGCCAATTGCCTTCTTGTGGTAACACCCTTCTTGTGGTCACCAAGGATGTTTCTAGATGGTGACTCTTTTTTAAAGTCTTTTACAACTCTTGCTTTACGACGGGCTTCGATATCTCTATTGCATCTTGGAGGTATCTCTTGATCATCTTGATCATTTGAGTCCCCGTCTTGACCGGAATGTTGACCTTGATCATCTTGAAGCACATCTTCAACAATGAAGGAGAGGGTTGATCTTGGTCATGACCTTGGCTAGCATCAACAATAGGAGAACTTGGTTCTTGCATAGCAACTTGGTCAACATGAGGAGGGTCTTGAACTTGTTCTTGGGTGGTGCATCATTTGCTTCCATGATAGGCGCCGTTTCAACTTGTGATGAAGAGGCCTCCACTTGAATGGAGCTTGGACTTGCTTGAGGAGACTCGTAATGAATCTCAACGGGACGATGGAAACCAATGCCCATTCTTCTTATAGCATCTTGAGGCTCTTCATTATCTACATCACAAACATGAAATTGCGCCACTTGGGAGCCGTCATTCTCATCGAACCTCACATCACAAGATTCTATGACTTTCCCAACGGTTTTGTCATAGACTCTATAGGTGTGAGATTCGGCACCGTACCCAACAAAAACACCCTCTAAAGCTTTAGATTCAAATTTAGACAAACGAACACTTTTGTTCTTATAGAAACACTTACAACCAAATACTCGGTAGTAGGAGACATTGGGCTTGTTGCCGGTGAGCATCTCATAAGATGTAAACTTCTTGCCAACTCGAAAGAATAGCCGGTTAGATGAATGACACGCCGTGGAGATAGCCTCGGCCCATAAGAATAGCGGAGACTTAAACTCCGCCAACATAGACCTTGCCATATCCATGAGAGTCCGGTTCTTCCTTTCGGCTACACCATTTTGTTGAGGGGTATATGCAGCGGAATATTGATGACGAATCCCCTCTTCACTAAGAAACTCATTTAAGGTGTAGTTCTTGAACTCGGAGCCATTATCACTCCTAATGACCAATATAGGGACATTGTGTTGGCGTTGAACTTCATTGGAAAAGTCGATGACGGCTTGTTGGGTCTCATCCTTCGTCTTGAAGAAATAAACCCAAGTAAATCTTGAATAGTCATCAACAATCACCAAACAATATTTCTTCCCACCAAGACTAGGTTGAGGCACGGCACCAAAGAGATCAACATGAAGAAGTTCCAATATCCTCTTTGATGAAATGATGGTCTTGCTTGGATGGGGAGAATCATGCATCTTTCCTTCAACACAAGCCCTACAAAGACGATCTCTAGAAAAAGAAACATTGTCTTTTAGTCCAAGAATGTGGCCACCCTTGTGAAGACTTTGCAAAGTTCTCATGTTGACATGGGACAAGCGGCGATGCCACAACCATCCCACGTCGGCCTTTCCGAATAGGCATATTGCTTGAGTGTTGGTAGACCCCGAAAAGTCCACCACGAACAACTCATTTTCAACATACCCAACGAACATGACCTTTAGAGTCTTGCTCCTCAAGAGTACCACCATATCAATAGTAAAATGGACATCAAAATTCATCTTATTAAGTGCACGAACGGACATAAGATTGTAACCGAGGGACTCGACAAGCATGACATTTACAAGGGTGATATCCTTTGCAACTACCACCTTGCCGAGACCCGTTACCTCCGCTTTTGATTTATCACCATAGGAGACGGATGCTTGATTTATATTTGGTCCCAACTCCGTCATGATCTCCTTGCTTCCGGTCATATGACTAGTGCATCCACTATCAACCACCCATTTAGACCCACCGGAAGCATAGTCCTACAAGAAATCATTGCTTGGTTTTAGGTACCCATTTCTCAATGGGTCCTCTTTTGTTAGCAACAAGGGTCTTAGGAACCCAAATAGATAAGCAATGTAACCATCATAAGGACCAACATATTTTGCATAAACATCCCCATAATAATCAACATAAAGAATGTAGTTGGGATTGTTATGCCCCGCAAAGTCACTACGAGTGGTCTTGCCCCTAGTGGCATTACCACCCGCAATGGAAGTCTTGGCTTGTGCGGGCTTGGCATTGGTGTTGCTCTTCTTCTTCTTTGCCTTGGCCACATAACCAAGACCCTCCTTCCCTTTGTGTGGCTTTTGCTCAAAAATTTGAGCAACAACCTTTTCTTTACCTTTAGGAATAGAGGTCTTGGCACTAGTGGCCTTGGCAAGCTCAACCTTCAACCTAGCATTTTCCTCAATAACATTTGCATGATCACAAGAGGGAGTAGAGGTGCTAGGTGAGTTAGATTTAGAAAGTTGAGTTTGAAGTTGCTCATGAGACTTGACTAGAAGAGAGTGGGTACTTTCCAAGGCCTTGTGAGCCTTGTTAAGTTTCTCCACATCCTCAAGGAGTCTAGCATTAGCAACCACAAACTCGGCTTTCTCCTTTTTAATCACTTTATATTTAGCAAAGACATGATCTCTATCCTTAATGATTTTAGCAATTATTTCATCATTTTTATCATCAAGAGACTCAATTCTTTCCTCAAGAGAGGTTCTATATTCACTCTCTTCTTCAAGAGAAGCATTCAAGGATTCTATGGAAGCATTCAAGGATGCTATGGTGAGAGAATCCTCTCTCTCAATTTTTCCCTTGTCATCAAGGATTTCTTCGGCCGCATCAAGTTGTCTCAAGAGAGACTCAACATATGCCTTAGTTTCACCTTGCAAGTTAGCCACAATAGTATCGGAAGCAACAAGTTCTTTCTTAATCACAAGACTAGTTTTATCATCTATTTCATGCATAGTCTTGGGAGTAGAAGATGATACCTCGGTGACGGAGCCATGAGGCAACGAGCGGTGTTGATGGAGAGGTTCTCATTGGGGGATTCGAAGAGAGAAGGAGGTGGAGTTGATACAATGGCCAAAGCGGCCACCTCACGAGTGGGTTCTTCTTCTTCTTCGGAATCCTCGGAAGGATACTCTTCTTGAGTCATCAACACAATTCTTGGTGCTTTCTTGAAGAATGGCTTCCTCTTGACAAAAGGCTTCTTTTGTATCATGTTTGATTGCCCTTGAGGACAAGCCTTCCACCGTTTTGCTCTCTATTCTCATAGGACAATCTTGATGAAGTGATGCTTGTTATGACAATTGTAGCAAGTCTTTATCCTATTAGCAAACTCCTTCTTCCCGCTTGGATTGTTTGCATGATCAACTTGAGCCTTTGCCTTGGCCGGGTCACGCCAAAAGTCCTTGTTGCAAGAGCTATGTGACCATGGAGGGCTTGTTCAAGTCATCGGGAGGAAGGTTGTTCGGGCATGCTTCAACTTCATCATGTTCATCAAGGCACACAACCTTGGCCTTCAAAGCAAGAGAGGGACCTTGCTTCATTCCCATGGCCCTAGCACGGTTGTCTAGAGCATTCTTGGTGGCAACCTTGGAGGCTTGCATCTCTTGCATAACTTCATTGGATGTCATCTCAAGGTAGTTGAATTTTCCTTGAAGGGCCTTCAAGTCAACGGGCTCGAAGGGCATGAGTGCATTCACATACTTCCTCTTGATCCAAGCATCATCCACATAGGTTGCCCCAACATTGAAAAGGCTTGGGCAAGAATCTTGAGTCTTGCATACATCTCTTCATGAGTTTCACTATCAAGCATGTAGAAGCCTTCGACTTCATTGTTCAAAGCATCAAATCTATTCCTCTTCATGCTTTCATTTCCAAGAAATGCCACCTCAAGGCACTCCCAAGCTTCTTTGGCGGTGGAGACGTTTTGAATGTGATGAAGACCACTTTCTCCAACGGCAAGTTCAATCATGTGGAGAGCGGAAGCATTGAGTTGTTTCTCGGCCACCTCTCTTCTTGTCAAGTTGTTAGGATTCACGGCCTTGTATCCCTCTTGAATGATCCTCCAAAGCTCGATAGAGGAACTGTTGATATGAGATTTCATTAAGTGTTGCCAAGTAGCAAAAGCAATGCATTAAGTTTAGGAGGTGGACCCAAAGGGTTTATGCGAGTATGATGGATAGGTGGGTCGGGAGAGTACACAAAGGGAACCCCATGGTACTCCGGCTTCCCACCTTCGGGAGTGGTGGTAGATGTGGAAGATTTCTTAGGGTCGGTTTCTTTATCTTCAACCCCTTTCTTTTCCCTTTTCCCTCCTCGGTATCACCGTCATGGGAGGTAGCGGAGTCATCTAGTGGGGTGGTCTCCTTAGGAACCTTGCCACTTGCGAGTTGTGTGATCAACTCACGCATCTCGGCAAATTTGGTATCCATGGACGATATCAAAGATGTCTCCATCGATTTGAGATCGGCCATGGATGCCGTAGTGGCTTGGTCATCCAAGGGATCACCATCACTTCGTGTCATACTTCTCTTAGGCGGTTAAGCCCAACAAGAGAGCCGAGGCTCTGATACCAATTGAAAGGATCGTATGACACCTAGAGGGGGGGTGAATAGGTGCTACTTCAATTTTAGTACTTTTTCAAATTAGGCTTGACACAAAAGGTAAATTCTCTAGATATGCAACTAAGGTGAATTTACCTATATGACAAGCTAGCAACTAAACAAGATACACGAAGTAAAGACTATAAACAAGGATAGAAGTAACCGAAGTGAAAGCACGCGGAGACACGGATGTAATCCCGAGTTCCTCCTTTTTAGGGGAGTACGTCTCGTTGGAGAGGTGTGAGCTACCACAAAGGTCAAAACTCAACCGCCACAAAGGCGGACGCACCTTCTTCTCCGATGAACCGCACCACAAAGGTTTGGTTCACCTTCCACTATCGGAATCCTTCAAGGCGGAATCCGGAGCCCTTACAACAACGATCCGGGGCACAACCCACAAGAGGATTGGGGGCTCCCGAACAGCTACAAATCTGTCACAAAGACAACAAGTGAGTACAATAAGAGCTAGGTTTTCCCAATGGAAATCCTAGCAAAGGGTCCCTCAAGTGAATGAGGGGGAAATGAAGAACGGCTTGGTGAAGATGTAGATCCGGGGCTTCTCCTTCAATCCTCCAAGTATCAACGAGTTTGGGTGGAGGGATTGGGAGATCTATCAAATCTTGAGCTTGCAATCAATGGTGTTCTTCAATGTGGTCAAGCTAGGGAGCCGGAGGTAGGTGGAGGGGAATAAATACCCCTCCCAGAAATCTGGCCGTTGAAGCTGAAAACAGCCGCAGCGGTAGTACCGGGCCTCGCCCGGTAGTACCGACCGGCAGGGATTTGACGGCATCTTCGACGACTGGTCAACGCCTCCTCCCAGGCGCGCATCGGTAGTACCGGACCGCCGGGTCCAGTACTGCTCCCTACCCGGTAGTACCACGCCACTACCGGGGCAACTACCGGATAAAACTACGCGAGTCCAGCAGCATTTTGGAGATGTGGTACTGGGCCCGGTACTGGCCGTGGTAGTTCCGCACGGCAGGACACCCGGTAGTACCGGGATGAACCCGATAGTACCGGTTGAGGCAATAAAGTCAGCATTTCTTCCTTTTCTTGAGACAAAACCAGTGCAACATAAACTGATACATTCCTGCACACTTTTAGCACACACATTAGACATCTAAGTGTGTTGTCAACAAACATCAAAACACTTTGGGGAAGGATATGCCCTTTCACACTCCCGTTCTATCGGCTGATGAAGAAAGCGGACAAATTCGAGTGGACGCCAGAAGCCTAATCAGCCTTTACGGACCTCAAGCGAGTCCTGATGGCCCTTAACGTAGTTACCTGCGTTAAAAGATAAATGGGTTAGGTTGAGACTCCAAGTGCAGAGTGTATAGTACAGGAAAGACAGTTTTCCCCACGAGGGGTGACTCGAGGGTTTAATATCGAACTCTCGGGGAACCAGTAGTGTAGGTTTTATCTTCTTATCCTTCTCTTGAGAACTTGCAAAACAAAGTAAATGTTTTGTGTCCTCAACCTCACCAAGTGGTTGTCAAGCACAAGGTGTGAGAATGATATGATAAAGATAAATGTAAAACAGTAAATAAAGATGCAATGATGGTAAATAAATATGCAAGGATGGTGGAAACAATGATAAATGATATTTTTGGGTTTTCTATTGTAAATGCAAGATGTAAAAGTGTTTTTTATATTTTCGGATTTAATAATGGAAGAAATGGAAAATGGATAAAAGTTGTTGGAAAGGTGTTTCTTATGATTAAAAATGGACCGGGGTTCATGGTTTCATAAATGCACTCTCTCTTTAATAAAGTGATAGATAATGGAACACTAGAATTAACATATGAGATTGCCACAAATAAGTTCATGACAAGTTACTAATTATATGGGCATCACGTCCTAACATAGAGATCTTTTGTTTATTAATCTCTCTTATACTCTACCAAGATGGAATTAAATCTAGTCATCTTAGTATTAAGATAAATCAGAGCATAGCAATAAGTTCAATGACATGAAGTTAAAATAAGAACATGCTAGATCTAGTCATGGAGTAGTGGCAATGGTCACAACCACATCTCCGGTAGCAAGGTAGTTTTCTTTATCCCTAGTGAGGTAACAAAGTAAGGTAAAAGTACCCAAGTAGATCACGGAACAAACTGTCACATTCACCGTATTAGCCACCCCCCGTTACTCCATCTAATGCACACATTCCCCCTCACAAGCTCTCATAACAAATTTGATCAGAACAAGTAAACAAGAACGGGGTACATAATATGCATCTACTTTCATAACTGAAACAAAACCATTGCAATTTCAAACATATATTAACTCATAAAAAGATCCACCACAAAGGAATTACATAGATGACCGTAATCATGTTCAGCAGCTCATACGGTACTAATTAGTGAAGCTCAAGAGAGGAGAGATACATAAGTTACTTCCACAAACCCATAGTCCTGGGGTGGACTACTCCCTCTTCATCATGGAGACGGTGGAGAAGTTGTTGGAGGAGATGGAGACCACACCGTCAGCGCCCCGCCGGAGTTTTCCCCCTCCAATCTGCAGCTCCAGGTCTCTGTTTCGTGGTTTCTGTGTTTCTGCGGCGCTCTCTTCCGTAAGGCGTCGGGGGGCTATTTTTATAGTCGTTTTTAGGTCAAGACGGAGACTCGGAGACGAAGATCGACGGTGTTGGAGGCTCGAGGCCCGAGATAGGGGTCCCACGCGGCCAAGGAATCTGGCCGCGTGGGCCCACCTATTTTGGCCCTCCGGTCTTCGCTCGTTCGCTTCCTTCACTCATACGTTTCGTTCCTTCCAAAAAATGATCCCCGTAAAATCTCAGGTCATTATGACGTGATTTGGGTCCCTGAAACGTAAAAATATAGAAAACAGGGTTTTCTGACAGTGCAGGGTTAATTCCAGAAAAATAGGGAAATTGTGAATTATCCCCAAAAATCATTATAAAACATAAATATAACCCATATATGATGCAAATAAGTTGGAATATCAAGTAATAAAATGTAAAGTTCATGTATGCATTTTACATGCATCAACATCCCCATGCTTAACCTATGCTCGTCCTTGAGTATGAAGGTGATAAAACTAACATGGACTTTGCATTTTAATACTATCAATGGAAAAGATGATTACTATTGCTACATAGAGTCAAATGATTCATTCTTCAAAGAAATAGCAATATGCAAGATAGATTATGAAGTGATATCAAATATTCAATGTAAGGATGTTCAATGATAATTTCACAAAGTGTAACATAGAAGAAAGTACTATGGACCAAGTGTATGCATAATGAAAAGTAAAAACATGCTATAGTGGTCATAGAGTACTTCTTATGAAATCTGAATATAAAAGGTGGACACTTTGGATAGATAAATAAGTAGAGGTAAAACATGAATAAGTTTCATCTAGCTTCCAATTGCTTCTATTTAAGTTAATGTTTGCAATGTGGTATTCATTGGTGTGGAGCTCTCATTACCCCTATCATAGCATATTGAATGATTAAAGGATGGTGAATACAAGTGCCTACACCATGGTGTTACTCAACTCGGTCCACCAAAGTAAGTTCAAGTTAAGGTCATTGTAAGTAATATAATAGCATCATTAAGAGTGTCAACTGGGGTACCTCTTGCCTCATGACATGGAACAAGCCCATGTCAAAATAACAAGACAAACAGACCATGAACAATCTCAGCACTCTTTTATTTACTATTGGTATAGCTTTTTATTATGAGGTGCATCATGGAAGGTTCATCATGGAACGCTGTAAATTTCCACCATGAATGATGCATGGCTTAGATTGGTGGCCCAGGCATCTCTAGCCATTTATACAAACTCTTTAAACTTACTAAGTTTCCACACTTATTTGACACCATGATAAGCATCCATAAACAAAAGTACATGATATCAAGTGAATATAAATAAGTGCAATGTTGAAATCTTGCCATGTGACAGCACATATGGGCTAACTCCCAACCAAGACTTTTATCAAGCTCACAACTTCATAATTTTAATCACAATGGTTCATGTTTATTAAGTGCAATAAAAGTAAAGTGTGCATCAAGTTCGTGAGAGCTTTTAACCAACTTTTCCCATAACAATCAATAACATAAGCATTTTAATTCAGAAGTATAGATAACACAATATAACATGATAAACATACTTTGAATAGCATAAAGCTAATAGGTAGATATGGTGGACTCACTGGAAAAATTTTGGTTGAAGGTGTTTGGAAAACAAGCTTTTTACTTGTTGGAATTTTTGGGCTAGCAATAGGGAGAAAGTTGACCATCTAAATGCATGCATAACTGTCCATAGAACTAATCAATCCATGTTAAACAAAGTAAAGTAACATTTAACATCTAAACCTGATAAAAGATAGCTCTTGATAAAACACTTGCAAATTAATACTCATGAAAAGCACATGAATAATGCAACTATATGTATCTTTTTAAATCAACTCAAACATCACTATCCCAATATATTTAATAGCATCCAACTTAATACAACCCAAACTTCCAGTAGCTCTCTCATATATAAATGATATTGGTGGTCTCAAGGAAATAAAAATCAAACCGAAATAACAAAAAGCAAATAAAAGACGCTCCAAGTTTATACGATAAAGTGCATTGATCGAAAAACAGAAGTTAGACGTTTGCAAACCGAGAGTGTGTTGGTCCAGTGGGGTTGTCTTCACATCCCCAAGCTTATGTTCTTCACCATCCTTGGATAGCTCTTGGTGCAGCTCCTCTAATCGCTGTGAGAAAACTTCAAAACACCGTTTCTCCCATTTCTTTTCTGTGGGGTGACATTAGTAGTGATAGACAAATAGATTTCTTGCTGCATAAAATCCTTAGAAAAAATTCATATGAATGTCCAGAAGGTGTATAATGTTGTATGCCTACTCATAAACTCAATTGGATCAAAAAGATTCAAGTTAAAAGTTCAAAGAATGCATCAAACAAAATGGGACAGAATCTGTCCAGAAAAACAGCAGCAGCAAAACGTATTTTTCTACCCTACTTAAACACGTCATAAAAATCTGAAACAATTCACGTATACAGAGGATGAAAAGTTTCAACTACAGTTCAAATTACAGCTCAATCGGAGTTACAGAATAGAAATGAAAAATCAAACCGTGCACAGACTCGTGCAGGAATAAAATCTCCGAATATAAATAGCAACTTTTTCAAACCAAAATAGGTAAAACTTGGCACTTTATTAAAAATTCTAGGAACAAAACTAAAAACTAAATCTCTTGTTACAGCAAGAGGACTCAAAGAAAAAATCACAAATAAAAACAACCGGGTTGCCTCCCGTAAAGCGCTTTCTTTATAGCCATATAGCTAGGCTTACTTACTTGATAATTATTGTGGACGAAGCTCACGAGGGAGCTTGAACTTTGGTGTGTCCCTCTTCCTTGGGAAATGTTCCATGCACTTTTTGTGTGGAAACTGAAACTTCACATTCCCTTCTTTTGAATCAATGATAGCACCTGTGGTACGAAGAAAAAGTCTTCCCAGAATAATTCGACTAGAGGTTTTATTCCCATATCCATGATTAGAAAATCAACAGGTACAAATGTCATATGCAACTCTACCATAACATCACTTACTTTTCCTAAAGCAAGTTTAATGGAATCATCAGCAAGTGCAAGTTTAATAGAGCATTTTTCAAGATTCTTTAATGCAAGAACTTCATATAATTATTTAGATAAAACAGAGACAGTAGATCCTAGATCTAATATAGCATGGTGTGTCTCTTTTCCAATAGTTACTAGTACTTTGGGAATCCATATATCCCCAAGCTTAGGTGGTATCATAGCTTCTTGGTTGTACCTAGCAATCTTTTCTTTTAAAACATGATTAGCAATATAAGAACCAAAACCAGCTTGGTTAACATTAATGGAAGGATCACTTGCAAACTGTTGTAAGATAGATATTAATTCATGCAAGCTACACTTCTCTAAGTCAACAAATGGTTCCTTGACTTCACTAAGCATTTTAACTTCTTCAACTTTTTTCTCTCTATTATATAGATTAAATATTTCATAACGGTCATCAAAAACATCTTCAGGCACTTGGGCTTTTTCTAAACTTTCTTTAATTTTCACTTCCAAAAGCAAGCCATCAAGTAGATTATGAGCATTAGCAGCAGTAGTATTAATAAAAGAACCCCCACATTCATTATCCAAAAAGACTCTAGAGGTTTCAGACAATCTTCTATAAAATATATGCATAAGCATCCAATCTCTAAGACCATGTTCCATTCCAAAAGCTATACCTCTAAACCTTTTCCAAGTTTTTATGTGTTTTTTTAATTTTTTATGCAAAACTGAAAGTAAAATGACACTAAACAATGCAAAACCGAAATAACAAATGCAACACAAAATGCAAAACTGAAAATAAAATATGCAAACTGAAATATAAATATGATATGCAAGACAAAAACAAAACAAAATAAAATGATTTGAAGGTAAAGATGGATAAGATGATGCTCACGTAGGTGCAACCTCCCCAAGCTTAGGTGTTTGCACAAGTTGGTGATGAAGTTGACTTGTTGTGAGATATCCTTGGATAAACCTTTCAGCTATGGTTCCCCGGCAATGGCGCCAGAAAACAGTCTTGATGGCCCTTAACGTAGTTACCCGCGTTAAAAGATAAATGGGTTAGGTTGAAACTCCAAGTGCAGAGTGTATAGTATAGGAAAGACAGTTTTCCCCACGAGGGGTGACTAGAGGGTTTAATACCGAACTCTCGGGGAACCAGTAGTGTAGGTTTTATCTTCTTATCCTTCTCTTGAGAACCTGCAAAACAAAGTAAATGTTTTGTGCCCTCAACCTCACCAAATGGTTGTCAAGCACAATGTGTGAGAATGATATGATAAAGATAAATGCAAAACAGTAAATAAAGATGCAATGATGGTAAATAAATATGCAAGGATGGTGGAAACAATGATAAATGATTTTTTTGGGTTTTCTATTGTGAATGCAAGATGTAAAAGTGTTTTTGTATTTTCGGATTTACTAATGGCAGAAAATGGAAAATGGATAAAAGTTGTTGGAAAGGTGTTTCTTATGATTAAAAATGGATCGGGGTTCATGGTTTCACAATTGCACTCCAGGTCTAGTCATATGAGATAATGGTAGATAATGGAACACTAGAATTGCTTAGTGGTAGATAATGGAACACTAGAATTAACATATGAGATTGCAACAAATAAGTTCATGACAAGTTACTAATTATATGGCATCACATCCTAACATAGAGATCTTTTGTTTATTAATCTCTCTTATACTCTACCAAGATGGGAATTAAATCTAGTCATCTTAGTATTAAGATAAATCAGAGCATAGCAATAAGTTCAATGACATGAAGTTAAAATAAGAACATGCTAGATCTAGTCATGGAGTAGTGGCAATGGTCACAACCACATCTCCGGTAGCAAGGTATTTTTCTTTATCCCTACTGAGGTAACAAAGTAAGGTAAAAGTACCCAAGTGGATCACGGAACAAACTGTCACATTCACCGTATTAGCCACCCCCGTTACTCCATCTAATGCACACGTTCCCCCTCACAAGCTCTCATAACAAGTTTGATCAGAACAAGTAAACAAGAACGGGGTACATAATATGCATCTACTTTCATAACTGAAACAAAACCATTGCAATCTCAAACATATATTAACTCATAAAAAGATCCACCACAAAGGAATTACATAGATGACCGTAATCATGTTCATCAGCTCATACGGTACTAATTAGTGAAGCTCAAGAGAGGAGAGATACATAAGTTACTTCCACAAACCCATAGTCCAGGGGTGGACTACTCCCTCTTCATCATGGAGACGGTGGAGAAGTTGTTGGAGGAGATGGAGACCACACCGGCAGCGCCCGCCGGAGTTTTCCCCTCCAATCTGCAGCTCCAGGTCTCTGTTTCGTGGTTTCTGTGTTTCTGCGGCGCTCTCTTCCGTAATGCGTCGGGGGGCTATTTTTATAGTCGTTTTTAGGTCAAGACGGAGACTCGGAGACGAAGATCGACGGTTTTGGAGGCTCGAGGCCCGAGATAGGGGGTCCCACGTGGCCAAGGAATCTGGCCGCGTGGGCCCACCTATTTTGGTCCTCCGGTCTTCGCTCGTTCGCTTCCTTCACTCATACGTTTCGTTCCTTCCAAAAAATGATCCCCGTAAAATCTCAGGTCATTATGACGTGATTTGGGTCCCTGAAACATAAAAATATAGATTTAGTGTTTTCTGACAGTGCAGGGTTAATTCCAGAAAAATAGAGAAATTGTGAATTATCCCCAAAAATCATTATAAAACATAAATATAACCCATATATGATGCAAATAAGTTGGAATATCAAGTAATAAAATGTAAAGTTCATGTATGCATTTTACATGCATCAAGTCCTCACAAGCCCTCCAATACTCGTCGCACCAAGGGAACGAGAGCCACTATACCTATATGTCTCCGCAACTAACAGGGTGGTAAGCACCGTACTGGTAGTCGAGCGCAGGGAGGAGGGACACGCCCAAATCATACAACGCCCAGTCTACTACTTAAGTGAAGTGATCTCCATATCAAAGCAGCGGTACCCGCACTATCAAAAGCTGGCATACGCCGTGTTCATGTCCTCAAGGAAGCTGACGCACTACTTCGCAGAGCACCCGATCACTGTAATCAGCACCTCAGGGATCGGAGACATCCTCACAAATCCCAACGCAACTGGGCGAGTCACAAAATGGCTCATCGAGCTAGGACCACGGGATATCAAGTATGATTACCCGAAGGCCATCCAAGCACAAGTCTTACCTGACTTCCATACCGAGTGGATCGAAGCTCAATTGACAGGAGCACCAGATGTGTCCAACTCATGGACTATGTACTTCGACGGCTCAAAGAAGAACGAAGGCGCAGGCGCAGGTGTCATCCTCATATCACCAAAAGGCGATAAGCTTCGCTATGTCCTGCAGATGGGATTCGAGTTACCATCCAATAACGAAGCTGAGTACGAGGCCCTGATCCATGGCATGCGGATGGCTAAAGCCCTCGGGTGCACTCGACTGATGATCTATGGTGACTCGAACCTTGTGGTACAGCAAAAAATTAAGCCCTGTGATGCAATCGCAGATAACATGAACGCCTACCGTGACCTATACAACTTAATGGAGGGCAGCTTCGAAGGCTGCGAGTTGCGGCAAATAGGGCGTGACAGCAATGAAGAATCAGATAATCTAGCCAACCTTGGTGCAACCAAAGAACCAGTTCCACCTGGTGTCTTCCTCGAGCGCATCGAGCATAGGTCCATCAAACAGAAACGAACATCTCCTACATCAGCCGTACCAGCTAAGAGCAAAGCACCTAGCACGGAGGACCCGCCGGTGAGGTACTCCTCATTGAGCCAACTTGGACTCAACCTTTCCTCGCATACATACTCCGACACTCGAAGATCTAAAGCATACACCGTCATCAACGGCGAACTATACAAGCGCAACGTATCAGGTATGTTCCAAAGATGCATAGCATTTGAAGATGGCCAGGCCATCCTTCATGATATTCATGCAGGTACATGCGGGCATCATGCCAGCAGTCGATCACTCGTAGCCAAAACCTTTCGCGCAGGCTTCTACTGGCCCACAGCACTCAAAGACGCGGAGGACATAGTCAAAAGGCGTATCGGCTGTCAAAAATTCGCCACAAAGCCGCACGCACCCACATCGGCGTTGAAGACAATACCACTGGCCTGGCCCTTCGCCCAGTGGGGGCTGGACATGGTCGGGCCACTCAAAAAATCCTCCCATGGAGGGCATACTCACCTTCTGGTGGCGGTCGATAAGTTCACCAAGTGGATTGAAGCAGTCCCTATCACAAGTTCGACTGCTACAACAGTCAATTTCATAAAATCCATCATATACCGCTATGGTGTGCCAAGCAGCATCATCACTGATAACGGTACAAACTTCACGGCTGAAGAGTTCCGATCCTTCTGCAAAGAGCAAGACATCACGCTCAATTATGCATCCGTGGCACACCCGCAGTCCAATGGCCAAGTCGAAAAAGCCAATGGACACGTGACGAGCGGAATCAAGAAACGCCTTCTGGTGCCACTCAAAAGAGCAGCGGTGCTTGGGTCAAGAACTCTCATCTGTGCTATGGAGCCTACGCACAACTCCTAATGCTTCAACACAGTTCACCCCATTTTTCATGGTCTACGGCGCAGAGGCAATCCTGCCATCAGATGTAAGATTCAATGCACCAAGAGTCGAAGCATA
This sequence comes from Poa pratensis, assembly GCA_947311845.1. Classification (NCBI taxonomy): domain Eukaryota; kingdom Viridiplantae; phylum Streptophyta; class Magnoliopsida; order Poales; family Poaceae; genus Poa; species Poa pratensis. The sequence continues at coordinate 79,776,450 of CAMZMU010000036.1, forward strand.
CAAAGAAGAAGATGCAGATGAGGCACTCGAAGACGCAGTCGACTTGCTCGAAGAAGCACGCGACACGGCGCTAGCACGAACAGCTGTCTATCAGCAAGACCTTCGCAATTACCACAGCCGTCGACTGCGCACCAGATCCTTCGAGTTGGCGACCTGGTACTTCGACTGAAGCAAAAGAAGGTGCACAAACTCGCTTCTCCATGGGAAGGACCCTTCATCATCACCGAGGTCATGGTGGTGGAGTATATAGACTGAAGCACGCGAAGACAGGCGAACACTCGCACAATCCTTGGAAATTGCGCAGTTGCACCATTTCTATGCTTAGATTGCTTAGTCGCATAATGTAATAGGCACATATGTCGGATAGCTACAGGTTTCAGACGCGCTCTTTTCCTTACCAGGGTACCCACGGGGACTGGAAGGTTTTTAATGAGGCGGCCTGCAGCTTAACATTCAAAAGTGGAATATAATCAAAATGTTCCTCCTATATTTCTGTTTACTATTCGCATAACCATACCTTAGCCGCATCCAAGCACTCGGGGGCTGCGGTATCCAAAATACGAGCTCTCGCTCCCGCAAAAACAAACAACCCAGACGCACTCGAATACTCGGGGGCTGGGTCATAACAAAAGGTTGTGCAAACAAACAGCCCAGCCTCACTCGAATGCTCGGGGGCTGGGCCCTAAAACAAAAAAGCTCGTACACAGTACTCTCAGCCGCACCCAAGGACTCGGGGGCTGGATAATCATAAGTTTACAATAAATTACTTCATACACCCCCTCCTCAACAGGCTATTACATTTACACTCGAGGGCTGCCCCTTATGCATAAAAACCAAATCTACAGGTTCATCCTTTGGCTGGTCCACTTATACTCCTCCTTTAGCACATGATGGATTAGGACCAATGCGTCCACCCGTGTCTCTTGGTAGTGCTCCTCCATTGGCACAGGACCACCACCTGGTACGGGTGCAGACCCCATCGCAATCTTTTTCAAATCAAGGTGCGGAAGGTGCGACCGCATAAAGGCAAGAGCAACGTTAGCCCCGCTAATCAGTTGCTCGCGTACAAATTTCTTGATCGCCTTGCCCTTTCGAAATTTTTTCAGCAATGTAGCAAGGCTTTGTGGTTGCTCATTCAAAGGAAACAAACCCTCGTGGACTCAAAACAAAGCTAACCTGCAGCTCTCCAGTCGAATGGCAGTCCGCCACGCATAATCCAGAAGCTTTACCAAAACGGCACTCCTCGCCCTATCCGACCAAAAGGGGTGGGCAGCGTATTCCGCGCTACTCGCTTGACCATCGAGTCGGTCCTTTAGCCGTGCCTCCTCCTTCGACTGGTCAAAACAAACACCTATGGCAAAAATAATGCAAAATTGTTATCCCAGTCGACCTGTGTATCGAGTCCACAATTCAATTTCCAAAAGAGCTTACATTCAAGCTGTAGATTCACTTTCTCCAACTCTTCAAGCAAAAAGGCCTTCCGCTCCGTAGTTGGAGATGGTCTCGACTGCAACTCCGCATATGCGTCTTGTGTCTTCTTTAGCTCGCCTGTCACCTTGGAAAGCTTGAGCTGAAGGAAGTCGATGATTTTCTGATCATTCACGCTACGCGACCAAGTGGAGCCGCTCGCACCTGGACCAGTCGCTGTTCTAGAAGCTCGGGTCTACATCGATAATAACTCAGAACATAAGAGAAACAGAAGAGATCAAGCAAAAGGATCGGGGGCTGTGCCTCCCGATAACTGGAGTTCATATTTCATGAAGCACAAATACGAAGTCTGACGTTTTTACAGCAAAAGCAAAATCATAAAAATCCCTAAAACTAGACGACAAAGGGATCACTCGCTGGTCATCGACTTCTTGGAGGAAGCCCTCTTCGCCTGAACCTTGGCTGCCCAATCTTCAACAGTTGTTACAAGCTGTTGAGCATACTTTTTGGCAACCTCCATCCAAGTGCCTAACCTGATGGTTTTGCCGCCAGGCCCCCTCGAGAACTTCGTCGTGACCTTGTCAAAATCTGCCTCGACTCCGTGCGTGAGCGACATGAGAAAAGTAGTCTGAGCACCACTTACCATTTGCTCGCGACAGAAATCGGTGACGGCAGTTCCTTCTGGCTTGAACAGCTCCACCAGTTCTGCAAACGAAGATGGAAGCTCATCATCTGGGAAGAAGCTGCTATGAAGGGCGCCCAAAGCACTCGCCGCCTTCGTCAGCATCTCCCCTGCTCTACTATTGTTGACCTCCGCAATGGCTACACTTTCATCAAGTGAAGAGCCGATGCTTTGCTTGCCAGGAGCAGTAGGGACATCCATCACGCCTAGCATAGCATGTGAACACCATGTTCAGCAGCATATTACAAAAACTTCAAATATCTAATGCAATGGCAAAATTGCGTACCTGTCAAAGTGGTGCTGGGAGCAGATAGTCGACCAATTGCCTGGTCTTCCCTAACTTTGGCCGCTTTCAGCCTCTTCTCCAGATCAGCAACTCGACGGGTAGCTTTGTCCATCTCTTGCGCAGCGTCAGCCGCTGACTCTGCGAAACACATAAGCATTTCTTCAACATGCTGCAAAAGATAGTTGCATCAAAACACTCGAGTTCTCATTACAAGACGCTTACTCTTCGCATCTTCGAGTTGCTGCTGCAAGGTGGCGACTTCCGTCTCCATGTGTACATATTTGGAGCCAGCCTTCAGTAGCTCTTGTATAAATGACTACAGCACAACATGAGCGAGTTCAGAGCAGATTTATCGGGTCTATGAACAACTTTAACACCCGCTAGTGGTTCAACTATGTTACAAAAGCACAAGCTTACATGATTTAAGAAGGAGGAAGTCGACGCAGGAACACCTGTCGCAGCAGCTTCATCTTTGTCACCGCAGCCTCAGGCTCAGATGGTGTAACCGCGTCTGCAGCAGCCGGAGTCACAGCGGTAGGCGGCTGTTCTGGTGGCAAACTCGAGCAGTCGACGCCGCACTGCTCTTCTCCATCTGAGGTGGCGGTGGAAAATCCTCATCCGAGGACACGCTGTTTCATACATGCTAAGTAGGCAACTTGGCAACATTCATAAACAGCCAAAAAGAAAATACACATAATACTTACTCTTCAGTAAGGTCGACCATTCGATCAGGTGCAAGCACACCCGTGCTTGGGCGTGATCTCTTTGGTGGTCGAGGGGGAAGCGAACGAATCGGGGAACATCGAGTGGCGCCATCGTCGACTCCGTCTCGTTTCCCTCCTTCTCCTCCGAGTCAGCAGTGTCTTCTTCCTCGCGCGACCGCTTCTGCTTGGCCTGCACCTCAGCTTCGCCTTCATCGGCGTCTGGCGTATGTGCGGTGGCGAGTGAGGTCACTTCATCATCAGAGCCTGCCTCGAGTGGTTCATTGTCAGGCACTGGGCCGCTCTCTGGCAAGGGCGGCATCGACTCATACATTCTGTGTCCCTGCATAACAGAAACCACAAAGGAGTTAATATCACACATGCATAACATACCAACTTACATATACTATCGATTGTTACCTTTGATAGAGGTTGCTGGTTTCATAAGGTGGAACCGGCGAGTTCATCTCGCAAGGCTCCTCATCAGTCAGTTTGGTAAGGCCTCTTACCAACTTCTCCGCTTCCCCATCAGACAGTTCTACTACGCGTGAGCGGGTTGGATCAGAGACCCCACTGTATACCCACATGGCATGAGCTCGGGCCCGGAGGGGCTGCACTCGCCTCTTGCGAAAAGTGGCCAGTAGATGGATGCCCATAACCTCCCGACCAACATTGGTCTGAAGCTTCAGCACCTTCTCCATCAGAATGTCAGCCTCTTCGGCTTCGACTCCGGTCGGCTGTGCGATCCAGGATGGCCTCTTCTTCACCAGGGCGTCTGCGTCAAAGGGAGGCAACTCGAACGATTGGGTGCCTATGGTCACATCCTTGATGTAGAACCACTTTTGGCGCCATCCTTGCACAGACTCCAGAAAGTTGATCTTGAAGTACTCGACGTCAGGTCGAGTCTGTACTCCAAAACCACCAGGTCCCTTGACACTGTGCTGGCGCTTGACGTTGAAGATGCGGCGAAACAGCCCGAAGTGGGGCGCAACGCCCAAGAAGCACTCGCAAAGAACGAAGAAACACGCAATGTGCAAAAGCCCATTGGGCGTAAAATCGTGCAATTGCACTCCATAAACGTGCATTAGTGCACGAAGAAAATTATGAACAGGGAAGGAGAAGCCCCTGTTCACAAAATCCACAAAACAGACCCGCTCATCGGGCCTGGGCACGGGATTACCTCGGCGCCGGGGATGCGAACCTGCGATGGTCCGCCGGAATCAGCCCGTCGTTCCGCAGGCCGGTGAGCATCCGCTTGCTGCTGGTGGTCTTGGTCCATGAGCCCTTGTCCCTCTTCAAACCACTGGCCGCAGCTCCAGCGGCGCTGTCTGCCGACGCGTTCGCTGCACTCCTGCCCTTCCGGGTCGCAGGTTTCGTCATCGTAATGATGGGTGGCAAAAGCTTGGCTGTTGGGCTATGGCGATGCGCTAGGAGGAAGAAGAAGCAGCGGCGGCGGTGCACGAATGGCAAGTAAAGAAATTATTTACGTCGCTACACCCTTTTAACCTCAGCACAAAGAATCCGCATCGTTGATGCGAAATCGTGGGCAGATCTGCATATTCAGCCATACACGTGGCAGCCACGGAGGGCAACCGTCGCCGGCCACTCCGCCCACTACGCATGTAAAACGAGGAACCATCATCACGGCCCCGTGAAAACCGCGTCAGAGCGGTCAAATCCAGTCCAAACGGCACCGTCGTTCAGTCAAGCGCTGCACAATGGGCCCACATACGTGTCACGTCCCATCCATCACAGCATAACGCACGCCACCGCGTGTCAGGCAGCGCAGTCGCCAAAAAACGTCATCCCTGACGTCATTGCATGTGATCTGTTCAGAAAAGCATTCGGGTTCGTCCAATGCATATCGGCCACTCGACTGTCTTGCTAGGTTCGGGTGTGACAAAGCAACGTTAAGGCAAAAAATTGGTCACTCGACCGTTCCTTCGACTGAGGCATATTACTCCCATCGGGAGCGTATAAAAAAAAATTCGTCTAAGAATACATGGGATAAAAAGATTTGAGATTATCCTCCATTGCAAGCAATAAAGCACAGTCTCGGGGGCTACTCCCATCGGAGCGCTGTCGCACACCCGATAGAATAATGACAATGCATCAGTCGACAAACGACTCGACTCAGTTCATATGCAAAATTTGATGCAAAATCATACTCGAAAATTTTCCGAGTTGCATCCACCGCAAATAACCTCGGATGCTGCATGCGTAGTGCAAAGGTAAGACCCGCCGAACTTTTGAGCTGGGCTAAGGACCGTTCCAGCAACGTTAATCCTTAAAACTTTCCGTGTCAGCAGACATGATTAAAAATCCGACGGACGCGTTGGGTAAATTTTAAAGTTATACTGCAGATCGATTCAGTAAGACCTCCGCGGACTAGTCGAGTCTGATCAGTCTGTACCAGATTCGAGTTCAGGGACTCGAGTTTGATTGAAAGCTAGTAAGGTTTTACCCGAATGTGTAGTTAACCGGTCCCGATCCGTCGAGTGTACCGGGCCTACTAAGTTATTATCCCTTGATTATCATAAGCAAAAACCAAAATCGATGCAATACTCGACATAGGCAACATGTGCTATTCATACAGTAATTCCGATTACAACATACAGGTACAAAGCATATGACGTGCACTTACGAATGAGTCCATGCCCGATTCTTCGAGTCAGACAAGTACTCGGGGGCTACTGACAAGGATATACATCTCGGGTACCCTACCATAAGGGTACCTGGTGCACGTGTCGACTAAGGCCCAGCTATCAAGAGGCTACATGAAGCTCATGACGAAAAGCCCAACAAGATGGAGTACCCTCCAAGATTAGACATAGGCATAGTCGGTTTATACTTTCCTTACATGTAAACAGGGTCGGTTACGGATTCCCGAGACCCAGCCTCTTATAAAGGCTGGGAGGGCCGTCGATCCTGGACACGCAATACTCGAACCACCAAAAGATCTAGCGAGATTGACATCTCGCCGGAGCCTCCCTGTAACCGCATAATTTCACACGATTAATACCAGACAAGTAGGAAGTAGGGTGTTACTCTCCGGAGGCCTGAACCTGGGTAAATCTTTGTCTCTGTTTGTCAGCCGACGAAACTACTAGTACTACCACGTTCTCTCTCCATAATCTCAACCCTAGGTCCTTAACCATGGGATTTGATGAGTTAACCCCTCGTCACCGCGGTTCGCCCGCGTCAGGGGCTTCGTCACCGGCACGCCGTTGACGCCGATGACGAACCCGTGGCCAACGCGCATATCCGGCGGTACCGGATAGCTGTTGTCGCGCAGCGCCTCTGTCTGCTCCTTGAGCAGGGTGCGCGACGCGAAGCCGTTGGCCGCGGCGCCGCCGGTGCGCCTCTAGTTGCCGGCCATGGAGAAGGAGAGCGGCGGCGGTTTTCGAGTGAAGAAGGAGCGGCGAAGAGGAGAGAACGGCGAGGGCGAGAGTGGCGAGGTGAGGGAGTGGAGGCCGCGCGCGCCTTTTATGGCGGCCGGAGAGCGGTGACATTAACGCCGCTCGCCTTGAAAAGGCGCGCCGCATTCACTCCGGCGAGCAGAGGACTCGACGGCTCACTGGCCGCCCGCCGGCCGTGAAAACGAGGCGTCGCCACGCGGCACGCGCCTTTGACGACGCCTTTGACCACGGCCGAGCGTGGCCGTGTCACTGCCAGGCGTGGCCCACGCGTCGGAGGCGTACGTTTCGTTCCGTCCGGGGCCACCCCAAGCCTCCCCAAGTTGAGGGCGTGGCCTGGGCGTGCCGGACACAAAATTGGACCGCACCGGATCCAATTCGCGTTTGGGCGCCGCAGTGGACGCAATTTTGTGTCCGGCACGCTCCAAACAGCTTTGGGCGGCCGTTTGGGTGCCCCGACTGGAGATGCTCTAAGGCCCTGTTCGGATCAGAGGAAAGAAAAACGTAGGATCTGTGTGAAGCAAAGGGAAAGGAAAGATGATGCAAAACTTAGGAACAAGAATTGCCGTTCGGAACAAAGGAAAAATAGCAGGAAAAACTACAGAAGTTGGTCCCACCTTCTCATCTTTTATATGCTTAACAGACAGATTGATTCCCTGAATTGATGTTTATGGGCCCCATCATGCAGATTCCACCCATTCTGAACTTGATTTGGGTCCCAGGTGAATGGTTTTTATAGGCCTTTGCATTCAGGTGCCTCGGGCCTCAGCGAAAACAAGAGGTGTGCTAATGTTTTGTTTCCTTTGAAAGTATGCGAGAAAGAAACTTTCCAATGGATCGGTAACCAGCAATTCCTCCGTCCCGACGCTGCTTAGGAAAAGATTCCTGGAGGAATACCTTTGAAATTCCTGCATAATTCCTCCAAACCAAACAGGGCCTAACAATTTACGCAGGTTCGACGACGCACATTGTCGTCTTCACTGGTCGCATGCTTCGACGGTCACTACGTCAGGTCGAGTGCCTCCAATTTTTGAAAAAGTGCCAGCAAATATTTTTGGAGGCAGAAAAAAAGTGATAAATATATTCATGTTGGCAAATGTATTTAGTGGCAGTATAAAAAAGTGCCTCAAAATTTAATTACTGGCACTATAAAAAGTGCCTCCAATTTTATTTACTGGCACTTTTAATAGTGCCTCCAAATTCAATCTCAGACAGTATAAAAAAGTGCCTCAAATGAAAATTACTGGCAGTACAAATAGTGCCTCCAATTTTATTTACTGGCACTTGTAATAGTGCCTCCAAATTCAATCTCAGGCAGTATAAAAAGCGACTCGAGATTCAATTACTAGCGGTACAAAAGGTACCTCAAAATTCATTTACTTATACTTCAAAAAGTGCCTCCAAACACATGTTCAAGCAGTATTCATAGAATGATATTACAGGTTTATCAACTGTAGCATGTAAACATATTACAGGTTTAACTATTACAGGTATAACATTCACAGCATTTTGAACCGCTGAACAGACAAGTTTCCAGAATTTTTTTTGAGGAGTAACCTACGAACTGCACCTATGAGTCAGGAGCATCTATCTTGATAGCTACTGACAACATATGACATCTACGGTGGTAGCCTCAAGCCTGTAACCTACATTCTTCTTCAAGCAACTGACAGATATCTACTTTCATGATGAGAGCAATCCAGACTATCTGTGAATTCACATTCTTCCTCCTTTTCTAGCATCAACCTTGTGTCGCAGAAGCAACCCTTTGCTTCATAATGAATTCATGTGCTTTACCTATCAAGTTTAGTTTCATGTGAATTTACAAGCATGTTATTTCTAACGTAAGTGTTAGTTAAAAACCAAGGTTCAAAAAAGCGTTGAGCGCTAAGCGAGCGGTGAGGCTCTGCCTAGAGGAAATATTGCTTAAGCGAGCTTAAGCGCCGCTTAAGCGTGCAGGGTAAAACATGCAAATGTAAGTCTAAAATAGCAAATATTGAATAGCCTCTGTGTTGTTTCTGGCCCAACACAGAGAGACCTAGCAGCCGGCCAGGCCCAAGGCCCAGCCGAACCAGCTGCCCCCAAACTCTAGGGTTTCCTCCTGCCTTTTTCCTTCCTCCCCTGCCCTCTTTGCAGCCGCCTCCCCCTTCTTTCTCTTTTTCGCACCCAGGTCCCTCCACCCCTCTTCTCTTCTCTCTCACGCCCGCACCAACTCCCTCACGCATGGGAGGCTCCCGACCGCACCCTGCTCCTCTCTCCTCTCCTCTCCTTCTCTCTCACCTCCGGCCACCTCCCTTTCTCTCTCACCTCCGGCCACCTCCCTGGCTTCTGCCCCGACAGTGGTATTGGACGAGTACGGGATTCCTAACCCTAACCCTCTTGCTTCTGCCCCGACACCGTGTCAGAGCCTGCCTCCACAGCTCCTCACTTTTCCTCTCGCTCAGGCCGAAAGCTGAGCGGAAGGGCTCCGCTTCGCTCTAAGCTAAGCTTAAGCGTACGCTTAGTACCGCTTTTTTGAACCAGGTTAAAAACTACTCAAGTTCGAAAAATACTATAATACTGAGTCATGTGCTTAGCAAATTGTTCATATCTCATGCTTACAACTAGACAAAGGCTAGCTTCTCAAAGTTCAACACAAAACAGAAGGCTCTAGTTAAAGTGGCAATATATTTAGATTTAGCATGAGTCAACTATTTAACTATAGACAAAACGCTAGCATAATTTTTGCTAAGCAAATATTTACACAGAAGCTACTGCGTGAATCTCACTAACTTCAAAATACAGATGTATAATCACCACGTTTTTCATCTTGGAACTTTATAACCATTATTTGATATAGTATCGCCTATTCTAACATGTAGTAATTGTGGGGTCTGATCTAGACGTATAGGTAAATAGTATCAGTTCTGGAGTTCTTTTGAGATTTGGTTAATTTGGATGACTGAAATGCACCTTAAAAAGTTAATTTTCATTGACATTCTATATCTAACCGAAGTGGCAAAAGTAAGAACAATGTTAGAAATACCAAACCAGAACATAAAAAATATAGGTCATTGATCATAAGCGTGGGAAGAAGAAAAGTAGCGCGCTTCATGATAATTGGCATGCAAAAATTCAAGGGAGTTTCCACATAATAGTACGAATCTTCTGTTCACATTGTTGAGAAAAAGTAGGTGTTGCTCAAATATTTTGAAGGATATGTTGCTCATAAATTGGTTCGGCTTTAGCACACAATTATGTCAGAATAAAGCTGGACTCGCAAATTTTATAGAAATATTGAAACTCTAGGTACAAATGCTGAATTTAGCTTAACATTAGTTGTAGAATTGTCCAGGTCTCAGCTCTAGATGTATGGAAAATACAACTCCAAATCACAAGCTGAAGAAGATATTAGTATATTACATCAGTTGCATGTCAAGATGGATAAACTGGACCTGATCCTTAGATCTAGAATTGAACAGTTTATTGACATGTGGATAAGGCACTGCCATATCAAATATATTAAGCAGGATCTCAACAATTTCACAAATAAGTAGATGGACATCCAGTTTAAGCTTGATGGAATTATATCCAATATGTTGTATATCCCAATTCATTTCAGGATCGCGTTACAAATGTGAGCATATATAGTACTTTATATCCAGTCCACAATTGGTATTTTTTTGAGGAGAAGATGGCTCATGTGTTGAGGAGAAGCAATCTGCGATAGGAGACTTACCAAGCTGGTTCCAGCGAGCTTCTCAACCTGGACGCGGGTACCGTTGCTCCCCTATAGCGCTCTACAAGGATTGAAGCGAGTAAGGGAAAACAAAAAAACGGGATGATAAACAATAAGTAGTAGTAGAACATCAGAGCTGATACATCTAAACGGAAATCGATGAAGGTAGCAATTAAGGAATCGACGAGGGAAAAAATGCTAGAAATACCAGACAAGAGCACATCAAATATAGGTTAGAGTTGGGAACAGAGGAGTAAACTGTACAGGAAGTACTAACATTTAGTAGTGAGATAAACCGTAGAATTCTTCAAAAGGTCACTAGTAAAAAGGTTCAATATATCATGCTCATTAAGAATACTAAAAAGGTTCTACAACACTAATACATGCAACAGGGCTTAGTTCTAAAGCAATAATGTTCAATGGTAACCAAACTTACTAGATGAAGCCAATCTAGAAGGAACTAATATCACAAAATATCAACACAATGCGTTACTGTAACTTGTACAGTGACGTGTCCTTGAATGGCCATGAGGATTCAAAATGGGTTGATTTGGTGAAAGAAATTTGTTCCAATGCAATACGTACTCAATATTTTTAAACCTTCAAACAGATGAGAAAATGGTGTCATATTGTGCTGAAGTAACACAGCAACAGATACTGAACCTCAAATTCTTATTAAGTTATGGTCGAACCGAGTATCATTTACTTGTCATCTAGCACTAATAATTTCAATTTTACTAATAATTTCCTGCACAGGAACCAATCAGTAATCACCTCGTCACCTACAACAACATCGCACTTGAAATCGATTACAGATGCATGAGGGGGTCGTGAGCAAAGTTCGGTCAGCAGACGTACCGTAGCAGGCGATGGGGACGGTGGGGGCGGTGGGGAAGGAGAGGCGGAGGGTGAGAACGGCGGAGAAGTAGGGGGCGACCTGGGCGCGGCTCTGCTCGCCCGTCTCGGCGGAGCCGTGCAGCCACAGCACCAGCCCGCGCCCCGCCGCCGCCATCCGGAGTGGGAGGTGTTGCCGATGGATCGGCGGCGCGGCCGGCAGTGGCGTGGTGGTTTATGCTGGTGCGTACGGTGCGGGAGGGAAAACGATCACTCCATTGGCGTGGGCCTACTGCAATGATCGGCTAGACAATATCACAAACACATCGTGAGCAAGCCATACTACTCAAATGACAACACAATCAAACAGAGGCAAGCATAGGAAGGGATCGGCAGCTCATACCCTCTTCTCGGCAGAGACGACACGGATACCATCCTCCGGCGCAGGCGGCGATGTGGAGGTGACCATCCTTCGGTGCTCGTGCTCAAAGAGACGGCCGGTGCTCGTGATTGAGGAGGAGAGCGCGGTAGTGGTGTCCGGACCTGCAGCTACCGGAGGAAGTCGGGGTAGAGGAGCCGGAGCAGCGTCTGGAGCAGGTCGGGGACGCGGCCGGCAGAGCTACGCCTGCTGGACGAGGCGAGCACGGGGATCGCGCGTCGATCTGGATGCGGTGAGCGGCTCCGGCTACTCGAGCTGGATGGATGCGGGGCGCGGCTCGAGGCGCGGCAGGGTGAGCTGCTCTGCACGAGGCCGGGGTCGGGGTGGCGGCCGGAGGAGAGGAATGGAGGCGGGATCGGGTGGCGGTAGGGGTGAAAACGGAGGGTAGTGCCTTCAAAACATTTTGCTGGACTTGTATAAGTACATAACTTTCATCTTGCCAAATGCTCATTCACCTGAGAATCAACTTATTAGTTGTCGGATATTTCACCGGATATTTGTCGGACATAACCGTAAAATATGGTATATCCTCGGATACGGATGGATATTAGTAAAACCACATCATTTTCTGTATCCGTGAATAACTATCCGTATCCGTGACCATATCTGTCAACTATCCGACCGAATCTGTATTTGTCTTCCGTCAGCCTCCGATCGGTCGGTCGGTCGGAAATAATCCGTACCGTTTTCACCCCTAGGTGGCGGCTGGGAGGGCCGGCGGCGAGGGTTACGGCGGGCGGATTCTTCTCTTTTTCTTTTTGGCGGCGAGGAGGGCCGTTGACTAAAGTACAACTGCCGGTAATCAGCGCATGATTAACGGCACTTTCCTAAATTGCCGTTAATAAATTGCCGTTAATTGGTGAATGATCAGCGACACTTTTTTAAATTGCCGGTAATTAGTGAATCATTAGTAGCATTAATTGCGATTTGCCTCAAAACCTATAGCATTTTAGGGGAGAATATGTAAAGTGCCGGTAGGAAACTGTCGCTAATTCAGATACGTGGTTTAAGGCTGCTAAGTAATCGATGTGAACTGCTAAGTTTGCGTGTGTGTTAATTATGTCTGCATGAATTTGTATTTGTTGTATTCACTAGGAAAAATACCTGTACGTTGCTACGGAGAAAAAAATCAACTATTGTCGTCGGCGCAACCTAAATTTTGACCCAAAATCGATCGACACATGCGGATGGAAAAATCAACTTCTTTAAAAAATTGTCAGTACAACCTAAATTCTGCCCCTACATCGATCGACCAGAGTAAACCTAGCCTCAGTTTGCTCTTTCATCTTTAGTCTTAATTTTGTTTCTAGCAAATATGTACGAGGAGTTGTTACGGTTTGTTTTTTGTTGAATATTTTTTTGGTCGTAGAGAAATTAAGTAATGGATTTTTTTTGGTTCATCTCCTTGCATCTGCAAATAATAAATATGAACACAAAACCGTGACAAATACTGAATGTTCAGTATCTAAATGTGACAATGACCGATGAACGTGAGCATTTGTTCAGTTTCAGCGTATGCCTAGTTGCCTTCATATCAGCGACAGCTAGTTTAACCCTATCTGTCCATTGGGCAGTGCTAACCGTCCAGGCAGACGCCGCTAATCCAGTGAGGAATTTTTTTTTTTGCGAAACACAGTACAACGCAGACGCTCACATACACGCGCATACACTCACCCCTATGAACGCACACACGCACACCCTACCCCTATGAGCACCTCCGAGAGACTGAGCCGGCGGTTGAGTCTTGAGATTGACGAAGTCACCACGGGCGCCTCGCTGTCGACGGGAACGTCGCCTCCCACTGAAGAATATTCCGCCTAAATGAGAAACACCAGCGTCAAACCTGGGGTTTGAACTCTGGTGGGCTGGGGGTACAACCACCCTCCTAACCATCTTGCCACAGGCAAGTTCTCCCAGTGTAATCGCTTTTCAACTCTAAATCTCAGTAATCAGCCAAAAGAAACAACCATACCGCTAAATTCTTTAAACATTACCTCAGATATGGCAATCAGGTCCAAGAGGTAGAAGTATGAGCGATGATTGAAACATGGTACTGGGGCATGCTGACAAAGTTGATTCTCTTACTCTGGATGGAGTACCGCTGCAGGAGATCCAAGGCACAATCAAAGTGCTAATGCCTGCGAGGCACGTGCATGGCTGGAATCTGGCCATGGCTGCGGGCCTCGATCTTTCCCTTGGAGCATAGAATCATACCTTGATCAACCTCTATGCCTCAGTACTTAAGGATTTAAGGATATCGGCAAGTTCTGCTCCGTGCGCGCAGGCGGATGAGGACGGGAAGACTGGAGTAGATGACCGGCGAATCAGCTCGAGGCAGGAACCGAAATCAGATGCGATGGGGCGGAGGGAGCATCGGCCACCTTGCGCGCGTGGCGGGCGACCTTGACGAGCTGCAGGACTCGGCCTTGGCGGCGCAGCACAGGTCGACCGCGTGGGCGACCGGGAAGGATTTGACGGACAGAAGGATAGTAAACCAGACGAACCGTTTTTTTAACTTATGGATGACACAGGTGGGTAATTATTTACAACTTCAGGGGCAAATCAGATGACCTACCAAACTAATCGGCGAAAGCCTTAGCGCTTTTATTATTAGGTATAGATTGTTTAATTTTTTAAAACTAATCAAAACTGCATTCAAAAGTTAAACATTTGAAACAGTTTAAATTTATACCTCAAATTACAAGTTTTGGAGGCACTAATGAAAAGTGCCGCAAATGAAAACTATTATAGACATCTAATACTGCATTTGACAGTTAACCATTTGAGGCACTTTGGATTAGTGCCTCAAATTAAACGTTTTGGAGCCACAAATGAGAAGTGCCTCAAATGTAAAACAATTGGAGGCATCTAATAGTGCATTCGAAAGTTCACCATGTGAGGCACTTTTCATTAGTGCCTCAAATTACAGGTTTTAGAGGCACAATTGAAAAGTGCCTCAAATGGAAACTATTGGAGGCATTGAATAGTGCCTTTGAAAGTTAACCATTTGAGGCGCTTTCAATTTGTGCCTTGAATGACAGGATTTTGAGGCACTAATGAAAAGTGACTCTAATGAAAATTATTGGTGGCATATCAAACTGCCTCTAAAATTTAACCATTTGGAGGCATTTTTGATTTGTGCCTCAAATGACATGATTTTGAGGCAGTTTACAAAAAGTGCCGATAATTACAAATCCAATTAAGGCACTGCTCATAAAAGTACCTCCAAAAAATCTAATTAGTGGCAGTTTTGGATAGTGCCACAAAGAAAGTGCCTCCTATTTTAGGACGTGAGGTAGTGGGTCAAGCGGAGTATGCCATGTTCTCTTTGTTTTCCATTTGACGTGTCTCCCTTTTATTTCTTCTCGGTTTCTGTTCTTTGATTTATCGGACTTCTTGTGGTTTCTGTTGTTTGGTTTTGCTTTTACTTTTGCCATTGTCCTTTGTTCTTGCATCTGGTGATTCATCCGCTAATTTTTTTTGTCTCTTTCGTTGCTCATTTGCCTTGGGAGTTTGACCTACTATTTTTTCTGCTTGGGCTGATGTCCCAATTGCTCACATCCTCTCTCCTTGCTGCTGGGGTCTTCCTTATCGTAGCCTGGTATTTTTTGCCAAATCTGGCCCTTTTGCCGAACTAATGACGTATCTGGCCGCTCCCGGGAACTAATTGCAAATCTGGCCCCTGAGGTCGGCGCCAACGCAAATGGAGCCGAACTTGTGCAGTTCGGCGCCAACCAAAATTTGCAAATCTGGCCCATGAGGTCGGCGCCAACGCAAATGGAGCCGACCTTGTGTCCATTTGCGTTGGCACCGACCTCGGGGGGCCAGATTTGCAATTAGTTCTCGGGAGCGGCCAGATACGTCATTAGTTCGGCAAAAGGGCCAGATTAGGCAAAAAATACTCGTAGCCTGTTATAGACCCACCTACTACTGGAGACAAGACGACGACCCCACCTGTCAGACAGCTACCGCAGAGCAAGTCAACCAGGGAGCAAAGGCCAACCGCCCGTTCACGGGACCAGAATGGACATCACGATGAAGACGCGGACGGCTAGCTTTCACTGGACGAGGAGACGTGGTCGTTATTTAGGCATGCGTGCCGCTACCTTCCTTTCTTGCTTTTGAAGCCAAAACTGAAACTTCAGAATCTCGATCCCCTTCTTTCGTTTCCCGGTCTCCTGCTTCTTAATCCTCCCTCATGCTGTATGAAATCTTGTATCGGTGCTTAAATACTCAGTACTGTTGAGTGGAGAGAAAATATATCCGGGTCCTTCACATTTGGTATCAGATTCTAGATATTTAGCTCCATCAATCGGTTTTGCCTAGTTGAGATCGAGATCCTTCGGATCCTCACCAATTCGGCGTGGATCAGATCCACACAAAGCTTAGCTTGCGAACGCCTGCGGTGGGTCGATTTTCGCTCTGGCTCTCCGGGTAATTTAGTCGTGCATCACATGTTCGACGAATTGTGCCAGCCAAACTAGGGACTGACAAGGCGCAGACGTGGTGGGATACGTCCAAACGCATAAACACCTTGGACGAGAAGCTCGATGCGCTGATGAAGATGCTCCAGGACTCAGTGAAGCGTATGTCCAACGAGATGCACACCATAAAGAGCGTCGTCGACGAGATCAAGCCGAAGATGTGAACCCTCTAAGACTCGGTAGCGGCACTGAAGCCCGATATGGACGATATTAAGGCATCCTTTGAGGCGTGGAGACCTGAGATCGAGAACAAGGTCGGCGATCTGCGCTTGGCGGTCACCGATCTTCACCGTCAAGTTGAGCACATCGTAAAGGGAGTGGGAGCCGGCATGCTGGGGAAGCCTCCTTCAGCGAGCCCTCCACTAGTGTGCAATACTGGACGCCTCCCAAAATCAAGTCTTCCCTTGTCTCACCAACAAAAATAGGCTTTTGACAGCGGACCGGTGTGAAAAGAGAGATTGGCCAAATTATGGACTTTCCCATCTTTGTAGAAGAACTACAATGCTGGAGGATCATAGTTTTGTTCATCGTCGATTCCCTATTTGGTTCTGGGTCTCGTTAAAGATTAGCTTGGGATATGCACTACTGAACTTCAACAATGATCGACGCTATCTCTAAAAATTGGCCATTCGACTTTTCCGGATCATCAATCCCTAACCTCAAGGCCATTACTTTTTTGCATCTTGGGAGATTTGGAACAGAAGTAATGCGCATGCCTTCCACACAACAAACAAGTAACACCTTTGATCTTACTCGCAAAAATCAGGGAGGCAATACTTTGGGTAACCGCGTACGCCAAATGATCAAGTGAAATTATGCTAGGAGGGTATGTATGTTTTAATAAAACAAAATCTAACTCTTGTCAAACTCCTTATTTAATTGGTTGGGGCAAAGATTTTCCCTGCCTGTTTCATTTTTTTTTGAAAAAATGCATGAATATTTGCACATTTGCATTTGATGTGTCAGACATCTTTCGGAACTCCATAAAAATAAAAAACCATATTTCATAAATTATATGTGATGGACAATGAAGGTTGTGTCAGACAATATTTCCCTAAAGAATATGTTACTTTTCTAACTCGAGACACTCTTGCAGTTGCGTCACAACTTCACTCATTGTAGGCCGCTCTGTAGGATCTTGCGCGGTGCACTTGAGCGCGACATCCGCGGCCTTCCATACGCCATTGACATTGTAGTCGCCTATAATGCGAGAGTCTACTACATCTTCGATATTGCCTCGTGCAAGATGTTGGCGTGCCCATTGGATGATATTGGTTGGCTCTGGGCAGTGCATGATGGGCTTTTGTCCCGTGATCACCTCCAGCAGCACGACACCAAAGCTGTAAACGTCACTCTTCACGGTCAGCTGCATGGCCGCCGCGTACCTACATGAATATGTGTTTTACAGGTTAGCCAATGAGCTATACTCGTCGGAATATCAACAAGGCAACTATAAAAGGAGGTAATAAGGTGTTAAAGCATCATATACTCAGGGGCAAGGTAGCCGTGTGTGCCAACTATTCTGGCAGTGGACACATGGGTGTCACCGTCTCGAGCGAAAGCCTTGAGCAAGCCAAAATCGGCGACCTTGGCCTCAAGATTCGCATTGAGCAGGATGTTGGACGTCTTCACGTCCCTATGCACAAAAGCAGGGCTGCACGCATTGTGCAGATACTCAAGGCCTGACGCAGATAACAGCATATCAGAACATGTCAATTGCCGGACAAATTAAGAGATGGCATCTAACAATGGTCAAGAAGAGCATGTTGTGGAATCGAAGAGTACCTCTTGCAGATTCTACTGCGATACGGATCCTCTGTCTCCAGGTCAAAGATATGGCGTTGGGATCTTTCCCTGCAGAAGATTACAGGGTGATCCAAGTAACTCAGTATGATGGAACTACCCGAGATCTCAAATGCTCATAGCATCTAACAGGACTGTGCACAGCACCTCTGAGTTTGTCTTCGAGGTTTCCTTCAGACATATGCTCGTACAAAAGTGCCATGTACTCCCCATCCTTGCAATAACCAATCATGGAAACAAGATTCTTGTGATGAATCTTTGTCAAGGTCTGAACCTGAACAAGAAGGGATAAGAAAGTTACAAACTTTGTCAAGGTCTAACTTTATATAACTAGACCAGACGTTAGTTACCTCTGTCAGGAACTCTCTCGCACCTTGACTGGAGGACTCGGCCCGCAGCTTGACCGCCACCTGAGTGCCATTTGGCAAGAAACCGTCGTACACACTGCCGAACCCTCCCCGCCCGAGCACTGTCTTGAAGCTGTCTGTTATGGCTTCCAGCTCCGTGTACGTGAACTGGCGGTTGTCTACCTGCAGCAGGCTATGCTCATCGACGCACTCCTCGTTCTGTGGCTTCACACTGCCGTTAGCTGATTATTCATGAGATCGGTAACAAGGAACTGTAAGTATTATCCACTCCAGGCGATGCAGCTTGCAGTTAAAAGCTGAATTTTTTGTTTGTTTGTGGGGAGTTAAAGCTGATGTGTTGACGCCTCTTCTAACCTGGTTTTTTTCTCCTTACGAGAATTACTGTCAGTGCTACTATAACCAGAACTGCAAGTAATGGAACAGCAATGTAGACGGCTAATAAGGAGTTGCTTTTCTTTTTTGTTGGCTGGCAAGAGCTGCAGAGGTCTGTGCTTTTGCCGTACCTATCAAAGAAGAAACATTGAAGTGATTTTCAAGAGGAAAGTATACTAGCAGTAGGCAGTAGCATAGTATATAAGCACTTAAATTAGGATGAAGATACGATTTGCTAACCTGTTAGAGAGCCATCTTGAATCCTCTTCATAAGCCCGGATGGGATGCTTTCATTAAGCTGGTTACCAGTCAAATCCCTAATGGTCCAAATATCGTTGGTAAGTAGTGTACGAGATTATACAAATTAAAGTCTATTTTTATCTTGCTAGTCGCGATTTTTTGGTAAGTTCTTCTCAAATGGATTAGTTTGGTGTAAGTTCAAGTTGTAGAGGAAACTCCATAGAACGTTGAAATCAAGCACCGATATTATTGGATGTTAGAGACAGCACGGAAGGGGAATCAGGGATGGGGATTGCTTACAGCACCACCAGGAAGGGTAGTTCTGAAAGAGCATTGGGAATTGATCCTGTGAAATTATTGTATGACAAGTCCCTGAATAAACATAAACAGCCATACGATGTGTGTGAGTTTACTTTACTCGCAAAACTGACTGTCAAATGGGAAATTCCATACTTACAAATACTTGATTGCTTTCAGGTCTGCGAAATAAGACGGTATACTGCCGCTCAAACCGCTGAATGACATATTTCTGCAGAAACAGGCACAATGGTTCAATTTCAGACTTAAGACGGCTGGGAAGCACGACCATTGTACGAGAAGCTGCATGCCAGAAAATTAAACTCAAACTTACAGTCCTTCTATTCTTGGAGGCATAGAAATTGCATAGCTGCAATTCAACCCATCCCACACAAGAGTCTTGGGAGTGCACGGGTCACCCTGCCAGTTCTTCTTCACCTCGTACTTACCCTTGATCCCAGTCATGGCAGCAACTGTTTTTGTTTTTTAGTAACACACACAAGACAAGGCACACCAACACCTTAATAATCAGACCATGTGCAGAACTGTATTAACCAAGATCGATAATCCTACATGTCAACTTACCATCTTTGCCGTCAGTGGTGACGCTGGCGGTGGAGACAACAGTGAATAACTCGACGGCGTTGATGATCGGCGGCAGCGTGGAGCTCGCCGTGGCATCAACGGTGAGTTTGTAGGGACTGCTAAGCTCCTGGTGTGGCTTGGGATCGTAGAAGGCGCTGGAGATGAGGTACTGCGTCGTGTACGGGGCCTCGCTCCAGCGCCTACCGTTGACGCTCGCCTCAAACTGGCGCACGGCGCTCGTAGCCACGTCCTGCAGCTCCGCGAAGTAAAGAATGGTGATGAACCCCGGTTCGGGGTAGGCGTGGTTCGTCATGACATCCCACGATATCGCGATCCTGGACCCGTTGCGCGGCACGATGGCGGTCTGCATCACGGGGGAGGGCACGTGGAAACCGGGTGGCATCTCCCGCACCTTCTCTCGAGTTGAGATCTCCGTCCATGCATCAAATGCTTCCACGCTCCACGGGAACCAAATGCGGTCGTACGGATCATCCGGATACCTGAACAGTACGAGAAATTTAGACCAAATATTTGATTTCGCGCTCGGCAACCAAGAGGCTAACCAGTTCACCTAAAATCTGAAGCTGATTAGGAGAGGTGGGCAATATACTTCAAACACGTACCGAACTACAGAGAGCTCACTGATGCCGAAATTGCTCCGATCAGCGAGGACCAGCGCCTGGGTCGCGTCAGCCTGCTGGTACAGCGTGTTCTTCATAGGCCTCAGGTCGAGGCCGGTGATGAACGGCGTGCCGGAGCCGGTGTCCACGAGGCAGACCTGCACATTTAATTCCGGGACCACGGCGATGATCTCGTGGAATGCCACAGTTTCAGGACTCGTGATGTTCACGGTCGTCCAGAAGTTGACGCCGAGGTGGAGGTCGAAGACAGGGAACCGGTTGAGGCCGTCGTAGTTGCCATATTTGAAGATGGCACGGATGAGGTACTTGGACCCGGCCGGCGCGGGGGAGCGAATGGTATAGCAGCTCCGCGTCGCGCCGGAGAAGCTGCGCACATTGAGGTAGCGCTTCGACGTGCTCGAGGTGATGTACTCGGCAGAGATGAAGTGGTTGGAGCCGGTGTCGGTGTAGACGCCGTCCGGGACGTACGTGAGGTTGGTGGCGGCGTCCACGTAGCCGCCGCCCTGCTCCGGCAGGCCGCAGTCGATGCTGACGAAACCGGTGCTGTCGGGCACCGGCTGGCCACGAACTCGAAGTAGCACGCCGGTGAGGGCGAGCAGCAAAAGCCACCGCCGGGCTGCCATTGCTCCCGCCGGCCCCTTTGGTCGCTTACTATTGCGACTACGTACGCGCGCACAGTAGAGTAAGTACTAGCTAGCGTCGCGCGTAGGACTATCTATAGACTCACGTCGCTAGTAGGCAGGGCTTTGTGTCGTCGAATGGCACCAAGCCGAAATGAAAACGAATCTTAAATCCTACGTGCTCGCCTCAATTCGACGACAGCAATTCATAAGCCATGAACGTCAGCGCAATGATCATCCCAGTGGGCCAGCTTGCACACGGCTCCGTACGGTGCCGCACCGTCAACGTCCTTCAGCAAGAAACACTCCGTTGAAAATAACCGGTGTCAACCACCGAACCGGTACGGTCTGTACGACGTAAGGGAGAAGCGCGGAACAGTAGATATTCAGTTCCCCTAGCAGGCGACGCCCCGGGACGGTCTTTAGGGGACTTGGAGGTGAGGCGGACCACGGCCTCGCTCGTAGGGGTTTACCAGTTTCAGTGTCTTTTTCGGAATTGTGAGACGGCCGGGACGGCTCTCCGATGCATGGTGTGTAGCTCTGACGGAGTGAGTGTGGAGTTGTGTGACCGGTAAATCTCCTGGGATCTAGTCGCTTTTCGTGCTCATTGGTGTGGTTTCAGGTGCATTTTCCGCTCCATGGCTCTCATCTTTGACCATGGTTGCAGCTCTCGTATGCTGGTGCATCTGGGGCTTCGCAAGGCGATTTCCCGTCTATCGGCTCGTTCTAGTGTTTGTAGCATTGCTAGGTGGTCCAAGAAAATATATGTATTTTTTATTACTTTTATACTGTCCATGGTAATTTTTAATAGATCAGGAAACTAACTGCATACAGAAGATAACTGAATGTTGGGTTAATTTGCACCCAATACTTCAGTTCAACGGATGGAGGGGAACATGTACCTACTGCCTCAGGCGAGATTGGGTTGGCAGTATGCAGCACGAACGTGATGGATTTCCGGTCTGGAAAAAGATTGAAGGCGGACGAAATGACGCGGTCTCCGCGTCCGAGTTGTCGGCGGCGGCGACGTGTTTGTGCGTGACCAAGCTGGAGGCCGAGACGGCGAGGGCGTGGAGGTGGCTGCGGCGTCCTCGGTTGAGGGCGAATTGGAGGCGTCCGCGGGTCAGGTGGACGTGGCGGCGTCGTCTGGAGGCGACTGCGAGGAGGAGGCGGCGGCGAGACCGGGCATGAGGTGGGAGAGAATGGGCGCGAGGTGGCTGGCGGCAAGATCGGCAGTGAGGTGTAGCGGCGACGAGCTTAGGGCGTCTGGTCGGGCGGCTGTGAGCTCGGGGCGTCTGATCTCGGGGGAGTTAATTGCACCACGGGTCACACAACTCGTCCGCTATGTGCACTTTGGTCACATATCTCAAAAACGTGCATAACGGGTCACACATCTCACATGTAGGTGCACTTTGGTCACAAACCGTACTTGTCAGTCCGTTTTGGACGGTAAATTTTCAGAAAACCCCCTGGAGTTAATTGCACCACGGGTCACACAACTCGTCTGCTATGTGCACTTTGGTCACACATCTCAAAAACGTGCATAACGGGTCACACATCTCACATGTAGGTGCACTTTGGTCACAAACCGTACTTGTCAGTCCGTTTTGGATGGTAAATTTTCAGAAAACCCCCTGGAGTAATATTAATTTTACAAAATGGTCCTCCTAATTTTACAAAATGGTCCTCCTAATATTACTCCAGGGGGTTTTCTGAAAATTTACCGTCCAAAACGGACTGACAAGTACGGTTTGTGACCAAAGTGCACCTACATGTGAGATGTGTGACCCGTTATGCACGTTTTTTAGATGTGTGATCAAAGTACACATAGTGGACGAGTAGTGTGACCCGTGGTGCAATTAACTCATCTCGGGGCGTCCTCTCATTTTGCTTGCTACTGCAGTCTGCATCTATTTTTTTTACAGCGTCGATCTTTAAAAAAATAAAATGCCAACTTACTGGGCCTAAATCTCCTCCCTTTCATCTCAGCTGTCCGTACCAAATCATACTAGTCTCCTCCGGCAACCATTGAAAGGTGCTGTAAAACTTCCCATATTCGCAATGTCTCCATTGCTCTTGCTATTGTGCTGTTGTACATGTTGGGTGTCAATGTGTCATTGTTGTCATCATCATATTACTATATGAGTCCTTTAAGGGAAAAACTTACCGTTAAATAAAGGCCCCAAAACGAACAAGGTATTTGCACAATCACGTACACATGTTCTCCAGCTTAGCTCACCTTATCTAGCTTCTTCAAGTAAAACAGAACGGGCTTCAACTGCAAGCTGCAGAGAAAAGGTCAGAAGAAACAGGGGTGCACGACGACGCCGAGCTGGGGCGTCGAAGTCGTCTGTTCATCTATCATGAAACGCAGCGCGCATCAAGGACATTGACAAGGTCCAGGCGAACTAACTCTTCGCCCAAGGTCGTCTCCTTCAAATTATACCAACTTGACCACGAATGATGAACTGGGCGGACAGCGAGGACTACAATACGGCCCACCGGTCTGCGGAAATGTTAGGTAGACGTGCTAACATGGTTAATCATGGCGGTGTTGATGTGATCATTAGGCTAGCTAACGACAGCTTGAGGAGTTGACTCTTTTTGTTATTTACAAGATCAAGACTGGCTAGTGGCAACGCATGTACGTGGGAGACACGTATGAAGCGCCCAGAGTCAATCGTAACCTCTTGCATGTATGTGTGTGATGGAGCTATCAACGACGCGAGCAATGGCGGCCGGTCCATGGCTGTTGCTGCTCTGCCTCGCCGCCGGCGCCGTACTCCAAGTTCGTGCTCAGACTGACAGCAAAGGTATGCATTGCCCAATATTTTTCCGGGAAGATCATGGAAAAGATCGTTTTCATGCTTTCACTGTTTGGACCATATGGCCATGGGTGCATTGCTTCAACAAGTCTCTGATCTACGTATGACGCGCATTGCAGGATTCATAACCATAGACTGCGGCCTCTCGGGGGAGACGGGCTTCGTGGGCGAAACCACCAAGCTCTCCTACGCCACCGACGCCGGCTTCATCGACGCCGGCACCAACCACAACATCTCGGCTGAGCACGTGACTTCGTCCTTGGGCACGATCTATTACACGGTGCGCAGCTTCGCCGGTACGCGCAACTGCTACACGCTCCGTTCCCTCGTGTCCGGCGCCAAGTACCTCATCCGGGCCAATTTCATGTACGGCAACTACGACGGCCTCAACCGGCTGCCCATCTTCGACCTCCACATCGGCGTCAACTACTGGTACACCGTGAACATCACAGGTCCGGGAACGGCAATTTACTATGAGGCCGTCGTAGTGGTGCCGGACGATTCAGTGCAGGTTTGCCTGGTGAACACCGGCGCCGGGACGCCATTCATCTCTGGCCTTGACCTGAGGCCGCTGAAGAAGACGCTCTACCCTCAGGCGACTGCGGCGCAGGGGCTAAACCTGATGGACAGGCTCAACTTCGGCCTGACCGACAACACCGTCATTGTCAGGTATCCCGATGACCCACACGACCGAATATGGTCCGCTATGGTCGACACGGCGAACTGGGCCGCTATATCGACGACGCAGGAAGTGCAGACCATAGACGATGATTCCTTCGAGGCGCCGTCGGCGGTGTTGCAGACGGCGATCAGGCCGCGGAACGCCTCTCAGAACATAGAGTTCACATTGACCACCAAGCCCACCGCTATGGACCCGTCACCTCGGTTCATCGTCATCCTGCACTTCGCCGAGCTGCAGGTCCTCCCCGGCAACGCCGTGCGCGAGCAGAACGTCGTGTTCAACGACGAGCCGTGGTATAAGAAAGGCTTCTCGCCGGTTTACCTCTATGACGTCTACGCCCAGATGAGTATCCCCTACCGATACAATGTCAACAACCTCTCCATCCAGGCCACCGGTAACGCGACCCTGCCGCCGAGCATCAACGCACTCGAGGTCTTCTCCGTCTTCCCCACCACCAACCTTGGCACGGACTCCCAGGACGGTATGTCGTGCAAAAACGTGCATGTGGTGATTTCGCCTAAAAAAGGGGAGAGGTGATGATTAATCGTATCATGGCGATTACCTGCAGTATCTGCAATCACGGCGATCAAGGCAAAGTATCAGGTGACGAAGAACTGGATGGGTGATCCATGCCTTCCGAAGACCATGCCGTGGGATAGGCTGACCTGCAGCTACGGCGCCAATGGAAGCCGTCCAAGGATCACAAGCCTGTAAGTAGTTTCGTATCTGTAGTTCTGTACCGAAGATGTGCTGAAGTGTGTTGATGAAGCTGAACCACTTGAAATTTTCTCTCTGCAGAAACCTGTCTTCCAGTGGTTTGAATGGTGATATATCGTCTTCTTTCACGAACCTCATGGCAGTCCAGTCCTTGTAAGTTCGTAGTTTTAGACCTATTTTTATCTACTTTGTAGTTTTTTGCAGAAATATTATTACGGAAAATGACATTGTTTCATATCTTGCAGGGACCTGTCAAACAATAACCTGACAGGCTCAATTCCAGAGGCCCTTTCGCAATTACCTTTACTGACAGTTTTGTATGTCCAGAAACTTTTGACAAATTTTACCTATTTTGACGGAAAGAGCAGTCAGAGCTGCTGTTTCATTGATAGTAGATAGGAGAAAAAGTTGTACAAAAGAGATGTACAGAAAAGAAAAAAACTACTCTACTGCAAACAAAAATACAACAAGAGTTTCTAGTCAGGTTCTCTAGGTCTTTGTAGCATGCTTGCAGCCCTTGACCTGCCAGCCGCTCTCCATAGGCTTGCTTCTTGGAGTATGTCCATCTTCAACTCGGTCATGTTCCGAGCCTGTCTGTTGAAAATACGGGCGTTCCTCTCCTTCCAGGTCGACCACCACACCAGCTGCACAACCGCTGTCCATTCTTTCTTCTTGTGTTTCTCCGTGTAGTGATGTGTTTGAGTGATCCATTCTGAGAGAGATTGGTTCTGCTGGGGGAGGAAACAAGGTGGCCGGCCGGCGATAGGTAAAATCTGACCCCATAGCTGTGTGATAAAGGGGCAGTGGGCAAGGAGATGTTGGGCCGTCTCCGGCGTGCTGATGCAGAACACACAGCAGTCCTCATGCGGCCAACCTTTCTTAGCCAGTACATCCGCTGTGTTGCAACGCCCTCTGATCGCCAGCCAAGCAAAAAAATATGAACTTTAATTTTGACACTAGTATTTTGTTTCCATAGAGATCTATCAGGCAACCAGCTCAATGGATCAATCCCCTCTGGACTCCTCAAAAGAATTCAAGATGGTTCGCTGAATCTAAGGTACTATACCCCATTCTACTTCCATTATTTCTACCCCCTCTGTTAAATACAAGGCCACATCGTTTTTCGTGTGGAACCTTTGATTTATAATTTTGGTGAACAAAATATGAATTATATGACATAAAAAATATCATCGGAAAGTTTGTGAAATCCAATGGCATACTTGTTGTGGCATATAGTTCACATTTTTTGGTAAAATTAAAGGTCAAAAGTTAGATATAAAAATATGTTTCTTGAAGAATCTCATGAATTGCCTCTCCATTTTATATTTTGTCAGATATGGTAACAATCCAAGCCTCTGCACCGATAGCAATTCATGCCAACTGCATGCAAAAAAGAACAGCAAGCTGGCACTCTACATTGCTGTCCCTGCCGTTTTGCTTGTGGTGATAGTATTGGTGATAGTACTACTCATCTGCTTGCTAAAACCAAATAAAAAAGGTGAGGGGCCACTTCGGTATGGGCACACAATTGTATGAAAAAAAATACATACGTGAGCACCACTAGAGTCAGCTTCTGACATTCGCCAGCTATGAAGGATCAGTGAACAACTCCATAAGGCCACAGAATGAGACGAACACGAGCCACGTAATGGCAACCGATGTCGGTAGCGACAATTCGCTGCGACGTCTTGAGAGCCGTCAATTCACGTACAAGGAGCTTGAGAAAATAACGAACAACTTCGAGCAAGTGCTCGGCCAAGGAGGATTTGGTTATGTCTATAACGGCTTTCTAGAGGACCGTACCCAAGTTGCCGTGAAGCTGCGGTCAGATTCTTCCAGTCAAGGAGTAAGGGAGTTCCTCGCAGAGGTAAAACTTCTTTAACTATAGTTGATTTTTTAATGTTCATGAGACCTTGGAGAGAATTTTGATAGCTCTATATCAAACCTTTGTCCTTTAGGCTCAGATTTTGTCACGCATTCATCACATGAATCTTGTCTCCATGATTGGTTACTGTAAGGATGGGGAGTATATGGCACTTGTCTACGAGTATATGTCGGAAGGAACCTTGCAAGAGCATCTTGAAGGTACTGTATATGTAAGTTGTTTAAAGTATAGCTTAAAAACTATTTGTTCCATCAAGGAAAATAGTAGCTTCTGACTTCAGTGCCTACGAGGCAACTGTGTTTGAGTTGAGCAGTTCGAAGTTCAAACTGATAAAATTGATATGTTCATCTTATAATGTCGAATATTTTAGGAACCAACCGCAATGGGGCATGTCTTCCCTGGACACGGAGACTTCGAATCGCACTTGAATCCGCGAAAGGTATGAATTTGAATGCATTGTCCACTTCTTTGCAGATGCTACTCTTGTGGAACATTTTATCTTTCAACAAACCAGATCAAACACCAACCGATCTGTTAATTCTGGTAATGTCTAGGGCTGGATTATCTACATAAAGACTGCAATCCACCCCTCATGCATAGGGACGTGAAGGCCACCAACATCCTGTTGAACGCGAAGTTGGAGGCTAGGATTGCTGACTTTGGCTTGTCCAAGGCCTTTAATAGCGATGACACCCACGTGTATACAAACACAGTCGTTGGCACACCCGGATACGTCGATCCTGAGTACCAGACCACAATGCAGCTGACGACCAAGAGCGATGTGTACAGCTTTGGAGTCGTGTTACTAGAGCTAGTCACTGGAAAGAGGGCCATCCTACGTGATCCAGTGCCCACCAACATCATCCAGTGGGTGCGACAGCGGCTGGCACAGGGCAACATCGAGGCAGTTGTGGATGCACGCATGCGCGGTCACTATGATGTCAACACGGTGTGGAAGGTTGCGGACATCGCCCTCAAGTGCACTGCACAGTCCTCGGTGCAGCGGCCCGACATGACTTATGTGGTGGCAGAGTTGCGAGAATGCATCGAGTTAGAGAACGGACGTGCTGAAGACGATGCAAGCAATGACTTCTACACTGGTAGAAGTGGCAATGATCCAAACATGAGTTATGATGGTTACACCACCGATCAGTCCACTAATGTGAGCCAGAACAGCACTGCATTTGAGATGGAGCATAGTCTTATGAGGGTGCCAACAATGCTCACCGGTCCCGCAGCACGTTGAAGATTTCCATGTTACTATTGCAGTGGTACCAAGTGCAACATCTGATTCCATAGTTTTATCCTTGAAGTGATGTCTATGTTATTCCTATGTGTTTTATTTTACATTACCGAGTGTGCACCTATGTGTTTCAACTCTAGCCTACCCCAACTTGTTTGGGAAAAAAAGCTTTGTTGTTGTTGTTGTTATTGTTGTTGTTGTTGTACTGAGTGTGCACCTATGTGTACACATCTGAAGTGTGCTATTTAATTTTTTAATGTAGCTAGCGTGTTGGGTCATCGATGCATGTTTATTGTTCAATAGCCCACTCCATAATGTTTGCCCCTACAAAACAAGGTGTTATTTGTCAATTTATATTGTTGTATTGCTTATGATCTTACTTTCCCCTGAGGGCCCATGCGTTATACGGCGATGCAAACCGTATATACCTGTTTTAGCTTGTTTTTCTTTTAGGATATGGATTTTTTATGTACAAAACTGGTTTCAGATTTATTTTATAAAAATGGGTCGTCCTTTTTAGCTTGTTTTCTAAGTTGACTTTTTCGTTGGCTTCTTAGTCAAACTTTGATAAAATAATCATAGCGGATGGAAAATAACTGAAAAAAATTCAAAACACTTTTTAGTAATTCTGTCAACTCTACTAATGACATCCCCCTGGTCTCCTTGAGTAATATGTTTTTACCGTTACACATACGTTTCGGTCAAACTTAGAGTGTGTAGCTACCCCATGCACAACAGATTTTTTTTCCCTTAGCTCAAATGAAAAGCTTATGACTTTATGTGTTGTTTCAACGTAAGTATAGATGATAAAACTAGGGTTGTTCAGAACCACTGGTCGATGAGGGCATCCCAGAAGCCCAATTTCTTGAACTAGCTCCTGCGGCCCGCCACCATCGTCTGTCGAAGCTGACATGGGCCATAGGACCTCGGTACCACCATCGCTTTGGATTCACGAAGAGCTCGCCTAGCAGGAAACATCCTGCTCCTTGTCACGTGTCGGAGTGGAAGTGGACAACACAAATTGACATTGATTAGAATGGCGCCCCCCACCAACTTGAGAAGCACAGGCTGACTCCAACTTCGACTTTTGAGCATGTTCGAGGAGCGAAAGAGACCGTGAAATGTGCTTGCTGGCCATCCATGGGAACACGGCATTGCTTTCCACGTCAGGCAGGGGCAGATCTAGGGGGTGCCATGGCACCTCCTACAAAATGAAAAACAACGTATGCATCCTATTAACACTAGGTTTCTAACAATTCAAATCTTATATATATTTGGACTATTTGTTGAAGTTATCGTGAATTTTAGACCAGATTATAGTTATATGTAGTATACTTTTCACTAATTTTGAATTGAAGAGTCAAATTTATATTGTTCATACTGTACTTGTATAGTGTGGTACCCCCACTATTATGATCTTAGATCCAGCTCTGACATCGTGTGGCGTAAGCAGCCTTGACACAATGGAATGTGTGCGCCCCAAGGCCGCGTGTCGCTCGCTTGGGCCACCAGCACACCATAAGCCGTCGCGACAGAGCTGCACATTGCCGGAATCCACCACCCTTAGAACATGGAAAGACTCGAAAGTTTTATCATGTTTCTCGACTTAATCGAAGTTGGTTTAACTCGTATTAAAGGGCCCAAAACAAAAAGGCAAAACAAGGTATCCGCACAATTAGTACACTAATGTGCCTCCAGCTTAGATCTCTCTCTATCTCACCACAAGAATCAGGCTATATGCCGACGGCTCCAATAACCATTGACACAACCATGAAAGCCGTCGGCATAGGTATATGACGTGCAGTCGGCTTATTCTTGGACGACAAAGTCCTTGACAAGAACAAAAATGTGCTTCCACCTACGGAGAAAAAGTCATAAGATCGAACGGGGGTTGCACGACAACGCCTAACTTGGTCCTTGAAGTCGTCTGGTGTATCAAGAAAAACAGCACCCAGAAGGCCAGCATGGACATTGATCATGACCAGCTCCAGTGAAGGTAAACTCTTCGCTTGTGGTCGTCTCTTTAAAATTACTAACAAATGTGCCCGTGTGTTGCAACGCAAGATTTAAAAATAGATATAGGAGAGACGGATAACCACAATTAATCATGATCTATGTTTACCCAAAACCCCATAGTTTGGGGTAATTAGTTGTATTTTGGGATAATTAGTTGCAAAGAATACAAATTTTGCATTAAGTTCTAAGCGGAAATAGGTGCGTTTTGCCCACTCACTCGTCATTTTTCCCAAGCCACAGCCGAGATTTTTTCCTCTATCTCTTCTTTCAACTTGAGGTGCTTTATGGTACCCCCAATAAGAGCCCTCCATTTTTGTCCATCCAAAGGCTTACAACAATTCATACTAGTGCCAAAAAACATTACCAGTACAATTCATACTAGTGTCAAAATCTGCAATGCACAAAAAAAGGCCATAGACAGGCCCCAGCCCAACAGAGTTCAACTTTGTTATGTGCATGCTTCTGCTATCCTTCGGAAAAAAACATTCTAACCCTAGCTTCTTCCGCGAGTTGACCTCGCAACTCCGGCGCCACTGCTGCCTCGGCCCCTCCCGCCGTTATGTACGGCTCCGATGGCAAGATCTCCACCTAGCCCCCTCTGTCGTTCTTGTATACTAGCCCTGTCTCGGCCGCGGCGCCCTTAGTCTTGCCCTAATCCAAGTTCTCATGGAGTCATCACCTCGCTCGGCAAGGTGGCCGAGCTTGTCACGCGGTTTCAGGACCAAGGCCAGGTTCTCAACGCGGCGAGGCCCCCCTGCAGTCGACTGCCAGGTGGACTCCATAGACCCCTACAACTTCAAGTCTTTTGGTTGCCCACAACGTTCTAGCTAGGCTCATTTGACTCGGACCAAGGGAAACATGTCTTGGTGTTTGGTGGTAAGTATGTGCCACACAGATGCAAAGAGTGGATTTTTGGTTACGTGGGAAGAGATATATATGTGCCACTTATTTTAGTGGTGAGGTTACCCGCATCGGCGGCACGTAAAACACACGGAATAAGTAGAAAACACATAAAACAAGCACCGATAGATACCGCATAACATTTATAGACATAGACATAGACATAGACAAGACAAGCATGGCAGTTATAGTTCAACAGAAACAGACGACATAAACACGGTTTAAGCGACTGACAGAGGGACACTCGTGATGGGATTGCACTTATTTTGGCGTCATCGCTGTCGTAGATGGTGACCCTGTAGATATCCGGCTTCAAGGCATTGAAGGTCTAGAAGTAGCCGATATTTACCTTTTGCTGCAGCGAGTGTTGGCCTTAAGGACAATTTCTTTTGGGATGCCACCTAAATGTTAACGGAAAGCAGGAGGGATATGGGAAGCAAATCCAACCCAGCTGCAAGGATCACCTTGCAAAAATAGGTTGTAGAAACCTGCATGCTAATGGGAGTGGCCTACCTTCACAGACTCCCTCCTTTTGGCAGCGCTACCCTCATTGAATTCAGGAATCTCGATGTTCTTACATGACTGCAAATCAAATACCTAGTGATTAGAACCTAACACACATAATCTAGGCACAACATATATAAAGAACACCAAAAAATGTGCCTCATATGTACAGATCACGCCATGAAGTTTCAAGAGTTGGACCTAATGTACCAATGTTTATTCATTGGAATGCTGATCCAATAAAATGCTATGATCGAACAATGCAAAATTAGCCTCATAAATAATAAGCACACACAGAATGCTCTTAAATATTTCCACGGTACCAAGAACAGGATACAGGCAATGTGCTGGTACGATGCACGAGGTACAATAATGGAAGCACTCAAAGCTATAAAAGAGAATACGTCTTCTTTTGGGTTTCAGCTTCTGGTCTAGAACTTCGGGAGGATTATGCCACTTGAGTTCTGCAAGTGCGCCAACAGATGGTCTTTGAACCAGTTTTTTCGAGTTTTTTGCCTTCAACATTTACTTAGATGATCATTGATACCACGACGACTCTCTTAATGTGCACCAAGGGTCACCCAGTGAGTGCGAGTGTCGTCGCACATGTGTGGAATGGTTCCATTACATTCCACTTCGTTCTAGAACCAAACATGCCCTTAGAGTTCAGCTTGTCGTCGCACATCAATTATGTCCTCAAGGAATTGAGTTTGTGAATCATGTATGCAATTAGTGCCTTGACTTCTTCGCTAGATGATGGGATCATCTTTGCCTTCAATAGCACCTGATATTATGATCAGTGCTGTATGTGTTGAGTCTTGGTGATCTGTCTTCAAGTGTGTAATATTAAGATGGATGGCGTAGCCAGGTTTAGCATGGTTAAACCAACTCCTAGGACTAGGTATATGTGAGTGCTAGATAAAAGTATTAGTCCCTTTTTAATGATGTTGCCCATCAATCGTTCAAAACTTACTTCTGAAGGCATGAAATGCCCTTTCACAATACAAAAATATACAAACTGCACAGATAAAATGACAAAAATAACATCCCAAATTATCATAACATTTAACTGTCCCATTCTCACCTAACACAATATTTTGTTGTAGCAACAAGTGTTTGACATGTCACTAGTACAGAATGGCTCATTGGCAACGTGTGACATATGCACGTTGCCTGTGTCACGCAGTTGCTATTTGTACTGGCAACGTGTGCTAAGGGCATGTTGCCAGAGCACCCACTAGTGGCAATGTGCTTTATGAGCAAACGTTGCAACGTTGCCCGTTTAGCGGCAACGTGTTATCTGTGTACACGTTGCTATACAATTTCCTGGAATTAACACCAACGATCTACTGATAATTGCCCAGTAGCAACAAAATAATCAGTATTAAGCAGTAAAACACAATTCGGACACAATAATCAACCGAATTAGATAGATAGCACATAACTTATTCCAAATCTCCAATTACATAAATAGCATATGAGACTCGATCTCGCTAATAGATAGCACATAACTTATTCCTAGTCTTCTAACTAACTAGCTAATCACTAAGTGTCTTCTCTAACTCGTTGGTGCACAAAACTCTGAAGTTTCGAGTGGGCACCGTCATCTGGACAAGGTTGACCTGAAATATCCTATGGTCACTAATGAGAACGCCAACATGCTCCAAAAAGTCACGTCTAGCCCTACACGGGATGATCTGAGAAAAGGAACAAATGGACATTAATTAGTATTATTATAAGGGCAACAGTCTAATCAACAAAATAATAGAATATTTACCAAGGAACATGCCTCATATGAAGAGTGCACATCATTAACTTCCAAGTGTCGGAACTAAAGGACCAAGAGAAATGTATAAGCAACGTTTGTTATACATGTCAGTAGGTCTTTTAGACCAACACTTGAAATGATTATGCACAAGAGTCTAATCATTGGCACATTCCACACAAATTCTAAACATCGAATAAGAGACGACACAAACGATAGATGTTTCACAGCGATGACTCTGATTCAGAGGACAATAGCGTGACTCTGAGTCTAAGGAGTACCGAATATTCGGAAGGAATGTCAAGAAGGGGACGAGTTCAGGCAGGGCAAAGACCGACGGTGCGACACCGTCGGTCTTTGCCCTGCCTGAACTCGGTGCCTTTTTGGCATTCCTTCCGAATATTCGGTACTCCTTAGACTCAGAGTCATCCTTACTATCATGTGAATCAAAGTCATCGGTGTAATACAAGCCTCATATATCATTGCCAAAACAAGGCAAAAAGAGTACCTATAAGACCAGGTACTAATACAAGCACTCAAATTGTATATAGTACAAGGTATTGTAGATACTCTTTTTTTCCTTTAACAGGACATGGTTTAAATCATCGGCCTCTAGTACATCTACAAGAACATGGATAAAAGGATGGATAAAACATTGTGAAACATTATTTGCTACATGGATAAAAGGATGGATAAATCATTAACCAAACTATAATGTGAAGAAATTAAAATAGAATATATATGTTGGATAAAAACATACCATTCCGGTGTGAACCTCTTCTGGGAGAACTACGCCAAATTTCTTGTTCATACCCTCGGGGTAGCCACAACTCTCACATATGTGAAACATTATTTGCTACAACATAGAGTACAATTAGTCCAATCTTAACTCCAATCTCACTAAATCATCTAGTGCATCTAAATAAAAGAACAACTGCGATAAAAATCGCAACTAAGGTAACAGCGGATCCAAGTGCATAATGAAACCAAGCCTCCTTATCGATGGCATATCTTCTAATCTTTCTAATCTTCAACTGGTTTGCGTCCATCTTCATTTTGTGATCATAGAGAACATCGGCAACATACAACTCCAATACCATTTTCTCTTCTTCAAGTTTCTTCAATTTTTGTTTCAATTCATGATTTTCCTTTTCAACAATATCTAACCTCTCAACAACAATTTGCAAATCGGTCGCCACATCCGGTTTCACATATGGAACCCTAAAAAAAATTTCTATGTCAGCTTTAATCGGGATATTACACAAAATGAAATTACTAGCTATTTTTTCAAAATAATATACCAGGTCTGAACACTCCATATCAAGCCAGCGACGGAATTCAAAACAATCTTCAATGGACACTATATATTAAACAATGCAAACTAAATTAATTTCATAGTAAACAAACAATACATTATTGCAAACTCAAATCATTTTCGTCCTAAAATAGATATTCTAAATCCAACCAAATAAACAACCGGCCGCTGGCCGCCGCACCTTTGTGGTTGGGGAGAGACAGAGAAGGACGGAGGCGAACCTTGGGCGCGTGGCCGCCCGCGCGCGTGGTGCGGTGAGTTGGCGAGGAAGGCGAAGCCGCGCCGCGCGGATCTTGACGAGGCCGGAGCGGGGAAGACGACAGGGAGGGGCGGCGTGGGTGAAGATGATGGGGAGGGGCGGCGCGTGGAATGGACGGCGGAGTGGTGTACAGATGCACGCGGGGAGGTAAAAAACCTAACTGTGTCGATCTAGATCTCGCGACGGGCGGCCGCGGTACTAATAGTCATAGTGGCAACGTGTGTTTACGAAATGGCAACGTGTCTTTACTGTCTTTACGAAAGACACGTTGCCAGCGTTGACATAGTAACAACGTGTCCTTAAAATACGCGTTGCTAGTATGGCTCGCATACCAACAGGATAAGGTCATGTTACTGTCACAAAATGGCAACGTGTGACTTCGGAACGCGTTGCTAGTAAATAAATGTTGGCAACGTGTTCTGCTTACACACATTGCCAAACCCGCGCTACTGGCAGCGTGTCCTTAAGGCACACGTTGCTACTAACTTTAACTGGTTTCCGCGGCCACCCAAATATTTATGCCAACTGGTGGCACTGAGAACACGCTGCTAGTACAAGGATTGTGGGAACGCGCTTATTTTGTGCGCGTTGCTAAGTTATAATGGCAACGTCGCAAACCTTGTGTTGCCACTAGGCTATTTCCTACTAGTGTGTGGGTCCCACCCACCAGACCGACATCTAATGGATGCCTATCGAGTGAAATATTTGGACATGCTCGACATGTGGGTTCAGGCGTACCCGTCTCGCGATATACATAGGCTGAAAATACGCTCCATATCTCTTCCATGTGGACCAAGTATGCATGGATATTCGGATTCATGCATATAGTTGAAAGGGCATGGTGCCCCATTTGTGGTTTTGGTAATTAATGACACTCCCTATGGACTAATGGTTGCATTGAGTTATTCTTGTAGTGTTTGTCCATAGACCAATGCTTGAACTCCATATATTGGATTCAAGGTTGATGCCATGAAGATATTGATATAACAGAGTATTTGGCATCAAGATCATCGAGTTGTATGGATATATTTGATATGATCAAGAAGAAGAGTATGTGTTGACCAAATGGTTATTCGAGGAGTTAACTGAAGTTTGGTCATGAGAGAGTTGAGCATATTACAAGTATGTCCTTGAAGACAAGTATTATGTGATCATTCATGATTATCTTCAAGACATCATCCATTAAAGAGAGAAGTAAAGATACACTGTTGATCAAGATATTGATCAACACACAAAGCTACAAGATGTACCAAATGGGATCATGTATCTCTTGATAGCTTTGTGAACTAACCCATGAAATGTGTGTATGGTATTTTTATGTGTGGTTATGATGGGGGGATAATAACCCGGTAGGCCCATGAAGAGGGAAGAGTGACCCGCCAGGCAGAAGGCCCGACTAGGACAGCTAATCATCAGCATGGGCCGGATTACGTCGATGGGCCAGCTGCTTGTCGGTGACCCGGCTTGTGCAGAGAAGATTCTAGAAGACCCGGAGGTGGTACGCGCTATGGAATCCAAGACTTGCACGAAGATTAGAGGATGTAGAGTAGGACTCCGAGTACGGGTGGAACCCGGCTTTGCTTTGTATCGAACCAGGAGACCCGGCCATCTATATAAACGGGCTCCTAGGTCATAGTTAGAGGAGAAGCCTTTACGAGACACGTTTGTACTAGCGAGAGAACCAGAGAGATCATCGCTACCAAGCGCACCTTGTAACCTAGATCGAGATCCGGCTCTGTTGTCGTAGCCGGGTTATCGAGATCGAGGTCAATAATAGTATAGCAGGAAGTAGGTCTTTATCTCCAATGAGAGGCCAAACCTGGGTAAATCCTTTGTCCTCGCAGAGCTAAACCAACTCCCAGACACTAGTTTCGCCTGGCCCAACAACTCAAGTTACCTATGGTAACATCTGCCGTGACAACCCCACGACAGTTGGCGCCCACCGTGGGGCCTGCGTCCAAAGGTGTCATCATCATGGGAGAAGCTATGCAAGGAATCAAGAACTTTGTTTTCGGCGAGGTTACCATCAACTCGCGCGGAAACCCATCGTCGACGATTCTGGCTGGGGGCCGAATCGGATCTGCTAGAATCAGGTGATATTATTCCAATTGGCAAGATTAATGTTTTCGTTGGTATGGTACATGCAATTAGATCTGCTAGTGATGAGGATTGTGAATCTGTGTCAGGAGCCGCCACGCTAGTTCAATCTGACGGGGAGGAGTCAGTAGGCACGGCAGAGGCCGGGTCACCATTGGTCATGCACGAGGAACGGTCGGAAAGCCGGTATGGATCCCGGGTGATGCAGTGGAGCATGAGGAGGATGCTGAATCGATCTTGCCCTTGTTTGAGACCCGGTATGGATACGAGGCTGAAGAGGAAGACGAGGAGGAGCTGGAGTCCTTCCCAAGTGCAATCAGGAGGGTGGCTGTTTACACAGCTCCCTCGATAAACGCAGGAGCATCACCATCAACCGTTGTTCCACCAGTCCCAAACCCAGATCAGCAGCCACAATTACCACAAATACAGGAGCAGGTGGATCAGAGGATGGATGGGGACCCGGCTTCGGTGACGGATGAGAGTGAAGACACGACTCGTTACAGAAACAGCTTTGGTTTCCTCAATAACCGGGTTCAGGTCGAAGAAAGAGATAACACGGCTAGTGCTCCTGCTCTGTTCAACAATGGCTTGATCCTAGACCCAACAGCGCTTACGAGATCGGTTACCCCAGAGAATGCAGCAGTGCGGGCTGCGGAGTTAGACACAGCACGTCGGGCTTTGGAACAAATGCGTAGAGACACAATAGCAGAAAAGCAGCTGATAGCAGCCAAGCAGAAGCAAATTGAAGAGCAGGAGAATCGCCTCAATGACATGACTCGGGTTCACCGGAGAAGGCACCAGAGCCGGTTAGCGCCGGGTGAGAATACCATAAACCCAGCAGTGTTATTTAGGACTCCAGTGGATCAACCCATTGGTGTACTCAAGCGGCTCCAATTATCAGAACAAGTGTAGAACCAAACAGAGGGACTGCAGGAGCCGGCGCCGCGTTGGTTGGGACACCGGGTTTGCTCGCCGGGGGAGCCGGGGGAAATCCGGGTCTGCCACCGCGAACGCCGAGATTCCACACGCCGGGGTCATTATTCCAATCCAGCGGATAACGTGTACGCCGCAACTTTAGCGCTCGACCGTATTCCCCTTGGAGACTCGCCAGCAGAGATTGAAGCCCGGCGTGCCATCGACATGTTACGTACCGCTGTGGTTCAGCAAGTTCAATATTCAAAGGACAAAAGTGCACTTCATTCAACAACGTATCGTACTAAGCGTACCAAGAGCCGCCACGAAACCCCGCCGCAAGCCGGGTTAGCCGCGGTGCCGCAGCAGCAGAACCAGAACAACCAGCAACCTCAGCCCGCCCCAGCAGTATCGGTGGCCCAGCAAATAGTTAACGGATCGCGAGCGAAAGAACGGCCAGCGCGAACCCTGCCGCAAGGAGGACCCGGCGTCGCAGCAGCAGTATCTGTAGGCTCACCAGGTAACAATAATTTTTTAGCAAGTTCTTCTAACCTAGCCGGGCCAAAGTGTCTTTCAGATGCCATTAGAGCGGAGCCTTTCCCTGAGAAGTTCAAGGAGCCCAACAAGATATCCAATTACGAGCCTAGCGTGGACCCGGCAAGTTGGTTGAGCAGTTATGAGATGGCTATGTGTATTCGCAACGCCACGGAGAACGTTTGCGCAAAGTACATGTATTTGATGATGAGTGATGGAGCAGCAAAATTGTGGTTCAAGAACTTACCAGAGAAATCAATCAATTCCTGGGACGAGCTAAAAGCAATTTCATCAAGCACTTTCAAGGTACCTGCAAGCGTTTGTTTTCTATTGAAGACCTTGATCGTTGTGTACAGAGGAAGGGCGAGTCAGCGCGGCATTGGATGAGACGGGTCACGGAGATCCTTCATTCTTCATCTGGTATTGAGCCCAAGGATGCGATTTCATCAATGGAAAAGACATGCAAATTTGTTCCCCTGGTCCAGAAGCTTGGCCGTATGAAGGAGGGCCACCGGGTCAAGCCAGTCACCATGGCTGAGTTGATGGATGCTTGCAACAGGCACGCAGCCACGGACAAGACCCAGGATGATAATGAAGAAGAGAAAGGGAAAGGTCCAGCGAATAATGGAGGAAAGAGTAACAATGGCAACGGAAGCAATAACAACAACAACCAGAATCAACACAAGCGTGGGCACAATGAGGGAAGTTCAGAGCTGGTGGCAAACACCAATGCCGGGTTTCAGAGGCAAAGGATGGAAGGAAATTTTCAGGATAATAGAGGGTATCAAGGAAATAATGGGAACTACAATGGTGGAAACAACTATCAATGTCACGCCCAACCAGCACTTGAAGAGGCTTTTAGGATGCCGTGTCCTCGCCATAGCAGGAACGGTAGACCCGCCAATCACTCGTTGGCCAGTGTGTGGACTAAACAGGTGGAAAAACAATGAGATACAGGCACTGCAAGGGGCAGGCAGAGGTGGAGGACCCGGCCCGGGTGGTAACCCGGCTGCAGGTCTTTTGACTGGAGCTAATGCTGTACCTACCAACAACGCAGGACCGGGTCAGAATACAGGAAATCAAGGCGGGTTTTCACAGCAGCCAAAGCAACTTGGCCAGTACCACATATATACCAGTGGTGCGACCAAGAGAGAGCGAAAGGTAGTTAAAAGGGCGGTTAATGCGGTTGCTGCAGGAGTTCCAAGATATTTGAGGTGGTCAGAGCATACGATCACGTGGAGTAGAGCGGATCACCCGGATGTTGTTGAGCACCCGGGTCTGCTAGCTTTAGTTGTGGCCCCCAAGTGGATGGCTTTGAGTTAAAGAAAGTGCTGATGGATGGTGGAAGTAGTATCAACATCTTGTATTGGGAGACGTTTTTGCGTATGGGTCTCAAAGTATCACAGTTACAGAAGACGTCGACAGTTTTTCATGGCATAGTTCCGGGGAAATCAGCCACACCAGAGGGAAAAATTTCGTTAGAAGTTGCTTTTGGCGAGTCCATTGACAACTTTAGATCGGAGTGGCTCACGTTTGAAGTGGTGAAGTTCCAGAGCCCGTATCATGCGTTATTTGGAAGGCCGGCTTATGCCAAGTTCATGGCAAGGCCGTGTTAGTGTACCTACAGTTGAAAATACCGGGTCCTAAGGGGATCATCACAGTTCATGGCAACAAAGAGATAGCAGCGCAGTGTGATGAAGGAGATGCGGCCTTGGCAGAGCAAGTTTGTGCGAAAGAGGAGTTGAAAGCTTACAGGTCTAATCTTGACCCGGCAGATAACACAGCTAAAGAAACCAACAACAGAAGATGACAGGGCAAAGTTCAAGGCCGCCCAAGATACAAAGATGGTGGATTTTGTGCCTGGAGATTCCTCCAAGCAGTTCGCCATAGGGTCCAATCTTACTGATAAATAGGAAAGCGCGCTCATCGAGTTCATCCGTGAGAATCGGGATGTTTTTGCATGGACACCTAGTGACATGCCTGGCATTCCGACTGAACTCGCTGAGCACCGCTTACATGTTGATCCCAAGGCAAGGCCGGTAAAACAAGGTTTGAGGAAAATGAATGCAGAGAGAAGAAAGGCTATAGGAGAGGAGATAGCCCGGCTCCTAGCAGCTGGCTTTATCATGGAAGTTTTTCACCCGGAGTGGTTGGCTAACCCGGTTCTAGTTCTGAAGAAGAATAACGAGTGGAGGATGTGCATAGATTTTACAAGTTTGAATAAGCATTGTCCCAAGGACCCGTTTGCACTGCCGCGCATTGATCAAATCATTGACGCAGTTGCGGGCAGCGAGCTCTTGTGTTTTTTGGATGCGTACTCAGGATATCATCAGA
Source organism: Poa pratensis (assembly GCA_947311845.1). Classification (NCBI taxonomy): domain Eukaryota; kingdom Viridiplantae; phylum Streptophyta; class Magnoliopsida; order Poales; family Poaceae; genus Poa; species Poa pratensis. Next base: position 79,817,352 of record CAMZMU010000036.1, read on the forward strand.
TCAAGCTTAATAGACAGGATTGGGAAAAGACAGCGTTCATAACCCCGTTTGGTGCTTTTTGTTACAAGACCATGACGTTTGGGTTGAAAAACAGGTGCCACGTATCAAAGGTGTATTCAGAAGTGTTTTCATGATCAGATTGGACGCAATGTGCATGCTTATGTGGATGATGTGGTGATCAAGACAGAGAAAGCCGGGTCATTCATTAATGACCTAAGGAGACGTTTGTGAACTTGCGAAGTACAAGATGAAGCTCAATCCTACAAAGTGTGTATTTGGTGTTCCAGCTGGGAAGCTCCTGGGTTTCATCGTATCAGAGAGAGGAATTGAGGCAAACCCGGAAAAATCAAGGCTATTCAAAGTTTGAAGAAACCTGAGAATTAGCAGATGTTCAGAAGTTGACGGGGTGCGTAGCTGCGCTAAGCCGGTTTATATCCCGGCTTGGAGAGAAGGCCATCCCTTTGTACAAATTGCTGAAGAAAACGGACAACTTCGTGTGGAATCAAGAGGCAGATGAGGCATTTGAAGCTCTCAAGAAGCAGCTGTCAGAGGCGCCAATACTTGCGGCGCCGGGTCCCAAAGAGCCCATGTTATTATACGTCGCCGCCGGGCCTCAGGCTGTTAGCGCTGTGGTGGTGGTCGAGCGTAAGGAGGTAGGCAAAGAAAACCCGGTCCAGAGGCCGGTCTATTACGTCAGTGAGGTATTATCAGAGGCAAAGCAGCGCTATCCACATTGGCAGAAATTAGTGTTTGGTGTTTTCATGGCGAGTAGAAAGTTGAAGCCGTATTTTCAGGAACATCCAATCACAGTGGTTAGTTCAATTCCATTGGCAGATATTATCAGAAACTCAGAAGCTACAGGAAGAGTTGCCAAGTGGGCAATAGAGATGGGGCCGTACCATATCAACTATGAGCCTCGTACAGCCATCAAGTCTCAAGCGTTGGCTGATTTTCTTAATGATTGGACGCAGTTAAGTGCACCCCTTACACCAAGTATCAAATCCTGGGTTATGCATTTTGACGGGTCTAAGCAAGAGCAAGGTTCAGGAGCCGGAGTTGTGTTAACTCTCCAAAAGGTGACAAGTTGAGTTATGTGTTGCAAATTCACTTTGATTGTTCCAATAATGTGGCAGAGTATGAGGCCTTGCTGCATGGTTTGCGCATGGCAAAGGAGATGAATATCAAGCGTATCAAGTGCTATGGAGATTCAGATCTTGTGGCACAGCAAGTTTCAGGAACATGGGATAGGAAGGATGCAACAATGGCGGCTTACAGAAGAGAGTGGATAGGGTAGCCGGGTTCTTCTCAGGCTATCAGGTGGATCACATTGATCGCAGGAAAAATGATGCTGCAGACGCTTTATCAAGACTCGGCTCACGCAGAGAGCCGGTTCCACCTAATGTTTTCTTAGATGAATTGTGGACTCCGTCAGTCAAGCTTCAAGATGAGGAAGAACTTGCATGTCAGATGACCCGGATTCACAGTTGGTAGCAGCAACCCGGAAATTCCAGAGTGGACAGAACCTTACTTAGCGTATCTTCTGCGAGGGGAGTTGCCACCACAGGAAGTTGTGTCCCGGCAAATCCAACGCCGGGCTAAGGCTTACGTGGTCATTGATGGTGAATTGTACAAAAGGAGCGTGTCAGGAGTATTTCAGCGATGCGTATCTGGAAAGGAAGGCCGGCAAATTTTGAAAGAAATCCATGAGGGAGATTGTGGTCATCATGCATCAACAAGATCTCTAGTGGCGAAAGCATTCAGACACGGGTTTTTCTGGCTCACAGCCCAGGCAGATGCAGAACGCTTGGTGAGTAGATGTGATGGGTGTCAGAGATATGCAAGGCAAGTTCATGTGCCGGCTCAGGAATTGCGAACAATACCTTTGACCTGGCCTTTTGCAGTCTGGGGGCTTGATATGGTGGGTCCCTTTCATATGTCCCCTTGCAAGAAAACCCACCTCTTAGTTGCCATTGATAAGTTTACAAAGTGGGTTGAGGTGATGCCAGTTACAAACTGTGAAGCAGCTACAGCAGTTAAGTTTGTGAAGAAAATCATACACAGGTTTGGGTATCCTCATAGCATCATCACAGATAATGGAACCAACATGTCACTTGGAGAGATGGCAAAGTTTTGCGGAAACAATGGTATACGTTTGGATGTGGCTTCAGTTGCTCATCCACAGGCCAATGGGCAAGTAGAAAGAGCAAATCAAGAGTTACTGCGAGGTTTAAAACCACGCCTCCGGGTCCCGTGCATCAGAGCCGCCGGAGCGTGGGTTGAGGAGTTACCATCCGTGGTTTGGGGAATCAATACAACGCCAAATAGATCCACAAAGATGACGCCCTTCTTCATGGTGTATGGGGCAGAGGCAGTACTCCCAAGTGATATTATACATGACTCGCCTAGAGTGGCGGCTTATGTTGAAGCTGAGAATGAGCAAACCCGGCAAGATTCTTTGGACTTGCTCGAGGAGAATAGAGAACAAGCATTGGAAAGATCTGCAATTTATCAGCAAGATTTGAGGCGGTATCACAGTCGCCGGGTTAGAACTCGTACTTTCCAGGAGGGTGACTTAGTGCTGCGGTGGACGCAATCCAAGGAAGGGATGCACAAGTTATCTCCTCCATGGGAGGGGCCCTTTATCATAAGCAAGAATCTGCACAATGGTTCGTATTATTTGGTGGATGCTAGAGAGAAATCTGAGTATGTGAACGACACAACACATTCCACTTCTTCATTAGAGGAGCGCGAGCGGCCATGGAACATTGCCCAGCTGCGCCCATATTATACTTAGCATGAGATTGAGATATCAGATGTAAACACGATGTAACAGGCAGCAGGTTTCAGACGCGCTCTTTTCCTTACCAGGGTACCTAAGGGGACTGGAAGGTTTTTAATGAGGCGGCTTGCTGACCTAACCTTTTCTATCAATAAAGTGAAGGTTGAACAGAAATTTGTGTTCTCAGTTTACTTTTCAGTTTTTGTTATGAAAGCCGGTAATTCTCTGAAAATTTGAGTTGAGTGTGCAGTTGATGATGTGCCAGGTCTTGGGGGCTTGTCATTAAGGTGACATAGTTTGTTCATCCAAGACCCGGCTTTGAGATTGCCCCACATAATTTAGTTTCAGTTGTTACTTTAGTATTTTTCTTTTTAGTATGCATGTTTAGTTTTACAGCTTTTATCCATCTTTTTGATATAATTGTGTATTATAGTTGTTAAGTTATTTTTTATCATGATAGATGCCCATTGAGTGCGTCACACTAGTATATGGATCAATGGGGTAATGTGCATAGTTGAAGCCTTTACTTTATAAACATTGATCCGGGTCTTGGGGGCTCTCACTTGAATAGTTTGTAGCTGCAATCCCAAGACCCGGCTTTTATGCCACCAGTTTATTCTTGGTTATCTTGCTGTTGAGTTTGATGTGACTCGCAAATATATGGCCTGATTGCTCACCTGAAAATTCAATCAACCATGATGCCCAATGGGACTTGGTTTGACCCTGTTTTTATCAGAGAAGTTGCGACAGAGAATCCATGCGAAAGCCAACTCACAGTTAAAGAAATCAAAAGGGTCATCAAAACCAAAGAGACAGATATCATAAAGCAAAAGTTTCAAGTGATTCAAGCAAGGTTTCAAAGGTGTACTACTACACCACTGCAAGCAAGGGATAAAAGTGCTAAGTTATTACAATAAACTGCCCAAAGGGCCGAATAAGATTTTTTTTGCAGAGATAAAACATCTGCATGAGTTTTTCAAGCCTCGGCTTCAGGAGCCGGGTCACGGGGTGGCGAGCTGGCTGGGTGCTCCTCAGTGTTTTTCGCCGGGTCATCTTCCTTGGCAGCCGCGGGTCAGCTTCTGTCTCCTTTGTTGCCTTGGCCCGGGTCTTGAGGTCTCCGTCTGCACGCCGGGTGACTTGTTGAAGTGATTGGAAGTAGCTTTCATCATCGTCTTCAACGACAGCTCGTGATGGCGGGGGAACACTTGGAGTAGATGAGCTTGGGGCAGTGGAGGTACTGGGAGCAACCTTTCTGGATCAATGGAATCCTTGTAGCTTTGAAGGAGGTCGATGCGTTGTGGCTCGTCATACATGATTTCTTCGTCTGCTTCGGTGTATCCATATTGCAGCGTGGTGAGCTTCATCTTACTTGCAATGACAGTGGCAACGTGCCGGGTTTGCTTCACAACCCGGGAGTAGCTCTTCTTGTCAAACTCCGTGCCATCTGTGTTGTACTGAGGAAAGCCATTCTTCAGAGGAGCCGGGTTTAGATTGGGATGGTAGGCCTTTGCCAAAGCAAGACCTCGCATCACCCCGGCCCTGCAAGCAGATTTCTTCAAGAGATGGATCCATTGGGGCATCGTTGATAGATGCCCAAGCACCTCAGTGTATGCGCTTGGCAGGTTCTCCCAGTTCCTTGCTGCTTTGATGACCTCACAGCTGCCAAAGTACAGCTGACGTGTCAGCGTGTACATGCATTTGATTTTCTCCGCAGCAGTTTTGCGAAGGTTTCCATCGCGAGGACCTGGGTAAGATAAGTATAACAGTGAGAATTGAAATCTGGGTCTACTTGCTCAATACAGTTTGAATTCAAAGGAGTGATGCTTACCCACTAAGGAGGCAACCATGGAGGTGACCATTTTCTTCAGCCGGGTTAGCTCATTGGTGACTGAATCTAGCTGCTTCTGGAGATTAGCGCGTTGTTCTTTCCAGTGCTCTTCATGATCGTCCAGTTCTTTTTTTAGATCAGAGTTTTCCTGGGTCAGCTCCGTGACACTTTTCTCCAAGGCTTGCAGTTGTTCAGCATGGGTGAGCCGGGCTTCAGATTCAGTTTTTACAATGTCTTTAAGCCGGGTAATTTCTTCCTCGGCTTTGGCATGGTCTTCCTGTTGCAATACAAGAGTTTATGTTAGTCACAGGTTACCGCAGGCAAGTTAACCCGGAACTTGGGGGCTACAAGTTTGAAGTTTTTAAGCAGTACATAAGCAGTAATATAGACATATGGTAGTTCCAGGTTACCGTAGGAAAGATAACCCGGAACTTGGGGGCTACAGTGTTAAAATTTTGTTAAACATAGACTAAAGTGGAGTCCCAGGCTGCTGCAGGCAGGCAACCCGGCACTTGGGGGCTACAGTGTTTAAATTTTACTGTGCAGGGTGACAAGTTTTAAAAGATGGAAGTTTTTTAGTCCCAGGTTGCTGTGAACAGACAACCCGGCACTTGGGGGCTACAGGATTGAAGTTTTATATCAGAGGAATTCATATTATAAGCACCAAGCTCATTAACAAGTGAAGAACTTAGAGCTTGGGGGCTACTAAGGGTATAGTTATGCAAGAAAAAGTAAAGGCAAGAAACTAAATGTGTACCTGGTATCGTTTCTGAATCAGGGCAACCAATTCAGTCTCCAGATTCTTGTGCTGAGCAAGGCGAGAGAAGTACTCATCGCAAAGGGCTGGGACGGACATGGTGTCCAGAGCCGGCAAATCAGACGAAGGAGTCAGGTCCTTTCCTTTGGCAGGAGACGCCGGCTTAGCATCGGGAGTTGGTACCTTGGCCAGAGCTTCGGGGGCACTTTGTACAGGAACGTGTCGGGTTCCAGTAACTTGCACTTCGTCCTCTTTGGTGCCAGATCCTAACCCGGGCGAGTGAGCAGCTGGGGATGGCTCTGGCACAGGAGCAATTGGGCTTTTTGGAGAAGCAACGGGGGTTAGGTGCTCCATGGGCTCATCTCTGCCCACCGGCTCTTCAATATGTGCCTCCATAGGAGAAGGCTCTGTTTTTGGAGGAGGAGACGCCGCTGGAGGAGAGTCCGGGTCTTCATCCGCAAAGGCTCTAGCTATGGAGCAAGATAGTGATTTAGTCAAAAAGGGCAGAAAAATATAGAGGTGTGGTAAAGGTATGTAAAGTATTTCTAACCCGGTGTTGATCTGCAAATCCTCGGGAGTGCTAACGCTATCCGAGGATGAAGCTGACAAAGAATAGGATTTAGCGGCCCGGATTTTGCCAGCTAAAGGGTGTGTCTTCTGGATGGATTTGGCACAACTGGCTAAGGAGCATGGAGGGATACCTGTGTTCAGGGAACCCGGGTTTGCAACAGACCGGGTTCGGGGTTTCTTCTTGGCTGCAGTTTCCTTCTCAAGCTCCTTTGCCTGTGTGTGTGCTTGGGGTTGAGATGTGATCATTGCATAATTTGAAAGACGAGAATAAGGCACCTTTGCAATGGTAGCTCGAGTCCTCTTGAGAGTGGGAGGTTCAGCAGTTTGAGGACCCGGCATTTCATCAACAGCCGGGTCAGAGGGTCCTGGAACAATAAATGTCGGGTTATCAGTTGATTGGTCCTTAGCGGTGGCTTCGCTGTTAATCAGGTCGAGGAAGAGCCGGCCAGCTGAGTCTAGCTCACCTTCTTCTTCTTCTTCTTCATCACTTGCGTCTGTGTCTTCATCGACAGGAGGAGACACAGGGCATAATCAGCTTTCCACCACTCTTGGTCCTGTAACGAAGAAAGATGAACATATAAGTGTATCATGCGAGAAAAGCCGGGTTAGCAAGATGGAAAGCGAAAGAGTATCATACAGTGGGTGGTTTGTTCTTGGCACTGAATGGGGCAAGCCTGGTCAGTGCAATATCATGCTTGGTCTGGCCAAGCAGTTTCTTGGCGTTCTTCACTATCTGGTCATAGGTGAGCGTTACCTCGCAGTAACGCATGCTGTCAGTGGTTTCTCCGGTGTACTCGTGGAATAACCGGGTCCTGATGCTAAGGGATTGGATGAACCAACCGATCCGGCACTTGACTAGATTTGTACCGCGGAGGCCATGAGCGAGCAGTGCTCTGGCCCGGACACGGACCTCTTCAACTAAGACCCAGTTTTCGTCACTGGCATAGCTGTTCATTTTGGGATCATAGACCAACGAAGAGTTTCTGAAGGCCGGGAAGCGGGCCTCGTCTGACGCAGGGGAGGTGTCCTTGCAGTAGAAGTACGAGTTTTGCCACCCCTTAGGGTGGCTGGCAAGAATGAGAGCCGGGAAATCGCATTCCCTCCGGCGTTGGATGGAAACACCTCCAAAAGAGCCAAGAGGCTTGTTCTTGTGGGAGGGGTTGTAGTAGAAAATTTCTAAAAACAGTTCGAGGCTAGGAGCCATCTGGAGATAATCCTCGCAGAAAACTAGAAAGTTACTGATGTTGAGAATAGAGTTGGGAGCAACATCCATGGTGGTAAGCCCGTAGTACTTGAAAACTTGGCGGAAAAACAGAGAGCCCGGAGGGCGAATGCCACGGGAAACATGGTCGAGCAGGACAACAATTTCACCTTCTTTGGGGTTGGGACGCGTTTCCTCCCTAGGAGCGCGCCAGTGGATTTCGTCCTTGGGCGGAAGCTCGCCCCGGTTCACGTACGTCTGCAGCGTCGTGTCCGTAGCACTGGATCTGGTCCAGTTTACCGGAGCGGCTGTCGCGGCGACGCTGGAGCTCGCTCCCTTCTTCGCACCCTTCTTGGTGGCCTTGGGACCTCCAGATTTCACCTTCTCCTTCCCCATTGATGCAGAGCTGGTGGTGCTCAATCTCGGTGAGTGGGATGAACTAACCCTAGCCGTGGAGGTGGATGTGAGGAGAGGAAGATGTGGAGCGGGTGCGGATGCGATTGAGTGCGGAATCGAAGGCGCAGGATGGCTGGATGAACTGATGGTGATTGCGAAGCTTTTTATCGGGATTTGGGAGCTCGATTTGAGATGTGTTGCGGCGGCCGCGCGAGGAAGAAGATGAACGGGCCAAGGAGAAGAATGGGGAAAGTAACAGTGCGTTTTACCCTAACCCTATTCATATAGGCGCAGTAAAAAGGCCTAGGGTGTTGTGGTAAAAGGCGAAGGGATAAGGATCTTTGACCAAAAGTCAACGACAAACAGAATGAGACAATTACGGGATATTAATTGATAAGATCGCGGTTGAGATAGACTGGGATTGATTTCCAGTTGGGCTGCAGTTTTCGCCAAGTGTTGAGCGTGAAACCCGGAGGCGTATGAACCCGGTATGATTAAGCCGGGTTACAATATGGACCGCCAAAGAGAGCTGGCCTAAGTGACCCGGCATTTAAGTTATTGTATGTTTGTTCTTATTTTTCAGGGGGTTAACTCGAACATCGAGAATGGCGGCTTCACCTGAGAAATAGAAGATTGAAGCTAAAGAGAAGCACGCCAAACCCGGCGTCCAAGTTAACCTGGGGGCTACTGATGGGGGGATAATAACCCGGTAGGCCCATGAAGAGGGAAGCGTGATCCGCCAGGCAGAAGGCCCGGCTAGGACAGCTAATCATCAGCATGGGCCGGATTACGTCGATGGGCCAGCTGCTTGTCGGTGACCCGGCTTGTGCAGAGAAGATTCTAGAAGACCCGGAGGTGGTACGCGCTATGGAATCCAAGACTTGGAGTACACGAAGATTAGAGGATGTAGAGTAGGACTCCGAGTACGGGTGGAACCCGGCTTTGCTTTGTATCGAACCAGGAGACCCGGCCATCTATATAAACGGGCTCCTAGGTCATAGTTAGAGGAGAAGCCTTTACGAGACACGTTTGTACTAGCGAGAGAACCAGAGAGATCATCGCTACCAAGCGCACCTTGTAACCTAGATCGAGATCCGGCTCTGTCGTCGTAGCCGGGTTATCGAGATCGAGATCAATAATAGTATAGCAGGAAGTAGGTCTTTATCTCCAATGGAGAGGCCGAACCTAGGTAAATCCTTTGTCCTCGCAGAGCTAAACCAACTCCCAGACACTAGTTTCGCCTGGTCCAACAACTCAAGTTACCCTATGGTAACATCTGCCGTGACAACCCCACGACAGGTTAGGTATCTTTCCATGGGATTGCATCAAAAGAAAGATTTCATATAGCCCATGGAGGATGACGTCAAGTGGTGATCGTCATCAAGGTTGAGAAGTGCAAGTTCAAGAAAATCATCTCGAAGAGATTCTATGCTTGATGATTGCTGCCCATTTGGAGTTAAATGGTCAAGTGAAGATGTGCCTAAGAGAGTACACTAGAAGGAAATAGCCTAGTGGCAACATCTGGTTTGTGACGTGCCATGGGCTCGACATGTTGCCAGTAATATTTAGCAACGCTCAAAAAATTTAAGCGTTGCTAATAGTCGTGTACCGGCAACGTTCGTCTTTGGACAAACGTGGCCAGTACAAATTTTCTGCCCGCGAGACTCGGCATTAATTAGTAGCAACGCGCACACATTGCACATGTTGCTAGCTTTTCGATTGTGGCAACGTGTACTTATCGAACGCGTTGTTAGTGTCGAAGTAGTGGCAACGTTTCGTGTAGGTACACGTTGGCAGTGTTTTTCGTAGCTCCCGTTTATGCGGACCATCTAACTGGCAACGCGTTCATTAGGTACACGTTGCTATTTATTTCTGCTTAGCAACGTGTATTCTGTATACACGTTGGTATAGTTTCGACCAGATCTGGATCTTAATTACTTGGCTGCGCGCGCGCGGCCAGCCGACCTGGCCTCATTCTTCCTCCTCTAGCTTGCTTTCCTGCTCTCTTGCTCACTCCTCTCTCTCCACCATTTTGTTGATCTACCTCTATCTCCACCCACTCTCTCCACTCACATACACTTGCTCGTCTCTCTCTACCCGGCTGGCCGCCGACCACCCTGCCTCTCTCTCCACTCTCACACTCTCTCCCTTGGAAAGCTCATCATTCTTGTTGCACTAGATCTTTGTGCACAAAGCAAGCCGCCCCATTTCCCTCTCTCGGTTAATCGGTGAGTACTATATATATGTGTGGAGATGTGATGTACATATACGTGTGAAGATTAAGTGATGATGATGTGATGATTCATTAATTACGTGATTGTTGTGAATGTATGTATGATAATGTGTCGATGTTGTGGAATGTAGGTTGAAATGAGTAGCCTTTGAGATAGCCGGAATGTTGATTAACTTCCGTTCCGGCAAATTTCGGGCACAACTCAAAAGGTCCACATTTTAGAAAAGGTCATGGCGAATTTTTTCATAAATTTTATGCTTGTCCGCTAATTCCGTTTTTATACAGTTACAGTGTAGACAATCATGGTAGATGGAAGGCTCGTGAATAAATTTATGGAAGGCGCGGTTGCCGACATACTTCGTAATAAAGAGAAAAGATAAGATGTCCATGTCGAAGTTGCAAATAAGTACACTTGATCGACCCGTTTGAAAAAGGCACGTTGAAGGCGCATCTGCCAATGCATGGTTTCATGGCTGGCTATACTCGGTGGATAAGTGAAGATGATGATCCCTTAGCGGAAGAAGATACAGACCATGATCATGAACTATGAAATGATTGGCTGGAGAACATGAAGAAGAGGCTGAAGAGGCTGAACAAGATCAAGGGGGCACAGAGCCGTCTATGTCGTTTAGTCAAGTCATGCAGGACCCTCATCTTCGTGACCTGCTTCGCAAGAAGACGACTAACGCTAAAGGTGCTTCTAGAGAGGAAGCCAAGCTGGCGCAACTGGTGTTAGATTCGAAGACTCCATTATATCCTGGTTGCAAACCCAATGAGACCCGGTTGAGTTTCACGAGATACAAATGGAGCAACGCAAGCCTCAGTAAGCATTTGAAGTATCTACAAGAAGTTCTTCCCGAGGGGAACTTGTGCCCTTGTAGTATCGATGATGCCAAAAAAATCTTGTGCCTTTTAGATTTACCGCATGTAAGATACCATGCTTGCCAGAACGATTGCATCATTTATCGGAACGAAAATGCCGACAAGACCAAATGTCCAGTGAGCAAGGCTGATCGATACAAGTCTAGAAAGAAAGCTCCTTATAAAGTGGTATGGTACTTTCCGCTCATTTCCCGTTTGCAGCGTTATTTTGTTGGCCCTAAGGAAGCAAAGCTCATGCGTTGGCACGCGGAAAGGAAGAAGATAGATGATAAAGATGATCCAAAGCTGAGACACCCCGCAGATGCTAGCCAGTGGAAATCACTAGACTGTGAGTTCCTAGAGTTTGCCAGTGAACCAAGAACATCAGGCTAGGTGCGAGTACTGATGGAATGAATCCGTTTGGCAACCAGAGCAGCACACATAGCACATGGCCAGTGTTTGTATGGATTTATACCTTCCCCCTCGCTGTGCATGAAGAGAAAGTACATACACATGAGTATGTTAATCCAAGGGCCGACACAACTGGGGAACGATATTAATCTGTATCTCCAGCTACTGAAAGAGGAACTAGACACACTATGGGAGAAGCCTGGGTCACCACATGGGATGCTAGCGCAGGATGCTATTTTCCTATGAGAGCCGCATTGATAACAACAGTGCACGATTATCTCGGTGGCGGATATGTCTCAGGGCAGGTGTGCCACGGACATTGCGGTTGTGTGAGGTGCATGGATAACACGGCATATTTGCAACTACCACAAGAGCCCGGATCTTGAAAAACCGTGTACATGGGGCATTGAAGGTGGCTTAAGGAGGATGACCCGTGGAGAAGGCGTGGAGATCTGTTTGATGGTACAAAGGAGATGCGAGGACCTCCACGTAAAAGGAGCGGCGTCGAGATCGATTCGTTGTTAAGAAATTGGAAAGAGTGCCCTGCCCCGGGAAAGAAGAGAAAGGCACCGAATCCTCTGCTCGGCGTATGGAAAACGAGGTCCATTTTTTGGGATCTGCCTTACTGGCCCATTCTCGAGACGCCTAATAGCCTTGATTCAATGCATATCACAAAAAAAAATTGAGAGTTTGTTTGGCACAGTGCTCAACATGTCGGAGAAGACCAAAGATGGTCCGAAGGCACGAAACGATTTGAAAATACTGAAACTGAGGGAAGAATTTGGTGGAGGCCGACCCCGTAAGGAGGGAAATGGGGATTCAGATATGGAGACGGAAGAAGAGGACAAAAAAGGAAAGAAGAAGGAATACTATTGCCCCACCTCTTGCTTCACTCTAAGTCAGAAAGAGATGGATCAATTTTTCAAGTGCCTTCACGGTATCAAAGTTAGTTCCGGTTATTCGGGAAAGATAAGCAGATATCTGGATGATAAGAAAAAAAAGGTTCAACGGCATGAAGTCTCACGACTGTCACGTGATGATGACGCAACTACTTCCGGTTGCACTTAGAGGGATAATGGACGACCACGTCCGAGAAACTCTTATTGGCCTTTGCACCTTTCTCGATGTTACCTCCCAAAAGTCGATTGGTGTAAGGGAACTGAAAAGGCTAAAGGAAGAGATCGTTGTCATACTATGTGAGCATGAGATGTACTTCCCACCAGCGTTCTTCGACGTTATGGTGCATCTGCTTGTCCATATTGTGGATGATATCACCGATCTAGGGCCGACATTCATGCACAACATGTTGGCATCTGAAAGGATGAATGGTGTAATCAAAGGATTTGTTCATAACAGGGCCCGTCCCGATGCAAGCATCGTTCAGGGTTATCTGACCGAAGAGTGCATCTCTTTCTGCACGAATTATCTGGATGTCGAAGAACCTATTGGTTTGCCCGCCAACAAGCACTTCGATAGGATGGATGGAGTTGGTCACAGAACTGGCTGGAGGGAATTGCTTGTTGACCACATGGGTCGACGCAACGACTTTGACAGAGCAAACTTAGTAGTGCTACAACACCTAGACGTCGTAGATCCTTTCTTGAAACTTCACATAGATATCATTAAGAAAGATTTCAGTGACCGGGGACTACACAAGACAGAGGCAGATATTATTAGAAAACACAACTCCTCTTTCTTGCATTGGTTCAAAGAGCATCTTGTGGCTAATCCCCCGCAAGAGGGGGGACAAGGAAAGAGAACTCCTATATGCCTTAGCACATGGCCCCTCGTTAAACCTCGTGACTTTTCAGGCATATGATGTGAACGGATACATATTTTACACGGAGGAAAAGGATAAAAATAGTGATTACCAAAACTCAGGGGTGACGATGCAATCCACCACCGGTGACGAAACGAAAAGATACTATGGAAGGATCGAAAAGATCTGGGAGCTTGACTACATTGGAGAGAAGGTGCCGATGTTCCGTGTCAGGTGGGCAAAGAATGTCGACAGAGAAAGCCGTTATTTCACTACCATGTATATACCTGATGCCAAGAGTAATAGTGTGAACGTCTCTGCGAAAAATGAGCCATGGGTACTAGCTAAGCATTGCACACAATGCTTGTTTATAACTGATCCGAGCAAGCCCAGCCGTGTTGTTGTCAGGAGAGGCAAAAGGAGCATCGTCGGAATGGATGGAGTCGTCAACGAAGAAGACTATGACCAGTTCGGCGACCCCATGAGGGACATTGATGATGACGATAAAATATACGCCCCGAGAAGAAGCAGGACAACGTTACCTAAGAATGAAAATCAGCCGTACAAAAGAAAAACCACGATCAGGGGCTAAATTATTCAGCACCGAACAAGAAAGGCAAGAAGATGACTATCAAACGTCGTCCATGAAGAGAAACGACGTCGTCGCAAGAAATGATGTAATGTTTGTAGGCAACATATGCACTATATTAATATTTGCATCCGTGAACTGATGTAATATATGTAGGCAACATATGCACTATATTATATTTGCATCCATCAGACTTTTATATGTATGTCTTTTGTTGACACTGAACTAAAGAAAAGAGAAAAGAAAATGAGAAGCAGGAGAAAAAAGTAGTGGCAACGGGTGCAAAGAGTACGCACGTTGCTAGTACGTATACTGGCAACGTGTACACTCGGCGTAAGCATTTTGAACACGTTTCCACTATGTTTCGTCCCCCCAAATCCATGTGCGAGCATCGTCTGTTTTCTCAAACTCACCCAAAACCGCTCGCGCGCGCCGCTGCCCCTCTTCCACTCACCTCGCTGTCGCCTTCCACTCGCCGTCGCTTTCTACTCGCTGACGCCGTCGCCTTCCGCTCGCGGCTGTGCCCTGGTCCGAGCAAGGCCGAGATCTACGCCGCGCACGCCCTCGCTGAGCTTCCTCCGACGCCGCCGGGCACATCTCCAGGTGAGCATCGCCGCCCCCTCCTTCTGGTCAGTATTTCCGTGCTCGCCGTTGCCCCCTCCTTCTGGTCAGGATGCCCGTGCTCGCCGCCGGCCTCTATGTGCGTTTGGCCATAGTAGCGTACTCCCGCCTGCCCCGAAGGTGTTTGATAAAATGGCCAGCAGGATTTGTGTGTATCTGTGGTGACATTTTGGTGTATATGTTTGTTTCTATTATAGATGCACAAGAGAAATGTGATATTTTGGATGATTTGTGTATGTTTGGTGCCATTTTGATGTATGTTTGGTGCCATTATATATGGAAATGAGAAGTGTGCCATTTTCGTGCATTTTTGGTATGTCTGCAGGTAATGAGTCCCTTGAGATTGCCAGAATGTTGATTAACTTCCGTTCTGGCAAATTTGGGCACTCCATATGTCCTATTTGTAGCAAAGGTCATGCCGAATTTTTTCTTCAATTTTGGCATATCACTTTTGCTACAAATAAGACATATTTGAGTGCTTGAAATGTAAGTTTTAAAATTTTAGGTCTACACGATAAATACTTGCACATTCGTCATATATTTTCCTAAGTCTAGTTGCTTACTATGTAATATTTTCTTTTCGACTTCTAATTGTATAATTCGGAAGATGAACAACGATGATGTCGGGTGTTCGAGTAAGTTATTCTCTGTGGCCGTGCCCAACGAGAAGGAGGTGCCCATGCCCACCAAGAAGAAGTTGCGAAAAATATATAAGAAGACCAAGGGCGACACCTCTAAGTCCCACAACCAGCCGGCTCCGCACACGGAACAGATCCTTCATAAGATACCCAGGTCGGACGTGCGACACTATCATATCGGGGGACAACCAATGCTGCCCTCCCATATACTGGCAGCATTCATTGGGGATGCGAAACACCTATATGACCGTGTTCTGTCATATGAGAGCCAGCTTCTTGCCGACCCCAATACAGATAGACGCCCGCTTTTCGTGGCAAACGTGCCACTGGGCTTCTCCTTTGTCGATACATTTCCCGCAGACCTTATCTTGTTCGATTTGAGGACATCTTCGGCCTGTTTCATTTCCATCGCCTAGATTTGTCCCTGGTACGCTATCATGCGCTTCAACAATCATACATTGTCTCAAAAGATAGCATCCCAAACATCGCGATAGCGGACCTCTATTACTTGTACGAGAACATTCTGAGAACCCCAGAAGGAACTCAACGGGTCTTGGAATACATCGTCGACACGTTCATGGTCAACAATAGGATGAAGGAATTCATGTTGCTTCCTTTCTATCTCAAGTAAGTCATTTTATGCTTTCGCAGATTTCCATCATTCCTTTGCACGTATGAATGTTAATTTGAGGATGATGGTTGGTTCCATTTACTTTGCGCAGCGACCGCCACATCCTCATCACTCTGTGGCCGAATATATCGCAAGCTTGGTACTTGGACTCGCACCCAAAGCCACAGAAAGAGGAGTACAAGAAAATCGAGAGTCTTCTGAATTGTTGTCTCGTTAGGTTCATCATGCATGGGAACGTGCTCAAAACAATAAGGCGCAACAATTCAGGCAGCATAGTATTCATCCACCATACGCATTTCCCTTGCCTCAAGCATCAAGAGAACACTAAGCTTGATGCCTTATACGTCATGCTTCAAATACAAGAGTTCGTAAGGGATCAAGAAAAGCTTCGCATGCCATGTCAGAGGAAACAAACTCATATTCGCAAATGGTGCAATGACATGGCAAACGCTCCGGGTAATGTCATCGGGAATCATCTGTATCGCATTCAACATGCGCTTGCGTCATCCATCTACAGGGATGTCATCCTACCCGAAGGTATGTTCCACGGCAAGGAACTAACGAAGGCGGAGGTATAACACCCCTCCTAGTAAGGAGGAATGTTACCACACAACACAGCCCACATTAAATCTGCCAAATGAAAAATCCGGCAAGACCTCCCTTGTACCGACGGACATCCACAACACGCAATTGATATAACAGAGTATAACCATATGAAACACAAACGGAAGCATATAAAAAGCTCACACTCCACATGTAGAACTAGGTGGTGAAGCCACAAACCTCTATGCTACACGATAACGAGAATCAAAGGTTCCAAGATCACTTAGATATGAACATGGCAACATACAAAGACATGGTTTAAACACATCAACCAAGTCCTAGCTATAAAGAACCATGAACCAAAGTATGGAGTTATTATGATTGAGCTAGGTGAATGAAAGGGGTGGTGAAAATTCGTGAGTGAACATCCATGGGAGCTACGCCAGTCCATCTACTTGTAAAGCATCACGGTGAGGTACCTGAAACAAAGCCCACGAATGGTGAGTCTAAAGACTCAGCAAGTACACAACAAAAGCATTGGAAAATTAGTATCATAAACATGAACCATGCTTGAAATGGCATGAGGATGCATGAAGAAATAATGCAACCGAATAAGACTGTGACTTGGCTCTGAGATTTTGCCGGCAAGCTGAGGAGGGGCGACGTCTCACCTCAACTCCTTTCCATCCCTCACTCTGTCAGAGGACCATATGAGGTTGGACCAAAAGGACCATAACTCACAGAGCGAGGACCACTCCTTGGAATTGGGAAGATTCCCTCATGATGGAATTTTATCAAGAAAAACCATGAAGATCCAATCCCTATAGCATACTAGTGGTATGGTGTATTGGAATGTACACAAGGAAATGACATGTTCACCATTTCATGAATGTAAATGAATAATGTGAACATAAACATAGTATTAGAGGAGCAACCTGGCCGTTGTTGCTCGGTGTACTCGCCTCAACCATTGCGAGGCTACCTCCTGAGAATTGGTGCTGCAACCTGTTGTAAAACATACATACAAGTCTCAAACATTGCACGAAAGCACCACATGTAAAGCAAGCATATAACACGGTGCTAATCGTATCTCAGGAAAGCAACCCTTTGCTGTCCCTTCATGAGAGAATTCACAACTCGAGCTAGGGAGCTCGGAAACAAGCAAACAAGATGTATATGGATTCATACAGAACTTAGCTACAAATACACTAGTGGAAAAACCCTTATAGATAGGTTGCATTCTGTGGCGCACCCTTAATTGGTGCGCCACAGAAATATATTTCTGTGGCGCACCAAGATTGGTGCGCCACAAAAAGTCATATTTCTGTGGCGCACCTAGCCATGTGCGCCACAGAAATGTGACATTCTGTGGCGCACGAGCTTGGTGCGCCACAGAAAGTAACATTTCTGTGGCGCGCATGGCCAGGTGCGCCACAGAAAGTTGTCCGGAGGGCGGGTTAAAATTTGAAAAAAATAATTCTGTGGCGCACCTGGCACGTGCGCCACAGAAAGTTGACATTCTGTGGTGCAATAAAAATTTCAATAAATAAAATCCTTTGACATGTAGTTAGGTATGAGTGTCTAGTAGGTATAGAAATTTTGAAATATGAATTTTGACCTTTTCTGCAACAAACAGGAAAAAAATCTTGTAACGGCCATAAATTTTGCATACGACGTCGAAATAACGCAAAAAATATGTCAAAAAAATCGTGATAAAAATCCGAATTCGATTCGGTCAGCAATTCACAGATTCCTCAAATTCCAAAAGAAAAAAAAGTTATTTCAAACAGACGATTTTTCGCAGCAAAATCAAAAAAAATTCAAAAAAATTCAAAAATTCCAAAAAAGACACAGAAATGTATAACAAAGAAGATTGTTGACTTTTTTATTTTTTAGATTTTTTGAATTTTTTTGAATTTTTTGGATTTTTTGAAATTTTTAAGTTTTTTGAATTTTTTTGGATCTTTTGAAACTTTTGAATCTCCTTTTGAAAGTTTAGAAGTTTTTGAAAAATCTGAAATTTAAAAACACACGTTTATAACATATACATAACATATACACATACAAGACTTAAGAGGATACATATGGTATATATATTAATAAGAATTTGAATAGCACAAGGGTAGGTGAAGTGGGTGGACCAGGCCACATGGTGCGCCACAGAAAAAAAAATAGTGGCGAGGATTCTGTGGCGCACCCAGCAATTCTGGGGGTGCGCCACAGAATCCATTTTTGGTGCGCCACTGATAAGGCTTTTTCTACTAGTGATAACTCCGAACATTCGAACTCAAAATGTGGAGTTATGGAGGTCATAACTAGCAAATACTGGACTGCTGTTTCCAGAATTCAGCATAACAAGTAGCTCCCTTTGGAAAATCATAGCAAGAAGAATACTAATGGAATTTAAGTAAATCCTCTTGTATTAGAAACTAGGCATCACCTGCAAGCTGGGAGGGAACAAAAAATGAATTTACTTGAGTGTTAAAAGCTACTAAAGCACACGGTAAAACTCTATTCTTTGCTGTATCTGAACTTTGGACAGCTGCACTGAAATACGAATAACCGGAGCTCTACAACTCCGATTGGAACGTTTAACCACTCAAAACGACCATGGCAACAAGAGTTACAAAACATTCCATAGACCCAACCTCTGATTTTTCCAATAGGATATTCGAAATTGAAGATTTGTGTCTCTGGTTGCCCAGAAACGGAAATATTGAACTCTTTTCACCTAATTTCGAATAGATCTTGCTATTCCCCTTCCCTAGAGATTGTGGAATCACCATGTATAGCAAGTATGAGGGTCATGGAGGGTGGGGGAACTCACCCTTCAAGCTTGAGCAAGGGAAAGCGGACACGGGAAGGTGAGGATCTTCTCTTCTTCTCCCTTCTCCTCTTCTTCTTGTCTCCTCTTGTTCTTTCTTCTTCCTCCTCAAGACCTGGTACAGCGGCTGCCCCTAGAGGAGGGGTTGAACGTGGGGATGCTGGGGAGATCAGGGGAGAAGGGGAGAGGAAGGGGACATGGTGGGAGGAGGCGCCATGGAGAGAAGGGGAGAGAGATGCAGGGAGGCTTCGGCTTGGGGAATAGAAGAAAGAGCATGGAGTACAGCTCTACAGGATAAGGAGCTCGGCGGTGGTAGAGATGAGGATCAGCTTCACTCTTTTAATTAAAAGATATTTTCAAAATTTTCAAATAATCTTAGCCTTTGAATTGATGAAGCCATGAAAGATGCATTCAGAGTCCATTCTGGGCAAATGAGTAGTGTTTTTCGACCGTCTCGACAAGCCCGACACAGCTACGGAATCGGATTTACGATTCAATGAACCAAATAAAATATGGATATAGAATACAAGATCATGTTTTTATCGGAAAGTGATCATCAGAAAACAGGGGTGTTACAGTCTCACCACCTTAACTGGAACTCGTCCCGAGTTCTTCTATCCTTGTATTACTAGAGATGCTCAAAGAAACTCATAGAGCATGTCGAGAAATAATTTCAAGGGTTTAAAATGTACCATGAGAGAACAATTATGGGTACTTCCCGTGCATTCGGGACTCAAGTTCCCAAGTGGCTTCTCTGCTCTGTTTGATTTTCCAAAGAACCTTCACATATTTGAGCTTTCGGTACCTCAAGACACGCTGACTCGTCAAGGATTTTCAAAGGAAGAGATTCAAGTTTAAGATCTTGCTCAAATGTGTCTGGTTTGGAAAGAATGTGTTCAGTGTCTTTGAGATACTTCAAAAGCATGGAAACATGGAAACCATTGTGTACTCCCCGCATCAATTGTGGCAAATCTATGCGGTAGGAAAGCTTCTCAAATCGAGCAACCACGGGAAATGGGTCGGCATAACAAGGACTAAGCTTTCCATTGGTGTCAAATCTTACAATTCCTTTAGTAGACGACACTAAGAAGCAGGTGGTCACCCACGTGAAATTCCAGAGCTCGCTGTTTGACGTCGGCATGGCTCTTCTATCTAATTTGTGTGGTATTCGACACGATCAATGGTTGGTTGAACCCAATCCGGTCCAAGAATTGCCAGCTCACCTACTGAATCCCCAACAGAGAGGTGACCTACACCTTCGGCTGTAGAGGACTTCAAAGGGTAAAGCCTTGATACTTTAATGATAACTGTTGTTGTGGGCGAAGTCCACAAGAGGCGGGCGATGTTCCCAGTTACCCTGCCATGATAGAGCACATGTGTGAAGCAAGTCTGTAAGAGTTTGAATGGTTCGCTCAGACTAGCCATCAGCCCGAGGATGGAAAAAAAGTGCTGAACTGGGTCTTGGTACCCGAAGCATTCTGCAAACTCTCCCAGAATTTGGAGGTGAACTTTGCATCACGATCAGAGATGCTTGTTTTTGGCACACCATGGAGACGAATGATCTCACAGGTGTAGATTGGAGCTAAAACACTACCTGAGAGTTTGTGGTACGAGTGGGAATGAAGTGTGACCGATGCTGCTGCCCATCCCTCTTCTCCCCTGGGCCGGTCCACAACGGCCATGGCCTCCCTCGAGCAGGCCGCCCATGCTCCTAGCTTGGACCTGCTGTCCAGCAACCCGACAGAGCAACTCCTGCGCGCAACATCACGGCGAACCGCTTTGCCTCGCCACCGATCACGCTACGTCGCTCCCGCCCGCGCCGCCCCAGGCAGCTGACTCTGGGAGAGTTCCTGACTGCTGCCACGCGTGCTCTCAATGCCGCTCTGCCCAACCCTGGCAAACACCCACGACGCACGCCGCTCAATTTTGCTCCTCGCCGGGGACGGTCAGCATCCGACAGAACGACGTCGTCTCCTGCCGCCGCGCCGCCCACGGCTGAGCGCCGCTCCCGGGTCCATGTGCTGCGCACACTCGGCATCATAGGTGTCGACCAGAGGATCACGCCGGCCGAGATGAAAGTGTACGACGGCATCTTCGCCGTGCCCTTATCGCGCGAGGCGCTAGCTGCCATCGCTAAACTTGTCGACATGGAACTGCCTGCTGACCCAACGTCACCGATCCCTGCAGTAGCTGCCGGCAACCTCATTGAGGTCTAGCCGCGCTGCTCCTCCAACGCCGACATTGTTCTCCATGGAGCACAACCTCAAGATAGCTATCTGGAACCCACGCGGTCTGAACGCGCGTGGACGCCGTGCCGGAATTCGATCCCTTCTCGATACCACTGACGCATCGATTGTTTGCTTTCAAGAAACAAAGATGGAACTTATCTGCTCGTCTGTTGTCTTAGAGACCTTGGGATCGGAATTCGATGATTATACGTATCTGCCAGCTATTGGCACGCGCGGCGGTATTCTACTTGCGTGGAAGAGCAGGTCTGTCACGATCACAGACCCCATGTTCACCACGAACGCATTGACGGCGAAAGTCGCGATGCGAGAAACCAACCCCTGGTGGCTCACCGTAGTTTACGGCCCCCAGGACGACGCTGCAAAGATTGAGTTCCTGGATGAGCTGAGAGCCGTGCGGGCAGCCTGCCCCGGCCCTTGGATGCTCTGTGGGGACTTCAACTTGATCTATCGTGCAGAAGACAAAAACAACGAGATCCTAAATCGACGCATGATGGGCAAATTCAAGAGATGCATCAACGACCTAGCTCTGAAAGAGGTCTATCTAAACGGTCGGCGCCATACGTGGTCTAACCAGCGATCGCCCCCCACGCTCGTGCATCTCGACCGCGTCCTATGCATGTCGGACTGGGAGGAACTCATTGGAGACTGTCACCTGCATTGCCTTGCTTCGGTGGTTTCGGACCACAGCCCTCTGCTGTTGGACTGCTCGCCCACGCCCTCAGCCGCTCGCCGCTTTCGGTTTGAGGAATTTTGGCTGCGCCTAGATGGCTTTCAGGACGTGGTACAACAAGCTTGGCACTCCGTCACCGACAATGACCCTTTCAGATGCGTTTGGCTGCGACTGCAGGCAACCGCGAAGGCCCTATCTAGTTGGAGTGCAAGAACTGTAGGGAACATCAAGCACAAGCTTGCTATATGCCGTGAGATCATCCTCAAATTCGATAAGGCTCAAGAGGATCGAATTCTTACGCCGCTAGAAGTCTGGCTACACAAGTGCCTGAAGATGACCTACCTCGGCCTTGCCTCTCTCGAGCGCACCGTGGCCAGGCAAAGAGCTCGGATCGCCTACCTCAAGGATGGGGATGCAAACACCGCGTTTTTTCATCGGCAATGCTCTTATCGCCGACAGAAAAACCGGATCAGCAGCTTCGCCACGCCCTCTGGCATCGCCACCGACCATGCCGCCATGGTAGCTGCCGCGTTCCAGCACTTTGATGACCTCAATGGCAGCGATGGGGAACGCACACACTCCCTAGACCTCGAGCACCTGATCACGCCAGCCACCGATCTGCACGACCTCGAGGACCCGTTCACCGCGAAGGAAATCGAGCACGCGGTGAAGCGACTTCCTGCCCGCAAGGCGCCGGGGCCCGACGGCTTCACCAGCGAGTTCTTGCGCGCCTGCTGGCCCACGATCAAAGATGACATCGTGGCCATCTTCGCGCAGCTCCACGCCACTAGGGGCAGAGGGTTTCACCGACTGAACCAAGCTTTACTCACGCTCCTGCCGAAACGTGCCGACGCTGCTTCGGTTGGTGATTACCGACCCATCAGCTTGATTCATTTGGTGGCAAAGCTGTTCGCTAAAACGCTCTCGCTGTGCCTTGCGCCGAAGCTAAATGATCTGGTCAGCACAAGTCAAAATGCGTTCATCGCAGGGCGCTGTCTCCACGACAATTTCCTGCTTGCCAGGCAATCCGCTCGCCTGCTACACCCACTAGGCGCGCCAAGGGTGCTCCTGAAGCTTGATCTGGCTCGGGCTTTGGATTCAGTATCTTGGCCCTTCCTCTTTGAGGTCCTGAAACGATATGGATTCGACGACAGTTTCTTGGATTGGCTTGCCATCCTGCTGCAAACTGCGAGCACTCGAGTGCTGCTAAACGGCGAGCCTGGCCCACCGATTTGGCATCGCCGAGGACTACGGCAAGGGGACCCTTTATCTCCCCAGCTATTCGTACTCGCCGTCGACGTCTTGGGCCGGCTGATACGACACGCGGTCTCGCTCCGCATCCTCATGCCCTTGCACCCGCGTCGCCAAATTCCGCCGATGTCTCTATATGCTAACGACGTGGTGTTGTTCTGCCACCCTGCACCAGACGAGATTGCCGCTGTCAAAGCCATCCTGCTGATTTTTGGCCAATCCTCTGGGCTCCTAGTCAACTACACCAAGAGCTCCGCCGCATTGCTGCACTGCACGCCGGAAGACGCCACGGCAATCACCAGTGAGCTCGGTTGTGTCAGAGACTAGTCCCAGGAACTAGGGGTGTCTCTCAAGTGCCAGGAAACGAGTAAGGGGCTGAACACAACGTCAAACAAATCCTCAACAACCTCGGCGACGGTGCTCGTCGAGCTCGGTGAGGAACATCACGACAGAGAGGTAACACGAGCCGCTACCCAGGTTCAGGCCCACCGTGAGGTGTAAAAGCCCTACGTCCTGCTAAGATGTATTGCACTGCTTGGAGAGGTTCACAGTACAAGTGTGCTTGCCGAGGGCACTGCTGTGGCTATGGTGGACTATGGTGGAATGAGCTCGTCTTCTTCTCAGACGTAGCTCCTTGGTTGTGGAATGAGTTGCTGAATGCGGGATCCCCCTCCTAGGTCGTACACTGGCTCCTTATATACTGGGCTTGGTCCTCTTCCCCGAAAACCTCCGGCGGGAAGGGATACCACAATGCCGCCGAATTGGAGCACAGCGCACAGCGTCGGGGGCGTCCATGGACACGGTCCATGGCAGGGAGCACGTCGTCTTGGCAGAAAAAGCCACCGTCCAACCAGGACGGTGGGCTGGCGCTGAGCTTTGGGGCGCGCCCCACGGTGACGTCGCAGTTGGAGCGTAGCGGCGGCCGGCCGCTTTATCACCAATTTGGCAAGTCTTGGAGTCCGCTTTGCTTGCCGCAGCTCCTTTGACCACTTTATACACGAGAATGGCAACTGCGGCGTCTTCGTCATCACGCGCAGGCGCGCGCGTCACTCTGCGGCGGGCGCAGAGCCCATGTGCGCTCTGCAGCGGCGCAGGAGCTTGCTTCCACTTGAAGGAACCCCGCGAGGCCTGAACCCTCGCCGAGGTTCTGTAGCCGTTGACTTCTCGCGAGGGAAAACCTCCCGAGGGTGGCGCGGAGACGCGCCAGGGCCTGAAGATCTTCTAGGAGAGGCCTTCTCGAGGCAGAGGTCCCTCTCGAGGCCTCCAGGCCGATCGTTTGGTCCTTAGCAGAAATGCTCGGTCGAGCAAATAAGCCCTCGCGAGGGAAAATGCCTCGCGAGGCTCGCCAGGCTGAAAGCCTGGTCCTTAGCAGAAATTCCTGCGGAGCGTTCGAGGGCTGTGGCAGGCCGGCCCATGATACCCTGGTTTTCACTGGGCCGACAGTAGCCCCCGGGCCCGCGATGGGCACGTTGGAGCTCCTCAGGCGGAGGCGAATCGTCGTGGGCCCAAAGAAGCCTGCGAAGCCCGAGACACGTGGAGCGCTACGGCCGGGCACGATCCCACGATCTCCTCTGAAGTAACGGGCGTGGTGGTGGGTCCCGCCACGTCCCTGTAACGGCTCGATGAGCCGATATAAGGCGAAGAGCTCGGCGCAGGCGGCCATCACTTCATTCGTTCCCCTTTCATCTCCTTCCTCCCAGCGCTCAATCCCCAATCTCTCCTTCGCGACCTTGCTGCAATGGCGCCCAAGAAAGCCACCGCTGCTTCGAAGGGCAAGGCAGTGGCGCAGGGCGGCGAGTCCGCTGAGCGCAGCGGGACGGCGACTTCGAGCCGGCTCTGAGCGGCTCCCGCTTCGAGACGGAGGCGCAGCTGGACAAGGTGCGCCACATGGCGGCCTCGAAGACCAACGAGCACGGCGCCACCGTGCTCAAGCGCGCGGGCAACTCCCACGGCAGCTTCTACCCCATCTTCATGCACTCTCTCTTCGCCGGCTCGTTCCCCCTTCTCCGATTTCTTCCTGGCGGTCCTGGAGCGCTACCAGATCCAGGTTCTCCATCTCCACCCCAACTCCATCCTCGTCCTCGCCATCTTCGCCTACCTCTGCGAGGCGTACATCGGCATTCCGCCTTCGGTGGACCTCTTCCGCAGCTTCTACGCGCTCCGGTTCACGGCGAACAAGGAGCGGTCAGGGTGCGTGTCCTTCCGCATCACCGATGGCATGAAGGGCGTCTACATCCCCATCGCGCGGAACGGCGAGACATCGTGACCAGCGTGACGAAGAAGGTGGAGGTTCCTCATGCAGTTCGGGAGCCAGAGCGCCTTCTTCGAGCTGCCTGAAGCGCCTCCGACGAAGAGGGCGAGCTGGGCCTCCAAAGGGCTCAAGGGCGCGACGCTTGGCCCTGTGGTGAGGCGCTTGAGGGACCTCCGCGAGGCCGGCCTCACCGGGCAGATGGTGGCCAAGGACTTCGTGAGGCGCCGCATCGCTCCGCTCCAGAGGCACGCGGACGCGATGTGGCTGTACTCCAACCAGAGGGACAAGATGCGCCTGAGCGCTACCCTCTACACGAAGGAGGAATTGCACGCCCTCATGGAGACTCTCTTCACGTCTCCGGACATCCCCGTGCCCACTGACCAGACTGTGCCGCTTCATCGGATCGATCTCGGGCGCCGCGTCTCGCATGTGCAGGCGATGCCGAAGTTCGATCAGTGGGGCCTGGTGCCTAAGGGGCACGTTGGGCCTCGCGAGGACCCGGAGTCTGCGGCGCAGGGGGCGCCAGTTGAGGGCGACGAGGAGACGACGGAGACGCCCGCAGAGTCCGATGCGGGCGCGACCGGCGCCTCGGGAGACGCGCTTCCTCGGCGGGGAATTCGAGCGCCTCGAAGAGTGCGGCGCCTGAAGCTGAGGTCCACGAGTCTCCTCAGGCAGCGGCGACGAGTTCGTGGTTGCCCCCTCGCGGCGTGTTGAGGGGAGGAGGATAGCGACGATGACGATGCTTCGTCGGGCCACTGCGAGCCTCGCTCCAAGGCGATCCACGACAGGAACGCCGGGGCCCAGGAGGAGACAGAGGCACGGACGAGCGCGGGCCCAGTGCTCCGCCCGCGAAGCGGAAGAAGAGGAAGTGGGTCGACACCGCGGCGTAAGTTTTTGTACTCCTTTCCTGTTTGATGTTGTTCTTGTGTGTACCTCGAGGGGTTTCTCTCTCAGACGCACCGAGGAGCCAAAGAGGCGGAGGCTCCGGAGACTTGGAGAGATCTCTGGCTCTGCCGCGGCGTCCGTGACGCCCACAACTGAAGAGGTGCACCACGAGGCCACCGCTTCCTCTCCCGAGGCTGCGACGCCACCTCCGGGGCGGAGGAGCGCCACGAGGAGAGGGAGGAGGAGGCTGAAGTGACGACGCCGCCGCCTTCGCGGCCTGATGCCTCTCCCGCGCAGCAAGAGAAGACGCCGGAGGTGGACGCGGCAAGGACCACGCCGCCGGCGAAGGAGGGCACGGCGGGAACAGCTGCGTCTGCAGAGACGCACGCTGACGTCGACATGGAGGACACCACGGTGCCGTCGCCTCCACCGAGCTCGGGCCTTGGAGGGCCTACGGTGGGCGCTGAGGCTGCCGCGGGGACGGCCTCAGCAGAGAAGGCCAACCCTGCTCCTGAGGAGGAGGAGAGTGCTCCCCAGGGGCAGGGAAATGGCGGAGCTGACGGTGGGGGCGCCTCGAGCCCCCAGAAGGCTCCCAGCGCAGAAGGCGAGGGGGGCTCTCGCCAGAGCCCCCAGAAGGCCCCTTGCACGGAAGAAGAGGGAGGCTCCCAGCAGAGCCCCCAGGCGCGCCTCGAGGTCACCCAGAGCCCAAGGCGCGATGCCCCGGAGTCCTCAGCAGGCGCTGGCGCTTCCAGGCCCTCTGGAGAATCGTGGGCCCTAGCCTTGCTGGGTCGGCGCCCTGTCGCAGCTCGCCGAGAGGCCGTCCTTCGCTCGGCGAGGGAGGTGCTCGATGGGCTCGAGGCCCAGCTCGCTGAGGAAGACCGCACCAGGGCGGAGGAGGTCGCCGAGCTTGCGCGGGGCTGGGCTTGCCTCCAGGAGACCGTGGAGCGCTGCCGCCGGAAGGACGAGGCAGCCCAGGCGCAACGCGAGGCGGCGCTGCGCTCTGCTGAAGAGATCCGCCTCAGCGTGGTCCGCGAGGTCGAGGAGACCCTTGCGGTCCTGAGCGCTAAGCGCGAGGCTCTCGAGGCGGAGACGGAGGCCAAGCATCAGGAGCTGGCGGCGCGCGAGGCGGCGGTCTCCACCAAGCACAAGGAGCTCCTAGACCGCGAGGCGGGAATCATTGCCGAGTCGGAGACCGTGCGGCAAGGCCTGGAGAAGCTCCGCGAGGACCTGCGTGTCCGTGAGAACCAGATGGTGCAGCGCGGGGCAGAACTTGATGCCCGCGAGACCGAGCTGCGCAAGCGCGAGGAACAGGTCGAACAGATCGAGAAGGATCAGTCCGCGCAGCGGGAGCACCTGGAGTCTCGCGAGAGCAAAGTCACTCAAGACGAGGCGTTCTACCAGAAGCGCCTCGCGCTGACCAACGAGAACCTCCGCAAGAAGGAGGAGCAGCTGGCGGCGGAGTCCGCGACCAAGGAGCAGCTCTTCCGCGACAATTGCAGGAAGGACTTCGCGGACAAGGCCAAGAAGCAGGAGGCGCGCTTCACGAAGAGACGCAACGAGCTCGAGGCCCGCATCAGGGAGCTTGAGGCTCAGAAGCAGCGATTCGACTCCCGCCTTCATGACGCTGTGGAGGCTCGGAAGCACGCGGAGCAGGACCTTGCCTCCTTGACGCAGGACATGAACGAGATGCAGCAGCAGGTGGGGCCTGTTGTGGAACTCGTCGAGGAAGCTCGGCGGAGCGCTCTGACTGCGCAGGTCTTGTCGCGCCAGCGGGAGCGCATGTTTGCTTCCTTGGTGAGGCGTGCGCGTGCTGTCGCGAGCCGCCTGGGGACCGAAGCCCCCAGGCTCTCTGTCGAGGGGAACCAGGACGTCGCCGTCTACCTTGGCTTCTTCGAGCAGCTCCTCACCAAGTTTGAAGAGGTCGTGACGAACCTCGACGACTTGGTCGACACCGAGAGCCGCGAGCTCCTTGGCGTCGCGTCGGCCAAGTCTTCGCCAACCTTGCACACCTCCACCCCGGCTTCGATTTCGCGTCTGTGATGGAGCCTCTGGAGAAGGAGCTCGCCGAGAAGCTGGACGCCTCGGTGTGGGACGACGTGGAGAAGTACACTCAACGCTTCAAGAGGGTCGAGGTCGAGGAGAGCGACGACGAGGCTGGTGCTGAGGAGGTGGTGACGAGGACGTCGACGGCGACGACGACAACCCCGCTGCTTAGGTTGCCCCTGTAGAGAGATGTGCCAAGGGCCAGTTATCTTAAGACTTGTCGCTTTTATTTCGTGCTGGTTTGTAAAGACACTTTAACTTTGTGCAAGTGTGGTGCCCCTCGGGAGGCCTTTTATCTGTTCCCTCATGTCTTTTTCGCTCTACGTCGTTAGGACCCTGCTCTTAGCGCAAATAGCACCGCCGCTTCGGTATGCCGGAGTCAGGGCTCGACAAGGCCGGGGGGTGCGTAAGGCTTAGAGAGGTAAGAGCCCTCGAGGCGCGATGCTCAGGGGCTCCCCTTTGACGTGCAAGCAGCCCATGAGGCGTAAGAGAGAAAAGAGAGGCTCGAGGGGCGACAAAACCAGCGAGAGGGAAAAAGAGCTCATGAGGCGTAAGTTCTGGACTTAGCTCTGGCGAGACGCCTGCTTTGTAGAGGGTGTTGTGTTCCTGGTGAGGTGTTCTCCCTCTCGAGGCTGCCTGAGACTGGCTTGGAGCTTTTGGAGCCCTGCAAGGCGTCTTGTTCCCTGTTTGGAGAGAGAGAGAGAGAGCGAACCCACAAGCAAAGCATAGTTGTACAACTCATGCGCGCTCATAGATTTCCTCATGGGTATCTCACGAGGAGAATAAGCACCAAGGTCCTTGGTGAGGTGACGTGCATGGGAGCTAACCCACGAGTCAGAGCTCTTTGGTGAGATAACGGTCGTGGGCGGAGAGCCACGAGTTAGAGCTCGGATCCTTTGGATTTTACGATGCTGCTGGGATGCTCCCGAGACACAGGCACCGTGCTCAGCCCCCGCTCGCGAGGTGCGCATGGGGAAAAATGTGAGCGCGAATGAAATGTAAGAAAGCAAACTCACCAAGCAATATTACATAACGGCGCCGAAGCGCAATAGGTTCATGATGACCTGAAATTGTTCATTACACTTGGCGAGGCCAAGACAAAGTCCGCCATGTCTGGGCATGGGGTTCCACATGGAGTGGCTGAGGCTTCCCGCGGCCCGTGGCAACGCGTTGTAGGAAACTCTCAGTGGAGATGGCCCTCGTGAAGGGAAAGCTTGGTGAAGCTGGGAGGTGAAGACGCGTGCTTCCCTCTTGAGACAAAAAATGCCTGCCGCGACGTGATCACGGGTAGAACTTGCGTAGGTGCTCGATGTTCCATGGATTTTTGATCGGATCGCCGTCTTCCGTCTCGAGCCGCACCGCGCCAGGCCTGGCGATGTGCGCGACCCTGTAGGGGCCTTCCCACATGGGTGAGAGCTTGTGGAGGCCTTCTCTGGAGAGGATCCTCCTGAGGACGAGATCGCCTGTCTCGAGGGTGCGCGGCCGTATGTGGCGGCTGTGGTAGCGGCGCAGGTCTTGCTGGTACTTTGCCGCTCGGAGGGCGGCACGGCGACGTAGTCCATCGAGCAGCAGCAAGTCGTCGTTGTGGAGCTCCTCTTGGTTGTCCTCGTTGAAAGCAAGGATCCGTGGGGACCCATGCTTGATCTCGGTGGGGAGGACTGCTTCAGCGCCATAGACGAGAGCGAACGGCGTTTCTCCAGTGGGCTTCGTGGCGGTGGTGCGGATGGACCAGAGCACGGAGGGGAGCTCTTCAATCCAGTTCTTGCCGTGGGCCTTGAGGCGATTGAAGCTTCTTGTCTTGAGGCCTTGAGCACTTCTGCGTTCGCCCGCTCAGCCTGCCCGTTGCTTCGTGGATGAGCCACCGAGGCGAAGCAGAGCCGTGTGCCGAGACTCTCGCAGTAGGCCCTGAAGATGCCGCTGGTGAACTGCGAGCCGTTGTCGGTGATGATGCGATTTGGCACGCCGAAGCGACAGGCCAGGCCTCTGATGAATTTCACCGCTGATCTCGCCGGGATGGTGCGCACCGCTTCAACCTCCGCCCATTTGGTGAACTTGTCGATGGCGACGTAGAGGTAGCGGTAGCCCCCGCTGGAGCGTGGGAAAGGTCCCAGGATGTCCAGCCCCCAGACCGCGAAGGGCCAGGAGAGAGGGATGGTCTGGAGCCCCAGTGCGGGCTGGTGGACTTGCTTGGCGTGGAACTGGCACGCCTCGCAAGCCTGGACAACGGTTGCATCTTGAAGTACTGAGGGCCAATAGAAACCACTCCTGAAGACTTTCCCTGCGAGGGTGCGTGATGATGAGTGGTGGCCACATTCTCCACTGTGTATGTCCTTGATCAGCTGGCGGCCTTCTTCAGGGGGGACGCATTTTAGTGCAACTCCATTTGGACGCTTGCGGTACAGGTCTCCCTCGTGAAGGCAGTATGACTTGGCCTGGCGAGCAACTCTCTCTGCTTCTGCGTCCTCTTCAGGGAGGACTCCGTCCCTGAGGTACTCCTTGAGCTCATCGATCCAGCCCGTCTCTTGGTGTGTCATGGCCAGCAGCAGGCGTTCCCCTGTGGGTGGACCGCAGCCTGGTGCTCCAGATGTTGGTGGTGGTGGGAGCTCTTCGTCCATGTTCATTTCAACGCTTCTTTTGGCTGTTTCACCGATGCCCTGGTGAGCCTCTCCTCGAACACGCCCGCCTGCTGGGCTTCTCTGCGTGATGCTCGCCTGGCGATGTCGTCGGCCTCCTGGTTCTCCCTTCGTGGGATGTGCCTGAGCTCCATCCCCTTGAAGTGTTTCTCGAGCTTGCGGACCTCCTCGAGGTAAGCGGCCATATGGCCGTCCTTAGGCGTGTAGCTCTTGTTGGAGAAGTTGACGAGGAGCTGGGAGTCGCCCTTGATGAGTAAGCGCTTGATGCCGAGGGCGATTGCGGCTCTGAGCCCGGCGAGGAGGCCCTCGTACTCGGCGATGTTGTTGGAGACCTTGTCTGTCGTGAAGCACAGCTGGACGGCGTAGTAGAGCTTGTCGCCCTTGGGTGAGGTCAGGACGACGCCAGCCCCAGCGTTCTGGCATGCGAATGCTCCGTCGAAGTGCATGGTCCAGTGGCTTGGCGCCGTGTCTCCTGCTGGCGTGGATTCTGCCTCATGAGGCTCTTCTTGCTGCGTGTCTGTCCACTCGGCGACGAAGTCAGCCAATGCTCTCCCCTTGATGACCCTGGTGGTGTCGAAGCGCAGGCCAAAAGGTTGCAGCTCAATGTTCCACCCTGCGACGCGGTCAGTGGCGTTTGGATTGCGCAGGATCTGCTCCAGAGGGAATGATGTGACCACCGTGATGGGGTGGCCCTGGAAGTAGTGGCGCAGCTTCCTGGAAGCGATGAGGAGCGCGAGGAGGAGCTTCTGCTGCATAGTGTACCGCTCGCGAGCATCTCGCAGCACAGTGCTGACGAAGTAGACGGGATGCTCGACGAGGGCTGTCGATGGTGACGCAGCGCTGGGTTCCTCGGGAGCCTTGTCGAGCCTCTCGAGAGGTGGACCCTCGAGGGTGCCTTCTGGTTGTGCGGGCTCGGCATGGGGCTCAGGGCCTGAAGAGGATGTTTCCTTGTCGGGGGGATCTGGGCTTGGCGTGGCGGTGTCCTTCTTGGCGAGGACTGGCTCTTCCCTTTCTGCCACCAAGGCTGCGCTCACTGTTTGTGGAGTGGCTGATAGGTACAGCTTCAGATGCTCGCCGGGCCTTGGGGCAACCATGACAGGTGGGCTAGCCAAGTACTTCTTCAGGTCTTCAAATGCCTTGTCCGCCTCAGGCGTCCACTTGAACGTGCCAGACCGCTTCATGAGCTTGAAAAATGGCAGCGCCCTCTCGCCGAACTTGGAGATGAAACGGCCGAGGCTGGCCATGCATCCCGCGAGGCGCTGCATGTCCTTAAGGCGACGAGGTGGCTGCATCTCTTCTATGGCTTTGATCTTGTCAGGATTCGCTTCTATGCCGCGGTGAGACACTAGGAACCCGAGGAGTTTGCCTGACGGTACCCCGAAGACGCACTTGGCGGGGTTCAGCTTGATGCTTACTTTGCGCAGGCTGGCAAAGGTCTCCTCGAGGTCCTCCATGAGGGTGTGCTCTCGCGAGTCTTGACCACGATGTCGTCGACGTAGGCTTCTGCATTTCTTCCCATCTGAGCCCCCAAGGCCTTCCTCATGAGCCTCTGGAAGGTGGCGCCGGCGTTCTTCAGGCCAAAGGGCATGCAGACGTAGCAATACACACCACAAGGGGTGAGGAATGCTGTCTTCTCCTCATCCTCCTTCGCCATCTTGATCTGGTGGTAGCCTGAGAAGGCATCCAGAAAACAGAGGAGGTCGCAGCCGGCGGTGGAGTCCACGATCTGGTCTATCCGAGGCATGGGGTACGGGTCCTTGGGGCAGGCCTTGTTGAGGTCGGTGTAGTCGATGCAGAGCCTGCCGCCCCCGGTGTGCTTGGGAACGACCACCGTGTTGGAGAGCCATGTGGGGTGTGGAACTTCTCTGATGATGTGCGCTTCTTTTAACTTCTCTACTTCCTTGATGATGAACTCTTGCTTCTCTGGCGCCTGGCGCCGTGCTTTCTGCTTCACGGGGCGTGCGTTTGGACACACGGCTAAGTGGTGCTCGATCACCTCCCTCGGTACTCCGGACATCTCTGACGGTGTCCATGCGAACATGTCAGAGTTTGCCCTGAGGAAGGCGACGAGCGCGCTTTCCTATTTGGGAGGCAAGCCAGCGCCTATGGTGACGCTAGCCCCCGAGCCGCTGGCGTCCAGTGACACCTTCTTCGTGGCTGCCTGCTCCTGTGAGAACAGCTGCTTCTTCTTCGCGGGCCTCTCGAGGGGCTCCATGTCCTCATCAGCGGGGAATGCCACGGCAGCGGCCTTGTAGGCGGTCTCGACAGAGCGCATTGCGTCCTGGACTTGCCGTGGATGGCGATGGTGCCGCCGCTGCCTGGAAGCTTGACGATGTTGTAGGCATGGTGAGTGACAGCCATGAACTTCGCGAGGGCGGGGTAGCCGAGGATGGCGTTGTAGGGCAGGCCAATGTGTGCGACGTCGAAGTCGATCTGCTCGGTGCGGTAGTTCTGCGGCGTGCCGAAGGTGACCGCGAGCCTCACCTGCCCCAGAGGTGTGGTAGAGCCACTTGTCACCCCGTGAAGGGCCTAGAGGGCATGAGCCACTCGTAGGGCACTTGAAGCTGCTCGAAGGTCTCGACAGAGATGACGTTCAAGCCCGCACCCCCATCTATAAGCGTCTTGGCGACGGCGATGTTGTTGATGATGGGGGTGCACACCAGTGGGATGGTGCCTACTGCCTTGGTCGACTTGGGGTGGTCCTTGGAGTCGAAGGCGATGGTGTACTGTGACCACTTGAGGGGCTGGGAAGCCTCAAGCCCTGGAAGCGCTGCGCTGACCTCGCGAGAGAATTGCTTGAAGTGGTTGTTGGACTTGGGCGCTTGGGACCCGCCGAGGATGCAGGCTATTGCCCCCTGAGGGGCCTGGTAGCCCCCAGGGTTCTCGTCGGGGAGGTTGCCGTTTTGCCCAGCGTTTCCCCCGAGCCTGTGCTGGAAGTTGTGGCGTCCACCTCCGCGGCCACCACGGCCTCCGCCGCGGCCGCCGCGGCCCTGGTTCTTCTCCCGCTCCTTGCTGAGCTGCTTGAGCTCCCAGCAGTCTTCAGTGGCGTGGTTGTGCCTGTTGTGGTAGATGCAGTATGGGCGATTGTCCGCCTTTTTCTCTTCAGCCGCCGGAGAGGCCTCGCGAGGCTGTTTGCGTCAGGCTCTGCCGCGAGGATGGCGGTGGTCTTGCGCTTCTCTGCGGGCTTCTTCTTGCTCCTGGACCCCTCTGGAGGGTCCTCCTCCACTTCCTTCTTGACGAAGAGGAGGCCCTCTTCAGCCTTGGCGCACTTGTCAGCCAGATCAAAGAGCTTCACCACAGAGGAGAGGTGTCGTGGATGCCGAGCTTCTCGAGCATCCTGTGGTTCGTGACGCCCTCCCTGAAGGCGGAGATGACGTGCGAGTCCGGGATGTTCGGAATCTTGTTGCGGACCTGGCTGAAGCGCTGGATGTATCTGCGGAGGGTCTCGTCAGGCTTCTGGCGCACCGCGCGAAGGTCGTTGTAGGTGAGCGCGCGTTCGTAGGTGCCCTTGAAGTTGGCGACGAAGACCTTGCAGAGGTCCTCCCACGTGTCGATGGTGTTCTCGGGGAGGTTCATGAGCCACGAGAGCGCGGAGTCCTTGAGCGCCATGGAGAGCCAGTTGGCCATCACCTTGTCGTCGCCTCCTGCAGCTTGGATGGAGACGGTGTAGAGCTGCAGGAACTCCAGAGGGTTGGTCCTGCCGTCGTAGCGTGGAGGGAGGTCTGGCTTGAACTTCACAGGCCAGACGACACGGCGCAGGTTGCGGGTGAAGGCGGTGCAGCCCGTGGCGTACGTCACGGCGCCACCAGCGAGTACGCCGCGGTTCTGGCGACCTGCAGCGGCGATCTCCTGCACGACGCGGTTGTGGCGGTCCCTCTGGCGCTCGATCTCCACGCGGGCGTCCGCCGGAGTCCGCTGCACGATCTGGCAGTCGTGCGGCGAGGATGCGTGCGACGCGGCGCGGTGGTTTGCTGCCGGAGCTGCAGCTGGAGGAGGTGGCGGAGGCGGAGGGGGAGGAGGAGCGCCGTGCGCTATGTTCCCCTCGCGTCCGGAGTGGCGCACCAGCGAGCGGGAGGGTGCTGGTGCTGCAGTGGTGGCGGCAGGAACGGCGGCGGCGTTGATGAGCTCCTCGAGACGCCCAGCCAGTTGTCATGGCCCGCCTGCGTGGGACGGTAGCGCAGCAGCTCTGCGCCATCAGCAGCGCGGTGGCTGGACTGGGCGCTGCTCGGCCCATCGTGGAGGCGCTCTCGCGCCTGGATGGGTGCAAGGAGGAAGCTCCCTCGTCCTCGCCGTCGATGCCGCCGTCGTTGCCGCTGCCGTTGCCGCCGTCGTCCTCAGGGTGCTCGACGCGCGGCTCGGCGTTGCGCTCTGAAGCGCGGTTGGCGCGTGGGCGACCACGCGGGTTGTGGTTGGCGGCGGGCTCGGTGTTGGCCCTGCCGGACGTCCGTCGCGCGAGACGCGCAGCTCGCGTGTCAGTCATGGCGCGGAGAGGTTGAAGAAGTTGAAGACGCGCCTCAGCCCCCTACCTGGCGCGCCAAATGTCGGAGACTAGTCCCAGGAACTAGGGGTGTCTCTCAAGTGCCAGGAAACGAGTAAGGGGCTGAACACAACGTCAAACAAATCCTCAACAACCTCGGCGACGGTGCTCGTCGAGCTCGGTGAGGAACATCACGACAGAGAGGTAACACGAGCCGCTACCCAGGTTCAGGCCCACCGTGAGGTGTAAAAGCCCTACGTCCTGCTAAGATGTATTGCACTGCTTGGAGAGGTTCACAGTACAAGTGTGCTTGCCGAGGGCACTGCTGTGGCTATGGTGGACTATGGTGGAATGAGCTCCGTCTTCTTCTCAGACGTAGCTCCTTGGTTGTGGAATGAGTTGTGAATGCGGGATCCCCCTCCTAGGTCGTACACTGGCTCCTTATATACTGGGCTTGGTCCTCTTCCCCGAAAACCTCCGGCGGGAAGGGATACCACAATGCCGCCGAATTGGAGCACAGCGCACAGCGTCGGGGGCGTCCATGGACACGGTCCATGGCAGGGAGCACGTCGTCTTGGCAGAAAAAGCCACCGTCCAACCAGGACGGTGGGCTGGCGCTGCAGAGCTTTGGGGCGCGCCCCACGGTGACGTCGCAGTTGGAGCGTAGCGGCGGCCGGCCGCTTTATCACCAATTTGGCAAGTCTTGGAGTCCGCTTTGCTTGCCGCAGCTCCTTTGACCACTTTATACACGAGAATGGCAACTGCGGCGTCTTCGTCATCACGCGCAGGCGCGCGCGTCACTCTGCGGCGGGCGCAGAGCCCATGTGCGCTCTGCAGCGGCGCAGGAGCTTGCTTCCACTTGAAGGAACCCCGCGAGGCCTGAAACCTCGCCGAGGTTCTGTACCGTTGACTTCTCGCGAGGGAAAACCTCCCGAGGGTGGCGCGGAGACGCGCCAGGGCCTGAAGATCTTCTAGGAGAGGCCTTCTCGAGGCAGAGGTCCCCCTTGAGGCCTCCAGGCCGATCGTCTTGGTCCTTAGCAGAAATGCTCGGTCGAGCCGGTAAGCCCTCGCGAGGCTCGCCAGGCTGAACGTCTGGTCCTTAGCAGAAATTTCTGCGGAGCGTTCGAGGGCTGTGGCAGGCCGGCCCATGATACCCTGGTTTTCACTGGGCCGACAGGTTGTCCGATCGTAGAGTTGCCCATCACTACAAGAAATGTGTCAACTAGTGACCCTTTTATAGTGACCAGTGAAAATTGGTCATAGATCTATGACCAATTGAAGCAATTTGGTCATATACTACTTTGGAGGGTATAAAGCTGGAAAATTAACGACCAATCTTGTCTGAATAGTCATAACCCGGTTAGATGAATTGGTCATAAACTAAAAAGCTCTTGTTTGTTGACTTTTCTTTAGCTGTCGACGACTAATTTAAATGGTCATTCGTATTAGGGGACTGCCAACTCAGCTGTCTCACCTACGTGTCAGTGCTTAGTTGGCATTTTTGCTTACTTGTCACTACTCATGCAGGAGTTTGATCTCACTGACAGGTGGGACCCGTTGACAAGAGAAATAAACATTGACTTGTTGACTGGTCTAACGGTGGGACCCACCTCATCTGACATGTGGGACCAGCCACCCTACCTTACATGTGGGTCCCGCCCACCTAGCCTGACATGTGGGTCCCAGCCACCCTACCTTACGTGTGGGTCCCGCCCAAATCGCCTGACATGTGGGTCCCAGCCACCACCTTACATGTGGGTCCCACCCACCTCGCCTGACATGTGGGTCCCAGCTTCACCACCTTACATGTAGGTCCAGCCCACTTCATCTGACATGTGGGTCCCGCTCAACCAGCCTGAGCCAAGCTGACATGTGGGGACCACCGCGGCCAAGTGGGATATGTGGGACCCGCACAACACTACTGATGAGTGGTACCCGCTCCTGACATGTGGGACACGTCCCCGCCATAACTGACACCTGGATCCCACACCAGCGGCCTGACATGCGGGACCCGCCTTAACACGTGGGTGCCAGCCCAACCCGTGCAATATTTCAAAAAAAACGATGTGTTGCCTGGGTCTCGAACCCGCAACCAAGACCTCCACAATACAGATCTGTACCACTGGGCTATTAAGGTGTTCATGTTAGCACACACAATCCCTGCCTTTTCTTCTATATCGACGTGGGTATGGACATAGGCCTGGGCCGGAACGGCAAGGAAATGGGCCGTCTCGCTAATTCCTTTTTTTTGTTCCTATTTATTATTCTTTTTGTTTTCTTTTATTATTTTTGATTTTTAACTCCAGTTTCAACCAAATAAATTTGAATATATTTTTAAAGATGTACTATGTAATTATACACTATTAGGGACTTTTTTTTTGTCAAAATAAAATGCAAAAATACCACGAACCTTGTAAATTGCTTAACATAGGGTTTTGAAGAATTTGAAATATATTTTTTGGATTATTTTTCGTATCTAGGAGTTTAATATTGAAAAACTTTTGTTGTATCTGTGATGAAATAGGTACTTGTGTACCTAAATATATATTTTTTAAAAAAATCATGAGAAAACTACGAGGCACCTGTAGTTCAAATTTGACCCCATTTCAGCTGAATTGGCATGAATTTGTCTTTTTACGATAGGTGGATGGAAACTGTTTGACACACAACCATTTGATTAGTCGTAAATACATGTGGTCTAGTATTTTCAAATAATATAGCGCTCCTATTTTATGACATATTTTTGGTAGTTGCTTCACAAAATAACCCATTTTTTGCGTTCGGAAAATAAAAAAATGATTTTTTGTGTAGGAAGAATAAAAACTTTCTTTGGCAATGTTGTCCGTTGTTCCAACATGCACCTTTGTGCCAAATATGGACATATTTAAGCAAACTATGCCATGAATGTGCCAATATCATTCGTCATTTGGCCTGAAAGCCATGGATCTTTGTGGATGATAGCTCATTTCTGAGAACACCTTTTCAAGAAAATTGCCTTATTCCAAGTTTATGATTTTTTATGGATACTAGGACACATATAATGACATCACGCGAAGGTTTTTCATTGATTTGATTTTTTTTGAATTTCGTACGCCGGTTTCAAAATACGCTCAACTCGGGGGACATGACCGTTCGTATCTAGGGGTTAAATCTTGCAAAACTTTTGTTATATCTCTGATGAAATAGGTATTTGTGTACCTAAATATGATTTTTGCAAAAATATATGAGCAATCTACGACGCACTTGTAGTTCAAATTTGACCCGCTTCCAGCGGAATCGGCACGAATTTGTCTTTTTTACGAGAGATATATGGAAACTGTTTGACACACAACCATTTGGTTTTTTGTAAATACATGTGGTTTAGTATTTTCAAATAATGTAGAGCTCCTATTTTAAGACATATTTTTGGTAGTTGCTTCACAAAATAACCTATTTTTTGCATTCGGAAATAGAAAAATGATTTTTTCGTGAAAGGAAAATGAAAAGTTTCTTCGGCAACATTGTTCACGGTTCCAAGATACATGTTTGTGCCCAATACGGGCATATTTAAGTAAACTATACCATGAATGTGGACATAACATTCGTCATTTGGCCTGAAAGCCATGGATCTTCATAGATGATAGCTCATTTCTGAGAACACTTTCTTAAGAAAATTGCCTTATTCCAAGTTTATGATTTTTGATGGATACTAGGACACATATAATGACACCACGCGAAGGTTTTCCATTTATTTGATTTTTTTTAATTTCGTATGCCGATTTCAAAATACGCTCAACTCGGGGGATATGACCGTTCGTATCTAGGGTTTAAATCTTGCAAAAATTTTGTTATATCTCTGATGAAATAGGTATTTGTGTACCTAAATATGATTTTTGCAAAAATATATGAGCAATCTACGACGCACCTGTAGTTCAAATTTGACCTGCTTCCAACTGAATCGGCATGAATTTATCTTTTTTACGAGAGATATATGGAAACTGTTTGACACACAACCATTTGGTTTTTTGTAAATACATGTGGTCTAGTATTTTCACATAATGTAGAGCTCCTATTTTAAGACATATTTTTGGTAGTTGCTTCACAAAATAACCCATTTTTTCATTCGAAAATAGAAAAATGATTTTTTTCGTGAAAGGAAAATGAAAAGTTTCTTCGGCAACATTGTTCACGGTTCCAAGATACATGTTTGTGCCCAATACAGGCATATTTAAGCAAACTATACCATGAATGTGGACATAACATTCGTCATTTGGCCCTAAAGCCATGAATCTTAATAGATGATACCTCATTTCTGAGAACACTTTCTTAAGAAAATTGCCTTATTCCAAGTTTATGATTTTTCATGGATACTAGGACACATATAATGACACCACGCAAAGGTTTTCCATTTATTTGATTTTTTTTGAATTTCGTGTGCCGATTTCAAAATACGCTCAACTCGGGGGACATGACCGTTCGTATCTAGGGTTTAAATCTTGCAAATTTTTTGTTATATCTCTGATGAAATAGATATTTTTGTACCTAAATATGATTTTTGCAAAAATATATGAGCAATCTACGACGCACTTGTAGTTCAAATTTGACCCGCTTCCAGCTGAATCGGCATGAATTTGTCTTTTTTACGAGAGATATATGGAAACTGTTTGACACACAACCATTTGGTTTTTTGTAAATACATGTGGTCTAGTATTTTCAAATAATGTAGAGCTCCTATTTTAAGACATATTTTTGGTAGTTGCTTCACAAAATAACCCATTTTTTGCATTCAGAAATAGAAAATTGATTTTTTCGTGAAAGGAAAATGAAAAGTTTCTTCGGCAACATTGTTCACGGTTCCATGATACATGTTTGTGCCCAATACGGGCATATTTAAGCAAACTATACCATGAATGTGGACATAACATTCGTCATTTGGCCCTAAAGCCATGAATCTTCATAGATGATACCTCATTTCTGAGAACACTTTCTTAAGAAAATTGCCTTATTCCAAGTTTATGATTTTTGATGGATACTAGGACACATATAATGACACCACGCGAAGGTTTTCCATTTATTTGATTTTTTTGAATTTCGTATGCCGATTTCAAAATACGCTCAACTCGGGAGACACGACCGTTCGTATCTAGGGGTTAAATCTTGCAAAACTTTTGTTATATCTCTGATGAAATAGGTACTTGTGTACCTAAATATGATTTTTGCAAAAAATCATGAGAAAACTACGAGGCACCTGTAGTTCAAATTTGACCCCGTTCCAACTGAATCGTCATGAATTTGTCTTTTTTGCGAGAGATAGATGGAAACTGTTTGACACACAACCATTTGTTTTTTTGTAAATACATGTGGTCTAGTATTTTCAAATAATGTAGAGCTCCTATTTTAAGACATATTTTTGGTTGTTGCTTCACAAAATAATCCATTTTTCGCATTCGGAAATAGAAAAATGATTTTTGATCCAACAGCTCTGGCTCGCTGATTTTTGATTCGCACAGAGCGGCAAATCTCCCGCCCACCGATTTTTCTACGCGAAATGACTTGAATACCTGCAGAGTTTCGATCGCCCACCACACAACCAGGGTTAATTTCGTAATTCTTGGAGACTACATTATAAACACCCGCCCCCGTGCTTGCGAACCCTAGCCGCCAGCCCCGTCCTTCCCGTGCTCGCGAACCCGCCTCCATCCCTGTCCCTGCATCGCCTCCATCCCCGTCCCTGCATCGCCTCCATCCCCATCCTCTCTCGCCACGAAACCCTAGCCCCACCGCCTCCGGCCGCACCACCTCCGTGCCCCACCACTCCTCTCCCCTCGCTGCCCGTTCCGAGTTCCCCATCTCGAACGCGGCAGCGCCAAATAGCCGGGAGGCCGTGGAAATTTCGCCGCCGCCACGAAACCCTAGCACCACTGCGCCTCTCTCTGCTTCGCCTTCGGCCGCACCACCTCCGTGCCCCACCACGCCCACCACTCCTCTCCACCTCGTCGTGGCAGGCAGGCCGTGGATGCGCCGGATCTGAAGGGCCGGTCTTGCTGCTGCCGGCGTCTTCCACGTCGCCGTCTGCGACGGCGTCCCGCGGGGGAGGCGGGGACTGGTCCTGGTGCACCGCGCTTCTCACCCTCCGCGACGAGTCGGTCGCCTCGCCCTCCCCTCCGGCCCTCCTCGCGCCCCTCCGCCGCCTTCTCCTCTCCCCTGCCATCGCTGTCTCCGTCGCCGCGCTCTCCCCTCACGAGGTCGTACCCTCTAGCCCTTCTCGCTTTTGTTTAGCTTCGGTTCGTATCGATCTTACGGTTTTGTGTGTGCGTGCATGTGCAGGTGGGCTCCGATGTGGCGTTCCTCGCGGAGAAAGCCACGACGGTGCCCCCCTGCGCTAGCGCCGACGACGTGCTGCGTGGCATATGCCACCTGGTAATGCTTCTCTGCCTCCGCTTCACTGGGATCTAGATAGACTATTCTTACCATTGACCTGCCTTCAGCTGGGATCGTGTTGGACCATATGAAATGCTCAATTCTAACATTGCTTCGTGTAGCATTGCTTGTAGCAATAGTAGATTCA
Organism: Poa pratensis; assembly: GCA_947311845.1. NCBI lineage: Eukaryota > Viridiplantae > Streptophyta > Magnoliopsida > Poales > Poaceae > Poa > Poa pratensis. The sequence goes on from CAMZMU010000036.1 coordinate 79,858,999, forward strand.
ACAAAAGCAAAGCAATAATTTCTTCTTTCATATCCTATTGATGCATTCTAACATTGATGCTTGAAATTGCCATCTATAGACAGTGAGTAATTTGTTTGGCATCGAATTTTGTCAATTTAAAGGCCTTCTTCCTCACTTTGTCACAGAATCTAGTATTTTTTCCTTTCCGTGTCTACAAATCATTTGTTACAAGTATTGTGCTTCTACCTAATGACATGTGTTGATTGATAAGTAGATACTAGGTATATATTTACCAGGTTACATGCTAATTATACTCCAGTTTACTCTTTTAAACATGACTTAGTTATTTAAACACTGCCCTTCCTGTGTATATGCCAATTGTAGCTTCCTCTAAGATACTCACTTGGCTATTTTCAGGAAGCTCGATAAAGCTTGGATAGTGGTGATTGCTCTGATGGTGGTGATGCTGCTGGGCTGGTTGTGTCCTCGTGGCTCGTAGTAGGCTTGGCTGGTCCCTGACTCCAACTTTTCCACTACCTCCTTGGCTTCTGCCCCTGCACCACGTCCCTCAGGTAAGCTCATAGCTGGGTTCATCTTCTTCTTTGTTCTTGTACTGTGACGCATTGAATTCAGGGATACACAAATTCTCATAGATGGGTTGATTATGCAATGGGATATTCTTGAACTTTGATTGTGATACACCAAGTTTGTTGTTGTTACTTCTATAAATCTATTTTATGACATGACTTCGTGTAGCATTGCTTGTAGCAATAGTAGATTCTACAAAAGCAGATCAATAATTTCTTCTTTCATATCCTATTGATGCATTCTAACATTGATGCTTGAAATTGCCATCTATAGACAGTGAGTAATTTGTTTGGCATGGATCTATGTGATCTATACTTTGTCAACCTCGGACCTCCTAACTCTTAAGCATGTGTTAAGCATCATGCCATATGTTCTCTTATAAGCAAACTACAAGTTAAATATACAAGCATCATGCCATATGTTCTCTTCTAAGCATGTGTTAAGCATCATGCCATATCCTGATTTCATACTGCATGTTATTCATTTCTTAGTTTGATGTTCTATATGCTTCTAATGTGTGATCCTTCAGTTGTTAGGTGATTTTTTTTTGAAAGTTCGAAGAGGAAGAGAATGAAGCATTGGGTTATCTATCAATTTGCCTCTTTGTGGTGGTTAGTCCTGTTATTCTTTTTTAAAGTCATCGACTGAGATGTTATCAAAATTCCTGCCATATGCTACTTCCTTTTCATACTCTGCCAGCAAATTCTTTTTATTAAAATGTTTGTTGTATTTGTGCTTATCATCATGCTTCTATCTGGTTGTTGCAGCATGATTTTCGTGTCACCAGCCAAATGAACTTATGTGATTCAAGTTTACAGGAACTCCAAGCTGAAGAATTTTGAAGAAGCCTGACAAAGCAAAGTAGCTAGTTATGTATTGTATAGTAGGAATTCTCGTTTGTAATAGATTATACAGATTGTAATAGGCTATTTTGGTGTTATGTGGATGAATCTCTCAGTTCTGTTTGAAATATGGATCTTGAATAATGGAAATAATTTTATAAAAATCTACTTTCTGACGTGTGGCACCGATATGTAAGAACCTGACAAGTGGGACCAATCTGATTGATGGGGCCACCTTAATAATAATAACTTAAATAGAAAATATTAGTACTAATGTCTGTGGCCCAAAAATAAAAAAAGCCCGAAATGTTGGGCCTGGCCCATGTAGCCCATCAGAAATGACTGAAAAGAATAATAGGAAAAAAATTCAAATTGTTGGGCTTGGCCCATGTAAAGCACAGAATTGGACCGGGCTGATTCTGCTACATGACCATATCAATTGGTCACAATCTTGCCACGTCAGCAGTGCCACGGTGGAGCTGACGTGGCTTGGCTGAATAGCTAGTGACCAAAACGATTGGTCATAATATCTGTGACTTTTTAGATTAGTCACAAACATCCATGACGAATGCACACAAATGGTCACGAAGGTTCATTGCTGACCGCCAGCTTTCGACCAACTGTTTTTGGTCATAAGAAGGTCACAGATGAAAAATAGGTGACCATTCAGTGACCAATATGAAGGGTCACCAGTTAGCATATTTCTTGTAGTGCATGACTTACCTGGGTATCCCTCTGCTGATCAGACGCCCCACCAGTGCACAGCTGCAGGCCATGGTCGAGCGCGTTGCAGACCAACTGCCCACCTGGAAGGCTGGATTGATGAACAAAACCGGCAGGCTCGCACTTGTGAAATCCGTCCTCTGCGCCATCCCGATCCACCAACTGTTGGTGTACGCACCCGCCAAGAAAATCATCAAGCAATTGGAGAGAATCTTCTGCGGATTCCTCTGGGCAGGCCGTGCTAGCGCGAACAGCGGCCACTGCCATGTGAATTGGCGGCGCCTTTGTCGTCCGATCGCCCTCGGCGGCCTGGGCGTCAGAGACATCGAGCGTGCTGGCCTTGCGCTTAGGCTTCGCTGGCAATGGTTAAGCCGAACTGACACCGCGCGCGTTTGGAGCGGCCTAGAGTTGCAGTTTCCTGCTGACGAACGTGCGCTCTTCTTTGCCTCCACCTACATGGTTGTTGGCAACGGCCAGACCGCCATGTTTTGGGAAGATCGGTGGATCCAGGGCAGATCGATCCGCGAAATCGCCCCCCAGCTCTATCCTTGCGTGCCTAAACGCCGGCGCAAGATCAGAACGGTTGCCGCTGGACTGCAACAGCACAACTGGACACGCGACATCATCGGCACCATCGGCGTCCACGAAATTGGACAGTACATTCAGCTTTGGATTGCAATCGAGCACACGCTCTTGACAGACCAGCCAGATGCCCTGATTTGGAATTGGACCGCATCAGGAACTTACACGGCGAGTTCCTGCTACGCCGCCACTTTCCACGGCTTGATCGCCAGCGCCACTTGGAAGATGATTTGGAAATGCTGGGCCCCACCCAAAGTCAAGTTCTTCCATTGGTTGGCAGACCAAGACCGCTGCTGGACCGCGGAGCGCCTACGACGGCACGGCCTGCAACACCACCAGAGCTGCCTGCTTTGTGATCAGGAGGAGGAAACCATTGAGCATCTACTCACTGCTTGCCCTTTTTCACAGCAGGTCTGGCACGATATACTGGCCTGGCTTCGCCAACCTTGCCAGCATCCTAATCATGCCACACCCTTACGCTCTTGGAGCCTGCAAGCCAAACAGACAACGCCAAAATCAATGCGCAAGGGACTCGCCACCGCTACTCTTCTGATTCCATGGCTAATTTGGAAACACCGCAACAGCTGCGTCTTCGATGGCGCAAGACCCTCAGTTGCTGATCTACTCAGTTGCTGATCTAGTGGCCAGAATCAAAGAGGAAGCTACACTTTGGGGCAGAGCTGGCGCCCTAGGACTGCGTGATCTCATCCCGACGACCTGGGACGTCCACTGATATTTTTGTTGGTTTTCCATGTACGCCTACTCTAGGCGAGAAACTTTGTAACAACAACTCCTTCCCTTTTCAATGAAATAAAACGCAAAAGCTTTCTGCGTTTTCTCGAAAAAAAAGTGGGCCGACATATTAAGATGATCCACAACAACCCAAATGGCATCCTTCCCTCGGGGAGTGCGAGGTAGCCCAATGACAAAGTCCAAGTGATATCTTCCCATGGCCACTTCGGGACCTCAAGAGATTGTAGCTTTCCAGCAGGGCTTTTGTGTTCGACTTTGACTCGTTGGCAAACGCCACATGAAGCCACATCTACTTTCATCCTCTTCCACCAGAAATTTTTCTTTAGGCCATGATACATCCTGGTCTCACCAGGATGAACTGTGTAAGGAGTACGATGGGCTTCTTTGAGGATATCTTCTTTCACCTAGGCCTTCTGCAAAATGCAGAGGCGACCTTGAAATCGCACAACTCCAGTTCCATCTATGGTGAATGGACCTACCCTTCCTTCACGGACACGTCTAGCAACTTGCATCAGTAAACGATCTTGTTCCTGTGCTTGTCTAATGCGCTCCACAATATCAGACGCAATAGTCATTTGGATTTCTGCTGAGCGGTGCCCGCGTCTCTCCAGTTCAGACGGAAGGGTCGCCACAGTAGGAACAACTACCTTGCGGCTCAAAGCATCGGCCACCACATTGGCTCGGCCGGGTTTGTAGTGGATGGTAAGATCATAATCCTTGATCAACTCCAACCACCGGCTTTGTCTTAGGTTTAACTCTTCCTGAGTAAAGATGTACTTAAGTCTTTTGTGATCAGTATACATATCACATGCCTTGCCATAGAGATGATGTCTCCAGATTTTGAGAGCGTGAACGTTTGCAATAAATTCTAGATCATGGGTTGGATAATTTTTCTCATGAGGCTTCAACTGCCGAGATGCATAGGCAATGACCTTGTCATCCTGCATGAGCACACAACCAAGTCGGAGTTGGGATACATCTGACTACACTGCAAAACGTTTATCTAGATCAGGTAGCGACAAGATTGGAGCAATCACCAATCGCTTCTTGAGATAACAGAAACTCTTCTCACAAGCCTCATCCCAATGGAATTTGGAATTGACATGCGTCATCTTGGTCAATGGCTTGGCAATAGTGGAAAAATTCTTCACAAACCAACGGTAATATCTGGCAAAGCCTAGGAAGCTTCTTGCTTCCTTAACATTTGTTGGCCTTGCCAGTCAATGACGGTGGAGATTTTGCTTGGGTCAACAGATATCCCACGTTGGTTGATCACGTGGCCTAAAAAACAGCTTCTGAAAGCCATAATTCACACTTTTTCAACTTGGCATAGAACTTGTGTTGCCACAAGGTTTCAAGAACTGTTCTAAGATGTCGACCATGCTCTACCTCCATCTTGGAATAAATAAGAATGTCATAAATGAAGACGACCACAAAATTGTCGAGATAAGGGTGGAACATGCTATTCATTGTCTCCATGAAGCAGGCTAGGGTATTCGTCAGACCAAAAGACATGACCTTGAACTCATAATGCCCATACCTTGTGGAGAAAGCAGTCTTGTTGATATCTTGCTCTCGAACACGAATTTGATTTACCCAGATTGCAAATCAATCTTAGAGAATACTTTAGCTCCCTTCAGTTGATCAAACAAGTCCTCTACGCGAGGAAATGGATACTTGTTCTTGATAGTCACTTGGTTGAGGCCACGGTAATCAATACACATGCACCAAGTAAGATCTTTCTTAGAAATGAAGAGCACGGGTTGCGCCCCATTCGGACACACTCTTCTGAATTAGTCCTTTAGCGAAAAGGTCATCTAGTTGCTTCTTAACCTCTTCCCGAAAGGGTCGAGCCAAACGGTATGGTGCTACTGAAATAGGATGAGTGCTAGGAATCAGATCAATGCAGAACTCAGTGTCCCGCTTTGGAGGCATGCCCAGAAGCTCATTCGGAAAAACATCGGGGTAGTCACACACTACAGGTATCTTTTGGAGGCACAGTGGGGTACTTGGCTTTTCCAGAAGAGTCCATATTATCCGTCTCTTTGGAGATGGCTAGCCTGGAAAGAGACTGGCCAACACTAAAAAAGATCGTGGAGGTGCACTAGCTTGGTAGACACACTCCTTTCCAGAGGGGGAATCAAGGGTGATGATTCTCCAAGAACCAGAGATCACCGCCTTGTAAGTTTGAAGCCAGTCCATGCCAAGAATGACATCAAAAGGCTGATTCTAGAGGACGAAAATATTTGCAGCGAAGTTTTCATCCTCGATAGAAATTTCACAGCAAGGACACACCATGCAACAATAAAGTGGTCCATCCGGAGAACTAGCTTTCACTGGTTGAAAGATTTCTTGCCTAGACATGCTTGCCCGATTCACAAACTCTAGCGACAAGAATGAGAACTAAAACCAGAATCAAAAGGTACTAGAGCTTTGACTGAGTTGACTGGTAGAATACATGTGAGGACTTCTGCACGTCCAGCCATGAATGATTGAAGGCAAGGGAACAAAACGTTGGCATGCTGCTGCAAGTGGTATGCCAATCTGTGGCAAGGTTGAATCAACATAGGGTGCTGGATAGTTTGGTGGCACCGTGAAAGTTGGTGGCCAGTAATACACTTGAGGAATACGTCCCCCAAGCTGCATACGGATAAAGGAGAAGTTTGAACATTTTCATTGCTTGAGGAGATCCTTACGAGGATAAATGCATAGATGAAGGCATAGATTTAGAAGGCACAGTCCGCCACTTCATAGTGTTAGCAGGGTTCGACAACAACCCGCTAAATGTGACCACTCTTGTGACAACCATTGCAAATGCGAGACCAATTTGTCTTTCGCCACGCTTGAAGCACGTCATCCCTTGCCCTGGTGTTGGACGATAAAGCACACATGGACAAGTGGAGGATGAGGCCGCCTGCGACTTCTGATTGAAGGAGTGAGAGAAAGGTATACTTAGATTTATTCACGAAGCGGCGATAAGACTTGCCACCATCATCGTAGTCTCGCTTCTAGTTGCCACCCGCAACAGAGAAGTTACTGGGGCAAGCATGTGGGGAGGGTATCATTAGAGGTGAGCCATTCTGTAGCTCAAACTCTTTTTTGGCTGTCTCAACCAAGGAGGCAAACCTAGAGGATCTAGCAGCACTGAGCTCAACACGATGCTATTGCTCTAGCCCATCTTTGAACCTTCTCTTTATCATCAATAAACATCGTTGCCACTAAGCGAACGTTGCCATTGAACTCTGTTTCATAGTCTGAATGGTTCTTTTTCCTTGCTTTAGCTTGCTGATGCATTCTCCATCCTCTCGACATAGCATGTTGGAAAGTACTTCTCAATGAACTGAGTTTGAAGGAACTCCCAAGCGGGTGTAGCATGTTCAGGTTGTAGAGATGAATGAACATTATCCTACCAAATGTCTGCATTGTTCTTCAGCTAGATGGAGGCAAACATCACCTTTTTGGCTAGTTGCACTTGCATGACCTCAGGCGGTCGTTACATAATGTGCAACCATTCAACCACCCCAACAGGAGAGTTGGTCTCATAGAAAGTGTCAAGAGTACCATAGAATAGATGAAAACAGGATTGACTAGTTTAGGGCCAAATGTCTAGTTCATGAGACGATGAACATTACCCAGTCAATCCCAGGAGTGAAAGGTAGCACATGGAAGATAAGATAGGAACTCATTCTTCAAACTGAATTAAGATTGAAATATAAACCAAGTAGACCCTGAAAGGAGTACTACTCGAACACAATTGCTTAATATGCCTTAGTAAAGCACCACAAGCAATCAATGCACACAAGACAAGGCTTGCAAGCATACAACTGAAAGGAAATCGTTCCTATTGTGCACCAGTGTGTCAAGTTTTATGTTGTTTAACCATCTAATCAAGTTTTATTTGAAACCCTAGTAACATACTAGTAGAAGAATGGTGATACTTCACCCAACCTCAAAAGAATTGACGTCCTCGTCAATTTGATTCTTTGTACACTAACAAGCAATAAATGAAGTCCAACAAGCAAGCGTTTGAAAGGTCCAAGGATCTTTTCAATGGTATGCATGCTTACGCATGTATAGCAAAGTTAGAGCTTAACTGATACCAACTATAAGACCCCTCCTAGTAAGGAGGAATGTTACCACACAACACAGCCCACATTAAATCTGCCAAATGAAAAATCCGGCAAGACCTCCCTTGTACCGATGGACATCCACGACACGCAATTGATATAACAGAGTATAACCATATGAAACACAAACGGAAGCATATAAAAAGCTCACACTCCACATGTAGAGCTAGGTGGTGAAGCCACAAACCTCTATGCTACACGATAACGAGAACCAAAGGTTCCAAGCTCACTTAGATATGAACATGGCAACATACCAAGACATGGTTTAAACACATCAACCAAGTTCTAGCTATAAAGAACCATGAACCAAAGTATGGAGTTATTATGATTGAACTAGGTGAATGAAAGGGGTGGTGAAAATTCGTGAGTGAACAGCCATGGGAGTTACGCCAGTCCATCTACTTGTAAAGCATCACGGTGAGGTACCTGAAACAAAGCCCACGAGGGATGAGTCTAAAGACTCAGCAAGTACACAACAAAAGCATTGGAAAATTAGTATCATAAACATGAACCATGCTTGAAATGGCATGAGGATGCATGAAGAAATAATGCAACCGAATAAAACTGTGACTTGGCTCTGAGCTTTTGCCGGCAAGCTAAGGAGGGCGGCGTCTCACCTCAACTCCTTTCCATCCCTCACTCCGTGAGAGGACCATATGAGGTTGGACCAAAAGGACCATAACTCGCAGAGCGAGGACCATTCCTTGGAATTGGGAAGATTCCCTCATGGTGGAATTTTATCAAGAAAAACCATGAAGATCCAATCCCTATAGCATACTAGTGGTATGGTGTATTGGAATGTACACAAGGAATGACATGTTCACCATTTCATGAATGTAAATGAATAATGTGAACATAAACATAGTATTAGAGGAGCAATCTGGCCGTTGTTGCTCGGTGTACTCGCCTCAACCATTGCGAGGCTACCTCCTGAGAATTGGTGCTGCAACCTGTTGTAAAACATACATACAAGTCTCAAACATTGCACCAAAGCACCACATGTAAAGCAAGCATATAACACGGTGCTAATCGTATCTCGGGAAAGCAGCCCTTTGCTGTCCCTTCATGAGAGAATTCACAACTCGAGCTAGGGAGCTCGGAAAAAAGCAAACAAGATGTCTATGGATTCATACAGAACTTAGCTACAAATAACTCCGAACATTCGAACTCAAAATGTGGAGTTATGGAGGTCATAACTAGCAAATACTGGACTGCTGTTTCCAGATTTCAGCATAACAAGTAGCTCCCTTTGGAAAATCATAGCAAGAAGAATACTAATGGAATTTAAGTAAATCCTCTTGTATTAGAAACTAGGCATCACCTACAAGCTGGGAGGGAACAAAATATGAATTTACTTGAGTGTTAAAAGCTCCTAAAGCACACGGTAAAACTCTATTCTTTGATGTATCTGAACTTTGGACAGCTGCACTGAAATACGAATAACCGGAGCTCTACAACTCCGATTGGAACGTTTAACCACTCAAAACGACCGTGGCAACAAGGGTTACAAACATTCCATAGACCCAACCTCTGATTTTTCCAATAGGGTATTCGAAATTGAAGATTTGTGTCCTCTGGTTGCCCAGAAACGGAAATATTGAACTCTTTTCACCTAATTTCGAATAGATCTTGCTATTCCCCTTCCCTAGAGATTGTGGAATCACCATGTACAGCAAGTATGAGGGTCATGGAGGGTGGGGGAACTCACCCTTCAAGCTTGAGCAAGGGAAAGCGGACAGGGAAGGTGAGGATCTTCTCTTCTTCTCCCTTCTCCTCTTCTTCTTGTCTCTTGTTCTTTCTTCTTCCTCCTCAAGACCTTGTCCAGCGGCTGCCCCTAGAGGAGGGGTTGAACGTGGGGATGCTGGGGAGATCAGGGGAGAAGGGGAGAGGAAGGGGACATGGTGGGAGAAGGCGCCATGGAGAGAAGGGGAGAGAGATGCGGGGAGGCTTCGGCTTGGGGAATAGAAGAAAGAGCATGGAGTACAGCTCTACAGGATAAGGAGCTCGGCGGTGTAGAGATGAGGGATCAGCTTCACTCTTTTAATTAAAAGATATTTTCAAAATTTTCAAATAATCTTAGCCTTTGAATTGATGAAGCCATGAAAGATGCATTCAGAGTCCATTCTAGGCAAATGAGTAGTGCTTTTCGACTGTCTCGACAAGCCCGACACAGCTACGGAATCGGATTTACGATTCAATGAACCAAATAAAATATGGATATAGAATACAAGAGCACGTTTTTATCAGAAAGTGATCATCAGAAAACAGGGGTGTTATAGGAGGTACAAGAACGCTTAGAGGGACAAGGCGACCAGAGGCCATTTAACAAGTTAGTAGACATTCTTGTGGAGCGGGCGCCCAAGAGACGAAACAACTAAAGTGAGAACTTTTGATGCTTTCTAACATGAACTTACTACGTCCTTTTAATTATGTTGAATCTCTTTGTCACCCGCAGGTGGACAAGTTCTTGAGCAACATCCACAACTCGTTCAGAAGCAAAGCTACTTGGAGTTCTTAGAGGGGAGTTGGACGATCCACAGGCTGAAGAAATTCATTACCGCTCTCTTGCTATTTGTCATTTTGTTTCTGTTGTATCTCATCATAGTTTAGATGATGAGTGAACTACTTATTCCTTAGCCTAAATAATTCTTCGTGTTTGGTATCCCGAGACTTTGTACGCACATGGATAACTCTTTTATGTACCTATTCAGACTTTCAATGCATAACTTCGTATCTATATCACTTTGTATGTTATTACTGCTATTTGGTACACTACATATGCTCTGTTACATTACTATGCAAATGCTGGAATTAAATAAATCAAATACGATTTATATATTCAAAAAAAAGGTAGCAACGCGTGCGCAGAAAGCATGCTACTGGTACGCATCCTAAACCTCCAACGTGTCTTGGCTCAAGGCGTTGCCGATATGAGGAAAGTCGCAACGCGCGCGCTAAGCGTACGTTGCCAATTTCATGTAACCTGGCAATGTGCCCATTTACACGTTGCTAGTAAAAATAGCAGCAGCGTGACACCGGCAACGTGTGCCCACACGTTGCTATATGCAAAAACGGCACGTTGCCAATTAGCTTTTTTGTACTAGTCTCTCTCATAGTGGAGTATGAGGGAGCAACATGTGATTCTTCACCAAGCAAAGCATAATCAAAAAAGGTGATCCACTTGAGGAGATCAAGATCATCATCATCTAGCTCAAGTGGAATGCGCAAGGCAAAGGTATGATCTTGATAGGGTTTCTATTTACCGGTCTCATGGTGCTAGTTGGGAGACCGGGTTATCGGATAGATACCATACTATCAAGAGGGGCTCTCGATTGAGCTTGATCGTATAATTGGAGAGAGCTCAAACCTTTACATACTTGGCATTATCTTTCATGGTTCTTATTTGGATATTCTTCTTGTTGGGTGTTGGTGCTTGTCGTGATCTTCATGACAAGCCGAAGTTCACCGAAAACGGATTTCGTATGAAAAACTTGTTGCATTTTCGGTTTTGAAGTTTTTGTCGGTTCGTCTTTTGTAAAAAGGTTTCACCTTTCTACATTTGGTTTTATAGTTCCATGTTGTACTATGATGTTTCTCTGCATGGTCTTGTGGAGCTCGTTGTGGTGATTCCAACGAGTCCAAGAACGTCGAAAACGGAGTTCGTATACAAAAGATATCTTCATTTTCGTGTTGATGGTTTTCCTGTTTTTCGTGGGGCGGAAGTTCCGACACAAGTTCCGCTTATGGATTTGGCTCTCGGATGTCACTCAATCGTAAGCGGAAGTTGTGTCGGAGCTTCGGCCAGAAGTTATGACCCTCCTGTCGGAAGTTCTGACCCTGTGCGAAAACTGGCCAACGGGCAGATTTCCCACTTACCTATTTAAGGGGTCTTCTTCCCCAAAGATACCCCAACTCTAGAGCTCGTTTTTGCCCCCATTGTTGAACGTACTTTAGCTTTGCTATCTCTCTATTCCTTCATGATTCTTGCCTCCAATTAGAGAGAAAAGAGAGAGAAGATCTAGATCTATTGTTCTATCAATCCATCTCTCCTCTAAGTGAGGGGAAGACTTTGGATCTAGATCTTGGAGTTCCATTTGTTGAGTTCTTCTTTGTTCTTACTCTCTTCTCCCCCCCCCCATAAGCATTAGTTGCTTTGGTGGGATTTGAGAGTGAAAGATTTGAGCACTTCTTGTGTTCTTGCCGATTGCATCGGTTTGAGTTCTCCACGGTGATACGTGGAAAGTGAAGTTGAGAAGCTTGTTACTCTTGGCTACTTGGAGTGCCTTAGAGCTTGTCCTCTTGGATACTTGGAGTGCCCTAGACGGTCCTTGTTGATCTCGGAGTTTTGGTGCCTCGCGGGATAGTTTTTTGAAACAATGCAAAAGCTTTGCCTTTTATATTGATATAGAAGGAGTAAACAACAGAGGCCTAGGCCAAAATGAAAAGAAGATACAAAACCGGCCAGAGCAAAAAACTCGGCCGAACATAACTTCTACAACTCGGCCCTCGACATGGTCCAGCACACGCTGGAAAGGGCAGAAGAGCAAGACGTAAGCCTCCTACTTAGCTGAAGGCGCAAACTCCACACCCCCTGGACCAGCCAGGCCCAAGAGCGCGTCGTCAACAGCGGCAAGGCTCGGAATGTTGAGCTTGAAAAGATGAGCGAGGCCCTGCAAAGCCGAGACAGACATCTGTGTCTTGTAGCTACCCACAAACTGCTTCCGAGCCTGCTCCAGAGGGGCATCATCTGCAACTTGAATGCCCATCTTTTTGTTCAGCACGCGGGTAACTTTATCCATGGTGTGCATCTTCGGTTTGTCTCCCAGCCGAGCACTTTGCCGAATCTCCGGAGTCGACACCTCGACACGGGCCAAGATCGGTGTTCGAGGTGCAGGACAAGGAAGCAGGGGCTAATCCGGCATGGTGAAGAGGTCTTGGACCGAGCTCAGCAACGGGGTCACGACGTCTCCGTCCGCGCTCACCCCTCCCGCCCCGCCTAGGGCCGACGAGGGATCCAGGCGATCACCCAACAAGGTAGCTTCAGCGTCCTCTTCGGAACCGGCATCCCGCGACGGCTCCGAGTCATCATCCTCTTCTAAATCAGCATCCCGCGACGGCTCCGAGTCTTCATTGACGATAGTGAGCTCGACGGCGATGGCATCTTCAACGAAAAGCTGAGTCGGCGCCACCCCGAAGCTCAAGGATTGCCGCAGCCCAACAGGACTTGGAGTGGCGTCAATACCATCCAGCTCAGAGCTACCCGCCGGCGATGGACAAGGTGACGTGATCTCGTGGCAGGGCTCAGACCCACCATTCAGCTTCATCTCCGGCAGCAAGCGCGCCACTTCGTCAACCTGCACAGCCTCATCGCCGCACAGAGAAGGCGAGGGGGCCGGGCAGCTCGCCCCGCGGATAGGCAGCAGGACGTCGCTGAGCACCTCCGCCCGAGAGGTGATGCCGCGAGCGCGCTCGATCCTGTCGCACGCGGCCGAAGAAGCGGCAAGGAAGGGAGCGATGGCGTCGGCCACTAGCTCCTTTAGCTCGGCCCGGAGAGATGCCGCCATGTCGGAGAGGATGCTGCGCATCTCGTCGGCGTGGAGGCTGCACGGGCGGACGAGCTGAGGCTGAAGAAGCGCCGCGCAGCAGGCGTGCTCCAAGGGTGGCGGTGGCGAGGGAGGCGCGGCAGACCTTGACGGAGCAGGCTGGGGGACGACGCGCGGGACAGCGGTGACAACAGCCCATGAAAGGGCTCCTGGCGCGAGGGGGAGGATGCAGGCTGTCGAGGAGGAAGGCGAGCAGCCCCGGGCGAGCAGACTTGGAGGCACGTCGGAGCGGGCAATCTCTCTCCTAGTGATTCTTGTGGCTTTGGGAGCCGCGGGGAGCCTCCAATTGTGTTGTGGAGTGTGCCTCAACTTTGTGATTCTTGTGGCTTTGGGAGCCGCGGAAATTCGATGAGAGCCTCCAATTAAGTTGTGGAGTGTGCCTCATCCTTGTACGGGTTCGGTGACCACCCTCAAGTGTCCCATAGTGGTTCGTGGCACTCTACATTGGTAGAGGCACGAAGGAGATTACGGTGTGCCATTAACGGCTATTCAGGGATCACTTTGTGACTCCGCACCGCTCCAACGGAGACTAGTTTCCATTGGAAAGTGAACTTCGGGATAAATCATCGTCTCCGAATGTATCGGTATTTCTATACCCGAGCTTCTTACCTATACAATTTACTTTGTGATAGCCATCGAGGTTGAAGTTATATATTGATATCACTTAGTTGCTTATCTTGCTTAGAATAAGTTGTTGGTGCACATAGGTAAACCTAGCTTGTTTAGGTCTCGTGCTTGATAAATTAAACGTTTGTTTTATTTCGTATTTATTCAAAACTAAACCGTAATAATTTTAATCGTCTATTCACCCCCCCCCCCCCCCCCCCTCCCCTCCCAAAACCCCCTCCTAGGCGACATTCGTGTCCTTTCAATAGTTATCCACAATGTTATTGCTTGTTACTCCTATAGCGTGTTGTTTAATTTGTTCCTTTCTTTTTTATAAGTTGTTGCGCATATTGCAATGTCTTTATTGGTGTTGCTATTGTGCCGTTGCAGAAGCAAGTGTACTTGTGATCATAGTGATATTATTATATTACATTTTATCGGAAAAAGTTACAGTTGTTCAAATGTTAATCCTAACGAACCAAATATGCATTATATTTTGAGACACCAGAGTATGTTCATATTATGCTTCTCGACTTAATCTAGGTTGGTATTGCTTGTAATATATAGAGGCCCCAAGAGGAAACAAAACAAGGTACTAGTACAATACGGTACACTGTCTCATGTGCCTGCATCGTCGACAAGAGAAGAAGAATTTGCTCCCACTAATAAAGAGAAAAAGTCAGAAGAAGAAGCGGTGCACGACGTCGACGCCGAACTCGGGCCTCGAAGTCGTCCGATGTTCATGAAAAACAGCGGCCAGCAAGGACATTGACCAGCTCCGGGGAATATTAAAATCTTCGCCCATGGTCGTCTCTTTAAAATTACGCCAACTTGACCACGAATAAAGAAGAGGTAGACAGCGAAGGCTACAGCAGGCCCACCGGTCAGCGGTTCACGTACTGCCCGCTATGCAAGTTGTGTACCGGAATGTTTGGTAGACGTGCTGACATGTTTAATCATGGTGGTGTTGATCATGATCATTAGGCTAGCTAATGACAGCGTCAAGAGTTGGCTTTCCTCCTTATTTGATAGATTAAGACCGGGCAAGTATGTAGGTGGGAGGCACGTACGTACGAAGCGCCAGAGTCAATCGTACAATATGATGCTTCTATAACCGCTTGCATGCGTGTGATGGAGCTATCAACGCTGCGAGCAATGGCGGCCGGTCCATGGCTGCTGCTGCTCTGCCTCGCCTCCGGCGCCGTACTCCAAGCTCGCGCCCAGCCTGACAGCAAAGGTATGCATTGCTCAATATGACAGTTTGGACGCTGCACTGGCCATGGCCATGGGTGCATTGCTTCGACAAAGTCTCTGATCTACGCGTGACGCGCAATATGCATTGCAGGATTCATAACCATAGACTGCGGCCTCTCGGGGGAGACGGGCTACGTGGGCGAGACCACCAAGCTCTCCTACGCCCCGACGCCGACTTCATCGACGCCGGCACCAACCACAACATCTCGGCCGAGTACGTGACCTCGTCCTTGGGCACGATCTATTACAACGTGCGCAGCTTCGCCGCCGGCTCCCGGAACTGCTACACGCTCCGGTCCCTCGTGCCCAGACTCAAGTACATCATCCGGGCCAAGTTCATGTATGGTAACTACGACGGCCTCGACCGTCCCCCGGTGTTCGACCTCTACATCGGCGTCAACTACTGGCACACCCTGAACATTTCGAGTCCAGATGCGGCGGAGCTCGTCGAGGCCATTGTGGTCGTGCCTGACGACTACGTGCAGGTGTGCCTTGTGAACACCGGCGCCGGCACGCCGTTCATCTCTGGCCTTGACCTGAGGCCGCTGAAGAGAACGCTCTACCCGCAGGCTACCGCGGAGCAGGGGCTGGCCCTTTGGCCAGACGCAACTTCGGCACGACCGACGACTCCGTCGTCATCAGGTATCCCGATGATACACACGACCGGATATGGTACCCTTGGGTCGAGAGGGCGATCTGGACCGAGATGTCGACAACGCAGGAGGTGCAACACGCAGACGAAGATTTCTTCGAGGCCCCGTCGGCGGTGTTGCAGACGGCGATCATGCCGCGGAACGCATCTCAGAACTTAGAGTTCACATGGCCCACCGAGCCCACCCCTATGGACCCGTCACCGGAGTACATCGTCATCCTGCACATCGCCGAGCTGCAGGTACTCCCCGGCAACGCCGTGCGCCAGATTAACGTCGTGATCAACGAGGATACGTGGTATACGCGTCCCTTCACGCCACAGTACCTCTATGACGCTGTCGCATACAACAGTATCCCCTTTCAATACAAAAGCCGCTACAACCTTTCCGTCATCGCGGCCGGTAACGCGACGCTGCCGCCAATCCTCAACGCTGCCGAGGTCTTCTCCGTCTTCCCCACCACCAACCTTGGCACGGACTCCCAGGACGGTATGTCGTGCAAAAACATGTGATGATTTCCCCTCCAAAAGGAGAGAGGTGTGATATATAATTGATCTTATCATGGCGATTAAATGCAGTATCTGCAATCACGGCGATTAAGGCGAAGTATCAGGTCAAGAAGAACTGGATGGGTGATCCTTGCGCTCCGAAGACCATGGCGTGGGATAGGCTGATCTGCAGCTACGGTGCCATGGGCAGCCGTCCAAGGATCACAAGCGTGTAAGTATTGTCATATCTGTAACGAAGATGTGTGCTGACATGTGTTCGTGACATAATTATCGTAGAATCGAGAAGCTAGCACAAACTACCGTGTGGTGAAGTTGAACAACTTGAGATTTTCTCTATGCAGAAACCTGTCTTCCAGTGGTCTGAATGGTGAGATATCACCTTCTTTTACGAACCTCACAGCAGTCGAGTACTTGTAAGTTCGGAATTTTGGGTCTACTTTGCCTAGTTTATAGTTTTTTTTGGCAAAAAAATGTTAAGAGAAGTGATATTGTTTCATATCTTGCAGGGACCTGTCAAACAATAACTTGACAGGCTCAATTCCGGATACTCTTTCGCAATTACCACTATTGAGAGTTTTGTATGTCCAAAAACTTTTGAAATATTTTACCTAGTTTGCATGAATTTTAAATTTAACAGTTCGTATTTTGTTCCCATAGAGATTTGTCAGGGAACCAGCTCAATGGATCAATCCCCTCTGGACTCCTCAAAAAATTCAAGATGGTTCGCTGAATCTAAGGTATGTTTCCCCATTTTACTTCCCATTCTCTCAAACATGTTGCTTGAAGAATTTCATTAGTTAGCATCTCCATTTGATATTTTGTCAGATATGGCAACAATCCAAACCTCTGCACCGATGGCAATTCATGCCAAGTGCATGCAAAAAAGAATAGCAAGCTGGCACTCTACATTGTTGTCCCTGCAGTTTTGCTTGTGGTGATAGTATCGGTGACAATACTACTCATCTGCTTGCTAAAAACAAAGAAACAAGGTGAGCCTCCGCTTTGGCATCGGCGCACCAATTTTATGAAAATTTTCTCCATATGTGAGCGCCACTAATGTTAGCTAGTGCGATTTGACACCTATGAAGGATCGACGAACAACTCCATAATGCCCCAGAAAGAGGCAAACACGAGCCACACAATGGCAAACAATGTTGGTAGCGACAATTCGCTGCAACATCTTGTGAGCCGTCAGTTCACGTACAAGGATCTTGAGATGATAACGAACAACTTCCAACAAGTTCTCGGCCAAGGAGGGTTTGGATATGTCTATAACGGCTTCCTGGAGGATGGTACCCAAGTTGCGGTCAAGCTGCGGTCACATTCTTCCAATCAAGGAGTAAGGGAGTTCCTCGCAGAGGTAAAATTTATTTCACTGTAGTTGATGTTTCAGGGTTCAAGAAACCTCATGGTGAAATTTGATAGGTTGTATACAAACCTTAATTTGTCCAGGCTCAGAATTTGACGAGAATTCATCACATGAATCTTGTCTCATTGGTTGGTTACTGCAAGGATGGGGATTACATGGCACTTGTCTACGAGTATATGTCTGAAGGAACCTTGCAAGAGCATCTCGAAGGTATGTAAGTTGTTGAAGTATAGCTTAGAAAGTTTATTCATTCCACCTAGGGGTGTAAACGGATCGGATCGGATCGGATTTTGCC
Organism: Poa pratensis; assembly: GCA_947311845.1. NCBI lineage: Eukaryota > Viridiplantae > Streptophyta > Magnoliopsida > Poales > Poaceae > Poa > Poa pratensis. Next base: position 79,876,861 of record CAMZMU010000036.1, read on the forward strand.
TCTACCACATCCTTTACCATATTTTTTTCTCGGATTCGGATCGGATCGGATAATGAACGGTTGCAGATTCGGGGGCGGATAGATATAATCACGGATTCGGAACGGAAACGGAGCGGATTCAGGGCGGAAAAAAAATTAGTCGGGTCGGTATGTGCAATGTATATCATCAACCCACATAATTAAAAACAATAGCTCAACAAGCGTAATAATCTAACAAAGTTGTACTCTATTAGTTTAGACAAATAGAACTAACTACAAATTGTGCTCCACAAATGAACTTCACAACTCACTAACTACAATTGTGCTCTATTAGTTTAGACATTTCGGTAGAAAATCGGATTATTCGGATTATAACCGTCCGATAATCCTAATTAATATTCGGATAATTCATATTCTATGCTATTTTACATACCATATCCTATACCGTATCCGGGTGTTCAGTTCGGAATCGGATATCCTTATCCGGCAGATTCTTCGGAACCGGATATGGATTCTTTAAAACGGATTCGGCGACGGATTCGGTACGGAAATTATCCTATCCGTTTACACCCCTAATTCCACCAAGGAAAACACTAACTCCTGACCTTAGTAGTTACGAGGCGACGTAGTGTTAGGTGAGCACTTTGTACCGACAAGATTGGTACTGTTGTTCACCTTACAACTATCACATTTGCCTGCGCATATGCGTGGGGAACATCTTATTTGTCCCAATCTGAGATCCGTTCTTGGTTAATACAACAGCAAGAACTCATCTCAGCTAGGAGGAAAGAGAAGCCGCCAGCTAGGAGATTAGAGGGGATAACCCCTCAGCTAGGACAACCAAGAACGGATCCGTTAATACAACAGCAAGAACGCATCTCAGCTACGAGGAAAGAGAAGCCGCCAGCTCGGTGGCACACCTTCTCCAGTGGAGCCGCTGCTCACAGCAGAGAGGATGCGAAGAGAGGACAGGGGTCAGCACCGGTGCCATCGCTGCGTGTCGGCGGGAAGGATGGGCGTAATCGATTTTGAATAAGCCCGTTATTTCACTACGTAGTATTTTTTTGAGGAACATGACTTTTCACTACGTAGTATCCGTTTACGGCCCAACCGAACCAAACGCATGTAACGGTTTCAAGTGCATCCGTAATGCGATGACGGTCCAAAAACCACGAACCAAACACGTCCCTAATACTAAAATTCAACGGTACGGTTATCATCTGATTATAATTAGAGGCAACCGTTTGTTTTTTGGTTAACTAGATCTATGCCACTGTAATTTTTGCAACTAGGAAAAGTACCATTACAAAACCCAAGTTGGATATATATATGCCATTACAACTCAGAGTGGACTTTTGCAACCCGGGCTACATGGAGCCCGTTATTTTTTTAAATCGAAAATGACATTTTTTGAGTTTCCAAAAATCGTGAAAAAAATAGTAGATGTAGATAGTGTCGAGATCTACAGGCGTGCTAAATTTATCCAAAATTTCCTTGTATTTTGGGCTGTCCAAAAAAGATAAATTGGGAAAAATTTCAAAAAAAAATTAAACTGTGTACTGTTTACCACTCAGATCTACGCATTTGTATTTCTTGTGCTGCCCAAAATAAAACAAATTTCGAGTTAAAAATTCACATGATTGTAAATCTCGACAATATCTACATCCGGGAATTTTTTCTCGGTTTTTCAAAACTTAAAGTGTCGATTTCGTATTTTTGGAAAACCGGGCACCATGTAGCTCGGGCTTCATTTTAGATTTTCGATTACAACTTTCCTATACTTCTACTTATGCCATATACTACCCGAAACCCTAAAACGGAGCCTGGGCTACATGGTGCCCTTTTTACAAAAATTCAAATCGACATTATTTATTTTTCAAAAATCGAGAAAAAATTCCCGGATGTAGATATTGTCGAGATATAAAATCATGCAAATTTTTTAATCCAAATTCATTATGCTTTGGACTGAACAAAAAATAACAAATGGGTGGATCTGGGTAGTGAACAATACGCAGTTTTAAAATTTTGAAATTTTCCCGATTTGTCATTTTTTCACAGCCCCAAAATACAGCGAATTTTAAGGTTAAATTTTGCATGCTTATAAATTTTTTAGAGCAAAGGGGAAACCCCGATTTCATTAATGAAACCAGATTGCACGCTTATAGATCTCGACACTATATACATATGTGATTTTTTCGCGGTTTTGGAAACTCAAAATGTCATTATTTATTGTTATAAAAAATGTCATTATTTATTTATTTTTTTAAACGGGTTCCAAAATCCACTCATAAACTACCCTTATACAGACACACCTTTATAGGACCATTATTTTTACACGTTCAGGTGCATCAATTAGTCAAATTGATTTGATTCCCCATCCGACCGCGCTCGCTGGAGTCAGTCCCTCACATCCCGACGGCCCACCCGCATGAACCCTAGCTGGAGGCAGTGGCACGATTGGGGGTGGGCGGCGCCTAGCTTGAGGCAGGCGCTGGTGGAAAACGGCGTCAGCAGCTGGAGGCACTCAATGCAGTGGTTGCAGCTGTGCCCGACGCTTCTGGAGGAGAGCACCACGGCTGGAGGGGCATCTCCGGCGACCCTCCTCCCCTCTACAGGCCCCATTCCCGTCGTTTGTCCTATCCGTCCTCCTTCCAAGTGAAACTTGAAAACGCTCCTAACCCCTTCGTAGGGCCGTGTATAGTAAGTGATCTGAACCTTCCCGGAGCGAGCCCCCCTTAGAGGCAGTGAAGTTGGTGAGCCGTATGATGGGCAACTATCTCCTGCGGTTCGGAGAGGACTCGACTGTTAGTTAGTACCCCCCTTGGTTTCGGGGTCTGCCGTTGCCGTCTTGAGGCACGGCTGTGCTGCCTACACTGATTCAGCATCAAAAGCCTCCACTGGCACCCCGCTTCCAATCCCCTAAGGCCTTGTTTACTTCTAGTATATTTTAGGGCATTGGAGGGGATTATCCTGGATCCCGGAAAATTCCCACTAGTCTGTTTACTTCTAGTTTATTTTAGGGGATTAGAGTGGATAATCCCTAGATATTCCCCACCAACCATCTCATTTTTTCCTAAAACAAAAACTCTAGTCCATGCTAGTGTATTGTAGGGGAGAGTATTTGTGGAGATTTGTGAGGATTGGGTGTTCACCAAATCCCCTCCCATGTCCACTCCTCTCATCCCCTAGAAAACCCTTGGAATAAACAAGGCCTAAACTAGGAACAGTTCGGCCTCCACGAGCTGGTCAGCCCATGTGCTTCTAATACCTATTGTTTGTGTATTTTCCTCCTAGTTCTATGCTTGCTGTTATATATGATATCATATATGGAGGCAGATAACTGTTGCTGAAATATTGCAACTAAGAATTTGTTGCCTGCCTTCGTAGAGAGATGTGTTAACAGGGAATTCTATGGATTTTATATAAATGTTCTATTACTTGCAGCCCGAATTGATGTTTTTTTATGATTTGTATGAACATTGAATAAGATGAACAAGTGTCCATATGTGCTTAGAATTGGCTAAAAATTGAGCAGTAGTCTTCTATTACTGTGCTTGATTTTCTGTAAAAAAAAAATCACAATCTTCTGGGCAGCTCCAAATTTTGGCCAAAATTTGTATCTTTTGAATTTTTTGGCGTACGGAAGACCTAAAAGTGTTGTTCAGATTTGGGCATAGGAATGGTATGGTCAGTAGTGAAATGCACGTTAAAATACAAGTATTTTTTAACCTATATTTCTCTTAGTTGAAGAGAATGACATAGATAGAGGTATGAGAGAAATTGTAGTGGCATATTTCCAACTTGGAATTTTGTAATGGTATTTTTCCAACTCACGAAAATTGTACTGGCATAGGTCCAATTAACCCTTTGCTCTTTGATGGATTTTTTTATTCTCTATATTGTGCTTTTAGTACTATATATAATAGATGTCGATTATTTTTAGGAAGCAACCACAACAGAGCATGTCTGCCTTGGAGACAGAGACTTCGAATCGCCCTTGAATCTGCGAAAGGTACGAAGTTGAATGCATTGTACACTTCTTTGTCGCTACTTGTGGAACATTTTAAGTTCGAGGTCCAACCCATCTGGTGATATGTAGGGTTGGAGTATCTACACAAGGGTTGCAATCCACCCCTCATCCATAGGGACGTGAAGGCCACCAACATCCTGTTGAACACAAAGTTGGAGGCTAGGATTGCTGACTTCGGCTTGTCCAAGGCCTTTAATAGCAATGACACCATCGTGTATACAAACACACTCGTTGGCACACCCGGATACGTTGATCCTGAGTACCAGACCACAATGCAGCTCACGACCAAGAGTGACGTGTACAGCTTCGGAGTAGTGTTGCTGGAGCTGATCACCGGAAAGCCGGTCATTATGCAGGAGCCAATGCCCGTCAACATTATCAGGTGGGTGCAACAGAGACTGGCACATGGAAACATCGAGGCCGTTGTTGATGGGCGCATGCGTGGTGACTATGATGTCAACACGGTGTGGAAGGTTGCGGACATCGCCCTCAAGTGCACTGCACAGTCCTCAGTGCAGCGTCCGACATGACCGATGTGGCGGCAGAGTTGCGGGAATGCATCGAGTTAGAGAATGGACATGCTCGAGACGACGCAAGCAATGGCTTCTACACCGGTAGCAGCGACGGTGACCCAAACATGAGTTATGATGCTTACAACACTGATCGGTCGACTAATGTGAGCCAGAACAACTATGCGTTTGAGACGGAGCATAGTCTTAGGAGGGTGCCAACAATGCCCACCGGTCCTGGTGCACGTTGAAAACTTCTATAGTTCATTCTCAATATGTTTCAATTGCAACCTTTGATTCTATAGTTTTCTTCTTGAAGTGATATCTACGGTATTTCTAAGCGTTTTGACTTTACATAAGTGAGTGTAAATCTAAAGATTTTTACATGTGAGGTGACCTATAAATTGTTTGTAATAAGCGTTTGGGTCGATGCATTTCCACTCCCTATTGTTTGTCTCTACAAAATAAGGCGTTATTTGTCCATTTATATTTTTGAAGAGCTTATGACTTTATGCATCTGAAAAATATCTTATGACCCTATGCATAATGACTCAATATTTCCGTCAACTGTTTCAGAATAGGGTTGTATATAAGGGAAAACACTTTGTGCTCCCGAGCTCGAGTGCTCCCTTTGGTTAAAAAAATTCAAAAATCATATTTTTGAAGTTTTACAATTCTGAAAAAAATCATGCATATTGCTAATGATGTATCTCACAAATGTGCAAAATTTTGATTTGAAATACTTTATATTTTGGGCTGCATAAAAATAACAAATCTTGTATATTTTGGAGATTTGAAAGTATGCACATTTGGATCCACACATTTGTCATATTTGTATAGAACAGAATATAAAATATTTCAAACTGAGATTTTTCAGTTTGTGGGACATATCATTGACAACACATAGGATTTTTGCAGAACTTTTTTGATACAAACAAACATGACTTTTGTTTCTTTTGAACTAGAGGATCACTGGAGCCCAGGAGCAAAGAATCTCTACCCCGTATATAAGAACATCATCAATATTTACTAAGCACATTGCAAAATTCAAATTGTATCACACTACCGGAAAATGTGTTTGAGTGTAATTTATCGAGCACTGTTGTTTAGGTGAAGCGCCCACTACTGCAAAACCACTACTGCAAAACGTGATTTTGCCGACAGACTCGTCCTTTGTTGAGTGTTAAAACACGGGTACTTACTCGGTAAACCGGCTTGTATACTGAGTTTTCTAAAAAGACACTCCGCGAAACTAAAAATACTTGGCAACGGCTTGTGTGTACCGAGTAGAGATGCGACAACGATCAAACAAGCGGTGGCGGATTCAGATACAGAAGATTTTGTTGGTGCACTAAGATTTATCAGTGTATTTTCTATAATTATGGGGACAACAATTCTCAGTTCTGAATGAGTAGTTTGTGTTTAATATAATCCAGATCTTCGTCGTCAAAAAAAAAGTTCACTTGTTTTGTCAAAGAAAAAATCACTTGAGTCACTTTTTTTTACGGAACCACTTGAGTCACTTGTACGTACTGCGTTAAGTGCGTACGTACTGACTGATGCCTGATCGCGCGGCTCCGTTCGGAGCCGTGGACAGTCTGGCCCACTGGATCGACTGGTTGTGACGTGGCTAACCATTTTTCTTCTGCCTCTGACTTGAGGTGAGTACGTAGTTTATACCGAGTCAAAGAATTTGAGATTCGTTTTCATTTCGGCTCAGTGCCGCCGATCGAAGCCTACCTCTACCTAGTTGTTGTTTCGATAGCGAGCTAGCATTAGAGTACGTTATTTGGTCCTAGTTGCCGCATGTGCGCGCGTACATAGCGCAATGGATCAGCGACCAAAGCGGCCGGCGGGAGCAATGGCAGCCCGGCCGTGGTTCTCCTGCTGGGCCTCGCCGGCGTGTTACTTCGAGTCCGTGGCCAGCCCGCTCCCGACAGCACCGGTTTCGTCAGCATCGACTGCGGCCTGCCAGAGAGTGCCGGCGGGTACACCGACGCTGCCACCAAGCTGCCGTACGTCCCGGACGGCGCCTTCACCGACGCCGGCTCCAACCACAACGTCTCCGGCGAGTACATCACGCCGTCCTTCCACGCTACCAGACCGTGCGCAGCTTCCCCGGCGCCGCCCGGAGCTGCTACACCATCCCACTATCCCCCTCCGCCGCGGCGTCTGCCGGGCCATCCAGCTCCAAGTTCCTGGTCCGCGCCACGTTCTTGTACGGCAACTACGACGGGCTCGCCGCGCTCCCCGTCTTCGACCTCCACCTCGGCGTCAACTTCTGGCAGACGGTGAACATCACGACGCCCGACACGGCGCAGATGGCCGAGGTCGTCGCCGTCGTCCCCGACGGCGTGTCCGCCGTGCAGGTCTGCCTCGTCGACACCGGCTCGGGCACGCCGTTCGTGTCCGGGCTGGACCTGAGGCCGCTCTTGAGCACGCTGTACCCGCATGTGAACGCGACGCAGGCGCTGGTCCTCGTCGAGCGGAGCAACTTCGGCGTCAGCGGCCTCGCGCTGGTCAGGTACCCAGACGACCCGTACGACCGCGTGTGGATCCCGCGGAGCGACCCTGAGGCGTGGACGGAGATCTCGACGCGGAGAAGGTGCAGTACATGGCCGACCTCACCTTCTACGCGCCTTCCGCCGTGATGCAGACCGCCGTCACGCCGCGCAACGGCACCAAGTCAAGGACCATCGAGTTCTCGTTCGACGCGGTGCCGAACCACGTCTACCCCGTGCCCGGGTGCGTCGGGATCTCTACTTCGCCGAGGTCCAGGTCCTCGCCGGGGGCGCGCTACGGCAGTTCGACATGTTCGTCAACAACGGTAGCTGGAGCAACAATACTTCGCCACTGCTCCTCACTTCCAACGCGTACTACGACATTGAGCCCCGCCGGGGAGTCAACGGCCAATACAACTTCACCCTCAAAGCCACGGCGAACTCCACGCTGCCGCCCATCATCAACGCCGCCGAGTTCTTCTCCGCCGTCTCCACGGCCAATGTCGCCACGGACGCTCAGGATGGTGATTAACTAATACGCGGTTTTGACAAGTAAAATTCCCTCGGTATTGTTGACGGATTAATATAGCACTTCATCTGATAATTGCTCTGCTTTGCCTTGTGTTTTACTGGGGGAAAAAATACAGCTGCTGCCATGACTGCGATCAAAGCTCAGTACCAGGTGAAGAAGAACTGGGAGGGTGACCCGTGCGCTCCAAAGGCTCTTGCGTGGGATGGGTTGAACTGCAACTACGCTATTTCTACGCCTCCAACAATCACAAGACTGTAAGTTTGGGTTCACAATTCTCTGGTAAACGGAGCTCTGTCCAACGAACAGGAGAACAGATATTGCTGTATGTCTGAAGTCAGAACAATTGTGTCTGTTTCTTCAGAAATATGTCGTTTGGCGGTTTAAGCGGCGGCATATCATCTTCTTTCGCCAACTTCAAAGCAATCAAGTATCTGTAAGTAAAGTATCCTTACCCATTTTTAGGCAATCAATTTTGTGAGTTAAGCTCAAACATTTGGTATGCCTACTGTTTTTCAGGGACTTGTCATACAACAATTTGACAGGACCAATTCCTGATGTTCTTTCAGAACTACCCTCACACTCGGTGCTGTAAGCAATCCTGATCCATGCTGTCTTCGTTATCCAGTAATAGCCTAGTTACAGAAATCAGTTATGAATCTTTGGTCCCTTAGAGACTTGACAGGCAACCAGCTTAATGGATCTATCCCCTCCGGCCTTCTGAAGAGAATTCAAGACGGCTCCCTAACTCTAAGGTAAATCCATTTAGTACTCGTGTCATTGCTTCTAACACTTCCTGGCAAGAAAAGTTGCTCATTATTTCTTCTTCTTTTTTCGATATATAGATACGGCAAGAATCCAAACCTTTGCAGCACCGGCAATTCTTGCCAGCTCACTAAAAAGAAGAGCAACTCTATGCTTGCCGTCTACATTGCTGTTCCAGTAGTGGTGACAGTTGCACTGGCAGTGCTACTACTTCTCGTAACAAGAAAAAAGCAAGGTGAGTGATGCCAAAAGAAACTGCAAGCAGCAATGGAGTGGATAATACTTACAGTTTCTTGTCACTGACGTCATGAATGATCAGGAAAGGGCAGTGTGAAGCCGCAGAATGAGGCCGGCGGCGCGCAGTCTCGCTCGCAGAACGGCCTGCCGCAGCTGGAGAACCGGCGGTTCACGTACAGGGAGCTGGAGGCCATGACAAACAACTTCAAGACGGTGCTCGGACGGGGAGGGTTCGGCTGCGTCTACGACGGCTTCTTGGCGGATGGCACCCAGGTGGCGGTCAAGCTGCGGTCTGAGTCGTCCAGCCAAGGCGTCAGAGAGTTCATCACAGAGGTAAATAACGTCTGGTCGAGTATAGCTGGTCACCGGTCGGCAGGAATTTTTGAACTTCTGGTGGAATTAGTGTGTAATTTTTTTCCTCGTTACTGTTCAGGCTCAGACCTTGGCAAAGATTCACCACAAGAATCTGGTGTCTATGGTCGGTTACTGCCGAGATGGGGAGTACATGGCGCTTGTCTACGAGTACATGTCCGAAGGAGACCTGGAAGATAAACTCAGAGGTGTGTGTTGCTTCATCATCCTGTCAGTAAAGCTCAGACTAGTCATAGTGGAGAGTAACATTGAGTGGTAACATACTTAATTAGTTATGTTACTACCTATTGTTACTATCTCTATAGTGGGTAGTAACTTATTTGTGGTGTCATGCATGATAGTATTTATTAGGTTGTAGACTCATTTTGTCTTGGGGTGTGTGATGTTCCGGTAACTAGCTAAGTTACTTCAACCTCCTCTCTCCTCATTAATTACTTGCCACATCATTTTTTTTACCTACGTGGCATTGAAGTTACTAGTAATGTGCCTCCCACTATGACTAGTCTCGGAGCATTTGAAATCTCAAGTACTTCCACAATCCTGATAACGCCCTGCGATCTTCTGCAGGGAAAGGTCGCAACGCCGGAACTTTAACCTGGAAGCAGAGGCTCCGAATTGCCTTGGAATCAGCACGAGGTACATATTCTCTCCGTTTGTATTATGTTGTTCCTTGTTGTTGCCAGTTTTTATCTCTTAATTTTGCCCGAAATTTTACTTGTTCTACAATGGTGCTATGCAAGTGCAGGGCTCGAGTATCTGCACAGGCGTGCAGCCGGCCTTCGTGCATCGGGACGTGAAGACATCCAACATCCTGCTCAATGCGAATCTCGAGGCCAAGGTCGCCGATTTTGGCTTGCTCAAGGCTTTCAATCGGGATGGTGATACCCATGTATCCACGGCCAGATTAGTTGGCACACGCGGCTACCTTGCCCCTGAGTATGATGCCATTTGACCTTTATTTTGACTGTATCGATGAGTATAGCGCACTGACTAACATGTACCGAACATATGCGTGTAGGTACGCATCGGCCATGCAGACTGACCGTGAAGAGTGACGTGTACAGCTTTGGTGTCGTTCTGCTAGAGTTGATCACGGGACAGCCGCCCATCCTGCAATGCCCGGAGCCAACAAGTATCATCCAATGGACACGGCAGCGCCTTGCACGGGGCAATATCGAAGACATGGTAGACGCTCGCATGGCAGGTGACTACGATGTCAATGGCGTATGGAAGGTCGCGGATGTCGCTCTCAAGTGCACCGCTCAAGCTCCTAACCACGGCCTACAATGACCGATGTGGTGGTGCAACTACAAGAATGTGTTGAGATAGAGGAGCATCATTTTATTTGATCACGAACTTAAATCGTGAGGGGCGATGTTGTGTGATAAAGACTTCATTGTCTATATGGTCTAATTGTACTTATGGTGTTATAGGTGAAGTCTTGAGGAGTGAAGTATTGAGAGGGATTTCGGTAAATTAAAGATATTTAATACGTGAAACACAAATGTACAAATCTCCGTCGTTTTGTCAAACTATTGTGGAACACATATGTGGATCTTAGAGCACTAGAATCCAAACGCTTTGCTTGCACAAGGTGTGAAGCAACACACGACATCCATTGTGTTCCATTGTACATTTGGACTTGCGGGTTACACTCGAGCGCGCATCCGCCGGTAGTCGCCATCGACGTAGGCTTGTCGTCACACGCCCTAACTTGTCTAGTTTTGATCTGCCGTTGTGTGCTATCTTCACAACTCGTCTTGATTTGTCTCTTGTTGTATACGCACTTCTACACAAGACAAGTTAAAACACACCGTTCATCGCGCCACATCCACTGGATTTTGGATATCCATCATTTACACCTGCTTAGATTCTTAGAGTTGATGAATTCGGATACACAGTGAAATCATGGATTGGAGATGGACCACGCTAGAGTGGACACTAGCTGGTCATTTGCGTTTTGGATATGGACTCCGATCCAGTTTCATTTGTATCGTAAGTTTGGTGAAAATGTCCTTTCAAGAGGTCATGTGGGATGTGCTTGATCACTCAAACGTGGGGGAGACAATCAAGCGTCGCGAGCACTGGCGGATCTACATGGGACCAGCAGGGTGCACTGGACACCGGGGTTTTTTTAAAACGAAATTTCTTTGTAAAATAGCAATTTTTTACCATATATGCACCCCCTAAAAGATGATTTTTCACGCTCGGTGCACCGGTAGGCACCCTGGAGCTATATGCCCTAGCTCCGCCACTGGTCGCGAGCCAACCAAACAAACAACACCGCTCTAGAGCCCCGAGTTTCTAGATGATCCGAGTCTAATGTAGCATTTGCCACTACGCTGAATTATCATAATCATGTTGGTATGAACCGTTTTGTGCTTTTGCTTATTATTGTGGCTAACTTTCAACAACAAATTATGAAAGTATAACAATAACATAATTTTCAACGATAAACCGAGAGTAAAATCTTTTTCTTTGTATGTACTAGAAAGGAGAAAATCTAAACGGCTTTTTTAACTAACGAACAAAAAAAAAGGGCAAGTAGGCAGAGACGCTGAAATCCACTTTGTAGGAGAGGAAACGTAACGGCAAGAAACCGTGACTCAACTCATCGTATGACATGTGGGTCCGCCTGGATGCTCATAACCAACCATTAACCCTCGAAATTCGCCGTTTCCTACTTTCATGGTTTTCCCCACCAAATGGAGCAAACCCATGTCGAGGCTCGTCCGCCGCCACCTCTCAGCCGCGGCGGCCGCCGCCGCAACCACGGCACCGCTCCCCACGAGGAACGCCCACCGCGTGTTCGACAAGAGCGCGCACAGCGACCGTATCCAGGAGCTTGCCCGCCTCGGCCGCCTGCGGGAGGCCAGGGAGGTGTTCGACGCCATGCCACACCGCAACATCTTCGCCTGGAACACCATGATTTCCGCGTACTGCCACAGCGGAATGGTCGAGGACGCGAGAGCCCTCGCCGACGCTATCTCCGGGGGCAACCTGCGCACGAGCACCATCCTGGTGTCAGGCTACGCCCGCCTCGGCCGCGTGCTCGACGCTCGCAGGGTGTTTGACGGAATGCTCGAGCGGAACACGTGGCGTGGAACGCCATGGTCAGCTGCTATGTACAGAACGGGGACATCACCATGGCGCGCAGGCTGTTCGATTCGATGCCGGAGAGGGCTATCACGTCATGGAACTCGATGCTCACCGGGTATTGCCACAGTCGACAGATGGTGGATGCACAGCGCCTGTTTGAACAGATGCCGGAGCGCAACTTGGTTTCTTGGACGGTCATGATTTCTGGGTATGCTAGAATCGAGCAGCATGCCAAGGCCTGGGACATCTTTCGCATGATGCACCGTGAAGGTGTGTCGCCGGACCAGTCGAATTTTGCCTCCGTGCTTATTGCTGTGACAGGTCTTCGGAATCTTGGTGTTCTAGAGGGCTCCGCCCTCTAGCCCTTAAGACAGGCTTTCAGAGTGATGTGTCATTGGGACATCCATGTAAATGCTATACTAGGGATGCAAGTGCGCTTGACATTGCAATAAAATTCTTCGAGGGTATGCCGAGAGGAATGAGTATACATGGTCAACCATGATCGCTGCACTATCTCATGGTGGTCGAATCGATGCTGCTATTGCTGTCTATGAGAGAGACCCTGTAAAATCCGTTCCATGTCAGACTGCACTGCTCACAGGCTTAGCTCGGTGTGGCCGGATTACTGATGCAAGGATTTTATTTGAGCAGATTCCAGATCCTAATGTTGTGTCCTGGAATGCCATGATTACTGGTTATATGCAGAACGGAATGGTTGATGAGGCGAAGGACTGTTCGATAGGATGCCTTTTAGGAACACGATATCATGGGCTGGAATGATTGCAGGGTATGCACAGAATGGAAGGAGTGAAGAAGCTTTGGATTTACTCCAGGCGCTCCATAGGAACGGGATGTTACCTAGCCTATCTAGTTTGACTAGTAGCTTCTTCGCTTGTTCAAATATCGGAGCTCTTGAAACAGGAAGACAAGTGCATACACTTGCTGTTAAGGCCGGCTGCCAGTTCAATAGCTATGTATGTAATGCTCTCTTACTATGTATGGCAAGTGCAGAAACTTGGAGTGTGAGCCAAGTCTTTAATGGAATGAGAGTGAAAGACTTGGTGTCATGGAACTCGTTTATTTCGGCACTTGTGCACAATAATATGCTGGAAGATGCAAGACATATTTGACAACATGCTCAGCCGGGATGTTGTATCTTGGACTGCAATAATATCTGGATATGCGCAGGCTGAACGGGGAAATGAGGCAGTGGAGTTTTTCAAAAGAATGTTACATGAGCATGAACTACCAAATTCACAAATACTAACTATACTTCTCAGTGTTTGTGGAAGTGTTGGTGCTCTAAGCTTGGGCAACAAATCCACACAGTAGCTATTAAGCATGGAATGGATTCAGAACTTATAGTGGCTAATGCTCTCATGTCAATGTATTTCAAGTGTGGTTCTGCAGATTCTCATAAGGTTTTTGATTCAATGGTGGAACGGGACATATTTACATGGAATACCTTCATTACAGGTTGTGCACAACATGGCCTTGGAAGACAAGCCATCAATATGTATAACCATATGGAATCCGCAGGGGTGTTGCCAAATGAGGTCACTTTTGTGGGGCTTCTAAATGCATGCAGCCATGCTGGTTTGGTAGATGAAGGCTGGCAGTTTTTCAAGTCAATGAGCAGGGATTATGGACTAACTCCTCTGCTGGAACACTATGCGTGCATGGTGGATCTACTTGGGCGAACTGGTGATGTGCAAGGAGCTGAACAGTTTATTTATGATATGCCGATTGAGCCAGATGCAGTGATTTGGAGTGCTCTTCTTGGGGCATGCAAGATTCACAAGAATGCAGAAATTGGTAGAAGGGCTGCTGAGAAACTCTTCGCTACTGAGCCATCAAATGCGGGAAATTATGTCATGTTATCAAATATATATTCTTCTCTGGGGATGTGGGTCCAAGTTGCAGAGATTCGAAGAATTATGAAACAACATGGTGTCACAAAAGAGCCTGGCTGTAGCTGGATGCAGATACGGAACAAAGTGCACTCATTTGTCACTGGAGATAAACAACATGAGCAAATCAAAGAGATAGAATCTACCCTCCAGGATTTGTACACTTTGTTAAGGACTACAGGCTATGTGCCTGACACTGAATTTGTTCTCCATGACATCGATGAAGAGCAGAAGGAGAATTCCCTTTTGTACCACAGTGAGAAGCTTGCTGTTGCTTATGGCCTGCTTGTTACACCCAAGGGCATGCCTATACAGATAATGAAGAACCTTCGAATATGTGGTGACTGTCACACTTTCATCAAGTTTGTATCACATGTCACCAAGAGACATGTTGACATTAGGGATGGCAATCGATTTCATCATTTTAGGAATGGAAGTTGTTCATGTGGTGACTTTTGGTGAACACTATTTTGACTTTTCTATAAGCATAAAAGCAGATACATTCTGATGATTCTAGATGAGATGTTGGATTGCCATTCAGAAGTTTTTGTTGAGTTGTAGAACACAAAGCAGACAAGGATATACTGACTGACTCTGTTGCTATGGTGCTATGTTGTGCCCTGCCATGCGTTCGTGGACGCAATATTGAGATGGTGAACAGTCTGTTAACCGCCTAGAAGTGGATGGATTGGCATCTGGTGAGTGCATGAAGTATGTGGTTGTCCAGCTTACTTCCCCCTGTATGGCAATTACCAATCTATTCAACAGCGTCATTGTTATCATTTTGCATGATAGATTAACAAGGAGAAACAAAGGGAGGATGGATAGGTGGCAGCTGAAAACCTTCAACAACACCTGATTGCTCAAGCAAGAGCACTATGTTGCATAACAGATAAAGTATCAATGTATGACAACCATATGCAGGCAAGTTGACAGTTAGCAGGCTATGTCAATGTTGATGGAAGGAGCCGTTCCCTATGTCTGCGTAATGTCTGTCGGCCAGCTCTTTACATGCGTGTTCGCTTGTTATAACCTAGTCTTAGGCGTGTACATGATTCTTTCTATCAGTGAAATGCTATGCATAGCTTTTGCTTGTTCTTGGGAAATAAAATCCTATGGCTTGACAAAAGTAACACTGAATTCACATGTCTTCCTAGGTTGGCACTTGGACATATATACTCTGTACCAAATGAAAGTACTGGAAATGTGACTGACATGTATGAATAACTTTTGGCTGCAGTTTTTGAAAGTTGACATGGGATAAGTCTGTTGAACATTTATTCAAGGCATTTACATATTGCATCCACAAAGCATCTTGTGGAATGAAAGTATGGAGTTCATAATACAGCAAAATTTCCCGGTAACCCACTACACCTCATTCAGTTTTATCTTGTCGACCATAATGTTCTTCTGCACTAGGAGGTTCAATTGTTTATCAATGAGGTTATACTGTTATAACAGTTCTATAAAATAACTCTTGAAGTTGACAAACTATTGTAGTCTCTAGCCCGGTTGAGCGAAGAGCAAGCTAGATTAGGATCGAATTCATACTTGTGTAACATTAACATATTGATTATACCATTTCAAGCCTTACCAGGCCGAGCTCGAGCATATAATATACTCATATATCTGTATTGATAGACTAATTCGGCTTTCTGGAGTTGAGCCTGAGCATGATCGAGCCTATAATATACTTACATATGTGTATTTGTAGAATGACCAAACTTTATCCAATCAAGCTTGAGTCAATTCGAGCTTCGATGGAGCCTCACTCCAATATCGAACAATAAACCAGGCTCGCTCGAGCTCTGCTAGTCGGCAGCTCTAGCACCATATTTCTGTTTTTCTCTGCAACATTTATATTGCTTAGACAATGGTGGTACATTGAAAATTTCAAGTGTCGTGTTGCTTGTACTCATTTTGATGTGCTATTAACCATTGCTCTTTCAGTTGTTGCAGGGAAGCATGGCTGAATGACAACGAATGTTATGTGTGTGATGGGCTTCTCATTATGGTTATGCCAGGGCCTTACGTTCATGTAAAATGTGAGTGTCCAAATCCTACACAACGATCTATGTATGAAGATAGCCTGGATAAGGTAGGAGGTGGAAGCTATTTTTTCATCTTACACTGCAGATTTAAATGAAACTGTAACCACCCTCGTATGACTATTTAAATTTGACAGACTGCAACCACCCTCGTATGACTATTTGAATTTGACTGACTGACAGTACATACATGCATGAGAGAGGGAAATGAATGGTGCTGTGGTTTATCCAAATGTATCTCATCCATGTTTCTAGGAAAATGTAGCTTATAGGTAACTGAAGCAAAGTAATTTCTGAAGATTATAGCAGTTATGTAGTGAGATCAGTCTGTACAGTAGCCAGGAAGAAACTGAAACAATAACTAGCTTGATTTCGAGCTCATACAAACAGCCACGTGATTAAGGATCTATTCAAAGCATTTGTCCATTTATGTGCATCAGGGCATAACTTTTTTTCTGAGGTAACATAAGTGCATTGACTCATAAAGCCATCATTTTTTTCTTCTTCTTTGCTTGCTTTCACATGTTACAAACAAAACAAATTTAGACTACCCATAGTGGGAGTAACATAGATGTCGCATAGGTAAAAAAATATGATGTGTCCTGTAATTATAAAAGAGAAACAAATAGAGTAATGAGTTTACAAATTAATAAATGAATGTCTCTATGTTGCCACAGTTATGAAAAAACTTTCATGGCATGTAGCCGTGCGGGTAGGTCAATCTCGAATGGGAAGGAGGAGATCGAGTCCTGTCGCATCTCCCTCGTCTCCAAATCAAGGATGATGATCACACCACGTATCTGTAGCTGCACCGCATTGCTCCTGCTCTCCCCCGAGCACCACAACTTCAGTCGCGCAAGGCCAAGGCCATGAGAAGGAATGTAGGGATCTATTGACAGCATCTTCTCCTCTGTGTCGACCACAGCTTCCAGTGCCCAACCATCAGCAGAGTATTGTAGCCACATGGATATGATGAGCTTATCAACGGCCAGAATACACAGCTTCCCATCTGATGACACGGCCAGGTGATGCTGCCCATTTATAACTGGGCGTTTCACAGTGCCTAGCATTCTTGTGTGGACGTCGTAGGTGAGGATCTTCTTCTTGTGTTGTGGGAGCCAATGGATGACGCCACCTGGGAGGACGACGGGGCCACTGTGGTCTTGGAACGGACCTGAGGGGCATACAGATTCGGTGACTGCTCCCCAGCCGATGATGCCGGCATCCGACGACGCTGCGGTTTGGATTCTCACAGTGCGCCGGCCATCATGCATATTGATACTACTGTAGATGCTCATGTTGGCGACCAACAAGAGGAAGGACGAGCAGCTGATGCCGTCTGCGGAGGTGAGTAGGACACAGCTTGTGATGAAAGATTGGTCATCCATGGAGATGCCCGACGGTTCAGAGATGAAGGTGCGGGCGTTGGTCATGGGGTCGTAGACGCAGAACTACTGTACCTTTTGAGGTGCCGGCTCCAGCGCCTGCGGAGGAGGACGAGGCCGCTGCGACGACGTCATGGGGCCGTACTGGCGGAATAGGTCGGCGACACGACGTGACATAAAAGGCGCGAGGTGATTGTCGACAAAGGATGAGGCAGCGGGCGTCGCCGGATGGACCAGGCTGACAAGCGGCTTGTGTGGGCGATAGCGGCGCTTATGTCGTGTGGTGTGGAGGCGTGCGAGGACGCGGGTGGGCATGACACATTGCTGGATGAAGGTGTCCGTGAGGATGCCGTGGCGGAAGGTCTTGCAGGTGGCGGCGCAGCGGAAGATGGTTCTGGCGTCGGAGCAGGCGGCTATCTCTAGCAGGAGATCCGCGGGTAGCACTGGTGACGGCGGCGGCGGTGGCGAGCAGGCGTTGTTGTTTCGCTGGCGTTTTTTTTGGTGGTGACATCGACATGCTACTGTGTAAAATGCAACAGATCCGTCTGCCGGCGCCTACCACTGGGGTATATATTTGGACACATATATGGAGTTGGATCGTTAAACGATATGTGTTGTTGGGCACACATAAGGAGTCTGGACTCAACACGATCTGTTCCTACCTTTAGAAGCCTATATATAATGAACCCAATCCTATGCAGAACTCTAGCTGATTAAGGGGTTCTTTGAATCAAATTGCGAGGGAAGAGACCAAACTATCACATTCCCGCATCATATGTAGTTCATTCAACTGCAACCATTAGTATCATCACA
The DNA here is from genome assembly GCA_947311845.1 of Poa pratensis. Lineage (NCBI taxonomy): Eukaryota > Viridiplantae > Streptophyta > Magnoliopsida > Poales > Poaceae > Poa > Poa pratensis. The sequence goes on from CAMZMU010000036.1 coordinate 79,895,038, forward strand.
AACTAACAAGCTTGGCCGCAGGAGCTGCTCTGAGATAATTAGCTGGCTTGTGTTTGTACGTAAAGGAAACGTGAGTCGGAGCTCAGAAATGCCATTTTGCTTCAACCGACTGACTTTCCTGTCTATTTTTCATTTAGGTTCTTGCAGTGCTAATTACTCGCTCGGTTCTAAATTACATGACTTACATTTGTCTTGCAGTGCTAATTACTCCCTCCGTTCTAAATTAAATGACTTCCATTTGTCTACATGAGGATGTATATGTACATATAACATGTCTACATACATCCATATGTACACAAATGGAAGTCATCTAATTTAGATCCAGATTGACCTGCTGCTAGAGATGATCTCGCAATGAGTTTTGTCTACTAGACACTCCAGATACGTGCATGTAGTGAGGTATTAACATGACAGCCTGGTGTGCTAGGGCAGGCAGTACAAGACAGCAGCCTGTTGGTGCACCATTGTTCACCTGGAATTAAAAAAAAGGCTTTGCTGGTACGGTCCGGACCACGGACACGAGCACCACCGTACGTTCCAGTCGACCCGTCTCCCAGCCAATAATGCTAGGGCTGACCCGTATTTTAAATTTTTGCAACTATATTTCTTTACGGTAAATATGTCATACAGTAAATACAACGTCGCTTCCCCGATGTCCTTAACGTGTAAGACAGTATTATTTTAACTATTTTCCCCCTAATTTCCAGCCGTCAAAAAAAAAAAAAGCAAATATACCAACATTAACACAAAAATAAACGTGGACTATTTAAGGCATATGATCAAATTTCTAATTTAAATACTTTAATTTTTTTAATGCCTTTCAAACCTGAACATTAAAAAAAACGTAAAAAATAATTCACATATAAATAACTTCCCAATTTGAACACTTTCAAAATTTGAACAACTTTTCAACACTTCGCAAACATTGTTATATGGTTTTTAGACAGTTTCAAAAACTACTAAATGCTTCAACTAACTGTTTTCAACTTACTTCCCAAATAAATAGAATCGTATCGAAAAACAAAATTCAAAATAGTACATTCTCCAAAGAATTTAAAATGCTTTGTACACATTGTTTTGCGATATTTAAACAATTTTCCAAAAAAATACTAAATGATACATATTTCAGATTCGCAAATGCCCTTCAATTCTGAACATTTTGTAAACATTAACAAAATTCAAATCTGAATAACTTCCCGAATTGAATAATTTTCGAACACTTAACAATCTCGAAACGTAAACTTTCTTTACATTTCAATAATTTCCAAATCTGCGTAATTTTTTAATGTGGGCATTCCTTAAAATTTAAATTTTTTACAACACGGTATTTAGACATATGACAAATATATCAACACTAACACAAAAAAAAATATGCTCACTACTTATAACATGTCATCAAATTTTTAATTTGAATACTTCAAAAATTTAAATATCTCATAAACGTAAATATAATTCAAATATGAATATCTTCTCAATTTTAACAATTTTCCAAATACGATCAACTTATAAGTGTAAATTTCTTTCCAATTCCAACATATCTCAGTCTGAACAACTTTAGAGTGCAAATATTTTCAAATTTAAATTTTTCACACCACGTTATTTCTACTTCTAAACTATTTCCCAAATATGAACAATTTTTAACCGTAAACTTTCTTTACATTTCAATAATTTCCAAACCTGCACGATTTCCAAATGTGAACATTTTCAAATTTGAATTTTACCACACGTGCATGCCATATACATTTGAATATTCCAAAAAATTAAATGGCTTTCAAATCTACCCATTTTGCAAACGCAAAAATAATTCACATCTAAACAACTTTCCAATTCGATTAAATTTCAAAAACTGAACAATTTTTAAACATAAACTTTCTTCGTATTTCAAAAAATCTCAAATCTTCACAACTTTTACATAACAACACTTTCAAATTTGAATTTCACCAAACGGGCGCGGCATTGCTGCGCTAAGATGTCTATTAGTTATATGCCGATCGATATGATGCGAGCACCAAAATTTTCCTTTTGAAAAAGAAAAGTATATATGCGAGACGAGACGCCCCCACGGCGCCGGAAGAAAATTCCGGTTTGCTTGGGCGAGTCACCAGCAGCGCTGCCACCAACGGATAGGTATCTCACGTACGTGTCCCTCTCAGAGCTCGCCGTCGAACAAACAGGACGAATGGGAATACATCAGCGTCGATCGACCATATGTGAAAAAATCTTCCGTTATTCACTTCTTCCTTTTTGCTTGGTCGTTCATCATCCATGGTTTCTTTCCCACATATGTGATGCTCGCAAGATGTCCTGCTCTCTCCGAGATAATGGAACTGCTGAACAAAACAGACGATCGATGTATAATTGCTTTTGCTCACCAACTGTGTAAGTAAACACCTTTCTCGACGGGCTTAATTAATCATCTTCGATCCAGGAACAGGATCTTTCTGGATGTTTCATCGCCGACCAGAACACATACCTTTCTTCATCAATGCTTTTCTTGTATTCGATTGATGGATACCTGGATCGAGCGGTCTATATATGAATGTTTACATAGAGCAACCGTACATGCACATCAACCAGGAGTCTTTTTCCGAGGGACGCAAAACGACAAAAACAGGTATATATAGATATGGCAGGCAAAACAAATCACGACTCGACGTTTTCCTTTCCTTTTAGGACTCTGCCAATTTTCAACTTTAGGATAAAAAACAGTTTGACCTGGTCAAAGTTGTTTGGTTCTCGACATCGGGACAATCTGGATCGTCGACTGACAATTTAACGCTCTAGATTTAATGTATCCCAACATGTTTGCTCTTTTAATATTAGTATAGACTATATACTATATACTCCGTACCTCCGATCCGGCGAGCCGAATCAATCCTATGCATATCACTAGCTGATTAAGGGGTTCTCGGAATCAAATTGCGAGGGAAGAGAACAAACTATCACATTCACGCATCGTATGTAGTTCATTCAACTGCAACCATTAGTATCGTCACAAACTAACAAGCTTGGCCGCAGGAACTGCTATGAGATAATTAGGTAGCTGGTCTTTGTACGTAAAGGAAATGTGAGTCGGAGCTCAGAAATGCCATTTTGCTTCAACGGACTGACTTTCCTGTCCTTTTCATTTATTTAGGTTCGCGCACTGCAAACTATTTCAGTTCCTTTTTTTTCTCTTGTGAGGTGTACGTTTCTTCACAAGCCTGCTTGATTTTTTTTTCCTTCGGAATCAACATCGATCTTTATGCTGCAGTGCAGAGTGCAGAGGTGATTCGTCAGATCCAGATTGACCTGCTGCTAGAGATGATCTCGCAATGAGTTTTGTCTACTAGACACTCCAGATACGTGCATGTAGTGGGGTATTAACATGACAGCCTGGTGTGCTAGGGCAGGCAGTACAAGACAGCAGCCTGTTGGTGCACCATTGTTCACCTGAAAAAATAGGGCTGAACCGATAAACCCCGCCCACAGGCGAGGTAGTCCCCGGCTAGCAAGTCCAGGATCCAGGAAGTGTTCGTCGTAAATCAAAAAAAAAAAAAGGAAGTGTTCGTCGTACCAAATCTGGCAGGACGGTAGATAAACAACAGATCCACCAAGTCATGTCTTTTTTCTTCTTCGAGATGAGGATGAGCACCACAAATCCTGTCGATACCAATATACCATGCATCCTGCAGATCGCGAAAACAAAACGCAAGTTGCAGCCCCCCTTGACTAGGCAGCGGGAGCCCGCCACCTGACATTATCCCGAAGAGCGGTGCACGCAAAACGACGGCGAGGACAACTAGCCCGTCTGCGGCGAAACCGTGGTCACGTACGCAGCGTATCGTGTAGTCGTGGGCGAGAAGTATGAGGAAGAATTGGATACTTGTTGGGGAGAGTCAAAGCCAAGCACCCGCCCGCTCGCTGTTTTCGCCCCTAATCCCGCGGCGTTTCCATTGCCAGGCCTCAGCCTGCTGATCACCATCGGATAGCGTCCGACTAATTACACGTCCGGTCGTGATCACCCATCTTAGTCGGACAGACTACGAGAGATGCGTCCATGAATTGCTCGGTTTCGCACCGAGAGCTGAAGTCAGGAAGCACAGTGACATATCCATGGCAGTACCTTCTTTTTCCCTCGACATTGGCGGTCAACTGACGCCTGCAATATCATATGAGGATTCCGATTTGGATGTCCAAGAAAGAGGATAGCTATAGGGGAGAGGAGATGTGAGACGGCTTCGCGAAGCTTTGCCGCCGTAGTTTCCTAGCTATGCCGGGACCAGGGGCTCGTACCGCTCTCTCACTCCAACTGATGAGGGGGGATGTTCCTCGTACCCTTGCGGTCCTTATCTGCCTCTATCGACAGTGACACTAAACAGCCTTGTTCATAGCCGGACCTCTCCGCTGCGCACCATGCATCTCCCTCTTCCGATAATCATCCAATGATGCACCCAGCGATCCATGCACCGGCCCAACATCGATGGTGACACTGAAATATCTTGTTCCATAGCCGGATATAATCGACAAGAAAAACTCGCTATGCACAGCATGCATCTCCCCTCTTCCCACCATAATCCAATGAGGTCATACAGTGCATCCATCCACCCATGCATAGGCACAACTTGATTAACCAGCTAATTGATTAAGCACTTAATCATTGCATACCGATTTTTAGCTTAATCATTGCATACCGATTTTGCATACGGATTTTTAGCTTAATCATTGCATACCGATTTTTAGCTTAATCATTGCATACCGATGTTTTAAATAGCTGGCTATAGAAAATAGCCCCGACCCTTAAAATGGGGCTATAGCCAGGCTAAATGGGATTATAACCGGAAATTGTACATGAATTCATTTATCCCCAAGATTGTCAAGAGCTATAGCCGGCTCCGGCTATTTAAAACTACTAGGTATCTCGGCGTGGCGATACGCCGCACCCGTTGTAATTAAAAATGCTGAAATCCGTGGGAATTTATCGTTTAGGGTATCTCGAAGTATTTGTATTTTGGCATGAATGTGTAATTTGACTTCATAAATTGAACTGATCAAATATGTTCGTATTTCGTCATAAATATGTAATTTAAATCCTTGGTTAGAGGAAATATATTGTATTAGAATTTATTAAATTCGATCCATCTTTAGAGGAAATGAATTTTTGTTTTCTTCAAATATGCATCTAATCGAGCATTATTTGAATTTAACTACATAATTAGAGAGAGTGTTAAGTTCAATTTGAGCATTTATTAAACTGAACTGCATAATTGGAGGGAGTTAAGTTATATTATCTCTAAATATTAACATATTCGAATTGATATAATATGTTTGTGTTTTGTCTTAAATATTTTATTTAACTCAATAATCAGAGGAAGTACATTATATGAGTATTTATTAAATTCAATCCATAATTAAAGGAAATGAATTTGCATTTTCTCAAAATATTCATCTAATCAAGCATTTTTCAAATTTAACTACATAATTATGGTTATCTCCAAATATTAACTATTTTGAGCATTTATTAAATTTATCTGTATAATCGGAGAGAGTTTAATTAAATTATCTCTAAATATTAATCAATTTGAAATGATATAATGAGTTTGTATTTTGCCTTAAAATTTTAGTTTAACTCCATAATCAGAGGAAATACATTATATGAGCATTTATTAAATTCAATTCATAATTAGAGGAAATGAATTTGGACTTTCTCCAAATATTCGTCGAATTAAAATCTTCAAATATGTTTGCATTATGCCATAAATAGTTAGCATTTTTTTTGTGATCATTTTGATGTATTTTTCATATTTTTTTGATGGATAGATTTAAAGGTATTAATTTTGCAGTATTAATCATTTTCTGGAAATTGTTTAGACGAACTAGGCGCACCCGTCAGGATTTTAATATTTTCTGTAAATATTTCCGGAGAAAAAAGAAAAACGCTGACAGGCCGGGCCCACTGTGACGTCGAGATGACGTCATCAGTGGCCGGACTCTGCCACGGCGGCGTCGAACCGGCGCGAGCTGGGACGCGCGCGTGGGCGCGTCCGATGCGCGTGGAGGCGGGCTGCTCGCAAGCGTCCGCGCCGCCACAGTTTGGTCGCCGGAACGTCGCCGGCGACGACGAAACGCGGCGGCGGACAGCGCGCATGGCGGCGGCGATTCCGGCACGCGCGCGGCGTCCCGCCAGGCGAATCGCGGCGAGGAGGGAGAGGAGGTGACGGCGGAGCTTCCCGCGTGCGTCGATTTGAGCGGGGAGGTGCGGAGCGGCGGCGATGCGCGTCGGCGTCGATCTCCGGCCACGCGGGAGAGAGGGGAAGTTGTGTGGATGCTTTTCCAGGAAGGTCCCTGGGTTTTCCGCTATTTGCAAATAAGTCCCTCGCGAGGTTTTTTTGGAAAATGCCGCGCCAAAATCCGTGCGCGACGGGGTGACCGGCTGGAACCGGGGTGACCAGTTGGCCACCGGGAGACGTGGCGCCGCGTGTTTGGCCTAAAATCGTGGATGAACAGTGTTCCCGTGGGAAGGGGCGACGTGGGCTAATCTGGGCCGTCCATGGCGGCGATCGGACGGCTGGCAGAAAACGGGCGATGTGGATGGCGTGAGAGGCAGTGGAGACGTCGGCGCTTTTATATATAGTACCTATGTTGCATACAGATTACAGATAAAGAAATGCCTCATTTCGGCATAATAGTAAGTACATCAAATGATATATATCACGAAACAGGGGGAGGCTAGTAGGCTACTACCAGGAGCTATTATGCTCGTTTCCATACTGGCTAATTAATGAAGCAATCCGAAGCCGTTGATGGTTTCGGAAAAAAAAAATAGGTGGCACGCTCGACTTATACAATTACAAATTTGCTGTATTCAGCTTTGCACCATACTATACACACTTGTTTATGCACAGAAGAATGATGCAGTTTTGGGGGATTACGTATTCAATAGTAGCTTAATTAATGAAGCTGTCTCGAGGCCTTTGCATGGTTCCACGAGATAATATTGATCTTGGGCTTGGGTCGGGTCGATCTCCGAGGTGATGAACTTTGACATCTCACATCACCAGATCGGACACCCAACCGAGGTCCGGTCCGTCGTCCTCTGTCACCGGTGGCAGCACTCCAGACGCCGCTGAGGACGGCTTGGGCTTGGCGAAGCTGAGCTGCCGCATTGCGAGCATGAGCTCCTCCACCTCCGCCGCGTCGGCGTCCTCTTCGTCCACCCACCTGACGACCCTGCCCTCCACTGGCGACACGGGCGGCGACTCCCAGAGCGACGTCAGCGTGGACTTGGGCGACGAGAGCTGCGCCAGCGGCGAGTACTCCCCGCCCTTGGCGCGGAGCTCGCCCGCGGCGTGCGCGAAGAAGCAGACGCGGCGGCGGCACGCCGGGCCGGCGCGGCACGGACGCGTACGGTAGCGGGACGGGTGGAGCCAGAGCTCGAAGGTGCCGTGCGCGAGCGGGCAGGAGGTCCCGCGCGGGCACGCGGCGCCGCCCGGGCGGCGGCGGAAGTCCGGGCAGGGGTCGCCGGAGTATGCGACGCGGCGCGAGTCCCGGCGGCGCGCGGCCTCGCCCGGGTGCGCATAGGGGCAGGCGGTCCAGTCGTGGCTCCGCGCGCGCGCGCACCGCCGCACCTTGAACTCGTACATCATGAACTCGTCGTCCACCTCGCCGCCCTCGGCCTCGGCGTCGCCGGCGGAGGGGGAGAGGTACTCGCCGAGCGCGACGAGGAGCTGCGGCGGGATGTGGTCCGGCTCGGCCCAGGAGTAGGCCAGCGCGGCCGGGTCGAGCAGGAGGCCATGCTCGTGGGCGTGGCTCGCCATGCCGTCCGTCACAGTCCGTGTAATGGAAGAAAGATCGAGAGGTCAAGTGGACAGTAACCGGCGATGGTGCGTTGAGGAGGGAGCGGGCGTGGAGCGCGGCTTTATAGGTGGCGCGGCGGAGACGGGACCCGCGCCGTCGTGGCGCGGCCGGTATCGGGCACCTGTTGGCTGATGGTTGCGGAGCTATCGGGTTGGCGTAGCGTGGGGTGGTTTTGGCGGCGAGCGGGGGTGTACGTGGGGGCGCGCGCGGGTACGTGGAGCCGCGCCGAGGCGGGTGCTGCATGTTGCCCGCCACGTCGCGTCCGGGATGGGTTCCTTTGCGAACAACCTCTCTCGACGCTACCATGCCGATTTTTTCTTCCTTTGCTTGCTTTTTTCTCCGGCCCGGCTAATCATGGGCGGTTTCCCATTTCCGGGGCCGACGAGGCGACGTCAAAAAACAGAATGCGTCTTAAAAGAGATCCTGAAAAGAATATACAAGTATATATACATGTCCATTATGTACGACCAAATTTGTAGAGAAATATATTTTCATACTTTACCTACACAAAAAAGACAAATATAGCAATTTAAAAGAGTTATTTTCACCCTTTTCTAGAGTCATGATTTTATGATTTTTGTGTAGCCTACAATATCTCAGTAGTCCTCTCCCTACACATGCCTCATAATTGGTTGTATACTTGTGTGGCAGTTGTGTTTTTCGACTACTAAAATATGTCTCAATATGCTTCCAAAGCGTAATCATCTAATCATGACTAGCAACGGAAAAATCTCAGTTTCACATCAATCAATTATTAGCTATAATTACCATAGAATCTTATTCTACAAATCTTTGTTAGAATATATATTTGTCTCGAACATTGTAAACCCATCGGTCTATATATTTAGAGGCTAGTATGCATATTTAGATACCATAATGCATTTTCTTTAATATTTTTAGCACCTTTTGATTTACACACGGCAGACAAAATGTTGGTTTTCTCATGAAAATAGCTTTGTGTGAACATACAATGTTGATATGTACGCACATAATTGTTTGTCCAATTTTTTTAATATTTTAAAACGTGTGTAAAACGTATTTTCAAAACCGGGAGAATGTGGTCTCGAATGCCAAAACGTCTATCTCATAGCGAAAATTCATTTTGGCACATGGTAGGAAAAACCAAGAAGCCCATTTTTTGCTTGGGATATTTCAAAAAAAAAATGCAGATACATAGATAACACGTACTGACGTACATGTATCCACTTAAGTTTCTTTTGAAACTTTAAATACCAATTTCGATTGTTTTTATATATCAGGTGCACTGGAACTCGGGAGACAAAAAAATCCTCTTTTTTCATGGATCAAACGTTTACCGTACACCGTGTTGTACATATGAAGGTACCTTTTGTTTTCAGCTAGAAAGTGTACCTACGACGGTATTGATTACGAGGGGTCTTGATTGCATCAGCTGACTGAGGAGTCAGTGATCTTTCGACGCCAACAATTTGCACACGCACTGTGTTCCCGTGCTCACGGTCACGGTTCACCACTACCGTCGCTTCTTTGGGAATTGGAGCGCAAACTGTGGTCGAGCCCGCGGCACCGCAGGGAATGCCGACTGAGAATAAATAAAGGGCGTGATTGGTAGCTGCATCCGATTCTCGCCTCTGTGGAGGCAGGCCTGGAGGGCATGGCCACGGAAAAACGGACATGAGCCATGTTGTTGCTCATGTTTGGTAGCTTGCAAATGGTGTTGTTGCATAGGTTAGTTCAATAAGACCGCCTTGTTTGGTTGCATGCAGTATGTGCTTTTGGTCTTAGATGAAGCAACTAACCAATGTTTGGTTGCGTGCAAGAGGCCCGCTCTAGTTACCACTGCTCTAACATGGTGAGCTTACCAGTCCATGATCATACACCCGATCATACGTCCGATCTAGAATAGCAGGAGCTTCACAATCACGACTAATAGAACGATGATTATGAAGTCCTTGTTTCTACTGCCTACGACCTGCTTACCCACTTCGGCTGCCATCTCATTAGCCACGACCTGAGCTATCATCTGATGTTTATCACCTCTTGACCTGCCACCTCTTGATCTATCATGTCGTTGCCGTTCAGGAAGTTCGAGTAGTTGTGATGTGCCTCTTGCAAAGTTTCAAAGCTCTGGTAGCTGTTGTTGGAGAACCTGGTCGCTTGTTCATGGCAGCTCCGCCACGAATTGTACACTCCTGGACGCCTCCCTCTGTACACAACGTACCAGTTCATCTGCGAACACCACAAACATTAACACAAACAGAAGAGCATCGTTACAAGAGGCATGATGAACAACAGAAGAAGCATATGAAGTTCACTCTAACATAAACCTTGTGCAGCATGCATGATAATTACAAAATGGGATCACAAGTTTGTCCTACCACTATGGTGTTAAACCTACCACCACATCAAAAGTGGGTGTGTCATCCTACCACCAGCAAGTTCACCATCATTTGAGGGGTTAGTATATACCACCTCATCAAAATATACAGGCCATAAGACAAGTTTCAAGCCCTAGCTAAACCAAAATATACATGGTCGTCATCACTTTTCATCTTCGTTGTCATGCAGCTGCCCACAAGCAAGCTAACAAGGTAAAGACCATACGTAACTGATCTAACAAGGCTACCACATGTACATGACGAAGTTCTAATCTAGACCACAAGCAAGCACAGATCGAGAAGAACACAAAGCATATACAGATCTAAGCACAGATCGACAAGAAAGGCAAACCAACTAGCATGTTCTTGTACTAGCACATCACAGATCTACAAAATCGAAGTCAGATGAACCCTAGAAGGCTAGAAAGATCACATACAGCCATCGGTGAAGATGCGCGACAGGCAACAACTTGCGAGTTGAGATGGTTGCCGCCGCCTCCTCCGCTGCTGCCCACCGGAGATGAGTGTGCCGTCGCCGCCGCTTACCAGCTCGCTCAAGTAACCGGAGACCTCGAGGTGGTGGAAATGGTGAGCACGTGTGAGCGGTGACAGTGGAGAGTGTATATAGGGGAGGGTTTTGGGCGGGAGGTGACGTGAAAATCTCCCGCCGACTTTTTCGCTGCACCTGCGAAGCTCCCCCATCTCCGTCTCGCACGAGCTCGTGTAATACCCCGCAGTTATAGGACTCGAGAGGGTAGAAATAGGAACTGCATTTGTGCATACATGCATCTTTCGGTGAAATCTGGATAATTTTCGCGTTTTTGTGATAAAAGAGTCGGGAGTCGATACCAGACGAGTGTCGAGGATCTGGGAGTCAGACATCGACAGATAGACGAGAGGTGTCGATTCACCCCACTGCTCATTTTCAAAACCCTACTTTTACAAAATGGTTATGTCAAATTTTGACCTGATCTATTTATAGATTGTTATATTCAACACATTTCTATTCTTTCATAATTCTTTCCATACACACACATAGAATATTTCAATAACACAAGATATATAAATTATAACAAAAAGGAATGAATCATTCCAATGAAATCCATACAAGACATATACCTATCATTTCAAACATTCAAATGATTTACAAATAAATGATCATATTTTGTTTCAACAAGTTCAAATAAAAATATAACAAACATGTTTGAATCCATTTTCTTTACAAGAATTCATCAACACATTTACAAACAAAACAAATGTTACAATCTGTTCTTTACAACTAGATTTACAATTACATAATTACACCAAGTGTGAGCTTACAAAAGAGTATAAATAAAATCCTAAAACTAAATCTTCACTTCTAAAATTTTCAGAAGATCTTCAACCTGCAAAATAAACATCAAAATAAAGGAAATGGTTATGGTTAAAATGTTGCCAACACCATTTGGTGCTGGCATGTTAATATTTGAAATCTGGTTTAGCCTAACCAAAACTATGGTTTGGTTAGACTGATGTGGAGCATGCAAATAAAATCCTGAGGCAACAAAGGGACTGATCTGTTTGATCATGCTCAATAAATCCAAAGGCAACATTAGGGGCAAAGGCTTAAGCTTAGCACTTAATAGACACCATCTTTAGGCAACAAACATCAAAGGCAACAGGTGCTAATTGAGCATTTTGATCTCATGATCATTCAAGAAAGGCAACACATAAATCCACAAGCTCCACTTTAAACCAGAAAACAAATGCAAGTAAAAGAGGCAACAATTTGGTATCACACTTGCCATTAATTGACGAGTGGATCCTAAACCCACATCTTAAGCTAATTACTAGCTTAATTGGCCACACACTTGAGTTTAATTAGCAAACCGACTATCTTTAGCATCCCCAATTCTCAGCCAAGCATTGCCACATACAAATCTGGACCAGATAGGAGCAATGAGTCAAGAATGACTCATAGCTATCACCAGGGGGAGATGAACTGCGCAGCAGCAGAGCTGAGCTGATCTCCTAGGTGAAAAGGAGTGTAGGAATGAGTCAAATAGAGCAGCTCAAGGCAAAGAGGGCCACTGTAAGTAGGTTAGTCACCACAGCCAAATTATCCTGGTGTCACAAGCACATGAGTGCTCAAATGTGTATAAATATAGACCCAAGCCGTAGCCACAAGAACACACAAATTCACAGCCATCACAACACATACATTGCACAACCATCATCACAGCCAGATCACAAATCCATCTGTTCTTCACCAAGAACAACCAAAAACCACAAGCCAATCATGGAGATCACCTAAACCATCTACCACAAGCCACTAAACCCAAGAAGGAGGCCAGTAGCAAGAGAAGACAGTAGAACCACAAGAAGCAGTCCAGAAGAGGTGGTTGAACCCTGGAGCAAGATCAGATTCTTCCGTAGCTTTATCTGCTCTACACCCAAGGTTGTTAAACCTATGAGCTAGAGAGTGATTTAGCAGGTTCTGTAAATGACAGAACCTTGCATGAGTGATTTTTAGCATCTGTTCTTAATAGAACCTTGCAAGCAAGGTAAGGTGCTATAGAAAAGTAATTAGCACAGCAAAGAACTTCTGTTTTGTGCTAGTAATAGGACAGAGTGAGACAGGAAGTGCAGTTGAGTGCAATATCATTTTGTTTGAGCATCTACAGAAGCAAGGGGTTGATATTAGTGTAGCATCTGTTCTTATTTTGCTTAATAAAGCATCACCCACATGACAGTGAACCAGCAGAGCTGAATTAGCTGCTCATATCAAAATTGTGCACTTAGAAGAAGCACAGGAAAGCATAAAAATCATTTTTTATCAAGAAAGCTACTGTGTAACTCTACAAGGAGGCATCACAGTGAGCAAAACATGATCAAATCATGCTCTAAACCAATTAATCATCACAGCTAGTTCAAGTTCTAGCTCAGAAATAATTTTCTTATACATTTATCATGTCAGTGAGCAAGAAATGCTCTTCACAATAATTCCAGAGGCAGTGGGAAGATCTACACATGCATGATCTACCCCATACACCTCTATTGCATACACAGAGGGGAGACAGTGCACAAATTTGAGCAAATCATCCACCAAATTATCATCTGTTCATCACAGACCTAGCCATGGTTTGAACTCAAGTTCGAATCAGAGCTGTGGGCAACTAGAAGAGGATTGAGAGAGAGTAGAGAAGAGGGGGAAGATTTTTACCTGGCGACCATGGCCGTAGCTCCTTGGCGGCGAGGCAGTGCCCGCGCAACCAGAGGAGGGGGTCCACGGTGGTAGAGGAACAAGCATCACCGCACCACGGCGGCACAGGGGACGAAGCCCTGCGCCCAGCCATGGCGAGCACACCGGAGAAGGAGGTCGCAGACGGCGGCGAACGGCGGCACAGCGCAAACCCTAACCCTAGGGAGAGGGGATGCACGCGAGCGCTAGGGGGAGAGATCCCCAAATCCCTCCGGTGAGGATGGAGAGCGGCGCGTGGGGAGTTGTTTGCCCCACGGCATCGAGGCGGAGGCGGCCGGAGTTGGCCGGGGCGAGGCGGCGACGACGCGGCGACATGAGCGCCAGAGCGAGGTCGAGGTCGGGCTCGGGCTCGAGCGAGAGGAGAGGGAGAGAGGTGGCTCGGGTCGGTTGACCCGACCGAGCCAGACTCGAGTTTTGACCTGGTTCAACCCAAATTGGACCAGGGACCTATTTGCAAATATTTTTAAATTATGAAATTTTCCCAAATTTCAAAACTTGCTATAAATTCAAATAAAATCATAAAAATAATTTAAAAATATCTACAGATATCAGAAGAAAATAAGTAATCCAAATAAAATATCTATTTGAATTATTGAAAACTAATTCTTAGCAAAAATTCAAATGATCCTTAAGTGGAAATGACTTTGAAATATTTCAAATTATTTTCAAAAGAAAATAATATGGGAAAATTATGTATCAAGTTCAAAGTATTATTTGAACTACATTATGACTGTCATGTTACTCATCCTAACTAAAATTCAAATCAAAGAAATTTTTAAAAAGAAATCCTTAACAAAACTCTGGGGAATTTTGGGAAAGAATAAAAATCATCTCATTATATGCATATTGGCATGTATTTGGTTTTTCAACATTGTCTCATACAGACAATGATATTGATTTTCAGAACACGAAGGTCCCAATTCGTCGGAAGCTTTAGACTGCATTACCTGTCAGTCTCAAGGCAAGTTCCAACTTGCATGTCTCGATTGATTATTTTTATCAAAGTAATTACAAAGTACTATGGTTTATCATTGCATGAAAAAGAAAAATATTTTCGAATGATGTGAAATGCTATATATATGGTTGGCTGGCAGTGGAACCACGGATTGATGTTGTGGTGGAGGTTCCATTGTACGGGAAAGTATATACCTAGGATTAATAACCCATGGCCCAGTGATCCTTGCGCCGTATTGAAGCATCAGCCAACAGATTCACTATGGATGGGCTCGTCAGAGGTTTCTTCCTCGTTCGCATATCCTCGGCAGGCTATTACCTGGTTGCGTCCGTTGCGGCGGCCAACTGCGTGGAAGCGCGTGACCTTCCCACTCGACGGAGTGACTGGAATAGAAGCTCGGGAGGGGTGGCGGGCTAATGGTCTTAGTTACCAGCCGCGTCACAAATGGGCGGATATGCGTTGTGCGGGGAAGCGACTCCACATGACTTGTTGCCCTGAGTTCTGGCTATAGCACACATGGTGTGCTGAGAAAGCAAAAGGAGCCAGGCTGCTGTTGGGTAAAGTGGTGCAGCTCTGCAGAGTTAAACAAAGAAATTGTGACTGTCACATCCTTGTTCCAGGAGGGACTACAGACCGCAGCGGGAAAGGCATCCCAAGTGATGACTATAAACCCGTGGAGGCTGGGGGCATAGTTTTCTAAAATAAAATGGACCTTTTCCTAAAAATGTTTTACAAAAGTTTGCATATACATCCATGACTTTTTGGTCAGGATGGTAGATAGTGCATCATACACTTTATCATCTA
Source organism: Poa pratensis (assembly GCA_947311845.1). Lineage (NCBI taxonomy): Eukaryota > Viridiplantae > Streptophyta > Magnoliopsida > Poales > Poaceae > Poa > Poa pratensis. The sequence goes on from CAMZMU010000036.1 coordinate 79,910,231, forward strand.
TTATTTGAACTTGCTGGGTAACGCTAGTGTTGCTCACCCTTTTCCTCCGTTGATCTCTGCTTAGACTCTGATGAGATCGCTGAAGACGACTTTGGAGCATATCATGCCGACGAGGTGTATTTTGAAGCACCTGATCTGTCTGGAGGAATAGAAGGCGTCGACTACATCATCGCCTACGGAGCCGACGACGCCGAAGAGGAGGAGGTGGAGACTTAAAGTTATCATAGTAGGAACCTGGCCGAGTCAGACTAGACTAGTACTACTTAGCGGCTGAGCCAAGATGGTTCTTAGTTTGCTGTTTTCTATCGCTTGTAGGTTGACTCCTGTCAACATCGCAATAATAGACATTCCTCCCATGTCAGAGGAAGACGTCGATGTTTTTATGCATTTCTGGCTTGTAATCTTTAGCAGTGTGTAATAAAGTGGACCCGCAATGTTTCTGTTGTACTACTCTGAGTGATGTAATATTTACGGATTAGTCCTTCCGTGGGTGTTATGTCAACGACTTGTACACTACAATATGCAGTGGTGTGCTGGGTCACCGCAGATGGTATCAGAGCAATTGCTAGACCTTAGGTTGGAAACCTATTAAAGGGAAAAACCTGTAGGTGTGCGAGGCCTTAGAATGAATTGAGTTTTAATTTGTTATGATTGATATTCACTTGAGAATAGCATTATCATGCAATTATTACTTCATTTCAATTCTGATATCCTTTTTGGCTATAACAGCTAGGATGGAGAAACGAGGTCCCAGGAGGTCGGTTCGTGTGAGAGATGCTGAGTTGGGCAAGGGTGTTTTTCGGGGAAGCTGGGCGGAAATGCTTCAGCAACTGATCTATTTTCTTGGTATCAAAACCAAGGTGATAGTGAAAGTGATGAGTTTTTACGACGGATCAATTTTAGCCCTGTACCGTGTAGCACTCAAGTTACCACCTGAACTTAAGATGGGATTCAAAATGCCCTTTGGAGAAGCGAAGAATGTGGAAGTAGCTTTCCAGATTGCTGCTGTCAGAGCAGTTACTGAGATAAGGACATCCAAGAGTTATGCGTTGGTGGAAACACCGTTTAACGCTATTCCGAGTGCGAATTACCGGCTTGAGGGTCCAGTGGATTATAAGGCTTTCCTGAAAACTAATCCACGTGATGTGGCTGAGTTCATGGACAGTTGTCTCAAGATGATTCGGGCGTATCATAAGACGTTCGGAGTAGTAGCTGGAGAGGTAGAAGCCATGATAGAGCAGTACTCCAGTCCTGAAGTTATTCAGGAAAAGTGTGATATACTGAGGTATGAAGCAGAGAAGGGATACACTGATCCACCACCCACACCAACTAGGTTGTGGAGGAAGTAGAACCCGATACCCCACCACACTCTGGTTATGTTTAGTTGATGAAGAGAAGGGTGGCAGAGTTGGGAACCTGAAGTACCAAGTGCCACAGGTTGGGATGAAGAACCTTATCAGGGTACACAGAGTGATCCCATAAGAATTCCAGGAGATCCGGGAGAGCCGGAAGTTACTAGTCATACCCCTAGGAGGAAGTCTAGAGTTGGTGAGTCAAGTAAGCCAATAAAAATAGATTCTGAGGAGGAAGATGAGGAATGGAAGTATGCGTACGAGACCAAGTACTACCCGAAGACGGAGAAGGGAGACGAATCACGAGGGTATTTTAATAACTTTGAGGCAGTACCAACTGGGTACGATGATGGAGGCGAGGGTTATGGAGATGAGGAGGTTTACGATGGGGAAGCAGCGGCATACAAGTATCTTGATAGTTACTTCGCCATGACGGATATGACGTTAGAAGCAAGCCCATCTGACCCTGAATATCAGCCTACCATTAATGTGAAGTTACCCGGGATTCTCAGGAGGACCAGGCGTAACTGTCACTGGAAGCCTGGGAAGTATGCGGAAAAGTGAAGAAGAGCAGGACGGAGTGAAGCAGTAGTTGTGTAATATGTTAATATAGGGTATTGTACGTATATTGTAAGGACGCTGGTAGCAATAAGTGAGACCTACTCACTTTTAGAGTGTGTTACTATTATGTACCCATGTTTGTAATCCTACATGTATAATACATGGTATATGTTTGAAAAGTTTTGTGTTCTTTGGATTTTTCTGTTTTCCATTGTTTGACTAGTACTTGTGCATGGAATAGGACTCGAAGTGCATATGCATAATGTAATGGAGAGTTCTGATTCGATGTAACAGGACTAGAGGGTAATGGCGTACATCGGTGAGGAGAGTGATGTGCAGAGGCAAGAACGTGAACTTAAGGAGAAGCAAGATGCAGATGCAGGAGGAATACCACAACCACCAAGGCCAATCACGGAGCAAAGTTTCATGCAGTATATGCAGATGGTGGAAGAAGGCAGGCGCCAAGACCAGGAAAGGCAGAATAAATTTCTGCAAGATTTGCTGGAAATACAGGCAGGACGAGGAAGGGATGAAGTACTTAAAGGAGTGACTCTATCAGATTTCCAAAATGCTAGACCTATACCATTTGCAAGAGCTCCAGAACCTATGGACGCAGAAGATTGGGTGGCAGATACTGAACGAAAGCTCAACACAGTTGGATGTTCTGATGAGAGAAGGTTAGGTATGCAACTCATTTGCTTACCGGACCAGCAGCATCATGGTGGGAAGCCATAGTGGCAACACTACCTGCTGATCATGTTGTAACTTGGGAGGAGTTTAAGAAGAGGTTTAGGGAAGCACATGTTCCTGAAAGTATTATGGAATTAAAAAGGAGGGAGTTTGAGAATCTGAGACAGAATGAGTTACCTGTTGGACGTTATGTCAGTGCGTTCAACATGTTATCAAGGTATGCATTAGATGAAGTAGACACTGAGGAGAAAAGGAAGAAGAGATTCATGAAGGGTCTGAGTCCTTTTATGAAGATGCAGTTAAGGTTGACAAACCAAAGGAGTTTCAGGATGGTAGATGCAGCAATAACATTGGAGGATGATTATAAGTTACTCCAGGAAGAAAGAAGGAAGAAAGCAAGGATGGAACCAAGGAAGTTTCAAGTCCAACGACAACCACCAAATCTACGTTTTAGCCTAAGCTTAGAACTGAAGGAAGGAAACCTATTCCACGAAGCTTCAACCTGTTAACAATTTGATATGCAATAATTGTGGAATGAGAGGACATCTGATGAAGGATTGCCAGAAGCCCAAAATCATCTGTTTTGGATGTGGACAAGCTGGACATATCAAGCCTGATTGTCCAAATAAACAGAATCAACAGATAAGCCGAGGAAATGGTGGAGGAAATAACCAAGGTGGAGGAGGATTCAAGCCAAGGAATGGAGGATTTGGAAGGAATGCAGCAGATAAGGGCAAAGGGAAGCCATATGGAAGGCTGAATTGCACCAGTTTGGAGCAAGTCAACAACACCGACAACGTGGTGATCGGTACGCTCAAAATTCTTTCTCATCCTGGCAAAGTTTTGTTTGATACTGGAGCTACTACATCTTTTATTTCGCAACAATTTGTGGATGCATATGGGATTAGATGTCAGCCGTTAGAAGTACCCATAACGGTCATGTCGGCCGGGGGAAAATTGTTAGTAACGCAAGTCAAAATGGATCAAGTAATTATGATCTGTGATCGCGTTATGACGCTGATTTGCTAGTAATTCCCATGAAAGATATAGCAGTCATCTTAGGGATGGACTGGTTATCTGATCATGGAGCTCAAATAGATTGTGCAGAAAAGACAGTGTCTTTGAGAGGACCAGGAGGTATGAGAACAGTATACCAAGGGGATAAGCATAGTCAGTTAAGAGCAGATTTACAGTTGAATGCTATGAAGGAAGCTAAGATAGAAGAAATCCCAGTGGTTAAGAATTTCAGGATGTTTTCCAGATGAGTTACCAGGGATGCCACCGGATCGTGAAATTGAGTTTACCATAGATTTGATTCCTGGTACAGCACCTATTGCACAAGCACCATATAAGATGGGTCCCAAGGAATTGGTACAACTCAAAGAGCAATTAGATGAGTTGGAAGATAAAGGATTCATAAGAGAAAGTGTATCACCTTGGGGATCACCAGTAATATTTGTGGATAAAAGAGATGGAGGAAGAAGAATGTGTGGAGATTTTCGTAACCTGAATAGTGTGACCATTAAGAATAAATACCCGTTGCCAAGGATACAAGATTTGTTTGATCAAGTAAGAGGAGCAGGGGTATTTTCTAAAATAGATTTGAGGTCAGGATACCACCAGATAAAGATTAAACCTGAGGATATTCCCAAAACAGCATTTGTGTCAAGATATGGACATCATGAGTATTTAGTAGTACCATTTGGTTTAACCAATGCACCAGCAATATTCATGAACTTGATGAACAAGATTTTCATGCCATACTTGGACAAGTTTGTGATAGTGTTCATTGATGATATATTGGTCTATTCCAAAACCAAGGAAGATCATGCACAACACTTAAGTATTGTGTTACAGACACTAAGGGAACATCAGTTATATGCCAAATTTAGTAAGTGTGAGTTTGGTTGGATCAAGTGGAATTTCTTGGTCATGTGATCAGTAAAGAAGGGATTGCAGTCAATCCGGAGAAAGTAAAAGCAGTATTGGAATGGGAAGCACCCAAGAACCCTAAGGAAATTAGAGGATTTTTGGGAATGGCCGGATATTATCGGAGATTTATTGAAGGATTTTCTAAGATAGCCGGGCCAATGACAAAGTTACTCAGAAAGAATGTTCCATTTGAATGGACAGAGAAATGTGAAAAAGTTTCAAGAACTCAAAGGAGACTGACAACAGCACCTGTGTTAGCAGTACCAGAAACTGGAAAAGTTTACACAGTATATTGTGATGCATCTAAAAATGGATTAGGTTGTGTATTGATGCAAGATCGCAAGGTAATTGCTTACGGATCAAGGCAGTTAAAGCCACATGAACTTAACTATCCTACACATGATTTGGAGTTAGCAGCAGTAGTTTATGCTTTAAAGCAATGGAGACATTTTCTTTATGGAGAAAGGTGTGAACTATATACGGATCATAAGAGTTTGAAATACTTCTTCACACAAAAGGAATGAATATGAGGCAGAAGAGATGGTTAGAGTTAATCAAGGATTATGACTTGACAATAAACTATACTCCAGGAAAAGCCAATGTAGTGGCAGATGCATTAAGTCGTAAGTGAATTGTAATCCTTTGATGGAAGAAGGAATGCCCAAAGAATTGAGGAATGAGATAAAAAAGCTGGTATTGAAATCTGGGAAGGTCCAGAGTTGAATAGTATTGCAGCTATGGAAGTTGTTGAAGAAACAGAGATGGAATTGAAAGAAAATATTCTCTCCAGACAAGAGAAGATGAGTTCATAGCTGAAGAAATCCGCAGGATTAAAGAAGGTAGAAGATCTGAATTCACTTGAAGCCAGAAACTGATTCATTATGGTATCATGGTAGAATATGTGTTCCAGATATTCAAGAGATCAAGAGCATAATTTTGAAAGAAGCACATGAACACCTATTCTATACATCCTGGAAGTACCAAGATGTACATGGATTTGAAGAAGTATTTTGGTGGAACAATATGAAGAGAGATTGCCAGATATGTTGCAGAATGTCATACTTGTAGACAAGTAAAAGCGGAACATCAGAGTCCCGCAGGATTGTTACAACCATTACCAATTCCCAAATGGAAATGGGAAGAGATCAGTATGGATTTTATCACAGGATTACCCAAAACAAGGAGAAATAAGGATTCTATATGGGTAATAGTGGATAGATTGACAAAGAGTGCTCATTTCTTAGCATTAATCAGAAAGACACGCAGCACAGTTACCGAACAGTATGTGAAGGAAATAGTTAGTAAGCATGGAGTTCCACAAAGTATTGTATCGGATCGTGGATCCATATTCACTTCAGCCTTTTGGAAACATCTTCACAAACAGTTGGGTTCAAATTTACAGTACAGTACTGCATATCACCCCAAACAGGTGGACAGACTGAAAGAACAAATCAAATCTAGAAGACATGTTGAGAGCTTGTGTTCTTGATTTTGGAGGATCATGGGATGAACACTTAGCTTTAGCCGAATTTTCCTATAACAACAGTTATCAGAGTAGTATTCAGATGGCACCATTTGAAGCTCTTTATGGAAGGAAGTGTAGATCACCAATATGTTGGTTTGAAGTAGGGGAGAGTAAAGAATTTGCACCTGAGTACATAAAGGAACAACAGCAGATTGTGATATTATCAGAGATCGTCTCAAAATAGCTCAGAGTAGACAAAAAAGTTACGCTGATCTATCCAGAAGACAGTGGGAACCAGAGGTACAAGATATGGTATATCTAAGAGTTAGTCCTACTAAAGGAGTGAAGAGATTTGGAGTAAAAGGAAAATTGAGTCCTAGATACATAGGACCATTCAGAATTTTAAGCCAGAAAGGTGAGTAGCCTATGAATTGGAGTTACCTGCTATATTATCACAAGTTCACAATGTGTTCCATGTATCTCAACTCAAGAAGTGTTTGAAGCCACCAGAAGGACCAATTGCGTTTGAAAAGTTGAATTTAAAGCCAGACCTATCATATGAGGAACAGCCTGAGAAGATACTGAGGGAGAATTGGAAAAGATTAAGGAATAGAGCAATTAAGTTCTGTTATGTTCAGTGGAAGAACCACTCAGAGCAAGAAGCAACTTGGGAAAAAGAAGAAGATTTGCGACGAGATTACCCACAGTTGTTCAGGTACCTTAGAAAAGAAACTTCGGGACGAAGTTTAGTTTAAGGGGGAGAGGATGTAATACCCCGCAGTTATAGGACTCGAGAGGGTAGAAATAGGAACTGCATTTGTGCATACATGCATCTTTCGGTAAAATCTGGATAATTTTCGCGCTTTTGTGATAAAAGAGTCGGGAGTCGATACCAGACGAGTGTCGAGGGTCTGGGAGTCAGACATCGACAGATAGACGAGAGGTGTCGATTCACCCCACTACTCATTTTCAAAACCCTACTTTTACAAAATGGTTATGTCAAATTTTGACATGATCTATTTATAGATTGTTATATTCAACACATTTCTATTCTTTCCTAATTCTTTCCATACACACACATAGAATATTTCAATAACACAAGATATATAAATTATAACAAAAAGGAATGAATCATTCCAATGAAATCAATACAAGACATATACATATCATTTCAAACATTCAAATGATTTACAAATAAATGATCATATTTTGTTTCAACAAGTTCAAATAAAAATATAACAAACATGTTTGAATGAATTCATCAACACATTTACAAACAAAACAAATGTTACAATCTGTTCTTTACAACTAGATTTACAATTACATAATTACACCAAGTGTGAGCTTACAAAAGAGTATAAATAAAATCCTAAAACTAAATCTTCACTTCTGAAATTTTCAGAAGATCTTCAACCTGCAAAATAAACATCAAAATAAAGGAAATGGTTATGGTTAAAATGTTGCCAACACCATTTGGTGCTGGCATGTTAATATTTGAAATCTGGTTTAGCCTAACCAAAACTATGGTTTGGTTAGACTGATGTGGAGCATGCAAATAAAATCCTGAGGCAACAAAGGGACTGATCTGTTTGATCATGCTCAATAAATCCAAAGGCAACATTAGGGGCAAAGGCTTAAGCTTAGCACTTAATAGACACCATCTTTAGGCAAAAACATCAAAGGCAACAAGTGCTAATTGAGCATTTTGATCTCATGATCATTTAAGAAAGGCAACACATAAATCCACAAGCTCCACTTTAAACCAGAAAACAAATGCAAGTAAAAAAGGCAACAATTTGGTATCACACTTGCCATTAATTGACAAGTGGATCCTAAACCCACATCTTAAGCTAATTACTAGCTTAATTGGCCACACACTTGAGTTTAATTAGCAAACCGACTATCTTTAGCATCCCCAATTCTCAGCCAAGCATTGCCACATAGAAATCTGGACCAGATAGGAGCAATGAGTCAAGAATGACTCATAGCTATCACCAGGGGGAGATGAACTGCGCAGCAGCAGAGCTGAGCTGATCTCCTAGGTGAAAAGGAGTGCAGGAATGAGTCAAATAGAGCAGCTCGAGGCAAAGAGGGCCACTATAAGTAGGTTAGTCACCACAGCCAATTATCCTAGTGTCACAAGCACAGAGTGCTCAAATGTGTATAAATATAGACCCAAGCCGTAGCCACAAGAACACACAAATTCACAGCCATCACAACACATACAGTGCACAACCATCATCACAGCCAGATCACAAATCCATCTGTTCTTCACCAAGAACAACCAAAAACCATAAGCCAATCATGGAGATCACCTAAACCATCTACCACAAGCCACTAAAACCAAGAAGGAGGCCAGTAGCAAGAGAAGACAGTAGAACCACAAGAAGCAGTCCAGAAGAGGTGGTTGAACCCTGGAGCAAGATCAGATTCTTCCGTAGCTTTATCTGCTCTACACCCAAGGTTGTTAAACCTATGAGCTAGAGAGTGATTTAGCAGGTTCTGTAAATGACAGAACCATGCATGAGTGATTTTTAGCATCTGTTCTTAATAGAACCTTGCAAGCAAGGTAAGGTGCTATAGAAAAGTAATTAGCACAGCAGAGAACTTCTATTTTGTGCTAGTAATAGGACAGAGTGAGACAGGAAGTGCAGTTGAGTGCAATATCATTTTGTTTGAGCATCTACAGAAGCAAGGGGTTGATATTAGTGTAGCATCTGTTCTTATTTTGCTTAATAAAGTATCACCCACATGACAGTGAACCAGCAGAGCTGGATTAGCTGCTCATATCAAAATTGTGCACTTAGAAGAAGCACAGGAAAGCATAAAAATCATTTTTAATCAGGAAAGCTACTGTGTAACTCTACAAGGAGGCATCATAGTGAGCAAAACATGATCAAATCATGCTCTAAACCAATTAATCATCACAGCTAGTACAAGTTCTAGCTCAGAAATAATTTTCTTATACATTTATCATGTCAGTGAGCAAGAAATGCTCTTCACAATAATTCCAGAGGCAGTGGGAAGATCTACACATGCATGATCTACCCCATACATTTCTATTGCATACACAGAGGGGAGACAGTGCACAAATTTGAGCAAATCATCCACCAAATTATCATCTGTTCATCACAGACCTAGCCATGGTTTGAACTCAAGTTCGAATCAGAGCTGTGGGCAACTAGAAGAGGATTGAGAGAGAGTAGAGAAGAGGGGGAAGATTTTTACCTGGCGACCATGGCCGTAGCTCCTCGGCGGCGAGGCAGTGCCCGCGCAACCAGAGGAGGGGGTCCACGGTGGTAGAGGAACAAGCATCACCGCACCACGGCGGCACAGGGGACGAAGCCCTGCGCCCAGCCATGGCGAGCACGCCGGAGAAGGAGGTCGCAGACGGCGGCGAACGGCGGCACAGCGCAAACCCTAACCCTAGGGAGAGGGGATGCACGCGAGCGCTAGGGGGAGAGATCCCCAAATCCCTCCGGTGAGGATGGAGAGCGGCGCGTGGGGAGTTGTTTGCCCCACGGCATCGAGGCGAAGGCGGCCGGAGTTGGCCGGGGCGAGGCGGCGACGACGCGGCGACATGAGCGCCAGAGCGAGGTCGAGGTCGGGCTCGAGCGAGAGGAGAGGGAGAGAGGTGGCTCGGGTCGGTTGACCCGACCGAGCCAGACTCGAGTTTTGACCTGGTTCAACCCAAATTGGACCAGGGACCTATTTGCAAATATTTTTAAATTATGAAATTTTCCCAAATTTCAAAACTTGCTATAAATTCAAATAAAATCATAAAAATAATTTAAAAATATCTACAAATATCAGAAGAAAATAAGGAATCCAAATAAAATATCTATTTGAATTATTGAAAACTAATTCTTACAGCAAAAATTCAAATGATCCTGCAAGAGCTCCAGAACCTATGGACGCAGAAGATTGGGTGGCAGATACTGAACGAAAACTCAACACAGTTGGATGTTCTGATGAGGAGAAGGTTAGGTATGCAACTCATTTGCTTACCGGACCAGCAGCATCATGGTGGGAAGCCATAGTGGCAACACTACCTGCTGATCATGTTGTAACTTGGGAGGAGTTTAAGAAGAGGTTTAGGGAAGCACATGTTCCTGAAAGTATTATGGAATTAAAAAGGAGGGAGTTTGAGAATCTGAGACAGAATGAGTTACCTGTTGGACGTTATGTCAGTGCGTTCAACATGTTATCGAGGTATGCCTTGGATGAAGTAGACACTGAGGAGAAAAGGAAGAAGAGATTCATGAAGGGACTGAGTCCTTTTATGAAGATGCAGTTAAGGTTGACCAAACCAAAGGAGTTTCAGGAATTGGTAGATGCAGCAATAACATTGGAGGATGATTATAAGTTACTTCAGGAAGAAAGAAGGAAGAAAGCTAGGATGGAACCAAGGAAGTTTCAAGTTCAAAGGCAACCACCAAATCTACGTTTTAAGCCTAAGCTTAGAACTGAAGGAAGGAAGCCTATTCCACGAAGCTTCAACCTGTTAACAATTTGATATGCAATAATTGTGGAATGAGAGGACATCTGATGAAGGATTGCCAGAAGCCCAAGATCATCTGTTTTGGATGTGGACAAGCTGGACATATCAAGCCTGATTGTCCAAATAAACAGAATCAACAGATAAGCCGAGGAAATGGTGGAGGAAATAACCAAGGTGGAGGAGGATTCAAGCCAAGGAATGGAGGATTTGGAAGGAATGCAGCAGATAAGGGCAAAGGGAAGCCATATGGAAGGCTGAATTGCACCAGTTTGGAGCAAGTCAACAACACCGACAACGTGGTGATCGGTACGCTCAAAATTCTTTCTCATCCTGGCAAAGTTTTGTTTGATACTGGAGCTACTACATCTTTTATTTCGCAACAATTTGTGGATGCATATGGGATTAGATGTCAGCCGTTAGAAGTACCCATAACGGTCATGTCGGCCGGGGGAAAATTGTTAGTAACGCAAGTCAAAATGGATCAAGTAATTATGATCTGTGATCGCGTATATGACGCTGATTTGCTAGTAATTCCCATGAAAGATATAGCAGTCATCTTAGGGATGGACTGGTTATCTGATCATGGAGCTCAAATAGATTGTGCAGAAAAGACAGTGTCTTTGAGAGGACCAGGAGGTATGAGAACAGTATACCAAGGGGATAAGCATAGTCAGTTAAGAGCAGATTTACAGTTGAATGCTATGAAGGAAGCTAAGATAGAAGAAATCCCAGTGGTTAAGGAATTTCAGGATGTTTTTCCAGATGAGTTACCAGGGATGCCACCGGATCGTGAAATTGAGTTTACCATAGATTTGATTCCTGGTACAGCACCTATTGCACAAGCACCATATAAGATGGGTCCCAAGGAATTGGTACAACTCAAAGAGCAATTAGATGAGTTGGAAGATAAAGGATTCATAAGAGAAAGTGTATCACCTTGGGGATCACCAGTAATATTTGTGGATAAAAGAGATGGAGGAAGAAGAATGTGTGGAGATTTTCGTAACCTGAATAGTGTGACCATTAAGAATAAATACCCGTTGCCAAGGATACAAGATTTGTTTGATCAAGTAAGAGGAGCAGGGGTATTTTCTAAAATAGATTTGAGGTCAGGATACCACCAGATAAAGATTAAACCTGAGGATATTCCCAAAACAGCATTTGTGTCAAGATATGGACATCATGAGTATTTAGTAGTACCATTTGGTTTAACCAATGCACCAGCAATATTCATGAACTTGATGAACAAGATTTTCATGCCATACTTGGACAAGTTTGTGATAGTGTTCATTGATGATATATTGGTCTATTCCAAAACCAAGGAAGATCATGCACAACACTTAAGTATTGTGTTACAGACACTAAGGGAACATCAGTTATATGCCAAATTTAGTAAGTGTGAGTTCTGGTTGGATCAAGTGGAATTTCTTGGTCATGTGATCAGTAAAGAAGGGATTGCAGTCAATCCGGAGAAAGTAAAAGCAGTATTGGAATGGGAAGCACCCAAGAACCCTAAGGAAATTAGAGGATTTTTGGGAATGGCCGGATATTACGGAGATTTATTGAAGGATTTTCTAAGATAGCCGGGCCAATGACGAAGTTACTCAGAAAGAATGTTCCATTTGAATGGACAGAGAAATGTGAACAAAGTTTCCAAGAACTCAAGAGGAGACTGACAACAGCACCTGTGTTAGCAGTACCAGAAACTGGAAAAGTATACACAGTATATTGTGATGCATCTAAAAATGGATTAGGTTGTGTATTGATGCAAGATCGCAAGGTAATTGCTTACGGATCAAGGCAGTTAAAGCCACATGAACTTAACTATCCTACACATGATTTGGAGTTAGCAGCAGTAGTTTATGCTTTAAAGCAATGGAGACATTTTCTTTATGGAGAAAGGTGTGAACTATATACGGATCATAAGAGTTTGAAATACTTCTTCACACAAAAGGAATTGAATATGAGGCAGAAGAGATGGTTAGAGTTAATCAAGGATTATGACTTGACAATAAACTATACTCCAGGAAAAGCCAATGTAGTGGCAGATGCTTTAAGTCGCAAGGTTAATTGTAATCCTTTGATGGAAGAAGGAATGCCCAAAGAATTGAGGAATGAGATAAAAAAGCTGGTATTGAAATCTGGGAAGGTCCAGAGTTGAATAGTATTGCAGCTATGGAAGTTGTTGAAGAAACAGAGATGGAGTTGAAAGAAAATATTCTCTCCAGACAAGAGAAGATGAGTTCATAGCTGAAGAAATCCGCAGGATTAAAGAAGGTAGAAGATCTGAATTCACTTGAAGCCAGAAACTGATTCATTATGGTATCATGGTAGAATATGTGTTCCAGATATCAAGAGATCAAGAGCATAATTTTGAAGAAGCACATGAGACACCTATTCTATACATCCTGGAAGTACCAAGATGTACATGGATTTGAAGAAAGTATTTTGGTGGAACAATATGAAGAGAGAAATTGCAGATATGTAGCAGAATGTCATACTTGCAGACAAGTAAAGCGGAACATCAGAGTCCCGCAGGATTGTTACAACCATTACCAATTCCCAAATGGAAATGGGAAGAGATCAGTATGGATTTTATCACAGGTTTACCCAAAACAAGGAGAAATAAGGATTCTATATGGGTAATATGGATAGATTGACAAAGAGTGCTCATTTCTTAGCATTAATCAGAAAGACACGCAGCACAGTTACCGAACAGTATGTGAAGGAGATAGTTAGTAAGCATGGAGTTCCACAAAGTATTGTATCGGATCGTGGATCCATATTTACTTCAGCCTTTTGGAAACATCTTCACAAACAGTTGGGTTCAAATTTACAGTACAGTACTGCATATCACCCCAAACAGGTGGACAGACTGAAAGAACAAATCAAATTCTAGAAGACATGTTGAGAGCTTGTGTTCTTGATTTTGGAGGATCATGGGATGAACACTTAGCTTTAGCCGAATTTTCCTATAATAACAGTTATCAGAGTAGTATTCAGATGGCACCATTTGAAGCTCTTTATGGAAGGAAGTGTAGATCACCAATATGTTGGTTTGAAGTAGGGGAGAGTAAAGAATTTGCACCTGAGTACATAAAGGAACAACAGCAGATTGTGATATTATCAGAGATCGTCTCAAAATAGCTCAGAGTAGACAAAAAGTTACGCTGATCTATCCAGAAGACAGTGGGAACCAGAGGTACAAGATATGGTATATCTAAGAGTTAGTCCTACTAAAGGAGTGAAGAGATTTGGAGTAAAAGGAAAATTGAGTCCTAGATACATAGGACCATTCAGAATTTTAAGCCAGAAAGGTGAGTAGCCTATGAATTGGAGTTACCTGCTATATTATCACAAGTTCACAATGTGTTCCATGTATCTCAACTCAAGAAGTGTTTGAAGCCACCAGAAGGACCAATTGCGTTTGAAAAGTTGAATTTAAAGCCAGACCTATCATATGAGGAACAGCCTGAGAAGATACTGAGGGAGAATTGGAAAAGATTAAGGAATAGAGCAATTAAGTTCTGTTATGTTCAGTGGAAGAACCACTCAGAGCAAAAAGCAACTTGGGAAAAAGAAGAAGATTTGCGACGAGATTACCCACAGTTGTTCAGGTACCTTAGAAAAGAAACTTCGGGACGAAGTTTAGTTTAAGGGGGAGAGGATGTAATACCCTGCAGTTATAGGACTCGACAGGGTAGAAATAGGAACTGCATTTGTGCATACATGCATCTTTCGGTAAAATCTGGATAATTTTCGCGCTTTTGTGATAAAAGAGTCGGGAATCGATACCAGACGAGTGTCGAGGATCTGGGAGTCAGACATCGACAGATAGACGAGAGGTGTCGATTCACCCCACTACTCATTTTCAAAACCCTACTTTTACAAAATGGTTATGTCAAATTTTGACATGATCTATTTATAGATTGTTATATTCAACACATCTCTATTCTTTCCTAATTCTTTCCATACACACACATAGAATATTTCAATAACACAAGATATATAAATTATAACAAAAAGGAATGAATCATTCCAATGAAATCCATACAAGACATATACATATCATTTCAAACATTCAAATGATTTACAAATAAATGATCATATTTTGTTTCAACAAGTTCAAATAAAAATATAACAAACATGTTTGAATGAATTCATCAACACATTTACAAACAAAACAAATGTTACAATCTGTTCTTTACAACTAGATTTACAATTACATAATTACACCAAGTGTGAGCTTACAAAAGAGTATAAATAAAATCCTAAAACTAAATCTTCACTTCTGAAATTTTCAGAAGATCTTTAACCTGCAAAATAAACATCAAAATAAAGGAAATGGTTATGGTTAAAATGTTGCCAACACCATTTGGTGCTGGCATGTTAATATTTGAAATCTGGTTTAGCCTAACCAAAACTATGGTTTGGTTAGACTGATGTGGAGCATGCAAATAAAATCCTGAGGCAACAAAGGGACTGATCTGTTTGATCATGCTCAATAAATCCAAAGGCAACATTAGGGGCAAAGGCTTAAGCTTAGCATTTAATAGACACCATCTTTAGGCAAAAACATCAAAGGCAACAAGTGCTAATTGAGCATTTTGATCTCATGATCATTCAAGAAAGGCAACACATAAATCCACAAGCACCACTTTAAACCAGAAAACAAATGCAAGTAAAAAAGGCAACAATTTGGTATCACACTTGCCATTAATTGACAAGTGGATCCTAAACCCACATCTTAAGCTAATTACTAGCTTAATTGGCCACACACTTGAGTTTAATTAGCAAACCGACTATCTTTAGCATCCCCAATTCTCAGCCAAGCATTGCCACATAGAAATCTGGACCAGATAGGAGCAATGAGTCAAGAATGACTCATAGCTATCACCAGGGGGAGATGAACTGCGCAGCAGCAGAGCTGAGCTGATCTCCTAGGTGAAAAGGAGTGCAGGAATGAGTCAAATAGAGCAGCTCGAGGCAAAGAGGGCCACTATAAGTAGGTTAGTCACCACAGCCAAATTATCCTAGTGTCACAAGCACATGAGTGCTCAAATGTGTATAAATATAGACCCAAGCCGTAGCCACAAGAACACACAAATTCACAGCCATCACAACACATACAGTGCACAACCATCATCACAGCCAGATCACAAATCCATCTGTTCTTCACCAAGAACAACCAAAAACCATAAGCCAATCATGGAGATCACCTAAACCATCTACCACAACCCACTAAAACCAAGAAGGAGGCCAGTAGCAAGAGAAGACAGTAGAACCACAAGAAGCAGTCCAGAAGAGGTGGTTGAACCCTGGAGCAAGATCAGATTCTTCCGTAGCTTTATCTGCTCTACACCCAAGGTTGTTAAACCTATGAGCTAGAGAGTGATTTAGCAGGTTCTGTAAATGACAGAACCTTGCATGAGTGATTTTTAGCATCTGTTCTTAATAGAACCTTGCAAGCAAGGTAAGGTGCTATAGAAAAGTAATTAGCACAGCAGAGAACTTCTATTTTGTGCTAGTAATAGGACAGAGTGAGACAGGAAGTGCAGTTGAGTGCAATATCATTTTGTTTGAGCATCTACAGAAGCAAGGGGTTGATATTAGTGTAGCATCTGTTCTTATTTTGCTTAATAAAGTATCACCCACATGACAGTGAACCAGCAGAGCTGGATTAGCTGCTCATATCAAAATTGTGCACTTAGAAGAAGCACAGGAAAGCATAAAAATCATTTTTAATCAGAAAGCTACTGTGTAACTCTACAAGGAGGCATCATAGTGAGCAAAACATGATCAAATCATGCTCTAAACCAATTAATCATCACAGCTAGTACAAGTTCTAGCTCAGAAATAATTTTCTTATACATTTATCATGTCAGTGAGCAAGAAATGCTCTTCACAATAATTCCAGAGGCAGTGGGAAGATCTACACATGCATGATCTACCCCATACATTTCTATTGCATACACAGAGGGGAGACAGTGCACAAATTTGAGCAAATCATCCACCAAATTATCATCTGTTCATCACAGACCTAGCCATGGTTTGAACTCAAGTTCGAATCAGAGCTGTGGGCAACTAGAAGAGGATTGAGAGAGAGTAGAGAAGAGGGGGAAGATTTTTACCTGGCGACCATGGCCGTAGCTCCTCGGCGGCGAGGCAGTGCCCGCGCAACCAGAGGAGGGGGTCCACGGTGGTAGAGGAACAAGCATCACCGCACCACGGCGGCACAGGGGACGAAGCCCTGCGCCCAGCCATGGCGAGCACGCCGGAGAAGGAGGTCGCAGACGGCGGCGAACGGCGGCACAGCGCAAACCCTAACCCTAGGGAGAGGGGATGCACGCGAGCGCTAGGGGGAGAGATCCCCAAATCCCTCCGGTGAGGATGGAGAGCGGCGCGTGGGGAGTTGTTTGCCCCACGGCATCGAGGCGAAGGCGGCCGGAGTTGGCCGGGGCGAGGCGGCGACGACGCGGCGACATGAGCGCCAGAGCGAGGTCGAGGTCGGGCTCGAGCGAGAGGAGAGGGAGAGAGGTGGCTCGGGTCGGTTGACCCGACCGAGCCAGACTCGAGTTTTGACCTGGTTCAACCCAAATTGGACCAGGGACCTATTTGCAAATATTTTTAAATTATGAAATTTTCCCAAATTTCAAAACTTGCTATAAATTCAAATAAAATCATAAAAATAATTTAAAAATATCTACAAATATCAGAAGAAAATAAGGAATCCAAATAAAATATCTATTTGAATTATTGAAAACTAATTCTTACAGCAAAAATTCAAATGATCCTTAAGTGGAAATGACTTGAAATATTTCAAAATATTTTCAAAAGAAAATAATATGGGAAAATTATGTATCAAGTTCAAAGTATTATTTGAACTACATTTTGACTGTCATGTTACTCATCCTAACTAAAATTCAAATCAAAGAAATTTTTAAAAAAGAAATTCTTAATAAAACTCTGGGGAATTTTGGGAAAGAATAAAAATCATCTCATTATATGCATATTGTCATGTATTTGGTTTTTCAACATTGTCTCATACAGACAATGATATTGATTTTCAGAACACGAAGGTCCCAATTCGTCGAAAGCTTTAGACTGCATTACCTGTCAGTCTCAAGGCAAGTTCCAACTTGCATGTTCTCGATTGATTATTTTTATCAAAGTAATTACAAAGTACTATGGTTTATCATTGCATGAAAAAGAAAAATATTTTTTCGAATGATGTGAAATGCTATATATATATGGTTGGCTGGCAGTGGAACCACGGATTGATGTTGTGGTGGAGGTTCCATTGTACGGGAAAGTATATACCTAGGATTAATAACCCATGGCCCAGTGATCCTAGCGCCGTATCGAAGCATCAGCCAACGGATTCACTATGGATGGGCTCATCAGAGGTTTCTTCCTTCGTTCGCATATCCTCGGCAGGCTATTACCTGGTTGCGTCCGTTGCGGCGGCCAACTACGTGGAAGCGCGTGACCTTCCCACTCAACGGAGTCACTGGAATAGAAGCTCGGGAGGGGTGGCGGGCTAATGGTCGTAGTTACCAGCCACGTCACAAATGGGCGGATATGCGTTGTGCAGGGAAGCGACTCCACATGACTTGTTGCCCTGAGTTCTGGCTATAGCACACATGGTGTGCTGAGAAAGCAAAAGGAGTCAGGCTGCTGTTGGGTAAAGTGGTGCAGCTCTGCAGAGTTAAACAAAGAAATTGTGACTGTCACATCCTTGTTCCAGGAGGGGACTACAGACCGCAGCGGGAAAGGCATCCCAAGTGATGACTATAAACCCGTGGAGGCTGGGGGCATAGTTTTCTAAAATAAAATGGACCTTTTCCTAAAAATGTTTTACAAAAGTTTGCATATACATCCATGACTTCTTGGTCAGGATGGTAGATAGTGCATCATACACTTATTCATCTATTATTTGAACTTGCTGGGTAACGCTAGTGTTGCTCACCCTTTTCCTCCGTTGCTCTCTGCTTAGACTCTGATGAGATCGCTGAAGACGACTTTGAAGCATATCATGCCGACGAGGTGTATTTTGAAGCATCTGATCTGTCTGGAGGAATAGAAGGCGTCGACTACATCATCGCCTACGGAGCCGACAACGCCGAAGAGGAGGTGGAGACTTAAAGTTATCATAGTAGGAACCTGGCCGAGTCAGACTAGACTAGTACTACTTAGCGGCTGAGACAAGATGGTTCTTAGTTTGCTGTTTTCTATCGCTTGTAGGTTGACTCCTGTCAACATCGCAATAATAGACATTCCTCCCATGTCAGAGGAAGACGTCGATGTTTTTATGCATTTCTGGCTTGTAATCTTTAGCAGTGTGTAATAAAGTGGACCCGCAATGTTTCTGTTGTACTACTCTGAGTGATGCAATATTTACGGATTAGTCCTTCCGTGGGTGTTATGTCAACGACTTGTACATTACAATATGCAGTGGTGTGCTGGGTCACCGCAGCTCGGCGCAAGAGGGATGGGGATTTTGCATCGGTGAGGCGAGGACGAGGTTGGCTCCACGGAAACGGCCGATTCGGCCGTTCCCATCGGGCCTGCCCCGGAGGTGCTTTGAGAATCGCGCTAGCCTGGCCCAAGTGCTCCTTTAGGCTACCAAACACTATCCGCTTGCAGCTGGCGGGCCTGCCTGGGCTTCATGCAGGCTACCAATCACGCCCAAAGCCTTTCGCCACGAGCAGACAACGGTCCCCGTTCTTCGTGATCCGTGCTCTATATGAGTTGCAACACGGGTTGTGACTAAGATTTAATGATGTCATGTGATTGAGAATTAAGTTAATTCTTAGTCAGTTGATAATTAGTCACACCGGACTATTTGAAAAGATAGACAAGTCATGTAAAATACTCCATTATCGTTAGTGTCTTTTTTTTTTTCCGAGCCTAAGATATTCTCGTCTGGCTCAGAGTACGCCATTCGCTTTAACTTTTTTGGCATTGTCAATTCTCGACAGATATAGATACGTCACTCGAATAACTTTGATTTGTTGAAAACGCCATCCTCTATGGCTTTTTGGAAGCAGACGGATTTGCAAGTTTTCAGAGACGTACTGAAATTTCGCTAAAGTTCTCGGTACAATGCTGTGAGAGGCAGTACGGCAGAGGCCGGCGACAGGAGAACGACGTGATGGCAGTGTCTAGGGTTCCCCCTAATTCGCCCAAGTGGATCTCCTAAATTTAGTTTAATGACACTAAACAAAGTTCAAACTCTCTCTCTCTCTCTCTCTCCAATGGAGACTGATTTTACTTAGAATGTAATTATTATTTAAAGTATACATTTACCAAGTTTCGCTAATTAAGGAAGTAAATTAATCACATAATTGCCATAGAGTTATGTGTAAGCAAGTATTAGCACACATACTTAACGTTGAGTAATATTGTGACCTATTATTTATTTGTAATTTTCCTGAGGGTATTAATTATATAGTATTATCAAATAGTCCTCTATCTTTTTAAACTAGAGATAATCATGTTTAAGTGTCGGATTATGTAGGTATAAGTGAGACACAAATATTAGCAGATATGTCTTGTTTTGACTTATTAGCAAGTATTAGCACAAATAATTTTCCTGGTGCAAGTAAAAATAATTTATTTGGTCCTGAATGCTAAAATTTATTTGATTCTCTATGTTTGGTAGAACACATGAATTCTTCTCACATTATTTTTAAATGATTCCCCTAGTACTCATACCCGAAAAGGATTTCCGCGTAATAAGTTTTTTATTTCATCATATTCTCTACGTTTGCAGCTTTGATATTTTCATATGTGTTCAAATTTTTATTAAGTCCTTGCATAATACTAGCTCTAAGACGATTAGATTCAAATATATGCAGGCAATTGAGCAGTCAGATTTCTGAGGCTTTTTGCCCTTGACATACTAACCAGAGTAGTAACTTCTGCACACAAAAAAAAACAGGACGATTTAGATAGATCTCCAATTTTCACGACTTCCAAGTTCCAACTCGAAGATGTCATGGAGCAAGCATAGCGATCAACTCTCGAGAACAGAGGGGCAACTGCTCCTCAGGTGCTGAAAGCCCTCACTCGCCATGACTGCTCTTAGGTTTCCCGGAGATGTGAGAAACTTGAAGCATGCCTTTTTTAGCGCATCGCAACCGTGCTGGTCAGCCAGCGCCAACGTAGTCGCCACCGTGCTTTTGCAGAGGTGGTTGCAGAGCTTCTCCTCGCAGA
The DNA here is from genome assembly GCA_947311845.1 of Poa pratensis. Lineage (NCBI taxonomy): Eukaryota > Viridiplantae > Streptophyta > Magnoliopsida > Poales > Poaceae > Poa > Poa pratensis. Next base: position 79,930,950 of record CAMZMU010000036.1, read on the forward strand.
TCAACTTGAGCCTCTCCATGTTATACAAGTCCGCCGCCACAAGCAAATGCAGAGCCATGGCTGCCCTGTTACCCTCGTCCACCTCGGCCAATGAGTCGGTGTAGATGAAGTGCAGCAGAGCTCTGAACACTATGGCTTCCATGTCATTGATCTGTACGCGAGCGGTGGTCTTCTCCTTGGTCGGACCAAGGAGCTCCGCTCGGAACACGGAGGACCGAGCGGCGAGGATGTACCTGTGCGCGTGGAACGTCTCGCCGCCGACCTCGAAGGCGACGTCCGAGCCCTCACCGTCCGAGAGGAGCCAGGCAAGATGGTGGTGCATGTCCGGCGGTGGCACCACGACTGCCGGCGTGACGAGCTCGGTGACGATGTCCTTTGACACCGTTACATCGCACCTGACTCTGAACACATCATCCTTCAAGTAAACCGATTCCTCTAGGTCCTTGGCCTTGACGAATATACCGAAGCCCCAGGGTCGTGTGGCAGTGAAGGAGTATACCCTGGGGCTTGTTTTGCCATACGATGTCATTGATTCCTCTTGCTGATCGACCACCAAACTAATGTTAAACTGTGCCTTGACGTCATTGGCACCGGTGTGATCGAGAAAGAGATACATCGATATCCAATCGGCATTATCCGGGCTGTCGCCGTCGGGGTAGTAGTGCATACACCAGCGATGGCCTCCGACATTGAACGCTTCGGACTTTATAAATTTCCCGTTCCCGTAGCCCCTGATAAGGGAGTACCCGTCGATCTTTACCACGTGCGACCCAGACACGACCTGTGCGACGATGGCGGACGTGGTCGGCGAGCAAGCGCTGCCGTTGCCATTGTTACCGACGGAAGACAGACAAGAGGTGGACATGGCGCCTTAGCCGCCGCGTGTTATGGTCCTGTTAAACGACAAGGCTTGGCCTGGTAGGTTAGGATTGATTTGCTATTTTTATCTTTCCTTGTAACCTGTCCTACGTATGCAACAACAGTCACAGGCAAGCAATATAAATACACTAACGCGGCTCCCAATTTTTTTTCGAAACGGGACGGCTCTCAATTGGGAGTAGAATGGTTTTCAAAATTTTCTCTATCCAATTACGCTTTCTACATGATATCAGATCTACTGCTCACCAAGAAGCTTCCAATTGGATGAAACTTTGCAACAAAATAGATGTGTGCATCGATTGATGCAAAAAACCGGGGTATTGCCCCCTTTTCGAAAAACCAAATTAGAGCTGATCCACTCGTATATATTTTGCTCGGGCGTCGAGCCGTTTTTGGTCAACGGGTTATACTCCCAAGTCCCAACTCTTGACTTTGATATGTGACGCGATCTGCTCCGGTGAGGTGTGCGGTTCTCAGCCAACGTTGTGGCTCACAATACCGGACGTGGAAGTGGACAAGGTCACAGTGAACGGTGAGGAGGACATGGCCAAGGTCACGAGAATGGTGGCCGCGGGAGCTATGGGGACAACAAAGACATCCACACACATTTGGGCAACAATGGGAGCTTCACCAACAACAACCCCAATAAGATGCTCCCTTACAAGGGTTGAAGAAGTTCAATGCCACCTTCACCAGTGTCGTGGAGATGAATGTTGGGTCAGGTACCACCTCGTATGACGTCGAGACCAACTAGTATATCGACATGAGTGCCACCGACCACAACATCGGTGACCTCGAGAAGTTGACAATCCACGACAAGTACAATGGCAATGAGAAAGTCCACACTGCCTAGTGGATCAAGTATGGACATTAGCCATATTTTTCACTTAACCGTTAGCCCCTTAGTTGTGATATTTATGTAAAAAAATCATTCATGTTACACAAGCTCACAAAAGCATGTTATTTGCACACCGTATTGCCACTGATAGCATGCTTTTCTTGAGATTCATCAAATTCTTTTTTACTAAGCACCCGGACAATGGAGGAAATTATTTTTCGAGCCAGGTGTAAGGGTCACTATACGCTTTCGTTCACATTATCGAATTCCAATAAGCGTGTGCTTGTTCCTTGAAATTTTGCACGAGTATATCAGGTCAATATGTAAGTGCTTGAGATATTTCAATTTTTCTAAAAAAAATTAAATGCGATTTTTGAAATGATTTGAAATTCATGTGCATGTGCACCCATATTCACCCAAAGATCAGAATCGATCAAGTTATGCATTCTTTTTTAAAGGAATACATCGTGTAAGCCCCTATCTCCAATTCTTTTTAATAACTTCTTACATCAACATATGATCACTACAAGAAATGGGATATTTGTTGACGAAAACCCTGGTGACGAAAATGCATACCGTCATGGATGTGTCCTTATAGGTGACGAATTCATCTTTCGTCATGCATTTACGGTAATGCTTGACGGTATGATTTTTCGTCAACAAAAAATCGTCACCCATTACCCAACCGGGAAGGGCTTCCATCGTGTCTGTTAATAGGTGACGAAATCAAAGATCGTGGTGTATGTAAACCGTGATTTGAATATAAAACGGACCCACATAGAAGGTAAATAATACTAAGTTACTTTATTAAATGTTATTAGTTTTATATATCATGCGTGACCCACTTGTCAGGAACATATTTAATTAAGTAAAAATTATGGTTTGGAAGAATCGAACCCAGGGCTTTGGCGTGACCGACGCGGAGTGTTACCGCTGAGGTAGATATGGAATTTTGATCTGGATCCGTAACTAGTCTATTTGATATATACATTAGGGCAACATATTTATTTCAATGGTGTGATCTAGATGTTACGACATAATAATTTCCTTATTAATATTTATTTCGGCCGCGGGTGCCTCGTTTAAGTCGCGCCGCTAGCAGACACGGCCTATCTAGGTGATCTTGCTAACAGTCGAATCGAGTAGGGTTCTCGTCGAGGTGAGAAGATATCCGTGAAGGCTCCATTGTGGGGGCGGCGAGCCGCATCATCGGTGAGTTCTCCTGATTGTTCGTTAGGTCTAGATTTTTTAATCAGTTGTCAAGATCTGTTCTGAAGAACTTTGGCATGTTCTTAACTGAATTGTAGGCAATGGATCGAAGTTGGATAACTGATGGCACCAAGAAGTTGACAACAAAGTACATGGCAGGTGTTAGGGATTTCATCAAGTTTGCGCGAGAACACTTGGACAATACAGATGAACCAATCTTGTGCCCTTGCCGGGACTGCCTAAATCTGATACGTCAGGATATAAAAACAGTCGAGGATCACTGCAATTGTTCAGGTATGTCCATGACGTATACAAGATGGACTAGACATGGGGAAGGTTTTAGTGATGACGAAGGGCGGGATAGAAACGATGATGGTGCGTATGATAGTGACAATGATGAAGAGGAAGACAATGCTGATTGTTATGTTGATGATTCGTCTAGTATGATCGATGAACTGCAGAAGTCTGGAAATAAAGGTCCTAACCTGCCAAATTTGTATGCTAATCTAATTGAGGCAGCCAAAAAAGAACTTCATGAGGGATGCACCACTTTCACTAGGTTGTCGTTCATTATTAAGCTCCTTCATGTCAAATCATACAGCCGGATAACAAACAGAGGATTTGATCTGTTACTTCTGGTTTTACGTACAGCTTTGCCACATGTGGACTTTCCCAAATCCTATGCTGATGCTAAGAGTGTTCTTTCTGATGTTGGGCTTGGTTATGAGACAATTCATGTATGCAAGTTTGATTGTTCTTTATTTTGGGGAGATCACAAGGACGATACGCACTGCCATGTTTGTGGATTATCAAGATATAGAGACCCTACTGGAAAAAAGAAAATCCCTCACAAGGTGTTAAGGTACTTTCCTATAATTAAAAGGTTGCAGAGACTATTTGTTAAAAAGGAAATGTCGACACATACTAGATGGCACAAAGAGAAGAGGGTTGTTGAGGCCAATGTACTGAGGCACCCTGCTGATGGTGAGGCATGGAAGCACTTTGATGACAGGTTTGATTGGTTTGCTAAAGATCCTCGTAACATAAGACTAGGTTTTGCCACAGACGGCTTCAGTCCCTTTGGAAGTATGACTAATCCTTACAGTATGTGGCCTGTTTTTGTCATTCCTTACAACTTCCCACCATGGATGTGCATGGATCAATCCAATTACATGATGGCATTGCTAATCCCCGGAAAGTATTCCCCAGGGAAAGATTTTCATGTATTTATGCAGCCACTGATTAAAGATATGATGGAGCTATGGAGTGGTGTGCAGACATTTGATGCATGCACAGAGGATAATTTCACATTGCATGCTGCGTTTCTTTGGTCTATTCATGATTATCCTGGATATGCCACTATGTCAGGCCGAAGCACAAGAGGATTTCATGCGTGTGTGCATTGCGATGAGAATCCTTGCTATGAATCTTTGAAAAACAAAATTGGATATATTGGGCATCGGCGATTTCTTCATGAAGATCACCCATACAGGAGAAGCAGACTTTTCAATGGTAAAACTGAGATTAGAGATCCACCAAGGAGGTACACACCCAAAGAAGTAGCTGAGAAGGTAGAAAGGGTTAAGGATTTTGAACATGGGAAAAATCCAATAAGTAGAAAGCGGAAGCGTGCAACTGTACCCGGTGAACCAACATGGCACCTGAAAGTCAGCTTACATCATCTACCGTACTGGCCAGAACTTAAGTTAGCTCACAACTTAGATGTGATGCATATTGAGAAGAACATATGTGACAATATTGTTGGTACACTACTTGAACTTGAGGGCAGGAATAAGGACACTGTTAGTGCTAGAATTGATTTGAAGAAATTAAATATCAGGGAGAAGTATTGGTTGAAGAAAATTGTGAAGGATGGTAATGATGCACCAGTAACTTATGCGAAGCCCCCTGCACCGTGGACGCTTTCGAAGGAACAGAAGAGACATTTGTGTAGGTATTTGGCAAACACTAGGTTCCCAGATGGTTATTGCGCAAACTGGGGAAGATGTGTGGATATTGATGGTTGTAAGGTTACCGGTATGAAGACGCATGATTGCCACATACTTCTGCAGCGAGTGTTGCCGGCTGGGCTCAAGGGAATTGCATCTAAGGTAATGTATGAGGCTATTGCAGAGCTAGGAAGATTTTTTAGGGAGCTGTGTGCCAAAACCCTGAAAGTTGATGTGCTGAATCGATTGAAGGTTGAAATTGTTGTGATCCTATGCAAACTTGAGAAGCTCTTCCCACCAGCTTTTTTTGATGTAATGGTGCACTTAGCTATTCATCTTCCTGACGAGGCTCTTTTGAGGGGGCCTGTTCATTATGGTTGGATGTATCCAGTTGAGAGAAGATTAGGTTATCTAAAGTCTACGGTCCGTAACAAAGCAAGGCCCGAAGGTTCTATCGCAGAGGGCTACATTGTTGATGAGTGTTTGATTTTTTGCTCTAGATTTTTCAAGGATGACACAGAAACAAGATTTAACAAAGATGATAGGAACCAAGACATACGGAGAAAACCTGATCGTGATGAGATGGAAGTATTTTCAGTTGGAGCTAAAGGTCTTGGGAAATCCATTTTGAAACATTTTGACAAGGAATTTGACAAAATGGTTTGGTATGTGCTGAACAACTGTGACGATGTACAATGTTATATCAAGTAAGTAGTTAGCTTCACTTTACTAACTACTTCTCAATGTTGCAGACATAATTGTCTTGTATTTCATATGTGTTTTTTGTTTGTTTCAGTGAATTCCGACAAGAATTGAGAGGTAGGGGTGTGCGTGACATCGAGGAGACGGTTCAGAGAGAGTTTGCAGGTTGGTTTGCAAACCATGTGAGACAGTTGGACAATGCATCAGACGATTTGAAGTCTCTGGCTGCTGGGCCAGACCGGCGTGTAGTAGTATACGCTGGTTGCAACGTAAAGGGTGCGAGGTTTCGCACGCTTACTCGGGATAAAGACCTGAAGACTCAAAATTCGGGCGTAGCGACTAAGGGATCTTTTGGTGATGGAGATGAGAGCGAGTTCTATGGTGTTCTGCAAGAAGTTCTTGAACTGCAGTACGGGACTAACAAGCACGGCGACAGGTCTGTGTACTTGTTTCGTTGCGACTGGTTCGACCTTGCGGGCAGGGGTTGCAAGATAAAAGATGATGGTTATTTTAAAAGCGTTAACACTTCTGTCCTATGGTTCAAGAATTCACCATTCATATTGGCCAGTCAAGCTGAAACATGCTTCTATTTGGAGGATACAAAGTTTGGTCATCCGTGGAAAGTGGTGCAGAAGTTCAGCCATAGACACGTGTACGATGTTCCAGAATTAGAAGTTGCTAACGATGATGCATTTGTACGGAATGAAGACGCATACCAGGAGGATGAAGGTTCAGTGGACCATACATTTCATGATGTTGTGGACCTAGACGAGGAAGCAGAGGTGGAAGAAGAGGAGGATGATCATCGTGTTGATGAAGTTGTACATATTGATGATGCTCGTACAATTCGTGAACTAGAGAATGAGGAAGACAGTCCCAATGTTGACATGGATATGAGCGAAGATGAACAAGTTTTCATATTGGAAGAGAACATAAATGATGACGAGGGAAAAACTTCAGATATAGATAGTGATGTAGATTGATAGAAACGTGTAATGCATACAACTATATGTTTTGTTCCAAACATTTGAAATGTTCTTATTTAGATGTTTACGATCTCAAACTTGGCATTGAATTATCCAGAAGGGTTTAAGAGCAAATTAATATAAGCTAAAATATGGACAGATATAAGAAAAGCCAACATGTAGGTAACATAACTTCGACAATGGTTTTAATTAATCGACACTTGACAGGATTACAACCAGCAGCACGATATGACTAAATATTGTTTTAACACAAGCAAAATCGACAATCGCATAAAGAGTCTTAACACTGAATTTAAACCTAAAGGGGCTGCATAGTTGGACACACGGGCACCATGAATCACTGACTAGCTACTCCAGATCAATTTCAGGCAGATGGGTAGCAAACAAGTAAACCCCTGCATTTCCCAGGTAAAGCAAGAACAGCATCTTGTCACCCATCTGAAGGTGCTTTTCCTTGTCCATGAACTCCTTCCAGCCACTGACGCAGAGACGACCATCGTCAGAAGAAATTGCGTAGGACGCACGCACCAAAGTACTGGGATGGCACACAATATTGATTGCACCATATTGTTCCATATCTTTAGGAACCAAACGGCTAGGGATTTTCTGTTCCAACAGTAGAGACATAGTTTAGTTAACGCATGTACGCAATGTAGCTCGCAAAGTTAATGAAATGATATGAGATCTACTGCTTACCACGTGTTTGTTGTAATTTTCACTGTTTGTCCAATTCAGAGTATGCAGCATTGGGACAACTAGTGCTCCTTGATCATAATCTCCAGCATTGTGGTACTCAACAAGGTAGTCCAAGTTGTCCACCTGAAGAATGACGGTATGCATCATCCTCCAATTTATCATTGTTCCATCAGTAGCACTGAGTGAGTCAACAATGTCACGCTTCGTACGGGACAACTGGTAGTAAGCTGCATAATTAAAATAACTGACATAAGATGGAATAATTAATACAATCAATCATTCTGTCTAAAGGTGGAAAATTACCTGGATGGATTAGTGGTTCAGTTCCAGTTATTACAAGAGTATCCTGACCAGATGAGTTAATTTTGAAAATTAACTCCATGCCAACCTTAAAATTGTACACTCTACCAAATTCGTTCCAAAATCTTCCGTTGATATAGGTTCTGCCAGCTCTGTTGGTAACATTAACAACAAATGCATGGCCATCTTTGGTTCTAAGTGCAGCTTCAAAAGTTGTCCTGTGGGAGGTCTGGACACCATACTTCTGAAGGAAATACGGTCTAAAGTAGCAAGGGATGACCTAAATTCAGTAGAGTTAATACAAAAGTAAGTTAACTATTCTGAAAATTCAATAAGACAGAAATATTGATCATATAACAGTAATTGTTTGTACTTTTTCCTACAAATAGTAGATGATTTAGTTGTTCTGCACTAGAAACATGTGAATGTTACACATCGTATCATATTAGGACCTTCAAGAATCAGAAATTGCATGTAGCTACACTAAAACTCATATGAACGTAAAAATTATTACAACTATCCTAAAACTCAACCATATATATGGTGAACAACAATTATTACACACATCTGAATAATAGTACTAAACTAGCAATAACTACTAGGATCACGTGTTAAACTTTGATGTGGCGGTGAATTAATAAAACATCTGAATGAATTCTAAACTTATAATTGCATGTACCGTCTTCTCCTCAAAACCCTCTTGTAGTGTTTGCACGAAAAAACCTAACGTGATTCCCCCTCCGCCGCACATCCCCTTCTTGTCAAAGCAAACTGGACACTGAAAAAATATGAAGAAAGATTACAAATCGGAAACAACGATCGCGAAACGTAGATGTTATTTACGTACTCCATTGGTAGGCGCCATCCTTGGTCTCGACGCGGAGCGAGAGTCTTACAAATTTCGCCGGCGAGAGATGTGGCGAGACGTGGCGGCGAGAGACGTGGCGAGCTGTGGCGGCGAGAGACGTGGCGAGATCTGGCGGCGGCTAAAGGAGGTCGTGCTATGATGGCCAGTTATTTCGTGGAGTAAATTGCGGTAGGTCAAGCGGAGAGGCAGAGGGCGGTGCTGGGTTTTGACGTGACAACACGATGAACGCGCAGGCCCCACTGGTCAGTTGGACTGCACGTCACACGTCAAGACCCGCGACGGCCCAGTGGTTAACACGGAGTAATGGGGATGAATATTGTTTATCCCCAACCCCCTCCCCTATCGTCTCAATATTCCGCACCGCCCCCTGGTTTCCCCACTTCTCGTCGTCTCCGCTCCCTCCCTCTCTTCGTCTCCCCCCGCCGCGTCGCCATGGACATGGATGAGCAGGAGGACCACTACTTCTCCAGGACGCGCCCAGTCCGCATCCACGACGGCCAGGACCTCGAGGTGGTCTACACCAACGACCCCTGGAAAGTGCGCCGCGTCCTCGACATGTACACGGAGTGGCTCAAGGAGGAAGACCACAAGTTCGTGGGCCTCGACTTCGAGTACACCAACCATGACGCCGAGGACGAGAAGAAGATCGCCGTGGTTCAACTCTCGATGCGTCGACATGTGCTGGTGTTCCACTACGCAGCGTAAGGATTAATCCCCTTTTTGAATCTTTCGATTACGGGTTTTTTTTGTTGCCGCCGTTGTGTCTCTCTTCGACTCTCGTTAGTAATAGGTTGTTGCATACGTACTGTGCTAGATCCAAAATCACTAGATTCCCGATCTAAATATGCTAGACATTGTTCCTGATTTATTAATTTGTTTCATCTTCGTCTCCTGTGTAGGTTCTTGCATATTTGTAACTCAAATAAATGCATTGCAACGAGATTTATTTGGTTCGTAGATTGGTAGTAGTAAGTATGCTTGATCGACACCCAGTTCTGGATCTGATCTTTCCAAATATGTAGTTTATCATTGCAGGACATAGCAAAGCTACTTAGTTTACTTGATTCCTCATTTACTTGACTAGTTCATAAGCTCGATCTGTGACTCCTTTTTAGTTTACTTGATCCCTAATTTGTACATTACTTTGTTTACTGCAGTGCTGACTGGTGGGAATCTCCGGCTATCGCCGATTTCTTTCGAGAAGGAATTACGTTTGCGAGTGTTGACATCCGTGGTGACAAGGGAGTTCTGTGGAGGACATGGCACATGAGGATTCCTCCTGAGTACTACGTCGATCTCCAGGTCGAGTACTTCAAGTACACTGGTCATGAGAAGGCTGGCATGAGTACCATGGCAAAAAGACTCATTGATTCATGGTACGGTGATATGAAGAAGAAGTTCCACCACACTCGGCACAGGATGTGGGGGGACATCCCACTTCCAACGATGAACATCGAGTATGCAGCCATTGATGCTTGGGTCTCGTACGAGCTCTACCGCAAGATCGTGATCGACAGAGCCCTTGATCGTCGGGCCAACAAGCTTCGTTGGCATACTTAGGACCCCTTCACCTGCTGATGGTGGAATGATCATCTCTTCTGCTGCATGACCCCCTGATATGTTGGTTTGGTCTCCCTCCTGCGTGAGGTGCTTCTGGCTCCCTGGACTGTGTCCAAATAAGCCATGTAGTCAGTTCTTTTGAAACTCTAGCTGCTCTTCGCTACTTGTTTAAATGTATGCATGGTCTGCAACCCAGCACTGGTTTCTACTATATATAAGTAAATATTTTGCCATGATATGTCAACAATTGTCCTCTGAGGTTTCAATTTTATGTTGTGTACCTCCTAGTACTTCAAAGTGCTAGTAAACTAAATGTTCAGAACAGGAGAGTTCTTCAAATCAAAACATTCCAGACGTAAAACTCAGCAAAAATTGTGATTCAAATTTTCTTTATGACTTTTACTCATTTTCTGAAATTTTTCATCGACAAAATCTCACAGTGGTGAACAATAACATAAATTGGAATTTTCCACATGAATGTGACTACATTTACTCAGTCCCACTAGTTCATGATGATTTTACATTGAATTTAGCATTTTTTACGAGTTTTACTCGTTTTCTGTCATTTTTCATCGAAAAAAAATAAACAAACACCTACAATTGTCAGAAAAATCTGAAACTCCTCAAGCACACATACCTACCCTTCATGACCACTCACAAAAATTGGCAGCTCAATCTGAATCTTTGAAGTGCAGCTTGCTTGAAAAAGAGCCGTTCACCGACATGATCGATGTGGGTCCACACATGGGTGGATCCAACCAACATGAGGTTTCACAAGTGTTTTCAGACAAAATCTCACAGTGGTGAACAATAACATATATATGTGGGATGTGTTCTCACAAAACCTCATATGCAAAGGTTTTACAACTTCCGGGTTCGACGATTCGACCGTTATGCCGAAAATGCCCTTACTTGTGTAAATTCACATCAAACTACACCAAACCTCATGAAATTTTTAAATTTGAATTTTCCACATGAATGTGACTACATTTACTCAGTCCCACTAGTTCATGATGATTTTACATTGAATTTAGCATTTTTTACGAGTTTTACTCGTTTTCTGTCATTTTTCATCGAAAAAAATAAACAAACACCTACAATTGTCAGAAAAATCTGAAACTCCTCAAGCACACATACCTACCCTTCACGACCACTCACAAAAATTGGCAGCTCAATCTGAATCTTTGAAGTGCAGCTTGCTTGAAAAAGAGCCGTTCACCGACATGATCGATATGTGGGTCCACACATGGGTGGATCCAACCAACATGAGGTTTCACAAGTGTTTTCAGACAAAATCTCACAGTGGTGAACAATAACATATATATGTGGGATGTGTTCTCACAAAACCTCATATGCAAAGGTTTTACAACTTCCGGGTTCGACGATTCGACCGTTATGCCGAAAATGCCCTTACTTGTGTAAATTCACATCAAACTACACCAAACCTCATGAAATTTTTAAATTTGAATTTTCCACATGAATGTGACTACATTTACTCAGTCCCACTAGTTCATGATGATTTTACATTGAATTTAGCATTTTTTATGAGTTTTACTCGTTTTCTGTCATTTTTCATCGAAAAAAATAAACAAACACCTACAATTGTCAGAAAAATCTGAAACTCCTCAAGCACACATACCTACCCTTCATGACCACTCACAAAAATTGGCAGCTCAATCTGAATCTTTGAAGTGCAGCTTGCTTGAAAAAGAGCCGTTCACCGACATGATCGATGTGGGTCCACACATGGGTGGATCCAACCAACATGAGGTTTCACAAGTGTTTTCAGACAAAATCTCACAGTGGTGAACAATAACATATATATGTGGGATGTGTTCTCACAAAACCTCATATGCAAAGGTTTTACAACTTCCGGGTTCGACGATTCGACCGTTATGCCGAAAATGCCCTTACTTGTGTAAATTCACATCAAACTACACCAAACCTCATGAAATTTTTAAATTTGAATTTTCCACATGAATGTGACTACATTTACTCAGTCCCACTAGTTCATGATGATTTTACATTGAATTTAGCATTTTTTATGAGTTTTACTCGTTTTCTGTCATTTTTCATCGAAAAAAATAAACAAACACCTACAATTGTCAGAAAAATCTGAAACTCCTCAAGCACACATACCTACCCTTCATGACCACTCACAAAAATTGGCAGCTCAATCTGAATCTTTGAAGTGCAGCTTGCTTGAAAAAGAGCCGTTCACCGACATGATCGATGTGGGTCCACACATGGGTGGATCCAACCAACATGAGGTTTCACAAGTGTTTTCAGACAAAATCTCACAGTGGTGAACAATAACATATATATGTGGGATGTGTTCTCACAAAAACCTCATATGCAAAGGTTTTACAACTTCCGGGTTCGACGATTCGACCGTTATGCCGAAAATGCCCTTACTTGTGTAAATTCACATCAAACTACACCAAACCTCATGAAATTTTTAAATTTGAATTTTCCACATGAATGTGACTACATTTACTCAGTCCCACTAGTTCATGATGATTTTACATTGAATTTAGCAGTTTTTACGAGTTTTACTCGTTTTCTGTCATTTTTCATCGAAAAAAAATAAACAAACACCTACCCTTCATGGCCAAAAGGGGAAATATACGGTAGCGTCAGAGGGAGAGCATAAGAGGAACTATACGGTTGCGTCAGAGGGAGAGCATAAGAGCAAAAGCGTCCCCAAGAACCGCCTCCTCCTCTCCACTTCCATAGCGAAACCCTAGACGGTTCCACACCCCTACCCACCCGCCATGAAGAGATCAAGGGAATCCTTTGACGCCGAGGCAGATCAGAAGGCGGCGCCCGTCGTCGGCGAGCCGTCTGTTGCTGTCGGCCCAGTCGCGGCCGGATCTGGCAGTGGGACTGCTGCTTCCGGCGAGGCCCCGCCGGTGGACGCGGGGGTCGGCGATGTCGCTCCCGAGCAAGATCGGAAGAAGACCGTGAGCGGGGACGGAGGGGATGGCCCATCCGACGCCGCCTTGCCATCGGAGCTCGAGGCGGCGTACAACGAGATTGAGGAGAGCTACGAGGAAGCCGCTGAATACGCCATGTGGGGGCACGTCTCCGCCGCGCCGACCGCGCGCCGACCGCCACGCCTACCGCCGCGCCTACCGCCGCGCCGACGGAGGTACATCTAGGGTTTTTAGTGGTAGTACATGCTCGAATCTACTATTCTTTCTAATTAACTGCCCTCGAGGTTTGGTGATTTGGGTGTGAACTGAACCATCCGTGCAACTGAAGGCGAAGAAGATAAACAAGTCTTCATACATGCCTTCAATTGCACATCAATCTACTATTCTTTCTATGTTCAACTACCGTCAAGTTTTAGTACCCAAATTATTTAGTAATATGAGGGCTTTGGTGATTTCGGTACGAACTTAACCATCCCTTCAACTGAAGGAGCAGCAGATAAACAAGTCTTCATAGATGTGCCTTCAATTGCACATCAATTCATAGACGGCTTCAATTGCATATCAATTCGGTGTGTAGTTTTTTTAATAAAATTCAAGGAATCTAGCTTGGTTAATTAGATCCGCAAGCTTTAATTGATAATATTGTTATGGTGACCTAGATTAGCTTGCTGCTTCATCATTTTCAGTCCACACTCCAATATCATCCTAGATTCCCCAATTAATAGTGTTACAACATTTATAGGTTGCAATAATCTTTACCTTATTTCTTCTGCAATAAATTATTTCCAAGTTAAAAACGAATGAGGAACTTCAGTTCTCATTTAACATATTGCCTTATTGCATGTTAGGAGCCGAGAGTTGAAGAAGAGGCATTTGATGAGGGACAGGTTTCCCCAGAGGGTTATGCTTCTCTGGATGGACGCGATGATGAAGACGATGAAGAAGTACCTCCACCATCACCGTTAGTTGATGAAAAATCAGCAACTAGGGTCAATGTCTCCCGTTTGGTGATTCGTCAGCTTAAGGTGGGAATTGATTACACTCACCAAGTTCTTCAAGCCGTGGTAACCCCGAACCTGCAACCAGCGTGTTTCGTGGTTTCGCGTGTCCTTTTTAGCAAGTTGGGTAATACCAACTGGCGCATCGTTCAGTCTCATGACGCTGGAGACAGCGCACATATCTACATCAAGATGCGTAAAAAGGACGTGCAGAGGTGTCACGGAAAGAGGTATGAGTGGATGGGAGAACAAGTCACCTTCTGCAAGGTGATTTTACTCAGGCCGCTTATTCCCGACCCCATGGAAGCTGGCCCGGTTGTTAAGATCTTTTAAGCTGTGGTTGTTAAGACAATGTTGCACTTGTTTAAAATTTATGTTGCTTCCCGTACTACTGAATGTTGCACTTTTGTTAAACTTTATGTCCATTTTATGTTCTGGATTGTAAGAACTTAATAGTATTGTTGAAGAGTTGCCGTTGTGTTTTCAACCAAATTATTTTCTCTTATGCTGATCCTTGAGTCAACTCTACAAATAAGGCGTACTGCGCAAGCAACAGGGTAAATTCGTACTACATATGATTATGCCAATATCAACTGAAATCTGAATGTGAGTATCTGTTGGTTCTCATGTGGGCAGTTGTACAAAAGTAGGGGTTTTATCAAAGAAATGTGGGTAGCATTCAAAAATTCGACTAAAGTAGTTCAAACCTCATGTCATAGTAGTTCAAAGCAGTGTTGACGTAGCATAATTGGCATCAGTACTGAGATTGCAGCATAGGTGATGTGATCCCAGTTCAAACCTCATGGGCTTGAGCACACGGTACAACTCGACCGCGAGAAACCCATCAGTTGCAGCATAGGTGATGTGATCCAAGTATAGTTTCTTGTTGACTACAAATGAAATTTAGATTTTTTTTATGCGTCTCATTCATTTTCTGGTATTTTTTAATTAAAATAAACATGTACAGTTCCATTTTCAGAATAATCATTTTTCTTTCACGGCAAAATCTTGTTCCCTCCAAATTGTACTACGATGGCTGCCAAAACGCCCAAATTTTTTCGTTCCCTCCACTCCTCCCGCGCACCCCACCTATCAAATATTTCGCCCTCCCTTATATACGTCGTGCCTCTCCCCCATGATTTACGAGCATCTTAACTCCCCACCCCCATACCTCATCCTCTCGTGCTCACCCAGATCCGGTGTCTTCGCCGGACGTTCTTCCATCTCGCATCTATCTCCCCGGTGGTCGCCATGGCCGGCAGTCGTCGAGGCGTCAGGGGGAAGGAACATCGCGCACAGACGCCGAAGAAGGCGCCCAGCTCGAAGAAACCCCAAGGTAAATCTGTCGGTGATCGGCTTGTTGTTGTGTTTTTCGGATGCTACGATCGAGAGATCGGTTTTACATGTCTAACAGGTCCGTTTTGACCTATATCTAGATCTTGCATATTTGATAGATCAGGGCATGATAGCATTAAGTTGTACGTGTTCATGATTGGATTGATTGGTTCCGAAGGTTGTACGATCCAATCGCCGACATCATACGTTTAGGGTTTATCGATTTTCTTCCAGAGACAATCATGCCGTGCTGCTATACAATCTTTGCCATCCCGCATCGTAGACTCTTATGTTTTCAATCATTTGCTGCTGTACAATCTTTTGCATAGACAATTATTTGCTGTTTTCTATGGAATTGGCCCCCTCTTATGTTTTGTTCACGCTCCGCTCTTCCGATTATTTCAGCGGAGACAGAAAACCCCGTCAAGCCGGCATATGAGCTTGTCAAGGAGAGAGAAATGCAAGAAAATATTGTACGCATGGGAAAAATTTTGGCTGAAAGATATGGACCTGGACACAAAATTCAGCAAGATTTCTCTGGTTTTGCACGTTCATTAGTGTATGGTGGGCGACAAATAGGAACAAGTAACAATCTAAAGGACACAGACTGCCAAGACAAGGAGGTCGAAGAGGACCCTTCGTACCAACCGAATCCAGAAGAGATAGCTACTGCTGATGATGATCTTCATTCAGATGAGGATCAGCGCACTGTCGGCAAAACTTCATCTCAGGTCTGTGGAACTATTTCTGAACTCTGATAGCAAATACATGCTAAATGTTTCCTACTAATGTAGCCTCTACTTTGCTTGCAGATAGTTGCTGGTTCTGCAACAGTTGCACAGAAGAAGCGTTCCAGACCAGAAGTTCCACCATCCAACATTGCAACAAGATCAATGGCAACAACTGAACCTGAAGCTGGGTCATCTGATGAGCCCACGGCCACTGCTGGTCAGAACACTGAAGGAGCACCCTCACCTAACCAGATCATGACATCTGGAGGCAGCAACTCATCTCCTGAGGACAATCAAATTGTAAACTTTCAACGGCAAGGTATGAAAGTTTGTAAAAATTACACACTGTACCGCATATTTTCATATAGAAGATAATCATTTCATCTCTCTTATTTCAGAGGCATTGACAGCATCTGGCCATACTAAGAGAAAGAGAGGTGGACGCAGACCTACTATGGGCCATGGACTACATGAGTTTACAAGAAGAAATGGTGGCAATAAGATGCAAATTGACTTCACTGCCGGTGTCAGGAGACCCAAGGATTATATCCAGTCAGCAAAGCTGAGCAGTGAGGTTGGGATTCACATCCGTGCCAAAATGCCGCTTGCAACACACTGGACACAGTACAAAAAAGATGAAACTCTCACACATGTCATTCCTCATGCTATAAATACAGTAGCGGTGAGTCCAGTACAATCTATGTTTAACCTAATTATTATGTTACATGATCAACTCTCTAAGAATCTACTGATTAATGCATCACTATTTTGCAGGGAAAGTTTAATATGGACAGAAATGATGAGGTGGCCCAAGATGTGTGCACTGATATGCTGCAAGTTAGTATTCGGCAGTTCCGATATAGGCTTAAGAAGGAGTATTGGCCAAAAATAAAAAATCTCACAGTGGAGCAAGCATATCTGAAGAAGCCAGATCATGTAGAAGAGAAAAGCTGGCAAGAACTGGTGAACAGATGGTTTGATGAGAAGTACCAGGTACATAAATCTTATTCCTTTCAATAACAGTTACTGAATTCTTACATTTCTCTGATCTGGATAAATAAAATGCATGTACTGAACATAGGGAGTGTGTGTAAAAAATGGAAAGAACAGAGAAGCTGTGAAACAGTTCCATACCACTGGATCTCGAAGCTATGTTGCTCACTGGGAACATGTAGTAAGTGTTCTGAATTTCCCCATACAGTTCATACTTCTGTCATACACAGTACACAATGGTAATGTGCATTCTACATTTTTTCAAGCAGAAGGCTAAGCAGCAGGAAGAAGAAACCTCTCCAATTGAATTTTTTAGAATGACACACACTAACAAGGATAACATTATGAGTGCTGAAGCAAAAAGTGCATATGTAAGAAATATTTCATATTAGCACAATATTATATATTCCAGTTTTGTATGTTGTCCATGCAATGATTGTAATCTTTATGCAGGATAAAATGGTGGCAAAAAAAGCGGCGCCACGCAATGAAGATGAACCTGAATTGACTGATTTGCAAATTGTTCAGCTAGTTCTGAGCGAGAAAAGCCCATCCACCACCTGCAACAGCACATTCCTACCAAGATTGGGCGTCGCAACAAGCTCCAGGAAGTCCTCTGTTTCAGCTACACGCATCCGAGAGCTACAACAAAGACTGGCAGATCAAGAGCAGAACTCCATACAGGCAGCTGAAAGGTACCACAGTGAGATGCAGGCAAGACTGCAAGAACAAGATCAAAAATTTGAAGAGATCAGGAAGAAGCAGGAGGAAGAACTTGAAGCTGTGAAGAAAGCCCAAGAAGAAAAGACTCTGGCTTATGAAAAGAGGCAGAGAGAAATGGATGCCGTGCTTAATTTGCTCTTGAGGACATCCCAGCCACCATCCATGACAGAATCCCAGGGCAACTAATCTATTGCACCGCCATCCTACAACATTCTTAATCATAGGTCTTTTAATTTCTTTGTGTTCTTTACCCAATTGTAATTTTTCTTATGAATCTTTCGGTCTGTGAGAGACATATATACTTCTTGTGCCACCATTTATGTATGATATTTATTGTCTATTTTTTTATATTTCGCCAGTTTTTTGTTCCCAAAATTTCGCAAATAATTCAAATGCTCTCAAATTTTGTCAAATTCAAAAGGTGACGGAAAATGTCACAACGTCACTATTAAATGAAACCACGTGGCACCAACTTCTGGTCCCACTTGTCAGAATTTGTGGGTCCCACCAGTCAGCATTATTGGGACCCATATGTCGGCAACAACCTGGTCCCACTTGTCAGAATTTTGTGGATCCCACCGGTCAGAATATTGTGGGTCCAGCTTGTCATAATATTTTGTGGGTCCCACCAGTCAGCACCATGCCGGTCCCACATGACAGATATCCACGTCAGCGCCGTCGGACCCATGTTGTCAGAAGCCAAATGGGACCCACATGTAAGGCCACGTATGCTTTTTTTGGACCAATCAGAAACTTCCCAAGATTTAGATATTGACGAAAGTTGCAATTTTTCGTGACAAATCTGTCTGTCAACAATCAACCTTCGATGTTGACGAATTTTCAGGTCGTCACCATCAAACGTTTGACGTTGACGAAAAAATGCATACCGTCACCCCCGATATTTTATGACGGAGCTTTGTTGACGAACCCCATGACGATCAAATTTCGTCACCGCGATGTAATCCTTGACGAAAATTGGCCTACACATGACGAAAGTGATTTGTCAACAAAAATATTTTCCTTTGTAGTGGATGTTGATTCATATTTTGAGTAAAAAGAAGGAATTTCTTTTATATATGCAGATAACTTGGTATTTGCTATTTAGTATTTGCTATTAAGAAGGGCCAGAGTCATAAAGAGTAAGCCAAAGCTTCCAACAGATGGTGATCAAGTCTTTGGCCAGCTCTTTTCGCATCTATCATCGACTATAGTCAAATAAGTTATTAGTACGACTAAGCTTCCCTGTTCCGGTCAGTCCAATAACTATTCAGTTTGTGAGACCTCACAAAAAGTCAAAGAGTCATCCATCGTCATAACCAAGTCGTTTAGTGAATCGAGTCCATTTGTAGAGCTTATATTTCTGATGTTTGGAGTAAATATTAGTATGTTTTTTTTTGAAAAGGGAAACCCAGCCTCTGCATCGTGATGATGCACATGGCTTTTATATTAAAATATTAGTATGCTACTCTTGTCAACTATGACAATAGCTAGTTTACTTGCATCTTTCTACTTGAACGCAAATTTGAAGTCTTACAACCATGATGAAGTTCTACAAGACTCCTACGGATTGTGAACGTAAAACTCGGCAAAAGCAGCATGTCCATAAGCAGATAAGTTTATTCTTCATCTTATTTTAGTTGTGCGGGTTCTGTCGACGTGCCCCCCCTATGGTCAAATCCTGGATCCGCCCGTGATGTTCACTGAGCTTTTTTGCATCTATCATCAACTATAGTGAAACAAGTTATTTGTACGACTAAGCTTCCATGTTCCGGTCGGTCCAATAATATTTCAGTTTGTGATGCCTCTAAAAAATTCAAGAGTCATCCATCGTCATAACCCAAGTCGTTTAGTGAATCGACTCGCAAATCTGAAGTATTGCAAAAATTCCATGACTGAAGTTCTACAAGACTCCTGAATGTAAAACTCGACAAAAGCGGCGTGTCCATGAGCAGATAAGGCGCGCGCCACTCCCACCACACGCAGGGCGTCCAAGAAACCCATCAATTGGCATGGGGACACTGCCCGTTGCCCACAAGCTCTCGCTCGCCTCCCCCTTCCTCCCGCGTCACCGGCGGGCCTGCCGCTCCCCTGCCCAGCACTGCCGGCGCCGGCGGCATGGAGCGGTGGTGGCGTACATGGAGCCGGACCCGAACTCGCCAGCGGCCATCCTGGGTCGCATCGTCGGTGCCCTCCCCGTGGTGGGCCTCGTGGCGCGCATTCTGAGCGACGACGGCGGCGTCGGGGGCGACATCGTCGACTTCGCGGAGTTCCGCCGCCGCGTCAGCAAGAAGACCACCGTCATGGACTCCCAGGCCTTCTACGACTTCAGCGACCGCCGCGGCAAGGTCCGTATATGCCCAGCTCCTTTTTAGTATCACCGTAACCCCGACCTGCGTGCATGTTTGTCACGGTGAATTGCTGCGCAGGTAGGAGACCCCTTCAGAGTTCTGCTGTGCTGCTGGCTGGCCGCCATTGGTGCCGGGCTGCTGAAAACAGAGGAGATCTTGGAAGGCGTGGCCCGGCTCCGCATGTCCAACGACATCGAGTACGAGGAGGAGACCTTCCTCGAAATGATGAAGATTGCAAGGGAGGTACGCACCCACGCATCCATAATACGTATCAGAGATCTTGCAAATTTGCTGGCAGTACCATGCTAGGATGTATATATAGTGCCAATTAATCAGTGCATTATCGAACTACGATGCATATATGCAGAAACGGGCGAAATCCAAGAGCCAGGCTCCGCAGGTACCAATGGAAGTGCGCGCGGAGAAGGCACTGGAGGCCATCTACGTGTGCTGCTTCGGGCAGGACATGGTGGAGCCCGAGGACGAGGAGCTCCTGTGCTCGATGCTCAACGCGGTGTTCCCGTCTGTGGGCAGGCCGGCCGTGGAGAGGATGGTATCTACCTTGGCCAAGCAGGTGGCCTCCGGCGAGAGGAAGGGCCCCGACGCCAAGGTGGTGTCCAAGGAAGTGGCGCAGCGGCAGCTCAAGGACCTCGAGTTCCTCAAGGATAACAAGTTGGACTCGATCTGAGCAGGGAAACATTTTTGGCAGGTAGATCAATGTTGTTTTTCTCTTTTCAGTTCGAGGCACAGATGGATGGAGAGAATGAATTTTTTGATGTAGGAAGTGTCGGCCATCATGTGATTGCCACACAGTTTACGTACGGTCGAGTCAATGCTTGCTAGTACTATATCCTTATTCCTAATGTTGTTGCAGTGTGATATGAGTAACATCAGGCAGAGCCTTGTATGGTAGAAGATGTGACTTGTGCAACTTGAAAAGAATGTTGCCAGTTGTGAGTTGTGAGTTGTGAGTTGTGACACATTCTGGATCAGTGGTTAATGCAGTTGTAAATGTGTTGAGATAATCTAACTAGCACATGTATACAAATTGGCATTTCACGCATATTTCGTGTTTTCCCCTTTAGAGACCACATGCATTGATGCATGAATCTGTCACCCATGTTGATATCATCGCATTAAACTCAAAATGATTTAGCCTCTGTATCGTTAACCCGATTAGTTGCATCGTCAAATTTATCTAAGCAAGGGGTTCCAAATTAGATCCATGTTAATATGGTTCAATAGTCTACTTTGCTATACTAGTTGCCAGATTAACATCGAACATTACCACGATATAATAGTGCACAGTTACTCGGTAATTTGTTTGCATGGTTTTAGACATTGCAATGTAATGCACAAGGAAAGAGCGAGTATTCAAGTGTTTCGATCAATATCACAAAATTACTATCATGCAAGTGTTGTATTGTTGTAGAATGGCGTTCAGCAACCGGCAACCAACCTATTATAATCTGGTAGCTAAGTAAGATATAATCTGGTAAGTCGACAGTCTGGTAAATACCGACAAAAATCCAAATCATATCAACATGAGATCTGGTTTAGAAAATCTCCTCGCGAGTAAGCCAGCAATGAAAGTGGATCGCCAATTAAATTCAAAGCTTGAGAGATGAGAGTTTTTCAAAATTCAATACCGACAAAGTCTTGCAGATGTTATATGAGCTATTTAGTTGCATGCATGGATGTGAGAAGTGAAAAAAAATGCACCGAAAACAATTGTGTGGCGTCCCGCCCCTTTCATGTCAATTTTTATGTCCCCGGTGAATACCATTGGTAAGTTGCTCGGAAGGGAAAAAAGGAAGGTAAATTGTTTTTGAGATAATGTTATGCATGGTATTATTTTCTCCGCCAGTTATTTAATTGGCACATGCATGGCTAATTGTTATTGGATTGAGCTCACTGCTACATTAGCATTTGATTTATCAGTCTATAAAAAAATGAAAGGTGTGATAGCCGAAATACATTTGTGTTCGAGAAACATGATTAGACTCCATAGAAGGTTTGTAAGGGTTTGGTGTGTGATTGTTGAACATCATAGAACTCAGGTGTGTCGCGGGAGTACACATGTGCAAATCCATAGGCTTTCACAGATTTATCTTGAGCTTTTTCTCTTCCACTCATCATCATCCCTCTCATAGACCATATCTTTTGCGTAACATTTCACAAGTACTGAATCAAACATCGTTGTATTGTGATTATGTTTCTTGGCGGTTGCATATATGTTATTCGCTATCGCAATAATCCTCTTTCTAGACATTCCTCGGTATTGGGTTGTATGGTGGTTATGTTTTTTTACTACTAAAATATGTCTCCATATGCTTCTAAAGCGTGATCATCTAATTATGACTAGCAATGGAAAAAACTCTGGTTGAGATCAGCCAATACCTGCCACCTCACATAATCTAGATTTTTCTATTATTAGCTACAATTACCATTGAATCATATTCTGCAAATCTCTGATAGAATATTTATTAGTCACGAACGTCAGAGGCTAGAGTAACCAGTATGCATATAAAAATGTTATAGTACAATGAATTGGCGAAAATTATTACGTACATCAACATGATTTTCTTCCATGTTGTATGCTTTCCATTGATCTAAATTAGAAGACTTGATTCAACAAAATTCCGCTCAAGTCATACAAAAATAGCACATCAATGTTATATTAATTTGTAATGATAGAAGTTGAATTGTATTATAACAGTACATGGTGTTAGCATTGATAGATACAACAAAAAAATATAGTTGTTAAAATTGTGTAGCAGAAGGGTGTAACAATGAAAATAGATTTAGTTACAAAATTGCCTATGAAAAGGAAAAAATGTTTAATATAAATTGCTGACAACCACTAGTTTTGACTTGCCCTAGTTCACTACATGAAATACTAACAAAATATGTAAAAAAAAATAAAAAAATTATTATTTCGCGTGAATTTAATAATAAATACAAGTAAATCTTCACTTACTCACTAGTAGTTTGAGAGAAAACTTTATAACCACAATGTGCATATTTGTGTAAAAAAACATAGTGAGCATATTTAAAAGTTGTATATGTTGAAACTCAGTAAGTAAAAAATAGTAGTGTAAACACTTGTTGATATGTTAATGGTTGTTGTACCGTGTTATATTGCAACAATTTCTATATTTTTTTGGTTTTTATGTTTCCTATAAAGTGGTCTTTTTATAGGAATAACTCACTAAGTACGGCTAAAATCCAGCATATTATTTTTTGTGATTTACTGTGCAGGAAAATGAGCATCAATCCGAACAAGACCAAAACTTGGAAATTCTGTTGAAAAAATAGATGAAGAAGCCCAGTCATTGGGACCCTTCCAAAAAAAACGTTTGGTTTGGTGAAGATTGAAGGGGAAAGGGGATTTAGGGGATGATTAGATGCTGCTCCAAGTAGTTCATGTTTGTTTAATTAAGTGGTGATTTTTTTCCCAAATTTGAGCTTTTTGTACCACAAACAGAATCCATGTATATGGCCAACCAAGTTTTGCACAACAACTCATCTTAATGGATTGAATAGAAATTATGTCTTGCCTTAGGCTTTGGGTCCGTCATTGATCACTACACATCACAATTAAACTACCATTCTAACATTGATCCAATAATGCATATGAGAAAAGAAAGAACCTGCTCATTTGGGTCCAGAATCTGGTTGAGCAGTTGGTCGAGACATCCAACGATGGAGATGCACGACATTGGCATGGTCGTTGGACATGCGACGATTCGCACACCGTGTCTTGGGACAGCCCAGAGTTGCTCGACTAACGTGATGGAGGGATAATAACCCGGTAGGCCCATGAAGAGGGAAACGTGACCCGCCAGGAAGGAGGCCCGGTCAGGCCAGTTAGCCCTCAGCACGGGCCGGGTTATGTTTCTGGGCCGGCATCTTGGCGGTGACCCGGCTAAGGAAGGTGATATTCTGGAAGGTACAAGAGGCGGTTCGAGAGGCGGTTCGAGACTTGGAATGCACGAAGAATAAAGGAGCTAGGATAGGACTTGGAGTTCGGGTAGAACCCGGCTCTATTGTGTACGCGGTCAGAGGGCCCGGTATCTATATAAACCGGCCCCTGAGCCATAGCTAAAGACTTTGATAATCCCCAAGCTTTAGGCGAGAGAACCATCGAGAGAGACACACAAGCTTTGTAACCTAGATCGAGATCCGGCTCTGTTGTCGTAGCCGGGTTATCGAGATCGAGACCAAGATTAATAATAAGATAGCAGGAAGTAGGTCTTTATCTCCAATGGAGAGGCCGAACCTGGGTAAACCTGTGTCCCCTGCAATGCTAAACAATCTCCCAGACGCCAGTGTCGCCTTGCCCAAAAACTCAAGCTACCCCAAAGTAGCATCTGCCGTGTTATCTACCCCACGACAGTTGGCGCCGTCTGTGGGAATCGCGGCCAAAGGTGTCACCATCATGGGAGAAGCAAAGAGAGGGGCCGAAAACTTTGTTTTTGGCCAGATCACAGTCAATGAGCAAGGAGAATCCATCGTCGATGATTTTGGCTGGGGGCCGGAATCTGATCTGCTTGAATCAGGTGATGTTATTCCAATTGGCAAATTTAATGTTTTTGTGGGCATGATTACAACTAGATCTGCTAGTGATGGAGATTATGAATCTGTGTCAGGAGCCCCCACAATTGTTCAATCTGATGGAGAGGAATCAGTTGGCACAGCTGAAGTTGAGGAGGTCCTGAACACGCTGGAGGAACGGCTGGATGACCCGGCAGAAATCCCGGGTGACGCGGTGGAACAAGCCGGGTCGGAATCAATCTTGCCCCTGTTTGAAGGCCGGTTCGGGTATGATGCAGAAGAGGAAGATGATGAGGAACAAGAGTCAAGTCCAAGCCCGGTTCGTAGGGTAGCGGTGTACACCGCGCCTTCGTCCAGCATACAACCATCACCATCAGCTGTTGTTCCACCGGCCTTTACCCCGGGTCAACAGCAGCTGCCCCCGATTCTGGAGTTGGCAGAACAGAGAGTTGATGGAGATCCGGCTTCGGTCTCAGAGGAAAGCGAGGATACGGCAAGATACAGAAACAGTTTTGGGTTCCTGCATAACCGGGCCCAAGGAGAGGAAAGAAGTAACACAGCAGCTGCCCCGGCCTTGTTTAACAATGGCCTGGTCTTAGATCCATCAGCACTTACAAGGTTGGTTACTCCAGAAAACGCAGCAGTTAGAGCAATGGAATTGGATACAGCACGCCGAGCGCTGGAGCAGATGCGCAGGGACGCCGAGGCAGAGAGGCAAGAAATAGAAGCAAGAAAGAGGCAAATAGAAGAGGAGGAAAATCGCCTCAATGAGGCGACCCGGGTTCACCGGAGGAGGCACCAGAGCCGGCTGGCCCATGGAGAAAATATAGCAAATGCAGTGCCTGTAGCAGCGCTGTTCAGAACTCCAGAAGATCAGCCCATTGGCGCTGCTCAGGTGGCACCAGTGGCTAGAGTAAGTACAGAGCAAAACGGAGGAACGGGAGAGCCGGTAACGTGGCAGCAGCAGCGCCGAGTTTGCCCGCTGGGGGAGCCAGGGGAAATCCGGGTCTGCCGCCCAGAACACCAAGGTTCCACACGCCGGCGGGTCACTATTCAAATCCGGCGGATAACGTGTATGCAGCAACTTTGGCGCTTGATCGTATTCCATTGGGAGACACGCCAGCGGAGATTGAAGCCCGGCGTGCCATTGACATGTTACGCACTGCAGTTGTCCAGCAAACTCAGTATTCAAGGGAGAAAAGTGCATTGCATTCCACAACGTATCGTAGTAAGAGTCGCAATGGAGGTAACCCGCCATTGGCCGGGCCTGTAGCGGCACAGCAGCAAAACCCGCCCCAGCAAAATCAAAATCAAAACAATCAGCAGCATCAACCCGCCCCAGCAGTTTCCATAGCTCAGCAGATAGTCAATAGATCACGCGCGGGGAGAAGTGCGGGCAATGCAAACCCGGTAGTACCTGCAGCAGGAGTACCACAAGGAGGACCGGGTCCTGCACCAGCCGCGTCTGCAAGCTCACCCGGTAATATCAATATTTCGGCAAGTTCTTCTAGTTTAGCCGGGCCAAAATGTCTTTCAGATTCCATTAGAGCAGAGCCTTTCCCTGAGAAGTTCAAGGAGCCAAGCAAGATATCCAATTATGAGCCCAGCATGGACCCGGCCAGCTGGTTGAGCAGTTATGAGATGGCAATGTGTATACGCAATGCCACAGAGAATGTTTGTGCCAAGTACATGTATTTGATGATGAGCGATGGAGCAGCGAAGTTGTGGTTTAAAAATCTACCAGAGAAGTCCATTAATTCCTGGGATGAGTTGAAGGCGGTTTTCACCAAGCATTTTCAGGGTACGTGCAAGCGTTTGTTTTCCATTGAGGATCTTGATCGTTGTATACAGAAAAAAGGCGAGTCAGCACGTCATTGGATGGGCCGGGTCACGGAGATCCTGCACTCTTCATCTGGTATTGAGCCCAAGGATGCAATTTCATCAATGGAGAAAACTTGTAAGTATGCACCACTTGTCCAGAAGCTGGGTCGCATGAAGGAAGGGCACCGGGTTAAGCCGGTCACCATGGCAGAGTTGATGGATGCTTGCAATAGGCACGCAGCCACGGACAAAACTCAGGATGAGCCTGAGGAGGAAAAGGGGAAAAGCACGGCAAATAATGGTGGAAGGAACAATAATGGCTCGGGAAACAACAATAACAATAATCAGTCAGCATAAGCGAGGTCATAATGATGGAAGTTCAGAGTTAGTAGCAAACACCAATATCGGGTTTCAGAGGCAAAGGATGGACGGGAACTACCAGGAAAACAGAGGTTATCAGGAAAATAGAGGTTACCAGGACAACAGGGGTTATCAGGGAAACAGTGGGAATCACAATAGTGGAGGTAGTTACCAGGGAACACGCCCAATGAGTACTGAGGAAGCTTTTAGGATGCCGTGTCCTCGCCATAGCAAGATGGGAAGACCATCCAATCATTCATTGGCACAGTGTGTGGATTTGAATAGGTGGAAAAATAATGAGGTGCAGAGAGCTCTGCAGGGAGCAAACAGAAGTGGAGGACCCGGCCAGGGTGGTAACCCGGCTGCGGGGCCTCTAACAGGAGCAAATGCGGTACCCACTGGAAACCCGGGTCAGGGTCAGAACCAGAATACAAGTAATCAGGGAGGATTTTCTCAGAACCCGAGGCAGTTGGGCCAGTATCACATATACACCAGTGGCACTACCAAGAGAGAGAGAAAGTTAGTCAAGAGAGCAGTTAACACAGTGGCTGTTGGGGTGCCAAGATATCTGAGGTGGTCAGAGCACACCATCACATGGAGTAGGGCAGATCATCCAGAGGTGGTGGAGCACCCGGGTCTGCTAGCTCTTGTGGTGGCTCCTCAAGTTCACAATTTCGAGTTGAAAAAAGTTCTGATGGATGGTGGTAGTAGTATTAATATCCTGTACTGGGATACATTTGTGCGTATGGGATTGAAGGAGTCACAGTTGCAGAAAACGTCAACAATTTTTCACGGTATAGTTCCTGGGAAATCAGCCACACCAGAGGGAAAGATTGCACTGGAGGTTGCTTTTGGCGAGTCTATCCATAATTTCAGATCAGAGTGGCTCACGTTCGAGGTAGTAAAGTTTCCAAGTCCTTATCATGCGTTATTGGGAAGGCCGGCTTACGCCAAGTTCATGGCAAGGCCGTGTTATGTGTATCTACAGTTGAAAATGCCGGGTCCCAAGGGGATCATTACAGTACATGGTAACAGAGAGATTGCAGCAGAATGCGATGAGGGGGATGCAGCCCTGGCAGAACAAACTTGTGCTAGAGAGGAGTTGAAAGCTTATAGATCAAATGTTGACCCACAGGATAACACGGCACTCAAGAAGCCAATGACAGAAGATGACAGGGCAAAGTTCAAAGCAGCAAAGGATACAAAGATGGTGGATTTTGTGCCTGGAGATTCCTCCAAGCAGTTCGCCATAGGGACAAACTTATCTGACAAATAGGAAAGCGCGCTCATCGAGTTCATCCGTGAGAATCGGGATGTTTTTGCATGGACACCTAGTGACATGCCAGGCATTCCAACTGAACTCGCTGAGCACCGCTTACATGTTGATCCTAAGGCAAGGCCGGTGAAACAAGGTTTGAGAAAAATGAATGCAGAGAGAAGGAAAGCTATAGGAGAAGAGATAGCCCGGCTTTTGGAGGCCGGCTTTATCATGGAAGTGTTTCATCCAGAGTGGTTAGCTAACCCGGTTTTGGTTCTAAAAAAGAATAATGAGTGGAGGATGTGTATTGATTTCACGAGTTTGAACAAGTATTGTCCCAAGGATCCGTTTGCACTACCGCGCATCGATCAAATCGTTGACGCAGTTGCAGGCAGCGAGCTCTTGTGTTTTCTGGATGCGTATTCAGGTTATCATCAGATCAAACTTAACAAGGAAGATTGGGAGAAGACGTCGTTTATCACCCCCTTTGGTGCTTTTTGTTACAAGACCATGACTTTTGGGTTGAAGAATGCAGGAGCAACTTATCAGAGGTGTATCCAGAATTGTTTTCATGATCAGATTGGGCGCAATGTGCATGCTTATGTTGATGATGTGGTTATCAAGTCAGAAAAAGCCGGGTCATTTATTAATGACCTTGCAGAGACATTCAAGAATCTGAGAGAGTACAAGATGAAGCTTAATCCTACGAAGTGTGTGTTTGGGGTTCCAGCGGGCAAGTTACTTGGTTTCATTGTGTCAGAGCGTGGAATTGAGGCAAACCCGGAAAAAATTCGTGCAATCCAGAGTTTGAAAAGGCCAGAGGAGTTGGCTGATGTTCAGAAGCTGACAGGCTGTGTGGCTGCGTTGAGCCGGTTTATTTCCCGGCTTGGAGAAAAAGCTATTCCGTTGTATAAGCTGTTGAAGAAGACAGATAATTTTGTGTGGAATCAAGAGGCAGATGAGGCCTTTGAGGCCTTGAAGAAGCAGTTGTCAAAGCGCCAGTTTTAGCGGCGCCGGGTCCCAAGGAACCCATGCTTTTGTATGTTGCAGCCGGGCCTCAAGCTGTGAGTGCCGTGGTGGTGGTTGAGCGAAAAGAGGAAGGAAAAGAGAACCCGGTACAAAGGCCGGTCTATTATGTCAGCGAGGTCCTATCAGAAGCAAAGCAGAGATACCCACATTGGCAGAAGCTAGTGTTTGGTGTTTTCATGGCTAGTAGAAAGTTGAAGCCGTATTTCCAGGAGCATCCAATTACGGTGGTCAGTTCTATTCCCTTAGCAGATATCATCAGAAACTCCGAAGCTACAGGAAGAATTGCCAAGTGGGCAATTGAAATGGGGGATTATCACATTGATTATGTGCCTCGCACAGCTATCAAGTCTCAGGCGTTGGCAGATTTTCTTAATGATTGGACACAGTTGAATGCACCACCTCTCACCCCGAGTCTCAAATCTTGGGTTATGCATTTTGACGGGTCTAAACAAGAGCAAGGTTCAGGAGCTGGAGTGGTGTTAACTTCTCCCAAAGGTGACAAGTTGAGTTATGTTTTGCAAATTCACTTTGATTGTACCAATAATGTGGCAGAGTATGAGGCCTTGTTACATGGTTTGCGTATGGCAAAGGAGATGAACATCAAGCGTATTAAGTGCTATGGGGATTCAGATCTTGTGGCGCAGCAAGTTTCAGGAACTTGGGACAGAAAAGATGCAACTATGGCGGCTTACAGGCGAGAGGTGGATAGAGTAGCTGGGTTCTTCTCAGGCTATCAGGTGGATCACATTGATCGCAGGAAAAACGATGCTGCAGATGCTTTGTCAAGACTCGGCTCACGCAGAGAGCCGGTTCCACCTAACGTTTTCTTGGACGAGTATGGGCTCCATCAGTCAAGTCCCAGGATGAGGAAGAGTTGGTAGACCCGGATTCGCAGCTGGTGGCTGTAACCCGGGAAATTCCAGAGTGGACAGAACCGTATCTTGCATATCTTTTGAGAGGGGAGTTGCCCCAGCAGGAAGTCATAGCCCGGCAGATCGTGCGCCGGTGCAAGGCCTATGTGGTCATAGATGGTGAGTTATATAAGAGAAGTGTTTCAGGGGTATATCAGAGATGTGTGTCTGGAAAGGAGGGCCGGCAAATTTTGAAGGAAATTCACGAGGGAGATTGTGGTCATCATGCTTCAACCAGGTCCTTGGTTGCAAAAGCTTTCAGGCACGGTTTCTTTTGGCTCACAGCCCAGGCAGATGCAGAGCGCTTGGTGAATAGATGTGATGGATGTCAAAGGTATGCAAGACAGATTCATGTGCCGGCTCAGGAGTTGAGAACAATACCTTTGACTTGGCCCTTTGCAGTTTGGGGGCTTGATATGGTGGGTCCTTTCAGCATGTCTCCTTGTAAGAAAACCCACCTCCTCGTTGCCATTGACAAGTTTACCAAGTGGGTTGAGGTCATGCCTGTTACAAATTGTGAGGCGGCAACAGCAGTGAAGTTTTTGAAGCAGATCATACACAGGTTTGGGTATCCCCATAGTATTATCACAGACAATGGTACTAATATGTCCTTGGGAGAGATGGCAAAGTTTTGTGGAAACAATGGTATACGTTTGGATGTTGCTTCTGTGGCTCATCCTCAGGCCAATGGGCAAGTTGAACGAGCTAACCAGGAGTTACTCAGAGGATTGAAACCACGTCTCCGGGTCCCGTGTCTCAGAGCCGCCGGAGCGTGGGTGGAGGAATTGCCATCAGTTGTTTGGGGAATCAATACAACACCAAACAGATCCACAAAGATGACCCCTTTCTTCATGGTGTATGGGGCAGAGGCAGTTTTGCCAAGTGATATTATTCATGACTCGCCTCGCGTGGCGGCTTACGTGGAGACAGAAAATGAGAAGACCCGGCAGGATTCTGTTGACCTGCTGGAGGAGAATAGAGAGCAAGCATTGGAAAGATCAGCAATTTATCAGCAAGATTTGAGGCGGTATCACAGCCGCCGGGTTAAAACTCGCACCTTCCAGGAAGGTGATCTAGTGTTGCGATGGGTGCAGTCCAAGGAAGGGATGCACAAGTTATCTCCTCCTTGGGAAGGGCCCTTCATCATAAGCAAGAAATTGAACAATGGTTCATACTATTTGGTGGACGCTAGAGAGAAATCAGAGACAGTCAATGACTCAACACACTCTACCTTTTCTATGGAAGAGCGTGAGAGGCCGTGGAACATTGCGCAGCTGCGCCCATATTATACTTAGCATGAAAAAGATGTATCAGATGTAACACACGATGTAACAGGCAGCAGGTTTCAGACGCGCTCTTTTCCTTACCAGGGTACCTAAGGGGACTGGAAGGTTTTTAATGAGGCGGCTTGCTGACCTAACCTTTTCTATCAATAAAGTGAAGGTTGAAACAGAAATTTGTCTTGTCTCAGTTTATGTTTCAGTTTTATAAGCCGGTTATTTTTCTTTGTTCTATATGTATTGTGGCAGTTCTTGGTCAAGCTTGGTCCTGGGGGCTTGTCATTGAGATAGCTAAAGTTATTTCCCCAGGACCCGGCTCATAAGTATCCCCGGGTTTCAGTTTTAGTTGCAGTTGTTTAAGTTTTTTATTTTTGAGGATGCCCAGAGAGTGCGTCCCACCAGTATTTTGGATCAATGGGGTACTGAGGCATAAGCCCTTTACTTTATAAACATTGATCCAGGTCTTGGGGGCTCTTACTGCAAAAAGTCTGTAGCTGCAATCCCAAGACCCGGCTTTTATGCCACTAGTATTCTTGGTTATCTTGCTGTGTAGCTGATGTGACTCGCACTTATATGGCCTGATTGCACACCTGGAAACTCAATCAACCATGAAGCCCATTGGGACTTGGTTTGACCCTGTTTTTCTCAGAGAAGTTGCGCCAGGATATCCATGCGAAAGCCGGCTCACAGTTAAAGAAACCAAAAGGGTCATCAAAACCACAGAAGATAAGCAATTGGATATTTCAAGTGTCATGTGATTCCACATAGTTTCACCAAAGTTTAAAACAAGTGCAAAAGCACACATCACAGGCATGGTATCAGAATAGCTAAGTTATTACAATAAAGTGCCCCAAGGGCCGAATGATATAAGTTTTCTAGCAGAGACACAGCATCTGCATAAGTTAAGAGCCGGCTTCTGGAGCCGGGTTAGTGGAAGGAGTTGTAGCTGGGGTGTCGTCTTTGGCGCTTGCCGAGTCATCCTTGGCCGTCTCTGCTTCTGCTTCCCGGGTCTTGGGGGCTCCGTTGTTGCGCCATGTCACAAGCTGAAGAGATTGGAAGTAGTTTTCATCTTCATCTTCCACTGGTGCGCGCGATGGAGGTGGCACAGTAGGAGTTGAGGAGCTAGGCGTAGCAGAAGCACTAGGAGCACTGGGGTCTGTAGCAATTGATTCCTTGTAGCTTTGCAGGAGGTCAATGCGCTGAGGTTCTTCATCAATAATCTCCTCATTGGTCTCGCTGTAGCCGTATTGTATGGAGTTCAGTTTCAGACCATTGGCAATTTGGGTGGCCACGTGCCGGGTTTGCTTCACAGCCCGGCCGTAAGACTTCCTGTCAAAGGGAGTGCCATCTGCATTAAACTGGGGAAATCCTGAAGCAAGGGGACCCGGTTCTAAGTTGGGATAATAGGCCTTGGCCAAAGCCAAGCTGCGCATTGCCCCGGCTCTGCACGCGGACCTCTTCAGCAGTTGGATCCAATTTGGCATTGTGGACAGATGACCCAGTACTTCAGTGTAAGTGCTGGGCGGGTTTTCCCAATTCCTTACGGTCTTGATTACTTCACAGCTTCCAAAGTATAGTTGACGCACCAGTGTATACATGCATTTGATTTTGTCCATTGCGGTCTTGCGGATGTTACCGTCACGTGCACCTGCAAAGTGGAAACCAGTGTAAGGCATAGTTTATATGCCGGGTCTGGTACAGGAAAATTTACCGGGTTTGAGAGGGTTGTGCTTACCAACAAGGGAGGCAACCATGGCATTAATCATCTTCTTCAGGCGGGTCAGCTCACTGGTAGTTGCATCAAACTTCTGTTGAAGATTGGTCAGCTGCTCCTGGAAGTTCTCCTCATGCTCTTGCATGTCTCGCTTCAGATCGGCATTTTCTTGTGTCAAGGCAGCTATTTTTTCTTCCAGGGCCTGAAGTTGGTTTGCTCCTTCAGCCCGGGTCTCAGTCTCAGCTTTTAAGGCTCCTTGGAGCCGGGCCACTTCTTCATTGGCTTGGCTCACATGTTCCTGTTGAAAAGAAAGACGTGTACAGTTCAGCCTCAGGTTGCCAAGGAATTATCAAGCCTGGGACTTGGGGGCTACAAGTTTAAAAAGTTTATAAGTAAAGAGTAATAGTCCCAGGTTGCTGTGGACAGCTACCCGGCACTTGGGGGCTACAGTGTTCAAAATTTCTTTAGTGCACTGTGCAGTTTTTTTTTTAGATAATGCAAGTGTTACGTCCCAGCTTGTCATACATAAACAACCTGGGCCTTGGGGGCTATGGATTTGAAATTTCTGCCTAAGTTTTTTTCTGTTAAAGCACCAAGCTCATCAACAAGTGATATTCTTGGTGCTTGGGGGCTAGTAAGAGTATGGTTACACAAGAAATAAGAAGGTAAGTAAATTCGAGAGATTACCTGGTATCATTTTTGAAGCAGAGAGACCAGTTCAGTTTCCAGGGTTTTGTGGTGAGCAAGGCGAGAAAAATATTCTTCGCACAAAGCAGGCGTAGACATGGAGTTCAGAGCCGCCAAATCCAAAGAAGGAACCGGGTCTTTGCCTTTTGCACTGGGATCCACCTTGATTTCTGGAGCGGTGACCTTGGCGATGGCAGTAGATACGCCAGGAGCTGGGCCTTGCTTGGACCCGGTGATCTGGACTTCCGGGTCAACATCTTTGGTCCCAGATCCATGCCCGGGTGATTGTGCATCTGGACTTGTTTCTGGAGCAGCAGGTGGAGGACTTGGTGGTGTGGCTATCACGTTTTCTGCGCCAGATTCTTCCTTCTGGGCTTGCTCTTCAACATGTACTTCCATTTGGGAAGGTTCAACTGTAGCAGGTGGAGGAGAGGCAGCTGGAGAAGATTCCGGGTCTTCCTCCACGATAGCTTTGGCACTGAAACAAAAGAAAGGTGGTTAGATACAGAAAAGACTGCAAAGTAGTGAAAACTGAAAAGACAGGAGAATAGTTCTAACCCGGCATTTATGTGGAAATCCTCGGGCGTGCTAACAGCGTCCGAGGAAGAATCTGATACACGAGAACGTTTAGGGACCCGGATTTTGCCAGCCAAAGGATACTTTTTGCTGGGCGTCTTCTGGATCGATTTGGCCCAGCTTGATAAAGAACATGGAGGGATACTTGTGCTCAGAGTGACATGGCTTGCAGAGGACCGGGTCCGCGGTTTCTTGTTGGCTTTAGCTTCTTTTCAAGTTCTTTTTCCTGTGTTGGTATTTGAGTTTGAGATGAGTTCATCATGCAAGTCGAGAAACGAGAAAATGGCACCTTTGCAATTGCAGCTCGGGTCCTCTTTTGAGGAGTTGGTGCAACAGCTTGTGGACCTGGCGGTACGTCAGGAGCCGGGTCGTTGAGGCCTGGAATAAAATGAGCCGGGTTGTCAGCAGAAGAGTCCTTTTCGGGGACTTCGTTGTTAATCAGCTCGAGGAAGAGCCGGCCTACGGAGTCTGGCTCACCTTCTTCTTCTTCATCTTGATCATCACTTTCTGTGTCCTCCTCAGCAGAGGACGTAGGGGTGTAATCTGCACTCCACCACTTGGGGTCCTGACAAAAAGAAGAAGGTATCAGTAAGATAGTTTGCAAGAAATACCGGGTTACAGTTAAAGAAGTGAGTAGATGACAAGTTGTACCGTAGGAGGTTTGTTCTTGGTGCTGAAAGGGGCGAGCCCGTTCATAGCAATATCAGTCTTCTTTTCGCCAAGGAGCCTCTTGGCGTTCTTCACGATCTGATCCTCTAACAGTGTGATTTCTGAGTAACGCATGTCATCAGTGGTCTCTTCTGTGTATTCATGGAAGAGCCGGGTCCTGATGCTGAGAGGTTGAATGAACCAACCAACCCAGCATTTCACCAGATCAGTTCCACGAAGGCCGTGGGCTAGTAGGGCTCTGGCCCGGCAGTGGATGCCTTCAAGTGCTTCCCGTTTCTCCGGGCTAGCATAGCTGTTCATCTTTGAATTGTACACAAGAGGGGAATTTCTGAAGGCCGGGAATTTGGCCTCATCAGCCTCAGGAGAGGTATCCTTGCAGTAGAAGTAAGTATTCTGCCACCCCTTAGGGTGGCTGGCCAAAGCAAGAGCCGGGAAAGTGCATTCTTTGCGGCGTTGAATAGACACGCCCCCGTACGGACCAAGAGGTTGATTTTTTCGAGATGGGTTGCAATAGAAGATTTCAAGGAAAAAGTCGAGAGACGGAGGTATTTGGAGATAATCCTCACAGAAAACGACATAGTTGCTAATGTTCAAAATGGAATTGGGCGCCACATCCATGGGAGTGAGCCCGTAGTATTGTAAGACTTGGCGGAAAAAGAGGGAACCCGGGGGGCGGAGACCCCGGGTCACATGATCTAAGAGCACAACGACCTCACCTTTTTTCTGGTGTGGGCCGGGTCTCCTCCCCAGGTGCGCGCCACTGGATCTCGTTCTGAGCTGGGAGTTCGCCCCGGTTCACGAAGGATTGGAGGGTCGTTTTTGTAGCGCTGGACCTCGTCCAGTTCACTGGAGCGGCTGCGGGAGCCGCGGATCCAGATGCACCAGCAGCAGTACCAGAGGGTTTCTTTGCGAGCTTTTTGGCCGCACGGGGCCCACCAGATTTTATCTTCTCTTTCCTCATGGATTTCAGCTCTGGAGGACAGAGCGCAACAATGGCGTTATGAACCCTAGCTTTAGGTGCGGATGTGAATAATGAAATACGGAGCCAATCTAGAAGAAATAAAGGTTGGAATCGGATGCGCGGAATGGATAAAAGTAAGAATCGAGGTTACCTTGGAGATTGAACGAGATTGAAGGGCGCGATTGAAGATCGGAGTTCCGGCGGCTGCGGTGGCAGTGACGCGAGCGTGAGGTAGGGGATGAACGTGAGAATGGGGAAACTTACTCTGGGGGTCGTGGCCAGATACTTATAGCCACGGTGAAAACCCTAGGGGTATTGCGGTAAAAGTGAGCGGATAAGATAAGTATCTTCTCCGGGAAGCCAGCGACAAACAGACAGGACAAAAGGAATATTCTTTGACTCCAGTTATGACTAGCAAGTGGCCCAGTTGAGTTGAGATTTTCGTTAAGTGTTGGGTGAGTGACCCGGAGACATCTGACCTAGTATGAGAAAGCCGGGTTACGGTATGACCCGCCAAGAAGAGCTGGCCCAGTTAAGCAGAAAGATAAAGTAGTGCATTATATGTATTTGTTGTTTTTGTATTTCAGGTGGTTAACCCGGCAAGCCAGGGTACCCGCATTGATCAAGGAAGCGACACAAAGTTGGAAGCAAAGCATGGCAACCTGGTTACCTGGTTAACCTGGGGGCTACTGATGGAGGGATAATAACCCGGTAGGCCCATGAAGAGGGAAACGTGACCCGCCAGGAAGGAGGCCCGGTCAGGCCAGTTAGCCCTCAGCACGGGCCGGGTTATGTTTCTGGGCCGGCATCTTGGCGGTGACCCGGCTAAGGAAGGTGATATTCTGGAAGGTACAAGAGGCGGTTCGAGAGGCGGTTCGAGACTTGGAATGCACGAAGAATAAAGGAGCTAGGATAGGACTTGGAGTTCGGGTAGAACCCGGCTCTATTGTGTACGCGGTCAGAGGGCCCGGTATCTATATAAACCGGCCCCTGAGCCATAGCTAAAAAGACTTTGATAATCCCCAAGCTTTAGGCGAGAGAACCATCGAGAGAGACACACAAGCTTTGTAACCTAGATCGAGATCCGGCTCTGTTGTCGTAGCCGGGTTATCGAGATCGAGACCAAGATTAATAATAAGATAGCAGGAAGTAGGTCTTTATCTCCAATGGAGAGGCCGAACCTGAGTAAACCTGTGTCCCCTGCAATGCTAAACAATCTCCCAGACGCCAGTGTCGCCTTGCCCAAAAACTCAAGCTACCCCAAAGTAGCATCTGCCGTGTTATCTACCCCACGACATAACGACTGCATTCACCCTGACAGCCCGCCGTCCCAAAGCTTGAAGATCCGCTCTTATCCTCCAGCGAGCTTCTCGCTTTAAGGCACAAGCTCGAATCCTCTATCATGAGAACCTCGCAGTATTTGTCGGCTTCAGACCCTGATCGCTACCGGATCTGTCCATGGTGGATCAAAGGGGATGGGAGAGGATTGGGAGGGGACTATAATGGAGTGGAGTAGTGCGGTCAAAACTAAGTATAGTGCTTGGTACAGCTGGGACGGTTTGAAATATGTGTGGAGACGAATTAGGTCATCTTGGGACTGGACGAAGTGGCGTACGCAATCTGGGCAAACCCCCAAATCTGGCCCACATAGGGTGATGAACAACCTGACATTTGGACTAAATATGGGGATTCGGTTGGATAGGCATTTTTTGTCTAGGTTATGTACATATTGTCCATAAAATGTATAGGGGAAAGGGGGTTTAGAGTTTAGTTTTTAGCGTTTAGTGTGTGTCTGGTTGAAGATGATGTTAGTCCCAAACCATGGTCTTCAGATGTTGCTCTTCTCTTCCAGTAATCACTCCACACATCGGCAACGGCGAGTGGCGCAATAAATGCGGAACCCTAAACACGATCACATCAAGGGCATAATGTCATAGACATTCACAATTCTTAGACTTTACTAGGAAAAATATGCAATCGCTCCAATTTTTATTGGTTGCATTTTGACGGTGTACTTTGAGCTCCAAGAAGTTTTCTACCACGGGCATTTTGGGGCTGCCACTACGTTTTGATATTCGATGGGCTAGGTCGGGCATGGAAAAGCCCGACATATAATTAAAAGCTAGGCCTAAGCCCGTCCCGGCCCAAATGAAATAATGAGCCCACGCATGGCGCAAAACACAAAAAAGGAGAAATTTCGGGCCAGGTTGGGTCGGGCCTCCATTTAAACTTTCTAATTGACCAAGCTCGAGCCCGGCCCGAAATACATAACGGGCCAAAATATCATGCCCGAGCCTGACCAGAACACAAGCCCAACCTGGCCTGGCCCTGGTTTTTTGGGCCTGCTTCGGGCAGCTCGTCGGGCCAGGCAGCCCATACCCCGACATATGCCACTCGACCCGGTTCACACTACGAATCGTGAAAACCCTTGAATCTTGTCGGTCCACCACACGCGTCATCGTCTGTTCTTCTATGATCGAGGCGAGGAAAGGTGGGGGCACTCCTATATGCCTCTTTAAGCACCATGAGTTGAAAGCTTGCCTCAACGGTTGGCTTGAATGAACAGTTTTTATACCATCAGTGAATTTTTTTGAATACAAATATTATTTTAAAAAATCATGAGTATTTTTTGGAACACGTGAACATATATTTTTTGATCCAACAAACAATTATTGAACTTTTTTTAAACCATCAACATTCTTTGAAATCTCATGAAATAATTTGAACCCATGCGGATCCACAAATGTATTTTTTAGAACCCGTGAGCGTACTTTTTTTAAAACGTGAACATTTTAAGAATCCTCATGAACATTTTTTTGAATCGGAGAAAATTTTAAACTCATTAAAGTACGGAAGTTTTTAGAACTACTTGAACTTATTCTGAACACCGTGAACACTTCTATGAACAAATCACAACATTTGTAAAAAAATGTGAACATTTTCTCCACAAATATTCACAACAGAAAAGGAAAAAACAGAAAAAAACAAAAAGTAAAAAATGTAAATAAAAAGATCGAAAAAACAAAAAAAATCGTTAAAGAAAAAAGAATAGAACCCAAAAAACTGCTTAAATTGGCTGGCCCGTTGTGGAATCCCTTCCAGCGGACTCCTACCAAACTTTCGTACGTGATACCCCAAAACGGGCATACAACCCGGCTGCACGCGAGGCACCGGATGGCACCCGCCGGGTTCGGGTGCATGTTTGGCACCCCATACCCACACCCGTCCCTTCTCCCTGTCCCCGCCACCCGCCCCCAAACCCACTGGCGGGTACAAAGTTCCACCATACCCGCCACCCGCCGAGTACCCACCACCCGAGGGTACCCACCATGTTCTTGTTGAACAGCAATATTACAGGTTTTTGCACGTCTATAGCAACAAATTGACAGCAATTTACATCAACAAAATTGATAGCAACAAATTCACAGTTTAACAACAATTCATAGTAGCAATTGACAGCAATTCATAGTTCAGCAACAAGTTCAAATCACACATTAACATCAACAAATAGTTCACCGAATCATACAAGTTCAGCAACAAATAGTTCACCAAATCATACAAGTTCAACAACAAACAAGTTCATGACAACATATTCATCGAAAACAAAGAAGCTGGGTCCAACTCCAGCAAGCTTGAAACCTCGAAGCTCCAACTCTAGCAAGTTCCAGCAAGGATGTCTCATATGGATGTCATGCATGAGTCCTAGTTACAATAAAATTGCAAGCATGTGAGTTATAACTTTAGAGCTATGCAATCACAAAAATATGGTACAAATAAACACAATGCATGAGTACAAATAAACTTCATTCTCTTCTTGTGTGTCTTGAAGACAAGTCCAGAAGCTACCTTCACCCATATGAGCATCTGTCAGAAAAAAATTGCATCATTTGCTCACAAGCATAAGTAAGAAGAAACATAAGAGATCAATGATATAAAATGCATCATTTTACTCGCCTTTGTACTGGTATCTGGGCATTTCCAGGCGGCGGAGGCGGTGTCGGTGTGGGCTGCACATCCTCTTCCGGCTCGAGCGGGCCCTCGCCGGAGTCGCCCTCACTCCCCTCGACGGGCTCAGAGTCCATGGCTCCCGGGAGCGGCGGCGCGGACGGCAGGAGCGGCAGCGTAGGGGCAGGGCGTAGCCGGCTCGGGGTCGGGGGAGGAAATGAGACGAGGAAAAGATGCTGGGTTGGGGTCGACGCGTAGGGAGGAAAATATGTTGTGCAGGGGTCGGCACGTGGGGAGGAAAAGATGTTGGGCTAGGGTTTGAGTTTTCCCATTTGCACAATGACAGGTGGGGCTTGCTACTGAAACTCACTGACAGGTGGGGTCAGCCGGGTATGCGGGTTATAGGGTACGGGTTTGACACCCCGATACCCGCCTCCGCTACACCTGATGGTATGATTTTCACACGCTAAGCAGATCCACTGTTTTTTTAATACCAAACCCTTCCCATTTTAAGCGGTACCCATCGGGTTAAATAATCCTTTCTTTGGCAACCTAGGTTCGTCGCCTTCATCTAAAAATTGACGGGTCCTCGCCTCTCTAGTTGCTGTTCTGGCACTAGGAGGGGTGGGGACCTCGGACCTGCGCAGGGCGCTATACAAAGGTCCTTAATGTTAGAGCTTGGTTTTGGTTGTTATCTTCTTCGTCAATGGAGATGGCTTCGTCTACAATAAGTGATCTTCCGCGCTTCGTTCGACGGCGTGATCTCATTCCCGACATCAATGGTGGCTTTGGAAGATTAAGTTTGCCTAGCTATGGTTCTTCAGATCTTGCTTCGCCAGATCAATCTTGAATTGTTTCTTATGGTTGCCGCGAGGAGAATTGTCCTCGCAATATCTATCTCGGCTACTACGTCTTCAACAATGGTGATTCGTTCTCTCGGCTCCAACGACGTCGACAAAGTGGTTCGGTTATTTGTCCCTGGAATATCAGTGGTGGTGCTCTCGCCGATGTTGCTTGATTAATTTAATGGCTACGTGCGTGCACAAAGCCTTGGCATTGCGGCTCAAAATTAAAAGGGGAGAACCTTCGTTGGTATTCACAGGTCTGTGGTTTGGTGTATTCGGTGTTGTTCTACGGCTGCCTTCAGAAAAGTACAAGATTGTGTCATGGAAGAAGAAAGGGTTTGAAGATCTCATAGATTTGCTCGTCTCTTTTAGTATTGTTTTTGTAATCGATGTAATCCTGTACTCTTTGTTGGTTTAATATATGGACGAGTCTAGTGGGCGCTCAGGCGCTCGTTGGTAAAATTGGGCGCTCACGGGTAGACTAAACGAGCAAACGCAGTTGGAGAAGAAAGAAAAAAAACCACACCCTCGTCCTCCATCTCCGCCCATCGCAACCGCCCCGCCTCCATCTTCGGCCGGCGACCGATGGCCTACTCCGCCCAGCCTCCACCCCCGGCCGACGGCCTTATCCGCCCCACCTCCATCCCGGCTGAAGGCCTGCTCCGCCCCGCCTCCATCTCCGGCCGCCACCGCGCGTCGCCCTGGCCCCATCTCCGGTAGCCACGCACTCCGGCCCGCGCCCATCTCCGACGGCCACCACGCACCTCCCCCGCCCATTGCCACCTCTGGAAGTCGGCGTCGTTGCTACCGGGAGCTTCACCACCTACCCGCGTGGGAGTCCACCACCGCGCCTGCCAGTACTCGCCGCCGGCCACGCCACAACTACTCAACAACAGAGCTCAGCGCTGCACCATGTGAGCTCGCGTCACCTCGTTTCCCCATCACCAACAGCCATGGAAGCTGCCCCCAGAGAATACCCCGCCCCCAGCGACGGAGAGAACTTCTCCCCACAGTGAAGACCCTCGCCAGCTCGTTGGCATCGAGGAGCTCGAGTGGGGTAGGTTGTGGATGTTGTGTGCGGACGGGGAAGAAGAAAGCGAGAGAGACCGACGAAAGGGCCCCACTCGTAAGAAAAGCAGGGTGGTTCGAGCAATTTGTGTGTTTTTTCATTGAATTTCAGGTGTAATAGTTTGTTTTTGTTGGATTGTTGCCTAATGCCACATACTAGTTGCTTGATGTTGCCAAATTTGTTGCATGACATCTTATCGTAGTTGCTTAAACAACAGTACGCAACTATCATAGTTGTGGCATGCAACTTCAGAACAATGGTACACAACTTTGATGTGCGTTGAGGCAATATCATAATTATGGTAAGCAACTTTGGTATGTGCTGAGGCAACTTCGTAACTGCGGTAAGCAACTTTGATGTGCGTTGAGGCAACTTCACAACTACGGTAAGAAACGTTGGTATGTGTTGAGACAACTTCGGTAAACAACTTTGGTGTGCGTCGAGGTAACTTCACAACTGCGTCATGCAACTTTGGTGTGTGACGAGTCAACTTCAGAACATCGGCAAGCAACTCCACAACAACTAAAAACAATTTCGGTACGAGGTGAAGCAAGTTTTGTGTGCGTTGAGGCAACTTCACAACTGCGGTAAGAAACTTTGGTGTACAATGAGACAAATTCAGAACAACGGTAAGCAACTACACAACAACTAAAATAAACTTCGATACGAGACAAAATAATTTTGGGGTGCGATGAGTCAACTTCATGACAATTAAAAAAGCAATGTTGGTATGCAGCGAAGCAAATTTTGCATGCGGATGGCCTAACTTCACAACAATGGAAAGCAATTCCACAAAAATTAAAAACAACTTCGGTAGGAGGTGAAACAAATTTGTGTGTGACGAGGCAACTTCACAACATCGATAAACAATTTCACAACAATCAAATTCAATTTTGACGAGGGGAAGCAACGTTGGTGTGCGTTGAGACAATTTCACAACAGCGGTAAGCAACTCCATAACAAATAAAATAACTTTGATACAATGAGAAGCAATTTTGGTGTGCGATGAGACAGCTTCACAACCGCGGTAAGCAACTTTGATACAATGAGAAGCAACTTTGATGTGCGTTGAAGCAACTTTAAAACAACGGCTAGCAACTTTGGTGTGTAAGCAACTTCACAACATCGATAATCAACTCCGCAACAAATTTGGTACGGGGAGAAACAACTTTGATGTGGGTTGAAGCAACTTTAATAACGGCTAGCAACTTTGATGGGCGATGAAGCAACTTTTGTGAAGTAACTTTTGTGGGCACCGAAGCAACAT
This sequence comes from Poa pratensis, assembly GCA_947311845.1. Classification (NCBI taxonomy): domain Eukaryota; kingdom Viridiplantae; phylum Streptophyta; class Magnoliopsida; order Poales; family Poaceae; genus Poa; species Poa pratensis. The sequence continues at coordinate 79,973,950 of CAMZMU010000036.1, forward strand.
TTGTAAGGGTCAAAGCAAGTCTTGCGGGCGCCGAAGCAACTTATGTTGGCATCGAAGCAACTTATGTTGATGAGGAAGCAACATTTGTGGGGGCCGAAACAAATTTTGTGGGGGTCGAAGCAACTTTTGTGGGTGCCGAAGCAAGTTTTGTGTGCGCCGAAGCAACTTTTGTGAGGGCCGAAGCAAATTTAGTGGGGCGCCGAAGCAACTTATGTGGGTGAGGAAGCAAGTTTTGTGGGCGACGAAAAAGCAACATTTGTGGGCGCCAAAAGCAACATTTGTGGGCACCGAAGCAACTTATGTTGGTGAAGAAGCAACATTTGTGGGCGACGAAGCAAGTTTTTTGTGGGCGCCAAAGCAACTTATGTGGTAAGCAACTTTAGTGTGCATTGAGATAACTTCATAGCAACAGTAAGCAATTTTGGTGTGTGAACACAATAAAAATGGTAAGCATCTCTACAACAATTAAATGCAACTTTGATACAAGGCGATGAAAATTTGGTGTGTGCTGAGGCAAATTCATAAACAACGGTAAGCAACATTAGTGTGCGCTGAGGCCTTTCACACAACGGTAAGCAACAATTAAATACATCTTTGGTACGAGAGAAGACAACTTTAGTGTGCGTAGAGACAATTCCACAACAACGGGAAGCAACTTTATAAAAGTGGTAGGAAACGTGTGGTGCCCCGACCCGACTGCTATACAGTGATACTGTGTCCCCGGTTATCCGATACCACCAGACACACTATCAAAGCATAATAGAGAGATCAAGACTTGTGGAACAACTGGCACATCACAGACTCTACGACACAAATCATTATAGTTCAACTCTTATAATAGAGAAAGATAGCAAATTACAACCAGAGGTCACAGACCCAACATTACAACAAGCGGAAGCAGATTAGGTTGTTCTAAACAACAAGAACCAAATTATGGCCTAAGAGGCCTACAAATAAACATCCAGCGCCAGCTGTTCCGGGATGTCCCAAGCTGCCACCTGGGAACCCCAGACTACTCGTCGACGTCCACAAAGAACCCACCTTCGAGGTCGGTGAAGTCCTCCTCTGAAACAAAACAAACGACGTTGAGTTCGACGAACTCGCAAGATTATATAAAGAGCTTTAGCTCGATGAGGCTTTCAAAGTTTTATGCCTGTTTTGCATAAAGCTGATTTTATTTATGAAAACATAACTCAATGGCATCGACTAATCAGAATAGTTTTCAAAAGGGGTAAGAGGTGACTCTTTTCTTTGATCACCTTTCTCAACATCTACCATCATCAACCACTGTACCTGTTCATCAAAGGCACCTCCCCGAATCACTCTCGAGGAAGTCAACCTTGCATTCTTGAGTGGTACCTTTAGTACCCAGTTTTTATCATTCCGTTAAAGTTATTCTATGATCTTATCGTCCTTTCCCAAGTCGTCCATAACCGCGGACACGGCTTTTCGAAAAGATTTACCCTGCAGGGGTGTACAATGTTTGCCACGCGTATCGTCCGGCCCATTACCTGTACAATTAGCTCTCTTCCTTGGAAAGCCGGCTGGGTGGGAGCGGTGTCGACTTCTCCCTCGTTAAGGACTAACCCAGGATCATCAGTGAGGACGGAGCAGTGGATCACAACACCCTGCCCCGTGGCCACTCATTTTCCTAACACCACCATCCTCATCTCAGTCTTGGCCACCATCCCAACGCACGCGCAAATGGAAGCCCGAACTAGAGGACCCTGGCTAGTCCCGCCCGAGTTATTTAGTGTATGAGGGTTCCTGCTAGGGGTGGGCGTTCGGTCTCTTCGGTTAGTTCGGTTCGGTCTTTCCGGTCTTTAAGAATTTCGGTCATCCAGAAATGATACCCGTAATAAATTCGGTCTTTTCGGTTTTCTGTTCTTCGGTCTTCGGTCTATTCGGTCCGGTCTTCGGTCATGACCAGATAGACCAAAATATAGGGCGCAAGAAGTGGAATCGGCGCCCGGGACTGGGAAAGTGAGAAGCGATCGACTAGTCTCTCGCGCACGGGAGAATTTACAATACGCTGGGATGGGATACTCAGTTATTGAGTCTAGAGACTAGATGATATACTTGGTTTAGTAGTTGGCCTATAGACTAGATGTACACATAAGCTGGGCTGGCACACAAATCCGGCTGCTTCCGTACGTAATTCACTCAAAATAAAATAAAATCGGTCTTTCGGTCTATTCGGGTTATTTATAAGTGATGACCGAATTTCTGATCTAATTTCGGTCTTTTCTAATTTGCTACCCAAACTTTTAACGGTTTTTTCGGTCTCGGTCATTTTGGTTTCGGTCTCGGTCTTTTCGGTTTCGGTCTTCGGTTTTTATGCCCACCCCTAGTTCCTGCACTGCGAATGCATAGGCCTCACGCATGGTTGCATGCTCAGTCTTGGTTCAAGAGGTAAAGAACTCGCACCTAGGCGATGGGAACGAGACAAATCACCACAACCACAGTGGCCTCTCATCCCCACCTTTAAACATTTTATTACCTGTCACCACAATTTCTCCACCATCATCTGAACAATTCATCACCTGTTTCCAACATGAACCATCCATCGTACAGCTAAGCATTCACTAAGCATGGCTAAGCATCAACATAGCATAGTTAAGTATCTCGGCCAACAATACAAACCTATGGATAATAGGAAGGAAACAGGTATTGGCATAGGAAACTTAATGCAACTATAGGATACTCTAATCCAATAAATTGACATTTGGAACCGCATGCAATATTATAGTGGAGAAAATATTTGCGGAAAATAGGATAAGATATGCTCTGAGGGGGGATTACGCTTGCCTTGTTGATACGGCTGGTAGTAGGGATCGTCACGATACGGGGGTGGCACTTCAGCTCCTTTATCTACCGATGCACAAACAACACCGGAAGGGAACAATCAAAACCACTGATAACACCGGTGCAATGCGCAAACACATGATGGCATGACATTTTAAATCCTCGGGAGGAGGATGATTCAACTATTCAAATTAAACGGAGTTCGGATGCTTAGAGGGGCGCATCCCGAATATCCCGTGGAATAGGTCATGAATTATCTTACTTATTGATTACGGTAGTCGAGACCCTAGGATTTAACTTGTAGATGATATGACATGATCAAGTGAGAGATGCAGGGTTTCGGTGATTTAATATACATGTTAACCATTTTAAAGGTTGGTTCACAATTTTCCGGAAATTTGGGTAGATTACACTCATTTTTCTGATGCTCCAAATAATTCCAAGTCATTTCATTTTATAATTCCCCCTTTTAATTATCTCCTTTTACAATTGATGTTTAACAGCAACGGAATTACTTAGCCAAAATAGGAAGAAAATAAAAGAAACAGTACAAAATTTAGGTGCTGAACAAGTTCGGAATTTCCGAATTTTCCTCTCTCGGAATATCCGACTGCTACAGGATGGACTGAAAAATCGGCTAAGGACTGAAGAACAACTAGCACTGGAGAAGTTCGGAAAATCCGAATTATTCTCGCCCGGAATATCCGATCAACTCGAAGTACTGAACTTTGGCTAAGGACCCCATTTCTATTCGTACTGGGGTACTTCGGAAAATCCGAAATTTCCCGTTTCGGATTATCCGAGCTGGAGTATGGCTGCGCACAGATGCTTGCGGGGCGACGGCGACTCAGCGGCGAGAGAAGGAACGGAGGGCAAGGGGAGGTCGCAAGCTCACCCTGAAGGCGTCTGCGTGCTCGGGGAGGCATGAGATGCCACGGCAGCGACGAATTCCGGCGACGGCGATCTCGGCCGACAGAAAGAAGAACTCGGATGGTACGATTCAGGGACGGCTTCAGCTCCGGGCTCCAGGGTGGACGACGAGGGCGGGTGGCGGCTCCATCCCCGGTCTCAGCGCATACTGGCGGCGGCCATGGCGAGGACTCGGTGCTGCTCTCATTTCGGCCATGGTTGGAGGTCGGGAAGAAGAAGGAGGGGTGGCGGCGATTCCAGTCCTCCCGGCTCGATTCCTCCGTCGTGGAGGTAGAGCACGGCACGGCGAAGCTTGTGGCGGTCTCAAATCAGTTCGGGGTGGCTCCGATCGACGGCGACGACGACGTCAACGGCGAGCTTGGTCCGGCCGTGGTGGGGGAAAAGGAAGGAGAGCGTGAGGGAGGCAGGGGAGCAGGTGGGTGAGGGAGGGGGAGCAGAGGAGCTCGTGGGGGGGCCTCCTTATCCCCTCGACGCGGCAGGAGGACGCGGCACAGTGGCGTGGTGCGCGGCGACCACTGGCGCCAGGCGGTGCGGTGAACGCGTTCTGTGGCTACAGGGAGGACGACGGCGTCTTTACAGAAACCCCCTTGCAAAACTTTTTTATCACAGTTAGGTCCTTTTACCTTTTTAACAGAAATTCAGTAGCACCTTTCCAGATTTAATTGAGGCACTAAACAATTTTAGAAAAATATGGCAAAATTTGTGTAGCCTCCCCACATTGTGAAGAAGCTCTACAAAAATTGGTTTCTCAAGATAAAAAGTTTTGAATAACTTTTGTTTAGAGAGTTTGGATATGGCATTTTTGGTATTCTCAAGATTTAAAATACTTAGCCATTTATTTGTCTTTGAGAAAAGTATATTTTGGAGTCTTGAGCATGGTTGACACATATAATACTAAAAGTGAAAATTGGTGGTCAACAATTACTTCAAAACTTGGAAGCAAAGCAATAGGCATTTGGGGCTTTTCTCTTTACAAAATTATTTGAACATAATTTATTTTCCCAAAGGTCACCAAGGAAAAGAGTGGAGGCTCCCAACATCATGGTGAAGCAATCCATGCCTTCTGTTTTGAAATTGTAAAGGATTTGGAAAGTGTTTGAATTCAATTGGATCAAGCCAAACTGATTGTCCTTCCTTTTATAAAACATTTGGCATTTTCCTATAGTTCCAAAATTATTTAATTTAACTCTAGGAACTTGCTTGACAAATATACGATGTCAAAGTGTTTTGTTTTGCAATTTTGAGTGCCTTCCTTAATTTGAAAATTTGCTGAAGCACATTTGGCAATTTGGTTTTAAGTGGTGCCAAACCACCACAATTCCCTAGCAACCACACAATTCCCTAGCAACAACATGATGCATGGATGCCAGGATGCAAGGAACACAGAAGTGGAAAAATTACACAGGTTTTTAGTTTCTCAAACTTCGGGCTGTTACAATTCTACCCTCCTTACAGGAATCTCGTCCCGAGATTCTAGAGTAGGAAAGAGGGAAAGGGTTGCAACGGTCTTCAATGATCTTCTCGGTGTAGATTGATTCAGTGCATCCTGGAGATCTTCATCGGCCTCACTTCGAGTTCATCATCCGAATACACCATAGGAAAGAAGGAACCTCTCCGGAAGGATGGGTCTTTGTAAAGATACAACGACCGAGTACCTCCTAGCATAACCTAGGATGAGACTTCAAGCATCCCTTGAATTGACAGTTAGGAGACACTTTCGTGTGACGGGAGATTGATAAGGAGTTTCCAGTTGGTAGACAACTGTTTTTCAAGGATTCAGAATATGAACTTTGCACAAGGCCTTAAGTTTCTGAAGACTAAGGTTAAACAAGATTCGAACATATGAGGAGGCAACTTCTACCAACAGCTTGAGTAGAACTTTCCTCTCGGAGGAGCATTTCAGATCACTGGAGAAGGACCGGGAAGCTAGATCGAGAGAACTTTAAAAGCCCCGGAACGTTAGTATCGGGAAAAACTTCTTGCTTTTCTAGACGTCGGGAACAAGCTTCTTGAGGATCGCCAACTATCGTTTCTGATTGAGATTTAGATCTGGTCAGGTGTAGAGACACTTCAGACTCAACAGGCATGAGTAGGAAGTCTTTGCAGGGATAACAGATTAAATTTGCTAGGAACCCCCAGAGCTAGACTAGAATGTCCAACTCCCAAGGAGGAACGAGATTGCGGAACTCACGAATTAGCAACTTGTCAGGAGACAGCTGCCCCACTTTATTATCTTGCAGCAAGACATGATTGAGTTCTTGATGGGAAACACCATAGAAGACCAAGAAGTTCTCAGACTTCCTCTCTTTCTGGAACAATTCAATCAGTGGCTTGGATGCAACGATGAGAATTCCCGAGGATGGAGGTAACAACGCACCATTCCGAGAATATTCCACACATGCATGATCGAGTTGAGATGATTTCGAGGAACCAGACAATCCACTCAGATCCACGGCGACATCTTTCAGCAATTGCACGTGAACCAGGAAAAGTCACTTCTAACTCCAGAACACATACCTTGTGAAGACACAAAGTTAGTGCTAACAAGTTTCCAATTCTAACGCCCAATATCCAATATGAATCTCCTCAAACATGGAGAAGATAAGAAGGTAGTTGATGGCTCAACAACAAACTTATCCAGATACTCCAAAACGGTAGACTCATTTTTCACCAGAACGAGGCATAAGTATTGGTCAGACTAACACATTCAGGTAGGCAGGTCTAAGTTTGATTTGACGATAGCCCAATTCAAATCAAAAGATTTAGAGGTTAGCTTATCCAAAGAGGAGATACCACCTCGCTTCAACACGGACAGACTAGACATCCCATCAAAATGAACTATGTCGGGATAGAGCTCTGGTCTTTCAACTCTCCAAGTTGTTTAAGCTCAACCGAATAATTCTGGATATCCAGCATGATTTTCTTGGAGAAGGAATTGTTCAGAGAACCAGCTTACTCATAAGCTCAACATCACGGTCAGGTGACAACCTGGCGATACTTCTGGAAAGACCTCCAGAATATCACGATCCACATCTAGGATATCACGACATACCGGTGGATCTTGAGTTCAAGAGAGGATCATGCCTTTCAAGGCACAACGAGGTGGTCTTGGGAGCTTCGGCACGAACCTAGCTCTTTGACCGAGGGATGGCACCAGAGAAAACGAACTTGGGAACACAGTCCAACTCCACGTACTGATCGGCTAACCAATCATGATAAGAAAGACAAGAGATGTCCTTGGATTTAAGCGCAGTAAGAACTTGCTGAGAATGTCCGATAGTTGCATTATTGCTCACGTCTCATCATCCTCGAGTAACAAGTTACTCGGAGAACGGAGAGTAACAAAGTGTAAGAGCATCACTTCATCGAGTAGATCATGATACTTAGCACGAGTGCACACTCTTTATACCAACATATCATGCTTCTCTAAGTTGGAACAGAAACAGAGACTAATAAACCTCTTATTCTGTGGAATACAAAACTTTGACCTAGCCCGAGAAGTGGACAAGGTACTGGAGTTTGTTTCTCCTAACAAAACGAAGTGGAGAGCCTTGACAAACCACAAGAGGAACTTGCATCGGAACATACCAACGCACGATGAAACTTTACTGTCAACAGACAGACTAAGGTTGGAAAGCAGATCAGAGTAAGAAACATGCTCAGGAGAATCCTAAGATGTTGAAGATGCACCGATTATTACTCAATTGTGATAACCATGCCCAAAAAGGAGAGATGCAGCAGAGTCATGAACATAGATGGGGAATTCGCTAAGAGAATTCTGTTCATAACCCAGATGGTTCCAAGACAGAATCTCCAGCTATGGCAGAGTTAAAGTTACATAGTCAGCAGAGGTGTGGGAAATTAAGGTTCAACCATTTACCACACAGACCACATAAAGGACTTGGTTTAAAGGTCAGCTTCATGTGCCGAGAATCATAAATAGCATAACGATCACATGGGTAACAACCCACACAATTCATCATGCCAGAAAATCAGCACAATCCGGGACCTTCGGTTCAAGACCTTGGGCTCCTCCATTCTCTGGGTTTTAACCGTGGTCTTGAAGAATTGGAGTTGCATCGGTCCGGCAAAAGGAGTTGGAGACTCTGGATCCGACAACCTGATACATAACTAGAGATGGATCCCAGCCTTTAAGATCTCGTGGTTCCTACTCCGACGCCTATTCGTAACTCGTGAGCTGGAGTGACAGGTTAACAGATTTAGGAACGGCCCACCCAACGTGTCACCTAATTTTGAAACACCAGATGAGATAACGAAACCTTTTTAAATCAAATAGAGGTAAGGTGACTCAGAGTTGGAGCGATACCAGGTAAGGAGTAAAAAGAATCCTAAGCAAGTTTTCACAACTCATTTTTAGTTTCAAAATAGTTTTCACAAACACTAGACTCAACGTCGACCAGTAGAAGGGTTTCCTACAGCCAGTACTGCTCTGATACCAACTTGTGGTGCCCCGACCCGACTGCTATACAGTGATACTGTGTCCCCGGTTATCCGATACCACCAGACACACTATCAAAGCATAATAGAGAGATCAAGACTTGTGGAACAACTGGCACATCACAGACTCTACGACACAAATCATTATAGTTCAACTCTTATAATAGAGAAAGATAGCAAATTACAACCAGAGGTCACAGACCCAACATTACAACAAGCGGAAGCAGATTAGGTTGTTCTAAACAACAAGAACCAAATTATGGCCTAAGAGGCCTACAAATAAACATCCAGCGCCAGCTGTTCCGGATGTCCCAAGCTGCCACCTGGGAACCCCAGACTACTCGTCGACGTCCACAAAGAACCCACCTTCGAGGTCGGTGAAGTCCTCCTCTGAAACAAAACAAACGACGTTGAGTTCGACGAACTCGCAAGATTATAAAGAGCTTTAGCTCGATGAGGCTTTCAAAGTTGTATGCCTGTTTTGCATAAAGCTGATTTTATTTATGAAAACATAACTCAATGGCATCGACTAATCATAGTTTTCAAAAGGGGTAAGAGGTGACTCTTTTCTTTGATCACCTTTCTCAACATCTACCATCATCAACCACTGTACCTGTTCATCAAAGGCACCTCCCCGAATCACTCTCGAGGAAGTCAACCTTGCATTCTTGAGTGGTACCTTTAGTACCCAGTTTTTAATCATTCCGTTAAAGTTATTCTATGATCTTATCGTCCTTTCCCAAGTCGTCCATAACCGCGGACACGGCTTTTCGAAAAGATTTACCCTGCAGGGGTGTACAATGTTTGCCACGCGTACCGTCCGGCCCATTACCTGTACAATTAGCTCTCTTCCTTGGAAAGCCGGCTGGGTGGGAGCGGTGTCGACTTCTCCCTCGTTAAGAACTAACCCAGGATCATCAGTGAGGACGGAGCAGTGGATCACAACACCCTGCCCCGTGGCCACTCATTTTCCTAACACCACCATCCTCATCTCAGTCTTGGCCACCATCCCAACGCACGCGCAAATGGAAGCCCGAACTAGAGGACCCTGGCTAGTCCCGCCCGAGTTATTTAGTCTATGAGGGTTCCTGCACTGCGAATGCATAGGCCTCACGCATGGTTGCACGCTCAGTCTTGGTTCAAGAGGTAAAGAACTCGCACCTAGGCGACGGGAACGAGACAAAGCACCACAACCACAGTGGCCTCTCATCCCCACCTTTAAGCATTTTATTACCTGTCACCACAATTTCTCCACCATCATCTGAACAATTCATCACCTGTTTCCAACATGAACCATCCATCGTACAGCTAAGCATTTACTAAGCATGGCTAATCATCAACATAGCATAGTTAAGTATCTCGGCCAACAATACAAACCTATGGATAATAGGAAGGAAACAGGTATTGGCATAGGAAACTTAATGCAACTATAGGATACTCTAATCCAATAAATTGACATTTGAAACCGCATGCAATATTATAGTGGAGAAAATATTTGCGGAAAATAGGATAAGATATGCTCAGAGGGGGAATTACGCTTGCCTTGTTGATACGGCTGGTAGTAGGGATCGTCACGATACGGGGGTGGCACTTCAGCTCCTTTATCTACCGATGCACAAACAACACCGGAAGGGAACAATCAAAACCACTGATAACACCGGTGCAATGCGCAAACACATGATGGCATGACATTTTAAATCCCCGGGAGGAGGATGATTCAACTATTCAAATTAAACGGAGTTCGGATGCTTAGAGGGCGCATCCCGAATATCTCGTGGAGTTAGGTCATGAATTATCTTACTTATTGATTACGGTAGTCGAGACCCTAGGATTTAACTTGTAGATGATATGACATGATCAAGTGAGAGATGCAGGGTTTCGGTGATTTAATATACATGTTAACCATTTTAAAGGTTGGTTCACAATTTTCCGGATATTTGGGTAGATTACACTCATTTTTCCGATGCTCCAAATAATTCCAAGTCATTTCATTTTATAATTCCCCCTTTTAATTATCTCCTTTTACAATTGATGTTTAACAGCAACGGAATTACTTAGCCAAAATAGGAAGAAAATAAAAGAATAGTACAAAATTTAGGTGTTGAACAAGTTCGGAATTTCCGAATTTTCCTCTCTCGGAATATCCGACCGCTACAGGATGGACTGAAAAATCGGCTAAGGACTGAAGAACAACTAGCACTGGAGAAGTTCGGAAAATCCGAATTATTCTCGCCCGGATATATTCCGATCAACTCGAAGTACTGAACTTTGGCTAAGGACCCCATTTCTATTCGTACTGGGGTACTTCGGAAAATCCGAAATTTTCCGTTTCGGATTATCCGAGCTGGAGTATGGCTGCGCACAGATGCTTGCGGGGCGACGGCGACTCAGCGGCGAGAGAAGGAGCGGAGGGCAAGGGGAGGTCGCAAGCTCACCCTGAAGGCGTCTGCGTGCTCGGGGAGGCATGAGATGCCACGGCAGCGACGAATTCCGGCGACGGCGATCTCGGCCGACGGAAAGAAGAACTCGGATGGTACGATTCAGGGACGGCTTTAGCTCCGGGCTCCAGGGTGGACGACGAGGGCGGGGTGGCGGCTCCATCCCCGGTCTCAGCGCATACTGGCGGCGGCCATGGCGAGGACTCGGTGCTGCTCTCGTTTCGGCCATGGTTGGAGGTCGGGAAGAAGAAGGAGGGGTGGCGGCGATTCCAGTCCTCCCGGCTTGATTCCTCCGTCGTGGAGGTAGAGCACAGCACGGCGAAGCTTGTGGCGGTCTCAAATCAGTTCGGGTGGCTCCGATCGATGGCGACGACGACGTCAACGGCGAGCTTGGTCCGGCCGTGGTGGGGGAAAAGGAAGGAGAGCGTGAGGGAGGCAGGGGAGCAGGTGGGTGAGGGAGGGGGAGCAGAGGAGCTCGTGGGGGGGCCTCCTTATCCCCTCGACGCGGCAGGAGGACGCGGCACAGTGGCGTGGTGCGCGGCGACCACTGGCGCCAGGCGGTGCGGTGAACGCGTTCTGAGGCTACAGGGAGGAAGACGGCGTCTATACAGAAACCCCCTTGCAAAACTTTGTTTATCACAGTTAGGTCGTTTTTCCTTTTTAACAGAAATTCAGTTGCACCTTTCCAGATTTAATTGAGGCACTAAACAATTTTAGAAAAATATGGCAAAATTTGTGTAGCCTCCCCACATTGTGAAGAAGCTCTACAAAAATTGGTTTCTCAAGATAAAAAGTTTTGAATAACTTTTGTTTAGAGAGTTTGGATATGGCATTTTTGGTATTCTCAAGATTTAAAATACTTAGCCATTTATTTGTCTTTGAGAAAAGTATATTTTGGAGTCTTGAGCATGGTTGACACATATAATACTAAAAGTGAAAATTGGTGGTCAACAATTACTTCAAAACTTGGAAGCAAAGCAGTAGGCATTTGGGGCTTTTCTCTTTACAAAATTATGTGAACATAATTTATTTTCCCAAAGGTCACCAAGGAAAAGAGTGGAGGCTCCCAACATCATGGTGAAGCAATCCATGCCTTCTGTTTTGAAATTGTAAAGGATTTGGAAAGTGTTTGAATTCAATTGGATCAAGCCAAACTGATTGTCCTTCCTTTTATAAAACATTTGGCATTTTCCTATAGTTCCAACATTATTTAATTTAACTCTAGGAACTTCCTTGACAAATATACGATGTCAAAGTGTTTTGTTTTGCAATTTTGAGTGCCTTCCTTAATTTGAAAATTTGCTGAAGCACATTTGGCAATTTGGTTTTAAGTGGTGCCAAACCACCACAATTCCCTAGCAACCACACAATTCCCTAGCAACAATTCCCTAGCAACAACATGATGCATGGATGTCATGATGCAAGGAACACAAAAGTGGAAAAATTACACAGGTTTTTAGGTTCTCAAACTTCGGGCTGTTACAAAACGTTTACATGTCTAAGGAGTTATCGGGGGGCGATGCCAACGACCTTTCAGACCTCCACGTCGGCGAATCGATATGCGACTAGGGTTTGCTACGGGGCACATGTAAGGGCAAAAATATTGTGGCGGCGGAGGTGAACTGACAGAGTAGAAAGAGGCGAGTCCGTAACTGAGCAACTATATGAAGATGTGAGGCAACAAAATAGCATACTTGAGCAATTATTATGTGTTGTTAAGCAACAATCTGACCAAGAAACTACTTACAGAAAACATGTTGGGCTCAATCTAGAACAATCCTTCTTTTTCCCCTCTTTCCTTCTCACACGTCAAGCCCAACTAAGGCCCATCTGCAGCCTTGTCGAAATCAATCATCTGGTCAGCTGAGAACTGCCTTTTCCCTTCCATAGCCGTCTTCCTCACGGAGCTCGCTGCTGTCTGACAAAATTGGAACAGAAAGGGAGAGGGCCTCCTCCGGCAGCTAGCCGAGGGATTAATGACGCTGGTAGGTGTCGCTCCTACGCGGGTCTTGGTCCAGCATCACGCCCGACTCCACCCCGCCGGCGTCGGGCGCCATGGCCTCCTGTCCGGGGGAGGCGGAGGCGGTGCTTAGACTCCTCGCCGGCCGACCAAACCGTGGACCGGAATCTGCCACGGGGACCGCCTCTGTCCGGCCGAGCTCGGTCCCAAAGCTCCAGCCACCGCGGACGCCAACCGCACCGGCGGCAGCCCCCGAGTGGCCTAGCCGTCAGTGGACTCCATGAGTGGCGTCAGCATGTCGTCACCCCCTCCGCCCGCTTCAGAGAACCTCAACGCGATCTAGCTGAGGGGGCGGACGGGATTGGAACCATGGCTGGAGGAGGCGGCGACGAAGACATGGCATGGCGGCGCGGCCAGGAGCTAGGGCGGCGAGTCGCCGGGTGTGAGAAGCCGCGAGGAGGGTAGGGGCGACCGGAGCAGAGTAGGTCTGCTAGAGCGCGGCGGAGGGCAGCTGCGGGTCGACCAAGGCGTCTGATTTGATTCAGGGAGGTGGGGGAAAGCAGAATAGGGGCGAGAGGAAGAAGGCGCACGTGAGGGTCCGTTGATCGGCGTAGGCTGCATCGTGTGGTCGTGAGAGTGAGCATTCGAGAGGCCGAAATAGCGCAGCTGCGCTTTAAGGTATTTCCCTTAATATATCTTAATATATATGGTAAAATTTAAAAAAAAGGGTACCCATCGGGTTTGCCGGTATAGGGTACCATTGCCATCCGGACGCGAGGCGGTGGCAGGTGGTCGTCACTATTCGGCCGGAACGGCCAGGCGACGGTGACGTGGCGGATTGACAAGCAAAGGCTCCGCGCTCCAACGATGCCGGTCCGGCGGCGGGCGCCGCAGCGGCTGGTGGCGCGGCGGCAGGAGACGGCGGTGGTGAAGAGGTACGTGGAGATGGGGATAGCGGCCGCGCTGTCGCGGCCATGGGACTACCCGACGGCGTGCCGCGAGCTGGCCGAGCTCCTGCGCCACGGGTACGCGGACCTTCCCAAGGCCGCCCAGGCCCTCGTCGCCGGCGACGTGCTAATCGCGTTCCGCCTCCTCCCCGAGTAAGCCCTCCTCTCGCGCCCCAGATGTGCGCAATTCCGTCGAATTTCTTGTACTCTTGCCGGATCCGCCGGCACGATTGGCGACGGAATACTGCTCACAGAAATTAGGATTTGCTCCCTTCGATATGTTCTGATGATGGCTGCGCTGTTCCAATTGTAAAACTCTGAATGCTAATTCGTCGTTGTCCTCCAGAGCTATTTCTGTGCCTAAATTTCGGCGAATCCTTCTGATATTAACTTTGCAGCGATTTGATTACAACTATCCTCTCAACTATATTATATCGATTCCTCAGAGTTTTCAAGTAATCATGTGCCAACATTCGAATAGCTCTGGACTTTTTTTTCGCGAAACAATTCTGCCCGGAATGGCTTATCATGAGAAATTGTAGCTTGGATTATTATAGTCTACTAATGAATCCATAGTGATATGAACAACGAAGCTGTTGTTGAGACCTGATAGTTTAGATTTGTAGTAGACAAAATTGACTATTGATCGTAAGCAAAGTTTGCTCAAGGAAATATGCACATTGGTTGCTGTGCTATTGGCATGCCCAATTCTCTTCCAATCAATATGTATAGGACGAAAAGCCAAACCACACCTGGAGCATGATAAAGGGTGCAATGCAAGGCGGCTTGGTAATGGGAAGACTTAAAATTGCCTGAACTTATCTTCTCGATTTTATGATAAGTTGATAGTCTTGTCGCTCTAAATCTATTTTTAGTTGATAGTCTTCTCGATTTGGTGTTCCGTGTTGTTAAATTATGCATGGAACAAAGATGGAAGTCTCAAATTAAACTTTATTCTATCACTCCAGTGTCCATTCATTCTTACTAGCATGCTGTTTACTTTGCCTTATCCTTCCATGGTATTGCTACATGATAGTTTGTAGTAACCCGTTCTTCCCATAGTGTGCAGACTGGATATGCATTATCAGCAGCCAATGGTCTTCTTCAAGCTGTAGAAGTTTCCCTACCAAAGCAAAAGAAGTCACAAGCTGTTTCAGAGTTCAAGTGTTCTGTTATTGCACATAAGAGGCGCGCTAGAGTTCAGGAAGACCCAGGTATGCAGGGTTCCTTCTCAGATGTGCAAATGCATTACTGTCTCCCTGCTTAGCAAACTTGCAAACAGAAACTACCAGTAATTGACTATGGATAAGTGTAGGGAGCTGCTATGCTCGCATCTTCTTTTATCTGCCGCTAAAATAGTGTATATGTAAATAGCATTCCTACCTGCTATGTGCTTCACTGGACTATTATGTTTGAATGTTTTTCTGGTATGGTAAATTTCACAAGTCCAGCTTAAGTTAAAGCTGATGATTTTCATCATGTTATATTTAGTCACTCTACACTCTGCATTTATTTAACTCAAGTACTTAAGTACCATAGTTTTGAATGTTCTCGGTATTAAGCTGCAGTTTGCTGTCAATATTTAGGAGGGCCAGCTTACAAATTTATATTAAAACACTAGTCCTCGTGATATTTATCTTGGACCTCTCCAACAGGTCCTCCACACATACCACATGATGTCCTTGTTCATATGTTCAGTTTTCTGGACGTGCGTTCTTTGGTAGCAGCAGGTCTCGTTTGCTGGTATTTTTTTCTTCTCTTGTGCACATATACTATTTCCAAACATATGCTTGTTCTTGTTGTTGACACTTGTGTATTCCCTAGAAGGTCTTGGAATTCATCTGCGAATGACAACAAGCTGTGGAAAATGAACTACTCCCTTTTCTTTAGCATATCCAGTGTGAGTTCCAATAGCACGCCTGTATCCAGTTTACAGAACAAGAACAGTCATGGTCTTGTTGTGCAGAATAGCTCGGATCCAGTATTTGATGATCCTAGTTTGAACTGGAAAGAGGTTTTCCACAATAAGCGTGCAGGTGATGCTCTTGTATGCTACTAGTATTCTCTATGTAAGTTGCACTCAGGAACTTATAATGGCCGTCTCTAAACATGGCTTATTTGTCATTACTACAGAGTATATAAGCTGGAGTTCCGCATCAAATAGAGCAATATGTCGGCAATGCCGTTCGATTCTTTGGCTGAGCAGCTTGACATGCGCTGCTCCACACCATTGTCCTAAGAATGGAAAAGATGAAGTGAAGCTAGTGCCTCTATTGCCCTATGCAGTAAGTGCTTCTACCTTATGGTCAACACTTTGTTTGTGTGAATTTAAAAATGAAGTAAAATTCCTCTGTTATCCTATGTAGTAAGTCCTATCCGTCAATAATTTCTGTGATGGGTTCAAGTTTGCGTCGAGTAAAATTCTTCTGTGAATGGTTCATGGTGTTTTATCCATTTTCTCATTGATTAATTGATCATTGGTACTTTTATACTTTTCCTCTGCTCTTTCATCAAGTATTCCGGTGTACATTTAACCGTCTGATTTACTCTTTCATGACCAGGTTGCTTGTTACATATTGAACGCTCATGATCGACCATCTTCATCATCTGACGGTGATGATACAGATAGTGATTCTGAAGAGAATGTGCCCAGACGATTTTGGAATTCTCATGTTTGAGTGAAATGGATTGTAAATTTGTAATAGCCTGTTTTATTATACCAAGATGGTAGTTTCTTAGGTTGTGTGCTTGTACGCACTCACTATTACAATTGACTACGAATGGCTCAAATTAAACTTGGAACGTTTTGCTACAATACCGTTGTCAATAGAACAAGTGCAGCAAGGGCTGACATTTGGTACAGATAATTATTCTCATGATAATGTGCACAGACTATTCTTGTGTTCACATCTTCGAGTGAATTTTGGTTTTGAATTTTATTTGCACATATGCATCATTGTAATTGTAATCAAATGAAAACTTAAAATGTTATGCTCCAGTACCGTTGTTAGTACTGTATTACACAACTACAGAGCTGACTACATGTTCACATGTAAACTGACAAAATCATCCAGCAGCTACGGCACACAAATCATGACATGCCAAGCCCAACAGATGCACAACACCATCGAATGATTTAAACCCCAGGATGACATGCATATCTAGCACCAAAGAGCCACTTCATTATACCAAGTCTCCTAATATCACAAGCATCATTCCGACTGATAGCAACAACTTGCAACTGAGGATGCTACGTTAAACAGACTTCAGAACATGATATAGAGCAAAAGCTGGCATAACATAAGTTCGTAGAAGTAGCACATCACGACTATCAACTACTGACAGCACCACGATTCGACCAAATAGGTACCTACTATCAACTACGGACATGGAATCACAACCATCCTTGAAAACTGACGAGTAGTGATCAACAGAGAAGATAAGTCTGCTCGGGGCACTCTCCACCGCTCTAGTGCTTCTTGTCTTTCGACGGACCCTTCGGAATCTTAGACAGGCACTTCTCATCGAAGATGGCATAGTACTTCTTCAGTTCGACCATGGCCTTCTCTCCAAAAGCATCAATCTTGTCCTCGTACTTCTCGTACAGAACCGGCACAGTGTAGAGTACCATGAAGACTGCAAGCAAGCAAGTGATAATGAGTAAACAATGCTAGCCACGGTTATTGCCCATTTGCAAGTTCAGACTGTAATAAGAAACCACATTACCTATGTAGAACAAGGTCAGGAAATTGCAGCAGCTCCCAAGAGCAGAGAGGATCCACAGACCTGCAACCACCTGAGAACAAAGAGACAACATAACAGGTGCTTCATCACATAACCAACAAACTGTGAATGCTGAATAAAACTCAATCATGCAACCAGTCAACGTACAATCAGGAATTTCTTTAGGTCACGGCCTTGACCAATCGCCCTCAAGCTAGCAAAGCCCCTGTTGATCTCATATCTCAGCGAGCGGGCAACATTGACAGCCAGGTCCTCTGTGATCTTTACCTCAGGAATGTTAGGAGGTGACCTGAAAATAATTGCAAGCAGCGATTTACAATCACAAACCAACATATACACCATTTATAGTACAAATCCAAAACTTGCATCATGTTAAATTCCAGGCAAAAGAGGATCATCGGCTCGTAATTACCATATTATGCCAAACCGAAAGTCAGGCTGGGTTAATGAGGCATTACCATATTATACCTTATCTTGGTACGATTAACAGCGGGAGTTAAAATAAGCTCACTTGTTGATGAATGCAGAGGCGTTGGACCAGAGGAAGAAGGTGCCCAGGGTGAGGATGAGGCAGTGGCAGAAGAGGGTGAGGAGATGGTACTCCAGGACCTCAAACAGCAGCCAGATGGAGGTGGCGCCAGCAAGCACCCCGCCCGAGATCTTCTTGTTCCTCCACAGGAAGAGATCGGCAGCTGCAAGCATAACATAACCCATGAGCACACCACAGCACAGCAAATTCTCAAATCGCATGGCAGTACATATCTAGCCAACAAACAAACAAACAAAGAATCTCTCCAGGGTTTAAGCGTAGAAGCATAGAGCACCGAAGTTCAGCTAGTAGCCTTGTGACCTCCTCAAACCAACATAATCCCATAGTCACTCGAATCCAACCTAGCAACAGAAGCTACAGGAACAAATCGTGGTACTCTGGTACTAGTACTACCTTACCCACATTGTGGCGACAATGCCGCGGAAATTTGAGTCGGAAAATCGCAGATCGGGACGGTTTCCGCACACTAATTACTCAGGGAACTACTCCGACCAACGCGAAATTTCTTCGGAGAACAACGCCAGCAGACGAAAGAGTTCCCCACTCAGACAAAGCGAGAGGCAGAACCCCGATGCGGCCGGATCTACTAAACTACGCGGGCGCTAAACCCCCACCAGCGCGGCAGAACAGGAAGGAAACACAAGGGGGCTGCGAGGTGTGGACTCACGCTTGCCGCCGCCGAGGACGGAGTGGACGGGCTTCTCGCGGCCGAAGAGGCGGTAGATCTTGGCCTTGACGGACGAGGACGCCGACTTGCCTTCGTCGTCCGACGACGAGGACCCGTGGTGGAGCTTCTCGGAGATCTTGTCCATCACCGACGACTCCTCCTTGTGCTCCGCCATGGCCTACTGTCTCCTCTCTCTCCTCCCTCTGCTGCTCGCTTCTGTTCAGCAACGCCTTTTCTGCCGTCGCCGCTCCCCTTTTCTTTCCCGTGCTTCGGGGCCGCGTGTTTTCTGCGTGGGCGTGGGTCCGGGAGTTGTCGCGCTGGGTCCCACGTGTAAGTGGGTGTGGGGAGGGACGGAGCGGGTGCACGAGGTGTTTATTACTGCTGGGCAACGGCCGTGACAAGGAGGCCGTGGGGCCCGCGCGGGTGGGGTCGCGGTGATGGATGGGGATGGGTGGAGATCGCGAGGTTGCTCAGCCGTCGCGGTGCCGACGCGTGGCGGTCCGTGGCATCCGTCGGTCGCGGACGGGGTAGGTCGGAAGCTTCTGGATGGGCGTCGATCGGCTCGGTCCCAGGTTTGAGGCGGCGGTCTGGGTAGGTAGCCAATCCAAGCTGAGATTAAGCAAAAGTTTGAAAAATTCTCGGGAGATTTTTTTTTTTGAAGGATCCGACCACAAATATAAGGCAGCTCAGAACATATTACAAACAGATCCAAAAAGAAAACAAAATTACAAAGAGGACCAAGAATATGCAGAGAGCACCCTAAGCCACCGAGAAGAAACACAAATCGGATCCAGAACGCCGCGCGCCAGAGCCCTAGGCCTCACCGGAGTCGCCGTACCACCTGCCGTCGGGGAGAGAGCACCCCCACACTCTGTAGAAGACCGCAAGAGCCATCCGCCGCCCCGCGACGGAACCGAAGCCGATGAACACGCACGGCCACAGCGACAGCTTCCCCGAACCACCCTGCTTCCCGCTGACTCGGCGCCGCCCAGGCCAACCACCAGCAGCAACCAGCAACTTCCCGACGGCCACTCCCCTCGCCACCACGGCCAGCCGGAGCAGAAACGTCGAAGAAGACTACCTCCTGAACCACCACCAAAACCGGAACGCCAGCCTCCCCCAACTTCTCCCCACACCACCACGGCCGGCCGGAGAAACAAGGAAGGAGGAGAGCACCGGACGAACCACACCGCAGACCACCTCCACGACCTCTCCGGCGACACCACCGGAACGGGGAACAGAGGGGGAGGACCAAAACTCTAACACCGCCGCCATCGCCGCCGTCTCGATGCCGACGAGAGACCACACGCACACCTAGACCCTATACTATACACGCACGGCAACCTCCGGAGCTCCCCCTACCTCACAGCGCCAGAACGGCGGCCGGAGGCAGAGGGAGCGGCAGATTCACGGCGAGACCAGAAGCTTCGCGGTCGCCTCCTCTCTACTGTAGCGAGGGGAAAGCGAGCGGTTGATGTGTTCCTTTTCAATTCTCGGGAGATTTTGAGCAGTTTCAGCATCGTGAATGGCACGCCAAGCGGTAAATGTGGTTTCGTGGAGGAGGAGGCAGCTCAGCTGTTGACGTGGCTCGTGAGATTGACTACGTGGGCAGTGCCCATAAGGAGGTTTCTTAGAAAATGATTTTGAAGACAATTTTAAACTAACAGAAACCAACTCAAAAGAGATGCATCTTAGCCTCGCAAGCAAAATCTATACTCTATTAGTCCTTTTACCCACTTCAATGGCGCCTTCCCCGATCTTAGCCGTTTATGGACGTTCGGTTGCATTTTTTACCGGTGTGAACAGTGATTTCTGTTATCACTTTGCACAAACTTTTATACCACTTGTTGTCACCTCACGAAATTTAGAATTTCTATTAGCTATAATTATGATAGAAATTTATAGTCCAAAAACAATTGCTAGAATATTTATGTCTAGGGCGTTGTAAAACCATCTATCTAGATATTTAAAGAGGATACCATCGTAAAAACGCATATAAAGACACTACAACACATGGAAGTGGCACAAATTATTCTTTACATCAAAATGAAATTTTTGTTCCATGTTGTGTGCTTTCTTTTGATCTAACTAAGATCCAATTCAACAAATATCGCTCACGTCATAAAAACATAACATACCAACTTTGTATTAGTTCGTAATGATACAATTTGAATTTTATAACTAGAAAATTAATGTATAACACTACATGATGTTAGTGTTGATAGATACAACAAAAAAGTAGTGGTTAAAATTGTATAACAAAAGGGTGTGGTAGACAAAATAGATTTACTTACAAAACTAAATATCAGAAGTAAAAATGTTTAATATAAATTGGTGACAGAAATAAGTTTGTGCCCTTGTCGGTTAAAAGATCTATTCGGTTTAACCGAGAACATAAATAAAAGGATAAGGGAGAGGGGCCATAAACCAATGTTCGACCTCTCCACTCGTATGTTACCCAAGCGCCCTGATCGGGGCGCTACTAACCAACTCATGGTTTTTTGCCCCTGTTGCATGCGCATATTAAAAGGGAGGGAGCCCGACGGCTTATCTCTACCAGTTAGTTCTAAGCCCTCGCTCTCCCCATATCCCAAAAGCTCTGCCCTGATCACAGATTGCGCACCACCAACGGGAAGGCTGGAACCTCACCGTGTCGTGCCAGGGCAGTGCCAGTGGAGACCTGAAGGCCACCGCATCATCAAGTCTTCGACACCTGCTACGACTACTTCCACTACGGATCAAGTCTGCATCACGCAGGCGACGATGTCTTCGAATGCTGGAATCAGTAATGATCTCTGTGATAGCTCTAGAACCCTAACTAGGATCTATTGATCAAGTTCTGGTTAACTAAGTTCATGTTTTAGGCAATTAAGTTGTTGATTAAGTCTTGGATTAGTCTAATTGCTTCATAAGCATGCACTGCTAATGATATTGATCAAGTTTAATTAATGAATTATGATTAATTTGAGTAATTTCACTTTCGGTTAATTAATTTGATCGGTTGTTAGTCATGTTTAAGCAATTAGAAGGAGGGGAGTACGAAATTGGCAAGAAAGAGAAAAAATCCCCTCCTACCTGAATAGAACCCTAACCCTAGAAAAAATCCCCATTTCGGATGAACGCGAATTTTCAAGAAATTGCACAAGTTTGAGATGGAATCACCATAACATGCACTCATCTTCACGATCTTGAGATCGGCAAGTGTTCGACTACATCATCCACGAGAGTTGATCTCGCAACACTTTCGTCTTCGAGGGTTAGTTCTTCTAGAACTTTGTTTTACCCGTTGCATCCATCCTCTAGATTAGATCTTGGTCCCTTGCTTGTTCTTACCATAGGAGATTTTTGTTTTCTATGCTACGAACCCATGAGAGACACATGGAGCAAAAGAAGGACCTTCATACGATGTTCATTGACTGGGAGAAGGCGTATGATAAGATACCACGAAATGTCATGTGGTGGGCCTTGGAGAAACACAAAGTCCCAACAAATATATTATCCTCATTAAGGATATGTATGATAATGTTGTGACAAGTGTTCGAACAAGTGATGGCGACACCGATGACTTTCCAATTAAAATAGGACTGTAACAGGGTCAGCTTTGAGCCCCTTGTCTTTTTACTTTGGTGATGGATGAGCTCACAAGGGGTATACAAGGAGATATCCCATGGTGTATGCTCTTTGCGGATGATGTGGTGCTAGTCGACGATAACCGGGCGGCGTTAATAGAAAGTTAGAGTTGTGGAGGCGGACTCTAGTGTCAAAAGGTTTTAGGCTTAGTAGAACTAAAACTGAGTACATGAGGTGTAGTTTCAGTACTAATAGGCACGAGGAGGGAGAGGTTACCCTTGATGGACAGGTGGTACCTGAGAAAGACACCTTCTGATATTTGGGGTATATGCTCCAGAAGGATGGTGATATCGATGAAGATGTGAGTCATCAAATCAAAGCTGGTTGGATGAAGTGGCGCCAAGCTTCTAGCGTCCTCTGTGACAGGAGAGTGCCACAAAAGCTAAAAAGGCAGGTTCTATAGGACGACGTTTCGACCTGCGATGTTGTATGGTGCAGAATGTTGGCCAACCAAGAGGCGACATATCCAACAGTTAGGTGTAGCAGAGATGCGCATGTTGAGATGGATATGTGGCACACAAGAAAGGACCGGGTCCGAAATGATGATATACAGGAGAGAGTTGGGGTAGCTCCGATGGAAAAGAAGCTTGTCCAACATCGTCTAAGATGGTTTGGGCATATACAACGCAGGCCTCCGGAAGCACTAGTGCATAGAGGATGGATAAAGCGTGATGAGAATGTTAAGAGGGGTCGTGGTAGACCAAACTTGACATGGGAGGAGTCTATTAAGAGAGATCTAAAGGATTGGAATATCACCAAAGAACTAGCTATGGACAGGGGTGCGTGGAAGCTAGCTATCCATGTGCCAGAACCATGAGTTAGTTTCGAGATCTTGTGGGTTTCGCCTCTAGCCTACCCCAACTTGCTTCGGAATGAAAGGCTTTGTTGTTGTTGTTATGGTACGAACCCATCAATTACCAGATGTAAGACATTTACTGTTCCAACCAAACACCAATTAACTTATTTGAATAACTCTCCAAATAAATATAAGTGAAGCAAGAGAGTACTTTCTATAAAAGAAACTAATAGCTCTGAACAAGAGATACATGAAAAATAAGAGCTAAAAACAAACAAAACGAAAACTAAATCTCAACAAGTATAAGCGAAGTACAAGAGTATTATATGAAAAAGCGGAGCGTGTCTCTCTCCCAAACAAGAATGATAGGTTACAACATTGTAATGACCTGCAAACAAAAACAAAAATAAACTGGAAGCAAAACAAAAATGACGCTACAAGAACAACACATAATATGTGAAGCAATAAAAATATAGTTTCTTGGGAAAAACTGATGATCGTTGATGAAGAAGGGGATCCCTTGGGCATCCCCAAGCTTAGACTATTGTGACTGAAAGAGCATTTTCTATCCCTATGCGGTTTTGGTGTTTGTTAACAACACAATGAGCGGACTAACATGTGTGCTAAAAGATTTGCAGGTAATTACTTGTTTCACATGTTACTATACTTCCTTGGATAAAAAGTTAAAGCGCAGGCAAAATGGAGTTCAGCTGGTTTTTCTGCTTATTGCGGTACTACCGGGGCTGGGCCGGTACTACCGTGTGGTCACTACTACCGGCTTAGTACCGGAGCCAGTACCGTGTGCTCCAGGTTGCTTCTGGTGTCTGCGCGCTTTTGGTCGGAAGTAGCCCGGTAGTAGGTCGGTACTACCGGGTGCTCGGTACTACCGGGACGTCCTGTCCGGTACTACCGAGCCGTCGGTACTACCGGCTCAGTACCGGAGCCAGTACCGCTCCTCGCTCAGAACCTTCTGTACTGGTGGTCTTTTTCCCGGTACTTGGTCTGGTAGTAGGTCGGTACTACCGGACGCTCGGTACTACCGGGCCCTACCAGCCGATAGTGCCGACGTGGGCCTCGCTGGAGGCTTCGAAGACCAAGCAAGTCAACAACCTTCGGTACTACCGGGATAGGCCCGGTACTACCGAAGTGGGCCGAATTTCGTCTCCAACGGCCAGAAGTTTGGGAGAGGGTATTTATTCCCCTCCACCTACCTTTGGACAAGGAGCTCGACCAAACTTGAAGACCACCATTATTGCAAGCTCAAGAATCACTAGATCTCCCAATCTCTCCACCCAAACTTGTTGATCTTTGGAGGATTGAAGAAGAAGTCCCCGATCTACATCTTCACCGAGCCGATTTACATTTCCCCCTCATTCACTTGAGGGACCATTTGCTAGGATTTCCCTTTGGAAAACCTAGCTCCTTGTTGTACTCATTTGTTGTTCTTGTGACAGATTGTAGCTGTTCGGGAACCCCCAATTTAGTTGTGGGTGTGTGCCCCGAATCGTTGTTGTAAAGGCTCTGGTTTCCGCCTTGAAGGGAACCGATAGTGGAAGGTGAACCAATCCTTTGTGGTGCAGTTCATCGGAGAATAGGGTGAGCCTGTTGTGGTGTTGAGCAAGCCTGTGGTGGCGAGCTCACACCCCTCCAACGAGACGTACTCCCCTAAAAAGGAGGAACTCGGGAATACATCCGTGTCTCCGCGTGCTTTCACTTCGGTTACCTCTATCCTTGCTTACCGGCTTTACCTTGTGTATCTCGTTTAGTTGCTAGCTTGTCATATAGGTAAATTCACCGTAGTTGCATATCTAGAGAATTTTCCTTTTGTGTCAAGCCTAATTTGAAAAAGTATTAAAATTTGAAGTAGCACCTATTCACCCCCCCCCTCTAGGTGTCATACGATCCTTTCAGTGACTTCTTGAATATTTCCTTGGGGTGCCTTTGGGCATCCCCAAGCTTGCGATTTTATCCCTCATTGATCTTCTTTCATCATCTTCTCTTTTGACACTTGAAAACTTCCTTCACACAAACCTTTTCATAAACTTCATTAGAGGGGTTAGTACTCAATAAATTAAGTCCACTTTGGTTCAGTAAGGACACACGACAAGAACTTAATTTAACATTAGCTAATGTTACTAAGCCTTATGTGCTGCTCTCCACCCTAGAGAACCTCACTCAACGCTCGTAAAGAGACAATGCAAAATAAAGACAGAATCTGTCAAAAACAGAACATCTTGTAAAGATGAAATTTGTCGAGGCACTTCCGTGGCTCAAATCAGAAAACTCAAAACTAACGAAAGATAGATAAAAAGCTGAGTCTCGCTCTCAGAAAAATTCAGATGAACATCTCATTCTGGTATTTGTAAAGATTTTCTACAGTGAAGCACAAAATCTGTTTCCGAATAGCAAACCCAAACTTTGAACTTCCTCTCGATTAGAGGCTACTCTTGGCACAAAAATGAAAATAAAAGGATACAAAGGAATTGCTACAGATGTAACAACTACTAAGACTCAAAGAAAACAAAAGAAACAGAAAGCAAAAAAGGAAATGGCTTGCCTCCCATATGCGCTTTCTTTAACGCCTTTTAGCTAGGCACAAAGTAAGAATCAAGTATTATCAATATTAGCATCCAAACAAAGGTTGGAAAATTTATCATATATGCATTGTATTCTCCCTATGCAAGGTTCAACCTTTCCCTTTTCCTTTGTCCTAGGTTTGCTATTTTCATCAAAAAGGTTTTGAGGGGTAATTGATGCATCCAAAATGCATCTACTTTTCCAAGCACTTTGCTTCATGATTTGCTCCGGAATCTTCCCATATTTGAATAAAACTGCTGAATCTGATGTTGTTTTTAGCAAAGTCTCTTTTCTGGCTATTTCTGCAGGAAATAAAATCGGGGAAAATTACCACGTCAATTTTTATGGAAAAGAAGGACAATGGACAAAAGATGGACACGAGGAAGCGCTCGAGGGCCAAATGGGTGGGTCCCACGCGGCCCCTGTACCTGGCCTCGTGGGCCCAGCCCAAATGGGCCTCGGGCGCCGCCTCGCCTTCGGTCTTCGACGTACCCCCTCATATATACGAAAAAGTGCTTGCCCTAGGAGGAGAGGAGCTTTCGCGAAACAGAACGCCGCCACCATCACGATCTTCGTTTCGCGGACAGATTGATCCAGGATTTCTCCTCCGGTGGAGGGATCCGGAGACCGTCTTCACCGCCATCTTCACCGCCTTCATCTCCATCGACCATGAGCTCCCTCTCCATCACCATGTGTGAGTAGTCCGCTGTAGGCATGTGAGGTGGATGGGATTGGATGAGATTGATCATGTAATGCTACCCGTTGTTCGGGATCTTAGGGTTTTATCTTGAGGATACTTTTGTATTGTGTTGATGCACTCTTGCTATGTTTAATGCTTGCTACTAGGGCCCGAGTGGCATGATTTCAGTACTGAACTTATATTGCCCCATCATATATTTGATTTTGGTATTTATCTACAAAGTGTATCACCTGCTATTATGTTGAACCTGCGAACCCTAAATGTGACATATAGGGAAAACAAGGGGGAGATGTTCTAGTTTGAGGATTCTATGTGTTCATGAAGTGTTAATGCATTGTTCCGGTCTATTCGAAAGGGTAGACCTTAATTACATGTAGTTCCAAGTTGGCCCCGGTGAAATGGGCAGGTTGGACAATAGATGTTGTGCAAATTCTATTGGTTAGTACGCACAACTAAATATGGAACACATACCTACATATATCGGAGTTAGAGATAGGTCCATTGTTATTTGTTTCTTATTATATGATCAATCTCATTCTTGCAACACCCCGCTATCACCTCATGCCTACGTTTTGAATCTCTGAGTTACACTTTCACTTTTCCGGTGAAAACTGGGAAACACTTGAAACACTTGTTCACTGCTACTGTTCTGCTTGTTACTTGAATCATACTACTGCCATCACTATTACTGCTGCAAGTTATTGATATACAGGTGTGGTTGAGAGTGACGCCTCAATTGCCAAGGTCTTATTGATATTCTTGTGTTCCCATCGAGTCGAACTATAAATTTGGGTAATACTTCCCAATGAAGACTTCAGCGATCCCCTATACTTGTGGGCATCAGTAATCCAGGCAAAAATTATTCTCTAAAGCATCATTTATCCCCATTAGTTTGAATGGTATGGGTACTTGATAGCTATAAAAATTCTCCTCTTGATGGATATTTTCCTATTACTGAGAAAATGAATGCTCCTGCTATTAAAATTAAAGATAAAGATTATGAGTTTAGTGTTGATCCTGAAATAATTGAAAAAGCTGAAAAATATAAGTTTTATGGTAGAGAGGATGAGTTTCCTTTTGAACACATTGCTGTCTTGCATGACTTATCTGTGTTATTTGGTAAAGATGAAATCCATCAACGCTACTATTTCTTAAAGCTTTTCCTTTTACTTTGGGAGGAAGTGCTAAAACTTGGTATAATCGTTTAGAACCTGGATGTATTACTAGCAAGGAAGAATGTTTGCAGGTATTCTATAATAAGTATTTCCCTGCTGATAAGATTCATGGTTTGACTGTTGCGATTAGCAGCTTTTCACAGAAAGAGAAGGAGGATTTACCCCAAGCTTGGGGGAGGTATAGTAAGATGGTTAGGAAATGTCCTACCCATGGCTTCAAGAGTAATGAAATACTTGATATATTTTACAATGGTCTAACCGAAAACACCAGAGGCTATCTTGATGGTATTGCAGGTAATGTTTTCAGGGAAAGGACCGTTGATGAAGCAACTGAGCTATTGGAGACTATCTCTAGGAATTATGAAGACTGGAATATTGAAGAGATATTTCCGGAGAAGAAAGGAGGCATGCTCAAATTGGATAACGAAACAATGAAAGAAGCTTCCAAGGCTATTAAAGAGAAGGGAATTAAAACCTCTCATCTTAAGGAATTATCTGAAATGGGTGTTAAACTTCCTGATGATCAACCATGTTTTCCAATTCAAGTCAATGCTATTAGCTCCATAAAAGGTAATGAAAAGGTAACACCTCCTGTTGATGTATCCTACATGAATGATTTTGCTTATCATCATAATCCTGAGGAGCATAATATTAGAATGACTATTATGGAGAACTCTCACAAAATTAAATCTCTTCGAGAAAGTTTACATGCTAGTGTGGGAGAGGTAAAAAGAATTGTTAAACACTGTGAGATGATGAATAATCAAGTTGAACAAATGGTTTCTCTTCAAAATCAATTGTATGAAAGTCTTATGGTGAAGAAACAGGTTTGTGGAGTTAACACTAGGGGAGGTGCAAGTACTCAGGATCCTGATTTTCCTGAAGGCCATCCCAAGAGAAAAGAACAAGAAGCTCTCAAGAAGAAATCTTCTGCAGGAAAATCTCCCAATGAAAACAAGGACATTGATGACTCTGAAGAGCAAGATAAGGATATTTCTATTTCTGATGCTGAGACTGAAGATAATAATAATGAAGAAGAAGAATCACCTTCACCTGAAGAAGAGCCACAAGAGGATGAAAATATTGAAGAACCTGAACCTAATGATAAAGAAGACCCTCCACCATCTACTGAGAAGAATAAGAAGAAGAGCCATCCTAATCCACAAAGAGGTAAAGATAGGGATCCGTGGGTACAAAAACCCATACCATATCCCCAAGAGGTAATAAAAACTTTGGATGATGCTAGATTTGAGAAATTCTTTGAGTTGATTAAGTCTTTGTGTTTGCAAATTCCTCTTGTTGATGCTATTAAAATCCCTCCATATTCCAAATACATGAAAGACATTGTGACTAATAAAAGAAAGATTCCTACTGATGCAATAACTGCTATGCTTGCTGAATATTCCTTTAAAGGGAAAATGCCTGAAAAACGTGGTGATCCTGGTATTCCAACTATTCCTTGTCATATTAAAGAAACTTATGTGAAATATGCTCTATGTGACTTAGGAGCTGGTGTTAGTGTTATGCCTTTTTCTTTATATAAGAAACTTAACCTAAACAAATTGGTTCCAACTGAAGTATCATTACAAATGGCTGATAAATCAACTGCTGTGCCTATAGGAATATGTGAGGATGTCCCTATCTCTATTGCTAATGTGTTAATCCCTACAGACTTTGTTGTGTTAGAAATGCCTGAAGATGATAATTTGTCTATTATTCTTGGAAGACCCTTTTTAAACACTGCAGGGGCTGTTATAAATTGCACTGAGAGCAAGGTAACATTCAATGTCAAGGGAAATGAGCACACTATCTATTTTCCTAAGAAGAAATCTGTTACTATGGTAAGCCAGAGTGTGAACTCCATTAAAAGGAATACTCTTATAATAGGAAGCTTTGATTGCATTGCCACCTCCTGAACCAAAATATGCTATCTTAATGATTGGAACTATTCCAATCAAATATGAGGTGACTTGAAATTGCTCAGAAAACATATAAAATAAAGAATCATGTATTATATCTTTTGCATATTATTAATGAGACTTGATCAACCTCATTACTAATATGAAAATGATGCAAACTTGATTCCCATAAAAATTGCTTTGAATGTTTGATTTCATTTATTCTAGAATTTTTAGATTATTTGCATGAGCATAATTATTTCAAAGTGCAGAAATTCCAGAAATGTAGTTTGAAAAATTCTGTTCAGAAAATTTTCTCGAAAAATTCCAGAAAAATTTGGAGGTAAGTTATTTTACCAGAGGAACTAACAGCCAAAAGGGAGACACCAGAGGGCCACCAGGGCCCAAAAGGGGTGTCCCACGCGGCCACAGTACCTGGCCGCGTGGGACCCACTATTTTGGCCCACAGAGGGGGTTAGGTGAGTATCCAGTGCCCATCTCCTTCCCCTCGACAGGAAACCAGCCCCAGGTATTTTTCCCAAATTTTCTCGAGCTCTCTTCCTGCTATCCTTGGATCTCCAAGTTTAGGGCAGATTTTTCAAATCTGTTTGGTGGGATTGCTCATTGGTATGTGACTCCTCCACTCATCCAATTACTTTTTGTTCTTATGCCTCATGCATGAAGTATTTTGCTGCACTAGGTGTCACCCTTTTATGCTTAGGAAATCCATAGATTCAAGTTTTCTAGTTGATATTGATGCATGATATTGATGTGGAGACTATTTATGGATGGCTTAATGTTGTTTTAAGGTGTTACATCTTGATTTTTGTTGAATATTGTTTTTGGGCAGCAAGGTATCATGTTTAGCAAGGGCAAAGCTTTGGTTGGGATGAGCTCAAGACCAAGAAGAAGAGCATGCAAAGTCTCCCTCAATTATGATGACGACCACCTGTGGGAGGATGATGCATTCTTTGTAGGGGAGAAGCTGAAAATACATACAACAAGATGGCAAGATCCCTATGTTCTTGAACAGTGGGGGATCAAAGAGGACTTCGACACCTTCGTCACTACAACTGGCTTGCTTAGGTTCTCCCAGAACCCCCAAGATACATATGAAGAACTCTCGCGGGAATTCCTCTCTACCTTCAGATTTGAGGGCCCGGAGCCCCAAAAGCACAGGAAGAGAAGTAAGGCACCCCTCTTACCTTTGTTTGCAAATTTACTATGAGAGGTGAGCGCCTTGTTATGTCTCTAGGGAATTTTGCAATGCTATTGGTGTAGAAAATTCAGGGAGTTGGAGTGAAACTCGTGCTGATACCAACCATGAGCTTGTTGAGTTTTGGCACACTATATCTGTAAACTCTCGTGATAGATTAAATAGGGGTAAATTTACTCATATACAGCACCCAAGTTTGAGATATTTTGCGTTGTTTCTTGCAAGAGGATTTCTTGCTAGGGATAACAATTCTGCTTGCACTGGACCAATGGTTTATCTACTAAAATGTGCAAAAGAAAATACACCGTGTGAATATAACTTGGGAGTCATACTTGCTAGATCTTTGCATACTGCTGTGAGTAGAAATATTACTGATCAAACTCCTATTTATGCTGGTGCTATTGCTACTATGGTGTACAATTACATTAAAAACGAGAGAGGATATGGTGATAACATGGGTACTCTAGTGCAAGAGTCCAAATTACTTGATTTTGCTTTGACTACTCGCATGGATATAAGTACGTTGTATGGGGGACATTATCTGTATAACTATTTGAGCACTAGTGGGCAGCGAGTGTCCATTAGGCTCCCCCGTACTGATCTTTTTGACAGGAGTACCGGAAAATGGATAGTGGAAGAGGCGCCGCCTCAGGAGGAGTGTAACAGCCCCAAAGTTTGAGAACCTAAAAACCTGAATAAAATTTTCACTTTTTGTGTTCCATTGCATCATGGCATCCATATTAACTTGCTAAACAAATAAAACACAATAAATTGGTTTGTCAAAAGTTGGAAAACTAAAATGCCAAACTTGCTCCAACAACTCTACAAAGCAATGAAAGCATTCAAAGTGCAAAATAAAATACCTTGACAACTTATATTTGTCCAGGAAGTTCCTAGAGACCAAAGTAATATTTTGCCCTTGTTTCAAAATTTCTAAAGTATTTGCATTTGGAAGTTTAGCTAGAATGCCTACAACAAACTCTATGAACAAAGGTTGACCACAACATTTTATTTGCCAACCCCAAATTTTGTGGAGTTACTAAATGTTAAGGGGACTATCCCCAAATTATTTCATAATTTTTGGAGGTGGATAACTGCCTCAATTAAATCAAATACACCTGCTGCTGTTTTGAAACAGTACTGAGAAGGACCTACTTGTGATGTTTTTAAAACTTACAGGGGGTTTTTGGAAAAAGGAAAAAAAAGCATCTTCTTCTTCTCCCTGGCGCCATGGCCGTGCGTGTCACGCGCCTGCGCGTCGCCCGCCCAGGGCCCCCTTCTCTCCTCTCCCTGCAAGGAAGAGCTCCAAGAGGCCCCACACGCTCACCTCACCCCGTTCCCCAGCTCACACCCTGCTCCCTCCCCTCTCTCCTCCTTCCCCACGGGCTCACCATGGCCGCCATGAGAGCCGAGCTCGGCGCCGTCGACTGAAGCATCCCCAAGCGAAACGAAGACCACCACGACATCCGCCTCGACGTCCTCCCTCGCCTAGCCGAAGGAATCGACCGGGAGCGTCAAGAATCGCTGGCGCCGTCCTCATCCTCTTCGCCCATGGCCGCCGCCGCGCCGTGTGAAGTCCGGCCACCTCCGTCCATCCCCGCCGTTGTTGAGCACACCCCCGAGCTCCGGGTGAGCACGCACCACTCCTGGACCCCTTCTTCCCCTCTCTCGCGCCGTGGTTCGCCGGCGTGCAGCACGCAGCCGTGCGCGGCCATGCTCTGCTCGCGCTCGGATATTCCGAGTTCGATTTTGAACCGGATATTCCGATTTTAGCCAGTACGAGAATCGTTCGGTCCTTAGCCATTTTCTTCGAGTGTGCACTCGATCGGATAATCCGATTCCTGAATAATTCGGATTTTCCGAGTTTTATCAGTACCGAAACCTGGGAGTCCTTAGCCAAATGTTGAATGTACAGTGAACTCGGATATTCCGATTCCAAATTAAATCGGAAATTCCGATTTTGTGCACTACAGAAATAATTCTCCCGTCTAATTTTATTCCTTCTTCTATTTTGGTTTCAAATAGTTGTTTGTGTTGAATTTAAGTATTAACCAGGAGATAATTAAAAGAGGAACGAAAATATTAAAAGAACTTATTTAATTCAGGAAATTATAAAATTAATAACTTTTATCGGTGCATTTTAAAATTAGTGTAATATACCAAAATGCCTCCAAAGTTATGGTTTAACTAGTGACATCATTTCATGCATGTCTACCTCAGTTTTGAGCACAGGAAAGCATTAAAAACAATGTGGAGCAATATTTCTCTTTTGTGAATAATTATTCCTCGCTCCCCCGTTAAAATTGGTCGATTTTGCTAGAGAGCTGTTAATAAATTCCAGTGCATTAAAACGTCATGTCATCATGTGTTTGCGCATTGCACTTGCTACAAATGTGTGGTGATTGATTGTTGCTTCCCGTGCGTTATGTTTCGATAGGTCAAGCAGACGGGGTTCCACCTCAATACCCCGCCGAGCAGTACTACCAGCACGTTGAGCAAGGCAAGCGTAATCCCCCCTCTGAGCATATCTTATCCTATTTCCGCAAATATTTTCTCCACTATAATATTGCATGCGGTTCCAAATGTCAATTTGATTCGGATTAGAGTGTCCTATAGTTGCATTATGATTCCGATGCCCATTACTTGTTTCCCCTCCTATTATCCATAGGATTGTACTGTTGGCCTAAAATAATTAACTATGCAGTGTTGATGCTTAGCCATGCTTAGTTAAGATGCTTAGCAGTCCGGTGGATGTTTCATGGTTGGGAACAGGTGATGAGATGTACAGGTGATGGTGGAGGAATTGTGGTGACAGGTAATAAGATGCTTAAAGGTGGGGATGAGAGGCCACTTCGGTATGGTGGTGTTTTGTCTCACTCTCGCTGCCTAGGTGCGAGTTCTTTACCTCTTGAACCAAGAATGAGCGCGCTTCCTTTCGGTGGGGTATATGGAGCCCTCGTAGACCGACTAACTTGAGCGGGACTAGCCAGGGTCCTCTAGTTTGAGCTCCCATTTGCGCGTGCGTGAGGATGGTGGTATGAACTGGGATGAGGATGTGGTGTCTAGGAAAATGAGTGGCCACGGGGCAGGGTGTTGACGATCGCTGCTCCGTCCTCACTGATGATCCTGGTTAGTCTTTAACAAGGTAAAGGTTGTAACCGTTCCCACTCAGCCGGCTTTCCCCGGAAGAGAGCTACGTGTAGGCAATGGGCCGGGCGGTACCGAAGGTAAACACAGTGCACCCTTGCAGGGTTAAATCTTTTCGAAAAGCCGTGTCCACGGTTACGGACAACTTGGGAAAGGACGATAAGATCATAGAATAACTTTAACGGAATGATTAAAAACTGGGTACTAGAGGTACCACTCAAGATTGGAAGGTGAGCTTCCTCGAGGGTGATTCGGGGAGGTGCCTTTGATGAACAGGTACAGTGGTTGGTGATGGTTGATCTCTGAAAAAGGTGATCAAAGAAAAGAGTTACTTCTTACCCCTTTTCAAAATAATCTGATTAGTCGATGCCATGGAGTTATGTTTTTTTTTTAAATAAAATCAGCTTTATGCAAACAGCCATAAAACCTTGAAAGCCAATCATCGAGCATATATTAGCTCTTAATCTTGCGAGTTCGTCGAACTCAACGTCGTTTGTTTTGTTTCAGAGGAGGACTTCACCGACCTCGAAGGTGGGTTCTTTGTGGACGTCGACGAGTAGTCTGGGGTTCCCAGGTGGCAGCTTGGGACATCCCGGAACAGCTGGCGCTGGATGTTATGTGTAGGCCTCTTAGGCCATAATTTGGTTCTTGTTGTTTAGAACAACACACTTCGCTTCTGCATGTTGTAATGTTGGGTCTGTGACCTCTGTTTGTCATTTGCTATCTTTCTCTATTATAAGAGTTGAACTATATGGTTTTTGTGTCGTAGAGTCTGTGATGTGCCAGTGTTCCACAAGTCTTGATCTCTCTATTATGCTTTGATAGTGTGTCCGGTGGTATCGGATAACCGGGGACACAGTATCACTGTATAACAGTCGGGTCGGGGCGCCACAAGGAGCCACAAGCTCCAGAGACACAGGGGTACATGCCTCAGGCGGAGCCCCTGTACCCAAGCATGCAAGGCTACCCATATAGTTACTACCCTGGAAGTGGAAGTGGATACGGCTACTACCCAGGATACTAGCTTGATCGCAAGCTTGGGGAGTACCTCTCTTACTCTCCATTCATTGTTTTATATCACCGTTAGATTGCTATGATAAGTTTCTTGAAAACACAAAAACACAAAAGATTTTATTTGTTTCTTTTACTTCTGGTTGTTTTTTTTTGTTTCTTAGAACGAAAAATTAACAAAAACATTTTCGTTTTCTTGAAACAAACGCAAAAACGGAGGTGCAGAAATTGCTGAAATCTGCTCGCTGTTTTATTTTTCATTTTTTCTCTATAACTCCAATTGAGCTGAAATTTTAACCACTGCTGCAACACATCATAACCTTCACACACGTAAAATATGAGATTTTTCTGAGGTGTCTAGGTAGGGTAAAAACAGTACTGTATGCAGTGACATTTTCTGGCAGATTTGAGTTTTTATTGTGCAGTTCAAGTTGGGAGAGGAGAACAACGATGATGAGTTGAGGGTGCATGAAGTGGATGAAAGGTATGACACCTTTGCCGTGTTTATGTGGACTCTTTAATAACAGCAAGTGAGCACATCATAGTTTCTTCAACATCTAGAGAAATGGTAGCAAATGTTTATCTTCTCCATGTTCTAGTATGTTATATGATGATGCAAGTGAAAATTTATTTGGTGACAATACTTGGTTGTGGATTGAATAATTGTAGCTCTAAACAAAGGTCTACGCATCCCATTGTGCTTACTAAACTTGCCAACCAATAGAAAGTAAAATAATCTTTCAAATAATAAACATGAAGTTGTATGCTTGACAGGTTTAGTGGTTGGGAGTTAGCTGAAATGTGCTGACACATGTAAAGCTTTCAACATTGCACTAAAATATATTCAGTTGATATCATGTACTTTTGTTTATGGATGCTTATCATGTGCGAAATGAAAGCGGAAACTTAGCAAGTTTGATGAGTAAGAATAATTGGCTAGAGAGACGCCTGGGCCGCCAACTTAAGCCATGCATCATTCATGGTGGAAATTTACAGCGCACCATGGTGGACATTCAGTGATGCACTTCATAATAAAATGCTATGCAAATGGTAAATAAAAGAGTGCTGAGATTGTTCATTGTCTGTTTGTCTTGTTGTTTGGACATGGGCTTGTCCATGTCCTGGGACAAGAGGTACCCCAGTTGACGCTCTTGATGACGCTTTTATTACTTGCAATGACTGAAAATTTTGAACTTGCTTAGTGACCCAAGTTGAGTAGCCATGGTGTAGGTACTCGTATTCACGGGGCATGAGGTTTTCAACCATTAGTCGGTCAAGCATATGAGTCATGTCAGTAATATCAAATGGTTTGCTAAAACTAAGAGCAAGGTTGTAAGCACAATGATTTCACCAGGTAACAAAAGAAAGAATCAAAAGGCCCCAAAAGTCTTGTCATGATTCAATCATTAGCGATGCAAGAACCTTTTTTTGTTTCTACAGTTGAGCAAACTCATCCAAGTATTGACTCTACATAATATCTCTCTTGCAACAAATATAAATGCTTTAACATTGATCAGATATACCTTTGCTAACATCTTATCATTTGTTGTTGAAGCTATGCTTTGAATGCTTGTTGATATTAAATTGTGTTACATATGCAGTGCAAAGTTCTTGTCAAAGTCTTTTATCGCTTCTGCACTACGTTTGAGTTGTTCGAGGACAAACAACGAGCTAAGCTTGGGGGAGCTGATGCATCCAAAATGCATCTACTTTTCCAAGCATTTTGCTTCATGATTTGCTCCGGAATCTTCCCATATTTGAATAAAACTGCCGAATCTGATGCTGTTTTTAGCAAAGTCTCTTTTCTGGCTATTTCTGCAGGAAATAAAATCGGGGAAAATTACCACGTCAATTTTTATGGAAAAGAAGGACAATGGACAAAAGATGGACACGAGGAAGCGCTCGAGGGCCAAATGGGTGGGTCCCACGCGGCCCCTGTACCTGGCCGCATGGGCCCAGCCCAAATGGGCCTCGGGCGCCGCCTCGCCTTCGGTCTTCGACGTACCCCCTCATATATACGAAAAAGTGCTTGCCCTAGGAGGAGAGGAGCTTTCGCGAAACAGAACGCCGCCACCATCACGATCTTCGTTTCGGGGACAGATTGATCCAGGATTTCTCCTCCGGTGGAGGGATCCGGAGACCGTCTTCACCGCCATCTTCACCGCCTTCATCTCCATCGACCATGAGCTCCCTCTCCATCACCATGTGTGAGTAGTCCGCTGTAGGCATGTGAGGTGGATGGGGATTGGATGAGATTGATCATGTAATGCTACCCGTTGCTCGGGATCTTAGGGTTTTATCTTGAGGATACTTTTGTATTGTGTTGATGCACTCTTGCTATGTTTAATGCTTGCTACTAGGGCCCGAGTGGCATGATTTCAGTACTGAACTTATATTGCCCCATCAT
Source organism: Poa pratensis (assembly GCA_947311845.1). Classification (NCBI taxonomy): domain Eukaryota; kingdom Viridiplantae; phylum Streptophyta; class Magnoliopsida; order Poales; family Poaceae; genus Poa; species Poa pratensis. The sequence continues at coordinate 80,011,006 of CAMZMU010000036.1, forward strand.
ATATTTGAGTTTGGTATTTATCTGCAAAGTGTATCACCTGCTATTATGTTGAACCTGCGAACCCTAAACGTGACATATAGGGAAAACAAGGGGGAGATGTTCTAGTTTGAGGATTCTATGTGTTCATGAAGTGTTAATGCATTGTTCCGGTCTATTCGAAAGGGTAGACCTTAATTACCTGTAGTTCCAAGTTGGCCCCGGTGAAATGGGCAGGTTGGACAATAGATGTTGTGCAAATTCTCTTGGTTAGTACGCACAACTAAATATGGAACACATACCTACATATATCGGAGTTAGAGATAGGTCCCATTGTTATTTGTTTCTTATTATATGATCAATCTCATTCTTGCAACACCCCGCTATCACCTCATGCCTACGTTTTGAATCTCTGAGTTACACTTTCACTTTTCCGGTGAAAACTGGGAAACACTTGTTCACTGCTACTGTTCTGCTTGTTACTTGAATCATACTACTGCCATCACTATTACTGCTGCAAGTTATTGATATACAGGTGTGGTTGAGAGTGACGCCTCAATTGTCAAGGTCTTATTGATATTCTTGTGTTCCCATCGAGTCGAACTATAAATTTGGGTAATACTTCCCAACGAAGACTTCAGCGATCCCCTATACTTGTGGGCATCAGTAATCCAGGCAAAAATTATTCTCTAAAGCATCATTTATCCCCATTAGTTTGAATGGTATGGGTACTTTCACTTCTTCCTCACATTCGGTTTTCCCTTCATATTGCATCCTCTTAATATCAAAAGTTTTCAGGGTATGCATAATATTGAGACTACATCCAAGCATCTCATAGTGAGCAAATATTTTCCTAGCTTCTCTGGCATTATCATCAAATTCCATAAGCAAAGTTTTAAGCAAAAAATCTTTCTCTTCCCCTTTTTTCATGCTATCAAGTTTGAGAAACATTTGCTATAGTATGGGATTGAGATTTACAAACGTATCTTCTAATATATGCATCAAGGAAGCTATAGCACCTTCATAGCTGTGGGTAAGTTCCACCAAAGTTTTTCATTAAGATCATAAAGCCTATTGATGTGATTGAGGAATTCTTCAATATTATTTCTTACTATAATGAAACCAATTCCTAAACTAATATCTTTCATGGTAAACTTAGGAAAAGACATGATAACTAGAGAAAAAGGTCAAACAAGGCAAAACAGGAAAAAGACTAGAAGCTGAAATTTTAATTTTTCTGTATTTTTTATTTTAAAGCAAACAAGAAAGTAAAACAAGAATAAACAAAAATAAACTAAGCAAGACAAAAACAAAATAGAGAGAAAGGTAGTGTGTAACTCCCCTTGCTGAAACTTGCAAGTCCCCAACAACGGCGCCAGAAAAGTGCTTGATGATGTTGATCACACACCCGTTGGGAACCCCAAGAGGAAGGTGTGAAGCAGTGTAGTAGCAAGTTTCCATTAGTTATAACCAAGGTTTATCAAAACAGTAGGACTTGAAAGACTTCAATACGGTGTCTCCCCACCCTGGCGCTGACAGGTTGACGTGGACCTACACACAACACATACACTCAACTTTGCCCCAACGTTTCAGGAAGGTTGTCAATCTTCCCGTCTTGCTGAAAACAAAGAGATTAAACATACGGTGTGGAAAATAATTATGAAAGCAAAAATGAACAACGAGCAAATGATTATTGAAAGCAATGAAAACGGTGTTGTAAACAATGTAAAAGAATGGACCGGGGGCCATAGTTTCACTAGTGGTGTCTCCATAAAACAGGAAACATGTTGGGTGAACAGATTACAGCTAGTCAATTGACAAATTGTGAGGGCATGACAATGCTATTATGACAAGATATAGTTCACTGTAATATTTAATTGAGTATTACATCAAAATATATAGACCGGTATTTAGCTGCATCTATGACTAATAATCCACCCTGGGATCGCTATCCAGCATGTCACCCAGAAGTATTAAGTTGCAAGCAACAAATAATTACAATAAGCAAAGTGAATAATGTAAGCAATGGTTATAATCATATAGACATAAACACCGTTGTTTTTTTCCTTCCCGAAACGTTGGGGCAAAGTTGAGTGTCTGTGTTATGTGCAGGTTCATGTCAGCACAGAAGCCATTTCTGGCGCCTGGGTTGACACCATGTTGAAGCCTTTCAAGTCCTACTGGTTCGATAAACCTTGGTTTTATAACTAAGAGAAACTTGCTGCTACACTGCTTCATACCTTTCTCTTGGGTTCCCAACGGATGTGTGATCCACATCATCAATAGTCATCTTCTTCACGGCATGTAGTGGTCGGCGACAAGCTGTATGTGTTAGGGTTTAGTTTTAAACGTAAATTTTACTTGTTAAATTTTGTTTAAGTTTTAAAATGTATGCTTGTTAAATTTCATTTAACTGTTTGCCGAATTTGTTGTTATTTTATTGCAAATTATCAAAAAAGATCAGAAGTTGATTGGGGCGGACATTTGGGGGGCGTCGTTGGAGGCAACACCCCCAATGTGGAGGGCACAATTAGGGGTACCGAACACAAATTTGGCGGTTGCCGTGGAGATGCTCTAAGCACCTGAACTTAAATGCAACTAGGGCCTGCCTGAAAGTTTGAACTACATTTGACCATTGAGCACAATGAATGTGTCATGTCTCTCTTCTGATTTCTCACACACGTCCCTTTGTACTGTTGCTCGTCTTAATTCAGCACTTCACGCATGTGACCTCACGTTTACACCATCTAGGATAGCATGACGCAACTATTCGAGCGATCTCGAATAAACAAGTTGGGGTAGTCTTTTTTTTTCTGAAACAATAAACAAGGTAGTCTACTACAGTGAGAAGACGGGACGACTAAAAAACACTTTCAGTCGGGTTTCCACAACATGGGTACAAACTGCAAAGCCCCGCTAAACTAAAGGCACCAGAAGCCAAGTAGAGAAACTATATGAGTGAGTCAAACAAAACGCATCAAAGTCGTTGTAGTATAGTGGTAAGTATTCCCGCCTGTCACGCGGGTGACCCGGGTTCGATCCCCGGCAACGGCGTTATTTTTGTCGTTCACTCCAGCTAATCGTCTATCCTAATCTCTTCTCTAATTTTTTTATCGCCTCGGGAGCCTAGGTTCCACTCATCAACTGTTTCCATACCAGGCTCCAACGTCAACCGAAGCACGCGTATCCTCGTTACGCGATCCCGTATCGTCCCCATCGTGTCCTGCTCGTAGGCCTGTCCAACACCCAGTGTCAAGAAGCACACGCAATCCCGTACAAGCCGAGCTCCATTCCCCTGACCTCTCTCTCTACTTCTCTAGCCCACCAGCAGCACGGCCCGCGCCACCCCCTTTCACACCACCCGCGAATCCGTGCGCGGTGTGACCGAGGCGACGCCGGCCGGCCCACCACCCGCCGCTCCACCGTCCCCTCCCCGCACATCCTGCGAAGACCTCACGCCTTCCTCCCCCAATTCACACACACTCGGCAGCGGCGGCAGCAGACAGAACAGCCAAGAACAGAGGAGCGCGTCCGTCCGTCCTGTCCTGCTCCAGCGCCATAACTTCGCTCCCCTTCTCCGGCAATTAATGCCGCCAACAACCTCACTCCCCTCCTCCGCAAAACCTAGCCGAACAAATACCCCAGTCTCCCCGTCCTACCCTCTCCCCCAGCCGCGTCATGCCATTCTCCCCGCCGCCGACGCCCCTAACGCAATGTCCATCCTCGACTCCCTCTCCAACCTTGGCCTCGGCACCGCCATCGCCGTCGCGCTCGGCTTCCTCGTCCTCCTCGCCGCGCTCCTCCTCGCCTCCCACTACTGCCTCCGCCGCCGCCGCAACCACGAGGGGGCCCACCACCACCACGCCGCCGCCTCCTCCGCGTCCAGCTCCGGCCACATCTCCATCACCGTCCCGCGCTTCCTCTTCGTCGCCGACGACGACTCCCCGGGCTCCTCCTCCCGCTCCCGCGGCCCCGGCGGGCTCGACCCCGCCGTGATCGCATCCTACCCCAAGGCGCCCTTCTCCCGGGCCGCCGCCGCCGAGACCGCCTGCTCCATCTGCCTCTGCGAGTACCGCGACGGCGAGATGCAGCGGGTCATGCCCGAGTGTCGCCACCGCTTCCACCTCATGTGCCTCGACGCCTGGCTGCGCCGCTCCGCCTCCTGCCCCGTCTGCCGCTCCTCGCCCATCCCCACCCCCGTCTCCACGCCGCTCGCCACCCCGCTCTCCGAGCTCGTCCCGCTCTCCCAGTACGCCGCTGACCGACGCCGCCACAGGTGACCGCCGGAGATTCATTCATTGATTGGTGCATCCCGCCGCCCTCTTCTGTTTATTCGTTCCCAGCACAATCTGCTGATGCTGATTTTCAACAATGGGATCGATTATTCAGTTGGCCATTAGAGCTTTCGCTAATATGATTCGGGGTTACCTACTTAGGATCTTCAAAATGTTGAGCTAGGACAGCAAAAGTTTTGCTCGGTATGTATGGTAGCAGTAGATTGTTGGACCAAGGCAGACTGTCAGTGTAAATACATTGTTCCCGAGTTATAATATATAGCTTCGTATCAACTGAACTACCTCTCCTGTTTATTCGTTGCTAGCACCATCTGCTACTGCTGCTTCTTGTCAACAAATTCTTGAGCTAGGACACTGAAATATTTCCTCGGTATGTTGGACCAGGGCAGACAGTCTGTGTAAATACATTGTTCCTGAGTTATAATATAGTACAGTACTACCTCCATTCCAAAATATAAGGCGTATTTCGTTTGCTTTGACCAAGGCTTTAACCATCAATTAGTCTATTAATAGCAAACGGAGCTTGGCTCTGATGGTTGGGTTCCCTGTGGTGGAACCAGCCCACCCAGGTTCAAGTCCTAGACTTGGCATGGGCGTTTGCATTTACCTGGATTTATTCCAGGATTATCCGGCGCTATTCTTTCAGTGGTAGGTGACGTGCCCGTCAACAGCGAGGCGCCTGTGGTGACTTCGTCAACCTCAAGATCTGCCGGCTCAGTCCTTCAGAGGTGCTCATAGGGGTAGGGTGTGCGTGCGTGCGTTCATAGGGGTGAGTGTATGTGCGTATTTGTGAGCGTCTGTGTTGTACTGTGTTCTCAAAAAAAAATTAGTCTATTAATATGTACTTTATGTGACATAAAATTGATATCATTGTATTCCTAATCAGAAGTACTTTACTTATGATTATAATTTATATCACATAAATCACATGTTAAATGCGTAATCTTTGGTCAAATTTTTTGATGATTTTTCAATTTTTGAAATTTTAGGGGGTTGGGGTGTACTAGTGCACTAGGCAATCTGGGCCATCGGATCTAAAACGGACTCTCCGGATCGAATTTCAAAAACAGTTCGAAATTTGAAAACTTATCAAAAAATTCCGAAAAAAATCATGCACATGCCTGACCATGGTACGCACCGCCGTGATTTTTTTCGCACCGAAATGTCACCGTATGCGCCCTGGGAAAAATGACAAATTTCTGACAGAAAATTCAAATTTTGGGATCTCAAATTCTGTCAGAAATTTGTCATTTTTTCCCAGGGCGCATACGGTGACATTTCGGTGCGAAAAAAATCACGGCGGTGCGTACCATGTTCAGGCATGTGCATGATTTTTTTCGGAATTTTTTGATGATTTTTCAATTTTTGAAATTTTTGGCCATGTTGCCTAGTGCACTAGTACACCACAACCCCCTAGTGCACAGCATATGCCCCCCTGGTTTTACCTGTGGTCATATAGTAAATATATGTGGATCTCCAATCACTGAACCACTGTATTTCAGTTTATATGAATGATGGATTGCATTCTATATTACTTGTGTGTTAGTTACCTTTTGGTGACAAAAAATATGAAAGAAAACCTGTTGTCACAAGCAAAACATGTTGACTCGGCATCTTAAGGGTGCTCTTACTATAATGATCTAATAGAAGATAAGCTTTTATAAAATAGAACTCTTGTTGTCGTTATTTTAGGTATTATTGGGTCAGCTGATTCCTAGAGGGTTCATAATTCAGAGCATTGATTTCTTCAGTCTTAGTTAATTAATGTTTCTGTTGACATGCTAATTCAAATCTAACATTTTGCTTAAAAATGGATACTAGTTTACCTACTTTATAATTAATGTTTCTGTTGACATGCTAATTCAAATCTAACATTTTGCTTAAAAATGGATACTAATTTACCTACTTTAAACTGCAATCTTCTCAACGAGATATGTTATTTAGAAGTGCTTGTCACTGCATTAATTTGAGATAATTTTGATGTGCGGCTGAATAGGTTACTGCCAAGGTTCCATACTTCCATCCACAGCATATCCATTCAATTTCGAGCAAGTTTATATATTCTCAGTTTACCTGATGCATATATAAACCTGTGATGTTGTTAATTAGCTTGGATTCTGTAATTTTCCCTTGATTGGTTCAGTTGGTCTCAATTATTTCCGGGCATTAGATTTGTATCTTAATCGTCCTCATGTTTTGTGCTAGTGAACTTGCTTTCCGGTTAACAAGATATTGATTTGTAGTTTGTACTGTTCTGCACTGTTGTTTTCATTGAACTAAACAACTTTCAATTGTGAAAACTGATATCATCACCTGAAAGAAGTGAGCATAAGTGCTATATCTTGGTTTTTGTATCTCATGGAAGTTAAATGTAGGAAGGTAAGGCATTTTTGTGATATTTGAATAGAACGGTGTAATCTACCACAGTTTGATTGCGAGTTGCAGATTTGAACAACTACCTAGGATACCGACCTGAAATATTGCAGTTCTAATAGATATAGTAGCTGGTGTTGGAGTATGTCCACTCAATTCTGAGCAACTCTACTCATTTTCAGTTTGCCTAATGCCTATATAAACCCTTTTTTTTGTGTATGTTTGTGCGGGTAAACTCGTGATGTTGTTAATTACCTTTAACTCTGGAATGTTACCTGATTGGTTCAGTTGGTCTCGATTCTTCCTGGTTTTTTTTGACGTGCTGGGTTGTGGATTTTCGCCATAGCCATTCTCATGTTTTGGGTTAGTGAACTTGCCTTCTCTGGTTACCAAGATATTGGTTTGCACAATTGCACTATTTCCTCGAACTAAACCAAGTTTCAACCTAGAATAACTTACAACTGTTTTTAGTACCTCTCAGGAGTAGAACGGAAGGCGTTTGTGTGTAATTTAAATAGAAGGTTGTGGTATGGGTCTGCCACAGTTTATTTGCAAGTGGCAGATTTGAACAACCACCTAACGAATAATGGCCCGAAATAGAGAAAATTCCTTATTTAGCACCGCCTTAAACTGTGGTTCCTTATTTGGCACTTGACGAAAATTTCTTCCCTATTTGACATCTGCTAAAAAATTCTTTTCCGATATGACACTCTAGTGCAATTTGTTCACCAACGGTTTTAAAGAGAGGCATGAAAAGAACCTGTTTAGGGATGGATATGATAATTTCCGCAAATCATTTGCGGAATCTGTTTTAAATAATTCATATCCGGTTTTAAGAAATCAGTCGGATGAAGATATCCGATTCCGAATTAACATCCGGATACGGTATAGGATATGGTATGTAAAATAGCATCCGAGTATGAATTATACGAAAATTAGTTAGAATAATATGACGGTTTTTAACCAAATAATCTGAGTTTTTACACCGACTTTGTCACACTATTAGGCTATTGAACCATGTGTGGGGTAACTTAGCCATTGTGTTTACTTTATAGTATCCATATGGACAATGTTGTTCATCTAGTTATGTTATATTTATTCACTTTTTTTTTGAAACAGGGGCAAAAGCTTTGCCCATCGGTTTATTAGTGGAAGAAACCGGGCGAAAACCAATCAACAAACACCAACAACACGAGAGGAGCCAACACAACACAAAGGACAACACCTAAAGCAAACCACACCCAAAGCGACAACCTCTCTCTACCTAAACAACCGCAAACTGACGACCACCCAAGGATCACGCAGCCACTGAATCTTTCCTTGCTATTCTCTTCTTGCTTCTTTTGCCCCTGATGGTAGTAACCGTACTGAGAGATTTCCCCACCTTCCTGATTACTTCCTCCGAAGCCTTCCCTGCCAAGACACAAGCAATATCCTTGCCATAACCAGGACTAGCCGCCTCTAAACAGGCGAGTAAGCCACGAACCTCTTTAGCAAAAAGGGCGTCGGAGCTAGGAGCCAACACTCCTCCACTGCCCACAGAGGGCGTTGAGGCCACCGCCGAAGCCTCGGATGAGGCCAACTCCATCGGAAGCACCACCGATGAATCCTCACTCAACTCATGAAGCTCCAAGTACGAAGGTGGTGATGGCCCCATGTCCACCGCCGAAGACTCCAATGAGCGTAGCTCCATCGGAAGCACCAAAGGTGATTCCCCACAAGGTTCTTGCAGTGCAGACAAAATCTGCACAACTGGAGCCACAACCTCGGCGATGACAGCACTCCCAACAGCACGAGGAGAAAAATCTCCAAAGACACACTCTACCCCCGCATCAACGGAACCAATCTGGAGCTCAGACGGCAAAGGCACAACTGACGCAATCTGAAACTTGACAAGAGCATCTTGGAGCTCAGAGCGGAGAAACTCAACCTTTTGAAGGAGCTCCATGCGCAGCAGGGCCAACTGGGACTCCACAGTAGAGACCAAAAAGGCACTAGCATTGGAGTCCTTGCAACATCCAGCAGGGCATCTTTGCGACACCGACACACGCAGCGGTGAGTGGTCCACAACCTCGGCCCGACTCCTGGTCAACGAAGGACAAGGCTGGACAAACGGAGAACGGCTTCGCTGGCAAGGCGCACGAGTGACCGGAGAGCAAGCGCGAGCGGCCGGAGAGTGATCACGAGCAACCGGAGAGCGAGCACGACAGAACCTCTCCCGATGACCAGGAAGACGACAACGGATGCATCTGAAAGGCTCCCGGCATACACGGACTTGGTGGCCATGCTCGAGACAACATAAGCACCTTCCTCGAGCCCAACGCTTGAAAGCGAGGCAACACTCAAGACGCTCCCTTGACGGGTCCGGGGGAGGGCCACGGCTGGACCAGCGCCCCCGAACAGCATGCTGCCAGCCCTTCTCGGCATCTAGACCTTCCATCTGAAGCGAAGACGATGGCTTGGGATGGGCGCCACGGACTGGGCGGCCATTCCGGCCCACCTGCTTCCAGCCATTCTCGTCTCCTGCAACGGCAGCAGAAGCTGCAGCAGAAAGGGCGCAACAGGGCTGCGCTGGGGCCTTCTCATCAAGTCGCACACCGGAAGCCCCGAGAGTTTCAGCAACAGAGAACGGCGACACGAGCTGCAGCTGGTCAATGGAATCTCTGGCCATAGCAGGTTGGGCGACAGTCTTCACGGCCGCGGGCATCAACTCCAGGCTGGAGGAGGCGCCAGCGAGGGGAGCAGCACCGAGAGGTGGGGCAGGTTGGACGGCAGTCTTCATAAGCTACAGGCTGGAGGAGGCGCTGGCAAGGGGAGCAATGCCGACGTGAGGTGGGTCCGGAACAGTCTTCGCGGCCACGGCCGTCAACTGCAGGCCGGAGAAGGCGCAGGCGAGGGGAGCAGGTGCTGGAACGGCAGTCTCCGCAGCCGCGGGCGAGGGCTTCGCCAAAATCCGGCCACGGATCGCAGGGTCAGACTTGCGGGAGGCGAGAACAGCTTCGGCGAGTGCAGTGGCGGTGGACGGCGAATCCATGGAGGCCGCGGGGCCAGCAGGCCCAGCCTCAGTCGGAGCAGCCACCGCCGCGGGAGCGTGGGGCATCCCGAGGCCCCAGCCCATGGGCCCGACGCGGAAGCCGTGGACACGGCGGAAGCTCCGGATGTGGCGGACTTGGCATCGCCCCCCATGGCGGCAGGCGCGGAGATGAGGAAGGGCGAGACGTCGGAGGGGAGCCACTGCTCGACGGAGAAGAGCTGCTGCGTGCAGCCCATGTGCGGCCCCATGGCCGTAACCTCAAGCCTCAAGGCAGCAGCAGAGGCAGCCGTGATGCACGCCGTCACCGTCGGAGGCGACCAAGCTCCTACATGCCAGCCGGATGGACGGGAAGAGGGCGTTGAGGGAGGCCGGATCCGGTCGCGGAGCTCGGATACGACACCGCTGGAGAGAGATCAGGCCGGCGGCGGCGGTCCAGCCCTGGTCGCCCGCTTACCTAGCGCCATTCGTTGGAACTGCCAGTTTATTTATTCACTTTATCGTGTGCATGTTTTTTAATTCTTTATCAATTATTTTTGGTTGGTTGGTTTGCCGATCTACTTATGCACGTATCGATCCGATTAATATTATTTTCGCCCTGAGTCCTCTCCATTTTCGTTCTGAATCCTTTGTGCAATATATCTATATTCAAATCCGCAACCGGTAATTATTCGCCCCGCTCTGAATCCGACAAAAAAATACGATAAAAGATATGGTAAGGGGAAAATATGATACAAACGGATCCCCTTACATCCCTAAACCTGGTAACCCTGCTGCTGGTCCATAATGTGACAAAAATATCTACGGGATAATAGGTGCAGAAAATGTTACATATTTGGTCATGCTTAAACGACAAACTGAGACCCATAATTTGGTCAACAAGCTTATTTCAATTTAAAAAATTATCAATAAAAATTAAAAATTAGGCATAACCTCCCCTGTTTTTTTGATGCCACATCTTAAACAATTGATATATATATGTATATAAAATGCATCAGAACATGTACAACTCCCAGAACCAGGATATTTTAATTTTTTTAATACATGTTTTATTACTAACACATGAATTGAATCAATTTCAAATCTAGTGCACCGTTGGCCTTAGTAAGGCTGAAACCGAAACATAGTGTTTTGCCCGGTAGGGCCAAAACACTCTTTTCGGCCCTACTACGGTCGAAACACTTCTAATCTGGCTAAAAAGTTACTTTTCTGCCTACTCTGACTGAAAAATGTACTTTTTACACTTTGGTCCACCCTTTAACTTTTAATTGTTCCCTCCATGTATTCCCGCCCATTTTCCCGTCCCATTTTTTCTGGCCATTTAGCCTCTTCGCGCCCTATTTCTCCCGCCCATTCTGTTCCCGCCTTCTCTCTCCCGCCACCCATACGAGCCTATAAAAAACACTCTCCACTCTTCATCGAAGCAAACATAATCCATTGCTCTCTTTGCTCACCACAATTTGTAGCGGAAAGTGCTTTTGGCTCCTGAGCTCTAGTGCTCCCTCCACTTACAAAAATTCAAAAATCATATTTATGAGTTTCAAAATTCTGAAAAAATTCTGGATGCAGTCACTATTGTATCCCATAACCGTGCAAAATATCAATATCAAATACCATATATTATGGGCTACACGAAAATGAAAAAATATGATAAAATTTCGACATTTGAAAATATGCATAATTAGATCCACACTTTTTTTCATTTTTGTGTAGCTCAAAATAAATAGTATTTAAAATTGATATTTTGTAGGTATGAAACTCATAAATATGATTTTCAATTTTTTTAAGTGGAGGGAGCACTGGAGCTTGGAAGCAAAAAATCTCCACTCAGAGTTCTAGTGGCTATGAGTTTGCCTTGTTCTGACCAAGCTATTAGGCCGAAGAAGATGAAGGATGGGAGCCTCCCTTGGGGGTGGAAGTCATGCAGTGTTGGTGTGGCGGTCAATGTAGTGGATTATGTTTACTTAGATGAAGAATGGAGAGGGTTTTATGCAGTGGATTTTGTTTGCTTCGATGAAGAATAGAGAGCGTTTTTCATAGGCTCGAATGAGTGGCGGGGTAGAAAAGGCATGAATACAATGGGCAGGAAAATAGGGCGAGAAGAGGCAAAATGGCGGGAACGATTAAAAGCGAAAGGGGTGGACCAAAATGTAAAAATACTTTTCGGCCGGAGTAGGGACAAAAAGCTAACTTTCAGATATATTAGGAGTGTTCCGGCCACACTAGGGCAAATAAGAGTGTATTGGCCCTGGCCGAAACACTATGTTTCGGCCTTACTAAGGCCAACGTTGTACTAGATTTTAAATTGATTCAATTTGTGTGTTAGTAATGAAATATGTATTAAAAATAAATTTAAAACAATTCCCAAAAACATCATGCTCCCACATACAACACATCCATGTTCACATTCACCACATACATCAATACTAGTTCACATACTAGTTCACGCATGAGGGTCAAATCCACACATACATCACATGAACATCACAAAAGACCTCCAAAATTGACCATGACATCAAAATAAAACACATGCAAAATCACAAGTTGAGCCTTCTTTACTTCTTGTGATCATTGCAGGACTTGCAGGGTCAAATTTTTGGCTTCTTGTGCCCATTGTTGGGCTTTCAAATGACACCATAGGAATCTTTTCAGCGCACTATTTCGTTTTAGTATTGCCCCTTACCTTCAAAACAACATTTGATTCATCACTGGCATAGGAAACTCGATGGAAATTGGCTCCGGGTTATTTGAGTCGTTTCTTGATCTGCACTTACATGTATGGCAACAACATTTTTGGCAAATTTAAAAGAAAAACTATACATAACATGTGAACTCAAAACAGAAACAATACCTCTTGGATTCATACTTGTTCCCCTTTTTCCTTCTTGTTAATTGTATTCTCTGAGCTTTTGCTATTGTCGAAAGGAAGTAATCAAAATATAGAGCAAGTTTTAGTTTGATTAAATGTAAAATATGAACTAGTTTTTGTTTAATTAAATCTAAAATCCGAACTAGTTGTAATCACCTTTTTTATGCTCCAGCACTAGAGTTAACATTTTTTCCTTTTTTCTAATTAGTTGTTGTTCCCAAGTTTGGCTATGGTGAGAAGGAAGCTACTTAGAATTCAAACCTTGCTATCGTGTAATCATGAAAATAAGTTTAAAAGTACTAACCTTGGGGGAAAACACATTCTTGTTGGTGCTCCATCCTCGCAAGGCACAATGGATGAATTGGCCGTTTTGGTTGTCTTTGTCCTCTTTTTTGGTGGTTCTCTTTACGCGAAAAATAAGAAAGTAGTGAGCATGCATAGTTGGAAGAATAATGCAAGAATGAATGAATCTATATTACCTTACAACCATCATTGCAGAAATGTCTTCTGGGTTGCCTTGCTTACAATTGTGCCAATGATGCCCATATTCCTTACAAATAGGGCATAAATGTTTGCCATTTTTCCTTTTCTTCTCATCGCAACCTTTGTACCTCTCAGTTTTAGACCTATACGACCCATGGCCTTCAATAGTGGTGGATGCATGAAGAATCCATGGTCATATTTAGGACATTGGGCCTTGTCAAGCATAGTGATACGTCTCAAACATATCTATAATTTTTGATGTTCCATGCTTGTTTTATAACAATACCACATGTGTTTATTATAGTTTTATATTATTTTAAACATTTATTGGACTAACCTATTAATAGTTGCAAAAGTGCACAATGTTCTTGTTTTATACTTCAATGTGTAGGAATTACTTGGAAATTGACAAAGCGTACAAGAAGCCTTGTTGGAGGAGGACTTGGACTTCCTGAAATCTGTCTCCACCAGATACTTTTTAAAGATGTCCCCGAACCGACCCGAAGACGATGCCGAAAGGAAAAAGTCTAGTCGTGAAAGTTTCTGGAAATTTTCCGCTGATCGTCGTGGACTAGGACATCGTCCAAATCGGAGCCCGAGGGACATAGACGCCACCTGGGCGCGGCCCAGGGCAGATCAGGGCTGACCCGCGCCCAGGTGTGGTGTGGCTGCCTCGTGCATCGCCTCGCGCCGCCTTTCGCCTATATATTGCCCCGTCAAGAAAAACCTAACACCCGAAGGATTTTACCAAATACGACTCCGAGCTCCGCCGCCATCCGAAACCCTAATTCGGGGGACAGAAGTCTCTGTTCCGGTACCCTGCCGGGACGGGAAGTGCCCCCGGAGCCATCTTCATCGCCATTGCTGCTTCCCATGATGAGGGGAGTAGTTCTTCATCGAGACTGAGGCTCTACCGGTAGCTATGTGGTTTATCTCTCTCCCATGGTGTGATCTTTATGTGATCATGAGCATTGTAATCTAGTTGAATTCATAGATGTTTCCCCTTCATTATGTTATGAATATGCTACTCAATTGGTTTTATCATTATAATCTCCGGAGTCACTGTTGACAACACAATACCATGGTGACAGTGCGGGTGGCGTGTGTGACTCTTTGGATTAAAGATTAGAGGGATACTTACCATGAGTGTTCTTGTGTTGGATGTCTCTATAAAATTGTGGTGTTTGTTTAGTACTATCTTGGATGCTCATAGTGACAGCGTGGGGTGCCCTAGATGTGGAATGAACCTTTAAGTGTGCTTTTATAGCCCTACGCAGTGGTAATGGTGTTCGTTATCCAACAGGAGAATAACTCAGAGTAGCATCTAAGTTGCATATTGAAGAGGAAGTATTTATATGTGTTCAGTTATATTATTATTGTTGAGAGTGACCACTAGTGAAAGTATGATCCCTAGGCCTTGTTTCCAAGCACTGAAACACCGTTTATTTCCAGTTCTGCTGCATGTTCGCCGCTGCCATTTTTATCACAGACTACATATACCACTTGTTAATATCCATATCACCTGCATTTTACTATCTCTTCGCCGAACTAGTGCACCTATACATCTGACAAGTGTATTAGGTGTGTTGGGACACAAGAGACTTCTTGTATCTTAATTGCAGGGTTGCTTGAGAGGGATATCTTTGACCTCTACCTCCCTGAGTTCGATAAACCTTGGGTTACTCACTTAAGGGAAATTTGCTGCTGTTCTACAAACCTCTGCACTTGGAGGCCCAACACTGTCTACAAGAATAGAAGCGTGCGTAGACATCACATAGCAGGGATTAGTCAGGCATAAGCTGCGCTGAACTTGTCGCTGGAGTAATACAAGTGCACATAATGTCCTATATGTGCAGTGCTAAAGTGATGTGATGAATGCAACAACATGTTTGCAAGGAAACTTCCCATTGCCTACAATAACATGTCATCTCTTGTAAGTTGACCACAAATCAAAATCCACTACCACCTAACACAGTCCCTTCAGCAACTTCTTATGAGTATTCTACCACCTCCAAGTTTAATTCCTTAGTCATTGCATTCAGCTTCTTAATTATGTGCGGCAGAATCAAACCATCTAATTTTATTGCTACTTTATCCTTATGTTCCACAATATCATTATCAATCGCATCACCTTATCAAAGAAGTCATCCAAGTTTAAGGACTTGTAGTTCTTAATCCAATTGTTAAAACACTCAGCCAAGTTGTTGGTTACATATATAGTCCACCTTGCATATAGTTGAGAACTGACTCCTAGACCACAACCTATTGTGCCACTTCCATACATATGCAATTGTAGTCGGCTTTGTTGTCTCCATAGTATCCCAATGTTTGTCCAATAAATATGCGTGCCATAAGTAAGCAGCAGCCCAAAGGTGGTCATCAAACACCTTCCCATGGAACTTCTTCTTGAAGTTGGTCACCAAGTGAAACATACACTCAATATGTTCCGCCTATGGGAACACTTCTTTTACCCTGTGATTACTGTATGGACAACATCAATTCTTATGGCTAAACCTATTGGTGACCCTACGGCATCTCTTAGAAATTGCATGAACCAGAACCAATTGTCATTAGTTTCAAAATTAGAAACTCCAAAACTAACCGGATACATCAATTATGGCCATCGCGCTTTGAACCTGCCTGTCAAGAATGTGCTATCTATTTCCAAATACGGTCAGCAACCACAAAGGAACCCCTCTATTCAAGGTTTCAGAGCAACAAAATTCTTCTAAACCCGATTTTACCATTTATTGTGTGATGATCAATCTGCAATATGCTACCGGGCAACAACTTTCAATGTGTTTCTTAAACCTATACAAATTGTCAAAGTTGCTATCTCGATCACGATATAGTTGCTTCAAGGCTAGCACCTTAACCATATATACTCTCTGTAGTGGATTTTTACTTTGTGGTCTTCTTTAAGTTTCTTTTGCAATTCCTTTGCTCCTAGATTTGCATCTTCAATGAGCCAGTCTTTTCACTTTCTCACATACCCAATACTTAGTTGCATTCTTCACCTTCTTTTTCCTTCTTGCCTAGAGCAATCATGATCACAAAGTTTTTTTCACCTACAAAATAAGAATATAAGTACTTAGCTAGGAATTATTAAACAATTATGCAAAAAAATGTTCACAAACAAGTAAAGTTAGACAACTACCACTACTGTAAACATATCATCCGTTGTAGCAGCATGTATCCTCCATGGACAGTTATCTTCGCCTCTTCTTTTACAATAGCTCCTGAACCTACGTGGTGCACTCTTCTTTGTGTTATACTCAAATTCATGTTTGATTGCATGCTGAGAAAGGGCCAACTTAAACTAATCCATATTGAGTTATGTGGAACCTTCGGTCAAAGGATGGTCTTCCTTATCGTACTCCACATTTAGCGCATGATTTTCCTCATGCAAAATCCTCCTCGTTCTGTAGTGCAGTCTCATCTTCACTCTTATCCTCACTATCATCATCGTTCTCATCCCCACTTTCATCATTAGCAACATAATCTTGGTCCTTCTCTTTATCAGAAAAAGTGGCATAGGTATTTCTCCAAATACATATTATCCTCATCAATACCAACATGTTCATTCTCTCATATTGGGTTGTGAAGATAACTATCCTCTTCTTTCGGTGTTGTTATTAGGTTGGATATGCACATCACTATAATACTCGGTGATAGGCTCATATGGTTTAGAGGGATCACAATATGCAAAGAACATATGCACTATCTTTGTCTTAGCGTGTTTCTCAAACATAGACATCAAATCTTGGTCTGATCTTATTTCTGGGAATGTTTTCAAAACATCCTCATAGTACCGGACATGTGCAATTTCAAAATAACATGGCGGGTACTGCACTGTAATTGATTCAACCAAATCTTATAATTTTTCAACTCAGAACCAATAACCTTCTCAAAATAAAAAACTTGATCCAGCTTCTAGTTTTTTTGGGGTTGTGAAGCACTCTAATTTTCAGCAAATAACTTGAATTTGGATCCATCCTGTAAGCAAGAGAGAAACCTATGAATAAGAATTGCTAGTGCAGATTAGGCAATCTGCTCCTCCTTCTACTCCTACTGTATTTGGAGATGTTGAAGATACTCACCCTTCTAGACCGACGACGACGCCGAAACCGAAGCCGAGACTGCATCCCTGCCGTGGCCCAAGCCTGCATCCATGCCCAACCTTGCAGACGAGCCCACAACTGTGCCATGGCATGCGCCCATAGCGCGCCATGGCCTGCTTCCCGGGTTGAGCTCGCCGAAGAGCGCTTCGCAGCCGTGCCTTAGCCGTCATCCCTCCTCCGCCATGCCTGGGTCGCCATCCGCCGTCGTGCTTGCTTTGAACCCCGCAACCGTGCCTCGACCGCCACCCGCAGTGTCCATCGACCCTCAGCTCCCGCCGCCAGTGCGACACTCCGCCGCCGCCACTAGGTCTCAAGTCGGGTCAGGTGGGGACATAGAAAGGGACGCGAGGCTGAGTGTCGGTGCTTCGTAACCAGCTAGTGAATTTATATGTAGGTAAAAGCTCGTGTCCACGATCGGATGGGCTAACAACGTCAAGCACACAAGAATGTATACATGTTCAGACTGCGAGATCGTCTCCGGTAAAAGCCCTACTCCTATTGTGATCCCTAGTATTTGTGTGAGGTGCTCAAGGTACAAGATGAAGCCGGTTGGCGGTTCAGCCGGCTGGGTGGATGGTGGTTTCTTTTGGTGGAGAAGGTGTTTGCTTTGTGTTTGGTGGTGTCTGTGTGAATGAATGATCAACCTCCTCTCTTAGAGGTGTACCCCTTATATAAGGCACATTACCGCCTTATAGACACGACAAAGTAATGCTACAGGCTCGGTTACATGCTATGATGAGGCGTATACTATCCTAGGTGGTGGCAGCTCACACTTGGCTGATTGGCCCGTACACTGCGTGTGCCAGGTTACTATGTGCATCGTTAGCGACGTCCTTCCCCTCCCCCCCCCCCCCCCCCCCGCCCCGCCCCGCCCCCAAGGACATCGGTCTCCCCGGATTACTCGGGATGGAATAGGACCTTCTGGACCGTACTCCGTGTGTAGGTTGTCGTAGCTTGTGCGGCTAGCTACCTACCTAGACTTCTAGGACCTTTGGCATGGCCAGCAAGCCTAATTGACCAGCGCTTCTTGGGGAGCTGATCGAATGGGCGAACGCTACCCAGGTTCCTTGGGGGTCTTGCGGGATGTTTGACTTCGTCGTTTGTCTTGTCAGTCCTGGTCTGACTATTGTTTTAGCCGGTTGGGGAAGTTTTGCCGTTGAAGAGTGTTTGATGTTCATAACTCCATCAGTCAGGTCCGATCAGGACTCGTTTCTTTGATTCGATAGATAGTGACGTGGGTATTTTGGTATTCCCGGAAAAACTTTAACAAAACAGTGTAACATAATCAGCGACAGTCACATCAGGAATTAACTTAAGGCTAGATGTCAAATAGGGAAGAAATGTTTTGTCCAGGGCCAAGTAAGGAACCATATTTTAAGGCAGTGTCAAATAAGGAATTTCTCCCTGAAATATTGTGGTTCTAGTCTGGCAAGAAAGGGCGACCGCCCAGGGCCCGAGAACTGATGGGCCTGAAAAGGTAAAGTATATAATAATCACTATGCTACTATCCATTACCCCCCCCCCCCCCCCCCCCCCCCCCCACACACACACAAAAATAAAGCACGCATGGATTTTTTAGTAAAAATAATAATTTTGAATGATTTTACTTATAATATGTCTAAAATATATAATAAATACACATGAAATATTCATTTCACAGGACAAAATACAATGACGCCATTTCTACAATCAATCCATCCTTTTGGTATTAATAGTGGTCAAAGACGTTAATGAAAGATGGTGAAAAATGATGTGCCTTTATATTTTAGAACGAAACAAGTATTGCAACATAATAAAATGGCCAATTTACGGAAGGGCATACACACAACGGGGCTCTTGGCATGTAAAAGACCGGAGACAACACGTTAGCTGCCATGTTATTCTGTTTCTAGGAGAACTATTGGGTTTCGCAAAAATCTATGGAATTAGATTTACATGTTTCATTCCGTCCACCAAATGTTTATTTCATAAACTAGCGGTTGATTTGTGGAATTAGATTTACATGTTTCATTCCGTCCACCAAATGTTTATTTCATAAACTAGCGGTTGACTTGTGTACACTGGATGGTAAAATACTCACATTTTTTCATTTCTCACTACTTAAAAAATGTTGTTTAAATACCAAGTACACAACATACCCATTTTGTTAACTTTTGATTTGCTAGATAATTTTGACCACGAAAAATTAATGTCATCCGTTCAGCTGATAATATAGCTACAAATTTCTATAAATATGCTTACTTAATCATGCACTAGAAACTGCTACTGAGACACTTGTTAGACGATACTCTTTACTTTTACCATATATACATACAAATTATATGGATTATGCATTGTAGAAAAAATAGTTCTATAACAGACTTTTGTTAAAAAATCCAGCTTAGTATCTTCAATGAATTCATTGCAAATAAAACCCATAGAATTATTACATGTTAAAAATAAAACCCATAGAAGTATAAAAATTTAGTATAAATTGTATTTATCTTGATTTTGCCCCTGGCCCACATTTTGATGGGACCAGATTCTGGTTTACTGAGCGATTAGGAGATTTCCATGCCATATGAAGTTGATTCTCTGAAGTCGATTCTCATGTGTGGTCATAACAACATCACATGTAGTAAAAAATTGTTGGGGAAATGGTTACTTATCCTTGATTTTGTACTAAATACCCCCTTACTGATTGTTTTGTGTGCCTTTCTAGAATTAATGTACTTTACTTATACGCGCACGGCCAATCTACATCTGGCTGATACAGATTTTGTCAATAGAATGAATTCGTTATTATTGTCAGTGTTTGCAACACATGTTTTATGCGTTGAAGTTTGAATTCAGTTTCGTACCATATACTCATGTTAACGTTATTGTTCTGATATTATCCTGAACTATTTGCTGAAATATTTGTCATAATGTTCTTCGTCATTTGATCATCTTAATGTTTTGTTTTTGAGCTAGTATAATCATTAATTCATTATCATTTTCTTAGAATCAGTTTCATCATTGCCATGATCAGCGGATAGTTTGTACCGATCATTTATTATAATAATAATAATAATTATTATTATTATTTTTATTATTTGTTATACGTGAGGCAGGCTTCACATTTTGGCACATTGGCTCTTGCATTCTCTACACACATTTTCTTTTTCTTTCAAGATGCCTAGTTCGCGTTGTGTTAATATTATCATGAGAGGCTTCTTGTGTTGATAAATCTTGTATCAACACCATATGGACTTCAATTTCTTATTTTTTCCAGCTCTTCAATTGTTTGTTGTTCTCTTAATGTTTATATCGATTGCATAGTTGCTACTAGGAGTGCATTCTAGGAGCAGAGGCTTTTGGCTCCCGAGCTCTAGTGCTATTTTCAATTTTTAAAAATCCGAAAATCATATTTATGAGTTTCAAAAAAATCTGAAAAAAAAACTGCGTGTAGCCAATAGTATATCCCCGAACGTGCAAAATATCAACTTCAAATATTTTTTATTTAAGCTACACAAAAATGACAAATTGTGGATCTAAATATGCATATTTTCAAATCTTTAAGTTTTATCGGATTTTGTTATTTTTGGGTAGCCCATAATTTAAAGTATTCCAAATTAAAATTTTGCACGTTTATGTGACACACCATTGGCTACACCCGTAATTGTTTTCAGAATTTTTTGAAACTCACAAATATAATTTTTCGAATTTTTTTAAGTGGAGGGAGCACTGATGGTTTGAGCAAAAAACACTTTCCGTACATTCTATCACCTTCAGACAATTTTTTTTGTGGAGGGAACACCTTCAGGCAATTTTTGATGCAGTGACAGTAACAACAACTTCCGTGCGACAATGAGAATGGGGAATCAAAATGTATACTGGTATACCATGACTAGAATCTGCAGGCAAATAAAAGACAAGGGCAAAAGAAACTGAAAACGAGCATGTGGAATGACAATGACAAAGGCACTCTAATCAGCTAACACGCACGACACAACTGACGCCCTTGTTCTGCACGCCGGTGGGCGTCCGGGACCCGAGCGCGCTGGCGGCGCCGCCAACCTCCACGATGATCGAGCAGTTCATCGTGATCTCGAGGTCCTTCTTGTAGATCCCCAGCACCTTCACGGTGCCGTTCATCTCCGTGTACGTGGTGAAGTCGTACTCCTGACCGAGCACCAGGCCGGTGGCGTTGAGCTCCCGCGCGAACCGGTCGCCCAGGATGTCGATCGTCACG
Source organism: Poa pratensis (assembly GCA_947311845.1). Taxonomy (NCBI): domain Eukaryota; kingdom Viridiplantae; phylum Streptophyta; class Magnoliopsida; order Poales; family Poaceae; genus Poa; species Poa pratensis. The sequence continues at coordinate 80,032,367 of CAMZMU010000036.1, forward strand.
TTCATCCTCGCCGTCCTGCGGGCGCTGACGCGGCCGGCGGGCACGTACGCCACGCTGACCGTCTGGCCCCGGTAGAACACCTCCGTCGCGCTCTGGGAGAACAGGAAGGACGCGACGTTCGGGTTCTTGATCGAGACGTCGGCGGTGAGGGTGGCGTTGGCGGCGACCGGGTCCGTGAGCCCCGAGCCAGCGCCGGTGCTGAGCGCGGTGAGGGACACGCTGTTCATGGTGAGGCGCGGGTGCTTGACCTTGAACACGGTGAGCTTGAGGATGAGGAAGAGGAGGCCGATGATGACGACGATGAGAACGCAGCACCCACTGCAGCAGAGCAGACACCGGCGCTTCCGGAGGTACTGCACGGAGCGCCACCCCGTGGCCGCCTGCGCCGCCTCGTCCACGTCGCTTGTCGCCGGGTGGACGTACGGGTACGGGATGGCCAGGGGCCTCGCCTGCTCGTTCTTGTCCTGCGCCGCTCTGCTCGATGACGCGGCGGCCGCCATTGCGGGAAGAGGGAGAGCTGCAGGGGTACAAGACACGGTTGGTCGTCTGATTGCATCGGCACGGAGTCTTGGTCTTATAACTGCGGCTCCGCCTGGTCAAGGTCTTGGCGCGAGCTAGTGCAGTTTAATTTCGTTCAATGCCGCGTTTGACACGATTGACTTCGGTGGCAACTCATCGGAGGAAAAACATTTCTTATCGGTGCCCGATATCACCCGAGGAGCGATATCATCACTGTCTTCAGTGCGTTAGCAAGAACTCGTTCGGAAAAAGTACATTTTGAATCTTTTCGTTCCGGTTTGAAACTTTGAAGTTTTTGTTGGTTTTGCTAGCCCGGCTTGAAACTCTGAACCGGCGCAAGGTTTCTAGATGCTCAATTTCTCCGTTACGGCGGCTATCATGTGTTGATAGATATACATCACTAGTTGATGGGTTATTGTATACTCCCGAGTCCCTAACGAAAAGAGAAAGGTTGACCCTCCAGAAGTCTTTGCACGCATAGAATGCTCCTACCCGACCATTTCTTCACGCTCATTATTCAATGTCATGTCTACATCTAGTTGTTTTTGTACATTTCTTCATTTCTGAGAAAAGTTTCACCAACTCCCGATCTAACAGGTCCTTTTTAGTGGGTCTTTTCAGCTGCATAGTTGCAACAATCTTCAATCGTATTCGAAGGACGGCCCATAAATCTCGCCAAACACAGGGAGCCACTTTGGTGCATTCACCTCTTTATGTGGAAGATGTGCATACTACCTCACAAAATTTTCATATACAAGTGTGTTTTGCACACCGACAAATAGATGGTAAAAAAATTCAAAAAAAATAGATGGTAAATTCAGCGGTGAAGGTAGAAAATTCAAATTTTGATCTTCAACTATTAGCTACTAACTCATGATTAGAAATAGGCCATATTAGTTTTCATACGGACACCAGGAGCTCTCCCATATGGCCATATGTGCAATTTCAACACTAATTTGTTGCCACAAAACCGTAAGTTTATCACTTTAAGTGTTTCTGTCATTGCTAGCCCCTTATGTTGTCAAAGTGCTCTATTCTCGAATTTATGAGACTATGAGACCCTCATGGGAAAGAGCAAGACCCATCAGGCCTAGTGTGGCTCAGTGCAAGGACTCGTCCTATGCGGAAGATCATTACACCTCAACAACTTGGAGTAAAGAAAAGTTAAAATTATTTGCCATGTAATCCCCAATATATGATTGTAACGATTCAGGTCGGATGTATATTAGCCGTCGTACCAATAAACCAACTCGGCCCTTGTAACTCCAATCCCCAACCATGTACAGAGGTGGGTAGGGGACATGTCGAGTCGTACCATTTGAAAGGATCTGGATTATATATGATTTAGAGCTAATATGTTTTGAACTAGACATTTATCAAGTACAAACCTAAATATGTTAGGATCAACTATGTCCACCAACAACTTATGTGAAACAAGTTATAAACATCAATATGATGGTAATGTATAATAAGACAGATAAGCTCAAACTCGATGGCTATTATAATGTAAATGCATAACTAGTGAAGCTCGGATGAGAGATAACCAACGCACACAGAGACAAATATGTATACCGAAGTTCACCTCCCAATGAAAACTAATCTCCGTTGGATAGGTGCGGATGAGTAATGCTCCCCTAGCGCCACAAAGGTATCACCTTGAGGTGTGGTTGTTGCACAATACACACCAAACATCACAAAGGTTCAACTCAAGATGTGAAGCACTACTCATCGGTTCAAATGCTCACCTTATTCTTCTCGAGTCTTCCCACAAAGCGAAGTGCCTCGATAAACTATGGGAACCTTGAGGTAGTCGCCATAACCTTACAAATTTTTGGGTATAATCTCCACAACTTAATTAGTGTCTCCAGAATTTGCCCGAAACTTTACACCACAATAATTCAACTCTACAATAACTCTAGCCGTCTAGAGTTACAAGAATACAAGAGTAACAAGCATCTAAAATTTCGCTTCCACGAATTCTCGTGGATAAGGGAAATCGATGCAACAAATGCAACATATTCCCCGGCTTTCTTGTCAATACCGTATGGGGCCCTGATAAAGGCACGTTCTCGTGGGTCGTCGAATTCGTCGAAGGGGTCTGTTTTGCTCAGATGACTAAGTTCCGCATCCTCCTTGTCCCACACAGGCACCTTCCCCAAGTTACCATGACTTCCGAGGAGGTGGACCTCGACGTTCTTGGACTCAAGATCCTTTCCCCAGTTCGTCCCAGTTCGTCGAATTATGTACCTTGACGCACCTTTTCTCTCGCCCTATGTTTTCACGCGCTCAAATCCTTGCTGAACTTGGTGACGGCTTTTCTTTTTACCAGCTCAATGTTGGGATCTTTAACCGGATTGACCTCAGGATCATCGCTCGGGAACTTGTATCTTTGGTGCAACTTCGTAAGGAGGAGCTCCTTCAAATGTTCTTTCTCATGAAGCCTTATGTTCATTTCGTTGATCGAGATGGTTTCTCGAAGGATGCATCGTAGGTTGTTGTCGTAGCCCGCCCGCTACCACTGTGTATTGTTTTCTTACTTTTCTTTTTATCCTTTTATGTTTTCTTTTCTTTTATATCATTAAAAGCATGTACATGTATAAAAAATTAATTTAAACAAAAAGAGACATATATATGAATCAGATCGATGCACAATATTAAGTAATTTAGTGCATAATATATATATATATTACATAATTTGATCGTTGATAACGGTTAAGTGCGTAAAAAAGAGATACATAATGATAGTTTCATGAGCGTCGTTTTTCAGCGTCGACGTTTCAAAGTGATCTTTCTTGCCTTTTTTGTTTCCATGAAAATTTGCCTTTTTTGTTTGGCCGGAAGAAATTATTAGAACGTTTAGCCTGAATCTTTTTAAAGTTATTTTCAGATTCAGTTTTAGTATGAATCACTAGCACTCAACACCAAGCATGCCACACTATGCCAGCGTCACATGCGTGTAATGCTATTTTGCAGAAGACCTCCCATTTTCCATGGACTTCACGCGACGGTCCTTGGTTTAATTAAAACACAGACGGAGCGAATCAAATCCCCGTTCTCCCATCGTCCTTCTCCTTCGGCTCAATCATGTCGCTCTGGCTGGACAACACGAGAACTGTGGGAGCACTGTCCGTCGTGGTGGAGAAGTTGTTCGCCAAGTTCCACGAGAGGGCGGTCAAGGCGCTCGACAACGTTGAGCAGGAGTAACGCTTTGTTCGCCTCTCCGACATCGCGACCTTATGTGCAACTAGCGTAGGAGGAGATCAACGAGGGGCAGCTCCGCCGCGCCCACAAGGCGATCTCCAAGCTATTCGTCCTCCTCATCGATGACACGACCGCAGCTGGGAGTGGCGGTTTCCTTGTCACCTCCACACGACGCGCACGAGGGAGGACCAAATTGATGTTGTCGTTTCCGCTCTTGGACGTGAGATGTCTCGGACGGCATCGCCACGGACGTGCGGTGGTGGTGCCCTCCTCCTGGTTTCGGACGTGTTCAACCCGATGAGCGTCGTGGAGGGCATATTGTATGGCCGAGTCAAGTTTTTATTTGAGATTAGAAGTAGGAAAAATAACAGAAAAAAAGAAAACGAGAACCTTTTTGCAATTTCTTCCGGCCAAACTTATCCTAAACCAAAAGAAAAAAATTACTTGAGACTCGGGTTTTTTTCTTTGCAAAATTACAGGCCCAACAGCTCCAGCTGATTGTGGAAATTTGGACTAACTTGATGTCTTTTACATTTTAATAAAGTTTAAGGACCAGCTGTGGTATTTGCACATCTAGAACATGTTTGTGGGTGCCCATATATTTAACCAATTCATTAATTGGTTGATTTTGGATATTTATTGGTTTAGATCATTCTCTATGTATAAATACACTAGAGATGCTTGTCTTTGGAAAGAAATTGTGTCCCCTGCTTTCACCATCATCTCACAAGATCTGTAGGCTTTTGCTAGCTAATACTAGATATTACTAGATGATGTTTAAACCTAAAGAGTAGCAAGTACTTTATTACATAGTTGCGGAACTGAAATCATGATACCATGCATCTTATCTTTAAACACGGACTCTAAATAATAGTGATGACATGCACCTCTTGTTCGCAATTACTATTACGACACAAAGTGAATCACAGCAGGCGAAACCATCCGCAACTCCTTAGTAATCTCCTCCCTCAACAAATTCTTCTCCTCGACCGTCTGCGGATATCTAGAAGGAGAAACCTTGATGCTGGGATCCAAATCCCTGCAGGACTCACACGCCTCCCTGTCTTGCAGAGATATCTGCTCCATGTTCACGGCAACTTCCAAGACGCGCCTAATGCACCGCAAAAAGTATTCGCTGGGTTGGAAGCCATAGATTGTGAGCTTAACAAGATTCTTGTGCTTGAAATCAGAAGCAGATGGTTGCCACTCCACGTTTGTTTTCTCACAGTACCCATTTTTCTTTCTAAATTCCTTGTCTGTCACCATTTTACACCAATGATCCCAAACCCTGATGCATAGCTCCTTCAGAGCGGGTGCAGCTTCAAGGATGAACATGGTCCAAGCAATATCACATCCTTCGGGAAGATTAACCAAATTCACAACCCGTAGTTTGCCAAGCACAGGGGCAAGCAGGTTAGGGCATTCTGGTACAACCCAAATCTGTCACAGAAAAAAGAAATTAGAACTATTATTATATATAAGCATCTCAGAGTAGGAACGAGTGGACATGAACAGGGTGGGTACCTTTTCACTTTTAAAATCCAGATGCAAGTCGCTTAGCCTGGAGGGGACATTAGCAAGGAGATGACTTAACCGGAGATTCTTGGTAAAACCAATACCCCTTTGTACAAGACTCAGATGTGAAAGCTGCGGGACATAACCAAAAGTCAGGTTGAGGTATGCGTAAGACCAACCGGTATAGTTCACTCGTTGGAGTTTTGGTAGAGAGTTGAGCTGGACTTCCTCAAATTTGCCGTGCTCGATGATGAGCTCAACGAGTTGAGCATGTTCTACTTGCAGCACCGAGGCGACCCCTGCGTCACAGTGGGAGAGACGCAGAGATTGCAGCCGCTTGCAGGTGCTGAGGATGTTTGGCATGTCCTGTTCAGCAAACCTTATATTGCGCAGCCACAGGCGCATGAGGCCAGCAAACGCAGCTGGACACTCACCAAACAAGGTATTGAACACCTTCGCATAGCAGAGTAGATCTTCGTGAGTGCATCTTGGACAGCTCTTCTCTGTGAGGAGCGTAAACTCAGCTTCATCGACCTTCTGGGTTGCCATGGTGCGGGCAAAAGCCCTGCCGATGGAGAGACATCCATCAAGCCTCAAATAGAATCTGCCTTTCAGCTTTTGGATGGGGATCTCTAGATTCCTTGCACTCAGGACCTTCTCCGTGACCCTAGCAACATCATTGTTGTACCGGTCAAGGTAAGAAGTGGTGAACCCACGGGACACCATGTCATGGTAACGCACAACGGAAGCAATATTTAGGTCAAACCGCGTGAGCATGGTGGGGAGCTTCAGCATTCGCTTTGAGAGGATGCAGGTTCTTAAGGCATCTAGCGTGTCCACCCTCTCGAGGATGTTGAGTAGAATGTCATCGGGCAGCTTGGTAAGCCTATCTCCTCCGGCTTCGCCAGAAATTTCATGTCGAGCAGCGGCTTTCTGCATCGCATTAGTTATGGAAAGAAAATCAGCGACAGTCTGCACCATGGACACAAGAGGAAGAAGCATAAAGAACACTTACATTGCGGCTGCGGCGAGACCCCTTCTTGTTCTTCATGTCCTAGCCTCCAATAGAAAAAATATCAACTTATTCGACAAATCCAGACTACCACTTGTCCACAAATCAAAGTTTCTGCCGGGCGGGCGCCGCCTTTATCTATGGAGGAGACCGGCGCAACAAAGCGGACAACTTGCCGGATCTCCAATTCCGATCCCTATTACAACACCTCAGGACGAGGACCGAATAAAAAGGACTCCTTTTCGTGCCCGATCTCAGCCATGCCGATGGCGAAGACGTTCGTGCTCTACCCGTCGCTGGGCGTCGGCCACCTGAATCCCATGGTGGAGCTAGCCAAACACATCCTCCGCTACGGCCACAGCGTCGTCGTCGCCGTCATCAACCCGCCGGACAGCGACGCTGTCTCGGCCGACGCGGTGGCCCGCCTCGCCGCGGCCAACCCTTCCATCGCCTTCCGCCTCCTGCCCGCCCCGGCCAGCCCAGACACCGCCGCGCACCCGGTCAAGCACGGCCTCGACACGCTCCGTCTTGCCAACCCCGTGCTCCGGGACTTCCTGCTCTCCCTGCCCGCCCCCGGCGCCGACGCATTCCTGCTCGACATGTTCTGCGTCGACGCGCTCGACGTCGCCGCCGAGCTCGCCGTCCCCGCCTACTTCTTCTTCGCCTCCGCGGCCAGCGCCCTCGCCGTCCTCCTCAACATGCCGTACAGCTACCCAAACTTGCCGTCGTTCAGGGATATGGGCGAGACGCTCGTGCGCTGCCCCGGCATGCCGCCGATCCGTGCGGTGGACATGTCGCTGATGATCCAGGACAAGGAGAGCGACCCGGCCAAGGTACGGCTGTACCAGTTCAGGCGCATCCCGGAGGGGAGGGGCGTGCTGGTGAACAGTTTCGACAGGCTGGAGGTCAGGGCCCTCAGAGCGCTAGCCGACGGCGTCTGCGTGCCAGGCCGGCCAACGCCGAGGATATTCTGCATTGGGCCACTGGTGAACGACGGCGAGAAGAGTGGGGATGCTCAGAAGCGGCACGAGTGTCTGGAGTGGCTGGACACGCAGCCGCACCAGAGCGTTGTGTTCCTCTGCTTCGGCAGCTTGGGCGCGTTCTCGGCAACGCAGCTGAAGGAGATCGCTCGTGGGCTGGAGAGCTCCGGGCACCGGTTCCTGTGGGCAGTGAGGAGCCCGCCGGAGGAACAAAGGGAGTTCCCCGAGCCGGATCTCGAGCGGCTGCTTCCAGCAGGGTTCTTGGAGAGGACGAGAGGGCATGGTGGTGAAGAACTGGGTGCCGCAGGCTGAAGTGGTGCGACACCACGCGCTCGGCGCCTTCATGACGCACTGCGGGTGGAACTCGACGCTGGAGGCGATCATGTCCGGTCTGCCAATGATATGCTGGCCGCTCTACGCCGAGCAGGCTCTGAACAAGGTGTTCTTGGTGGAGGAGATGAAGATCGCCGTGGCGTTGGAGGGCAACGAGGCAGGAATGGTAAATGCCGAGGAGGTGGAAGCGAAGGTGAGACTAGTGATGGAGACTGAGGAAGGGAGGAAGCTTAGGGACATGGTGGTGGCGGCGAAGAAGATGGCGTTGGACGCGATCGGCGAAGGCGGGTCTTCTAAAGTGGCATTTGGCGAGTTCGTGAGAGATTTGCATAATAGCAGCATGGAGAAATTCAGTTGATCAAGCTCTACGTATGACAGATGAACTTTGAAACAATGGTACTAACAACTTAAATAATTCAGACAACTCTGTTTTTTTCATCAGCATTATAAAGAAGTTGGGTTTTGAATTACTGTATCAGTTGCATCCAGGGCTCATGGCGCCAAATCATCAAGGAGGCATGTGCTAAATAAAACAGTCCATTGTGAATGTCAATTCTGAATCCATGCATCGTACTGTACAAATGTTATAACATATCGTGATACATCATAGCTGTGGAAAGCTGAGCTCGCACTTTTCACAGGTTCGTTTAGAATTTGCAAGCACATCGTTGCTATGCGATATCATTTCAAGAGTATAATTGCTGAAGCAGCTAATTTTGCATAGGAGTAGTACGTATCTTGTGATTAGCATGAGATATAGCTATGACTTTGCATTATTATATTCACTGCAGGAGGGATTTTTTATTTTAGAAATGGAGTGGGTGCCCCAGCCTCTGCGATGCACACAACCGAGTTTTATTAATATGGAAAAACAGTAAGCACTAGGCTTTACAAAGAAATACATCGATCAACAAAAAGAACCACCATCCAGACAAAAACTCGCTACACCTACAAGTTTGATGAAGGGGGTGGAACAAGCAGAGTCGATGCCTTGACCTCACGCACCAACGCACATCATCTAAATCCGGATGCTTCAACCAGGCCGCCCAACAGCGCGCCGGAAGCACAAACCGGTCCAGCCGATCCTCAGCGCGCGCCGCATGCGCACAACAGAAACCGCTGCCACCATCTTCCGCCATCCCATATTCAGGAGCGATCAACGCGATGACCTTGCAGTCTGCCGTCGGCGCCGCCACGATGCCAGACAACTCCACCATCCTGCGCGAGTCCATCATCATACGCCCGTCGCCGAGACTCCGCTGCACCACGCCGCCGAGATTCGCCGTCGTCAACATGGTAGATGTACACCGCTCCACTTCGTACCTCCTCTGTCCAGCAACTGCTCCAAAAACAATGCCCTCATGAGGGAGAGCGACACCGAGAGCGCCGCCATCGTCCGGGCTCCGGGGAGCCCGGACCTGGGGTTTCCCCCGAAACAGCACGAGTGTGTAGATAGTGACAGCAGCAGCGATGCCTTCACCAAGGTAACAACGCGTAGACGCCGGCATCGCCTGGAACGAAGTTAAGCTCGGTTTTCACCGGCAACCACGCAACCCAACTCGCTGCTGGGGCTAACCGTGGGATCCAGGGATCCAGCACAGCCAGCCGGCCGACCACCTCCGGTGGAGGGGGAGATCACCGCCGCCATGCCCGGAGCCGAAGCTCCTGGCTTCCTCGTGCCACGGGACTAGCCCAGGAGAACGCTTTCCGCCGTCGGAGTCGAACGCTGCAGCGATAGGTGTATGGATCGCGGCCGGCCGAACCCATCTGGGCCCAGATCGGACCAGCCGCCACCACCTCCCGCCGATGCGTCGGCCGTTGACGACAGTCAGCCGCGCCGCCCGGCTGCCGCTAGCCGCCACACTACCCTGAATTGATCTTAGCGGGCGCCTCCGCATCAGACGCAATCGGGGCCGAGGAGATCCGCCGCCGCCACCACGCGACCCGAACTTTGCCGGACAGCGCCCCGGCGGCGGCGGCGGCGGAAGGGATGTGGGGTGGGGAGGGTTAGGGGAGAGAGAAGGGCGGACGCCCCGGCACAGCTGGGCGCCGCCGCGCGGAGGCGGAGGGAGCGCTCGTTCTGTTTGTGTATGCTAGCTTCCGATGTATCTCCGATGTACAGGAGGGATGAAAGCCTCACAATAATTAGACCGGTAAAATTGAAATAATAGCTGCAGCAGATCATCAAGGAGGCATATGCTAAACAGAACTGTTGATTGTGAAATTCTGAATAGGTGCAGTGTAAATTGTAATACAACATAACTGACGAATATTTGCAGTTTCCTCAGCTTGAGTTCAGAGCTTGACCAGCCATGCCAAAACAGTTCGAGAATTTAATTGCTGAAGCAGCTAATCTACATGGCAATATAGCATAACAAATATCTATCACCACCTCCTGTAACTCAGTAACAATGTAACATCACAAGGGATTATTCATACTTCAACTTTCTGACAGGGAATTGATGCAAAACCTTCAAGCCACACATTGCAATACCAATCTTGTTGCTACCTTCTGTGCTTGATCACTTTGTGAGCTTCAGATCCTTCAAGAAATCGGCGAACGCCGTCTGCGACGACCCGCTGTCTGCCAGTGCTTCTGCAGCCTTCTCCTTCGCCAATGTCAGCCTCTCCCTGAGGTTCTCGCCTTCCCCCGACTCAAGCACCAGCCTCACCTTCTTCTCCACCTCCTCGGCTTTCACCAGCTCCTCGTCGTACCCCTCCATCACCACCCCAGCCTTCATCTCGTCCACCACGAACACCTTGTTCAGCCTCTGCTCCGCGTACTGAGGCCAGCACAGCATCGGCACACCGGCGGACGCCGCTTCCAGGACGGAGTTCCACCCGCAGTGCGTCATGAACGCGCCGGTGGCGGCATGCCGCAGCACCTCCACCTGCGGCGCCCACATCTTCAGTACCATGCCCCTGTCCCGCGTCCTCTCCAAGAACCCCTCGGGGAGCAGCGCGTCGAGATCTGGCGCCGGCCGAGGCATGAAGAATTTGGCCGGGTCAACGGGCGGGCTCCGCACGACCCACAGGAAGCGGTGGCCGGAGTTCTCGAGCCCATGCGCAATCGCCTTCAGCTGCGCCGCCGACACGGCGCCCAGGCTGCCGAAACAGATGAACACCACACTCCGTTCCGGCTGCACGTCCAGCCACGACAGGCACGCGTGCCGCTCGTCATCCGCCGCCGCTCCTTTCACGATCAGCGGCCCGATGCAGTGCACCGGCGGTGTCGGGCGGTCGGGGATGCACACGCCTTCCCGGAGCGCCCGCACGGCCCTCGCTTCGAGCCACTCGTAGGTGTTGACCAGCACGCCCCGCGCCTCCGGGATGCGCCCGTAGTGCCCCATCCGGGCAGTGCAATCCGGGTTCGCACGGTCGAGGACGGTCTGCGGCATGTCGGACGCCGGGATCGGCGGGACGCCGGGGAAGCGGAGGAGCGCCTTGCCCATGTCCTTGAGGTTCCCTCCGTGGTGGCGAAGTGGTGGGGCAGGTGGAGGAACGCCGCGAGGTCGCCGGCGGAGGAGGTGTAGTAGATGTACGCCGGGACGCCGCTCTCAGCGGCGGCGTCGAGGGAGTCGATGCAGAAGAGGTCGAGGACGAGTGCGGCGACCGAGGGGAGGGAGCGGAGGAATTCGAGGAGGAGAGGCACGGTGAGGTGGAGCACGTCGAGCATCTGCAGGAAGGGGTTCGGGCACGGGTTTGGGTAGTCCGGGGGCGGGAGGTGGTGGAAGGCGATGGAAGGGCTGGCGGCGGCGATCCTGGCGCCGTCGGAGGCGGTGGCCGCGAATAAATTGGCCGCAGAGGCCGGTGGAGTCGGGACGACGATGACGACGGGGACGCCGCGGCGGAGGAAGAGCTTGGCGAGCTCCACCATGGGGGTAAGGTGACCCACGCCGAAGCCGGCGTACAGCACCACGGTCGGATCGGGGCTGGCATCCATTGGTGATGGACTGATGACGAAGCGGTGGTAAGTGCGAGACCGAGGAGTAGCCGGTGACGAGCGGAGAAACTTTCTTGTGTTCTTCGTGATGAGTTCTTTGGATTTTATGTTACTGTCTAGAGGACAAGTACCTTCATTGTCTGCTTGTTTTAGCAAACGACAAAAGTGTAGTGATCGTCCGGGTCAATCACGCGAGCAGCCCGTGCTAGCCTCCGCCGCGACGTTCTTCTCATTTTCTCGGCTCGCACGATCTCGTGTTGCCTCTCACTAAAACAATATTTTTTCTCATGCCTAGGTGCCTTTGTTTCACTACTGATGACGCCACATGATTTTTGTAATGTGCGGTTTCTGCCGGTTTCCGTAAAATAACCGCACGCTGTAAGGTTTTTGAGTGTGGTTTCCCAATTAACTCGATTGACTTTTTTTTTATAATGCAATGCAGAAACTCCCCATCCTCTGATGAGGTTACTAAAAAAAGCTCTGGTGGTGCTAACCACCCAACCATAGGTTGGTCGTGAAGCGGGGTTGAAAGAGAATGAAGATTTATTTATTTTGTGAAAAAAACTTCCAATCTATTTATCAATTATCAAGGTAGTACAAAAAAATACAAGAAGTAACAAAAATTACATCCAAATCCGTAGACCACCTAGCGACGACTACAAGCACTGGAACGAGCCGAAGGCGCGCCGCTGTCATCGTCCCTACCTCACTGGAGCCGGGCAAACCTTGTTGTAGTAGACAGTCGGGCAAACCACGAGATCCACCGCGTCGCCATGGCCTAAGGCCACGAGGATGACGCATCTGAAAAAGGAACTCTATCGCTTGTTTCTCTCCTCGCATAGGACGAAGCGGTATGCGTGGACGGAGTTAGAGCAGAACTCCACTACCCGACCAAAGGATTCATAACCCGCGTCAACTTGAAAGAGAATGAAGATTTTGATCTACGTGAAAAGGCATTGTGACATGTAATCGGTTTTAATTCTCTGAAGAGGGACAAGATGCATGTGTATGATGTGCAATATGAGTGTTTGCGCTATTTCTGTTTCTCCTATGGTTTCTTGGACCACTTTGACATCCAATGTTGAAATCCTCTGCCAAAGTGAGCTGGTGGATCTTGGGAGTACGATGCTAACATCAGATTCACGGAGATTAGAATGAAAAACCACAAGACACTCTTTTGATTAAGTAGGAAGTCCAGCCAGGCCATCTACCTCATATACACAAGTTGGGTCGGAAAAAATGAAGAATAAGGAGTCGGATAAATCTGGCCAACGCTGATCCCTAAATCACCAAAACCATTGGCTAGGAGAAAAATGTTGTGTTTAAATTTGATGCATATGCAAACATACGATATGTGGAAAAGCCGAGAAGGCCCAAAAGGCGTTGGACCTGTCAAATCTGCCGGGGGCCATGACAGCGAAGGCCCTTACTCTGATCTCTTCTCATGAGCAGTAGGGTACAAAGAGGGCTATACTCCTAAGCTCCCCGTGCAAGGTTGGAGATGTTCCAGTAGAGCTGAAGAAAACTAGAATTGGGGATGATGTGTCCGAGGGAGATGCTTAAACGACTGTGGCTGCAGTGTCGAAGCTTCGGTTGGTTAATTGGGGGACGGGGTGGGTGGGTTGAGAGAATTAAAGCTACACTGTTTTCGGCCAAACTGGGGGAGGAGGGAAATGGGCTAAATCTGTGGGATTCCTTCAGAAAACTGTGATGGGATGTGGGGGGGGGGAGGCGGCCCCCTGGCATTAACGTAGCTCCGCCAATGGTTGGATGGGTCCTAGCCCCGCACGAACCGATGAGTTGCATTAGTTACAACTGACAAGGGTTTGGGAACCATTCGACAACGAGGGAGCTTCACAATGTGGTGAAGAAAGAAGTACCCACCCTCCTCTTTGTATTGGAGATGAAATTGGAGGGAAGAGAGGTGAGAAGTTGGCGAATTCCCTTGGCTTTGGAGGGAGTTTTGCAGTACTTAACAATGGTCTCAGCGGTGGGATCAGCATTTTATAGAGGGCGGATGCTATTGTTAAATTTTAATTCAAACCACATTGATGTGATAGTAAAGTCAATGGATGATGGCGTGAAACAATGGTGTTTCACGGGTTTTTATGGAGAGCCATGCCGGGAGAACATAGATGTGAGTTGGACCTTGTTACACAGATTGACAGTTGCGTTGGGTTACGTGTGGCCTCATGTAGACAATTTTAGTGAAACTATGTGAACACTTCAGTGCCGAGCATGGGGGAGTCGGATCAATCTTGGTCTGGATGCACAGAAGAAGCTTGATCATCATCACACAGAGTAGCATCTTTCGATATGAGAATGTGATCAAACTGTTGAAAAATTGTGGCAAGACAACAGTATGCATAGAGGACTGAAAGGAGTGTCCACTACTCTCTGTAACTAGGTAAATTTAGCGCGGCGTCACGCCGTGCCCGTAGTGTAAAATTTATTTAAAATCCTTATAAATTCAATTGTACGGAACATTTTTTAGCAACTGGAAATATTTTACTTGAAGCTTTAAATGAATGCAATGCGACAAATAAATCCTTTAGAATACCGGCAGTAAGAACGGCAAACACACTTAAAACTCGGGCAGCAGGAGGGAGGAACCCCCTACGCCATATCTTAAAGAAGATGGAGCTCTAGGCGCGCACAGCCGAGCGAGCCGGGGGCTCGAACTCGGGTCGCGGGAGCGCGCACGGACGACCGTGGGCAGCTGCCTAACTGGGCGACGCCCAGTCCCCAAAGGGGTGAGATGCCCGGAAATTCGAGAGAAAGCGCAGCCAAATAGGCGCAGCTAGGACTCGAACCCGGGTTGGCTGGGCGCGCACACGCAGCCACTGCCACTGGGCTAACACCCAGTTCTCAACGGCAAACACACTTATAGCAGTTTTTTGAATTTGCAAGTAGGTCGTTAGCTGTGATTTTCATAACCTTTTTTGCAAAAGCTAGCAGGAACATATATTATATACATAATAGAGTCTGTGTACGGTAGAGCTAATTAGTTTACATATAATGAAGCAAACAATCCTGAAGAAGCTCAACTTGGTTAGCTCGGATAGGAAGCAACGACATGTTTGCATGATGGAAACCTTATGTTTACAGAGCAAACCACTGCATTATACTGTCCTTAACTTGTAAATTTTTATAAAGCAAACCACTGCATTATATTGTCCTTGGCCTGCAAACATAATTGAAGGAACTGTCATCTAACAATTGAAACTAATGTTTCCCTTGCGAACATAAGTGAAGCCATTAGTACTTAAGTAGTCGACATCAATTTAGCGTAGAACAAATAAGTTCAGATATGTAGAGGTAACACAATATAGAAATCTACGTGTGAAATAAGAACTTAGAAAGCAAATGCACTGACTATTGAATAACAGTTCTATTGTCTTGAGGGAGGCGAGATTACAGTGCTGTGTATAAATTTCACCTTGATTGTACTTAAAACTATATAAATTACTCATGCAAGTTAGGATGTGTAGTTTATATTTAACGATAATACGGTAGGACGAACGTATGGTTGGCATTAAATATATATCTGACTAAATGCTAAATGTGTATTTTCATATGCATTTGATTATGAAATAAAGTATCAGCATTCTACCATTTCATAGCAGTCTTGTACGGCAGCCATAGCAGTTCTGTTTTGCGCCTTGCAAGATCTTAGTGAGATACATCCTGAAAATTTAGAAGAGGTACAACATTCTAATGAGATAAAGTTGTATATATGAATAAGTAGAAGGCAAGACCAGCGAAGCTTGTATTACAAACCTGAGTATGCAAAAGGAAAATAGAGTTTAGACATTAGCAAGTACTTCACGGTAAACTATATTCCTAGTTTGTACAGTTGGCTCCCCATTGTCATCAAGTGCAAGAATTTTCAATCCTTCTTTTGATGTCACTCGTGATATGGCGACATAAAGTTGGCCATGAGAAAACACAGGCTTTGGCAAATAGACGCCAACTTTTTGGAGAGTTTGTCCTTGGCTTTTATTTATGGTCATTGCATAACATAAACGAATTGGATATTGTCGACGCTGTAAAGTAAAAGGCCATTTCTTAGAGGGTGCATACAAAACAATTCGTGGGATGCACACGTGGTCGCCAGCATTACTTCCAGTCATAACCTTTGCTTCAAGAACCCACTGGCCCAATCTAGTGATCACAAGACGGGTTCCGTTGCAAAGCCCAATTGATTGGTTGATATTTCTTAGCAGCATAACAGGAACACCAACCTTGAGGGCAATCTTGTGATGCGGAAAATTTGGTGGCTCAACATTATGTAAGAATTCAGGAGGGTATAATAAATCCGCATCAGCTACGTGATCCAACGTTTTGCAAATAGCGTCACAACTCTCAAATATCACTTCTTCTCCAGGGACGGAAGTATAGATTGTATCGTTGATAGAATCAGCTACTTTATTGGTAGGGCAAATTATTGCACGTTCAGCCAAGTAGGAAGCATCAGAAAATCTATCTTGAAAAGAATCATATGTTGCATCAATAAGAGATGAAATGTAATTAGAAGATGGCAGTAGTGCAACACCAGGCGGCAATGTAAGCCATGAAGGAATTGATTCACCCTCCCGTATACTCATTGGAACTGTTCCATTTCCTACAGCAAGGATCCAACGTGCAAAATCATCTAGGTCAATCTTTTCACTTTCAGATAAATCAGGATTCGATAACCTCATGTTTCTTTCTAGCTTCAGAATAGTTACATGCTGCCACAGAGGAGACTTAATTAGGGATGAATTGAGAATCTCATGCCTACTTGCACCTTCTAGCACAGGTAACACTTGTCTGAAGTCACCACCCAACACTACTGTCTTGCCACCAAAAGGAAGCATTTTTTTTGAGCTGTCATTCACAGAAAGAACATCTCTCATGCTTCTGTCAACAGCCTCAAAGCAACGTCTATGTGTCATTGGTGCTTCATCCCACAGTATCAATGTTGCTTTCTCAACTAATTCGGCTAGGTTTGTACCTCGTGAGATGTTGCACATCGTCCGCTCACCGATGTCAAGTGGGATCCTAAATCGAGAGTGAGCGGTCCTGCCTCCTGGAAGTAGCAAGGAAGCCACCCCTGACGAAGCAACTGCCAAGACAATATGGTCGTCTGCTCGCAGCGACGTGATGATAGCATTCCACAAAAAAGTCTTGCCAGTCCCACCATGTCCAGATATGAAGAATACTTTGCCATCAGATCCTGTAGCAGCCGTCATAACCTGATCGTAGATGTTCAGCTGGTCCGTGTTTAACTTTTCATAAAGTGAAGAAGCTGTGCATCTGAGACTACTTGTATCATGTTGCATCTCTTCTAATATAACCTGTTACCAACAATTCTTGCGCCATGTAGGGACTCTGTGCATATATTAAAAGATTCTAGAGAGTACCCATTTCTGCTAAACATAATAGAAAGATCTTGTAACAACTCAGTCTGTAAATATTGGGGAGGAATAACTAAGGTAGTATCATCCATGGAGCGTCTAATCCTTGCAACTATGTCATCAGTCATGTAACTTGAGTATTTATCAAGGAGCTTCTGAGCATTAGTAACACCGCAAAATAGCAAAACAGTCATGAATAGATGGCGAAGCTGAAAAGAAGAAGCCCATAAGATGGCTTCGTCAAAAAGAAGATACCACTCGTTGTCATCACCGACTAATCCACGTGCCTGGCAAGCTTCTCTGAAAGAGGCAAATAAGACACCATTATATGTCTTCAGATCTGCAAAAGATGTAGCTCCAGGTACCTTAGTCAGTAACATTCGTAGGAAAAACAACTCGTTTGTCGTTGGATGACAGTTGTAAATTCTCCCAATAGGTACACCAAATCTGCCTTTTTGGACTCTCCTCTTCCATTTCTTAGCCTGGTTGTTCCAAATCCATTTAGATGGAAATTCTGCATATTTCAAAGACCGTGCATCTGGATGTCGTTGGTTAGCAACAAACCATTCTGTTAACATGGTCTTGTATCTATTAGGATTACCAACAATGTCAGCAAGATTGTCATCTTCTGCATAGATAACTCGGTTCAATTAGGCAAATGTACGGTCAATCTTTCAACAAAAGGCTCTCTAACATGAATATCGTATGAAAACATCCGCCAACATGACTCGCATGTGGACAAATACCTGTAAAGCAAGGATTGATGAGTTTGAAATGCAAACCAATGTTCATGGTAGGAACAATATTCATCATCCATCCACCAGTAGACAGTAAACTGTTATACAGAATAGTGGCAGTAAGAAAAGCGGAAATAAAAATACCTGCACTTGATATAATCACTTATTTCGTTTCTTCCTCCAGATTGAGGATCAGTAGATTCATACATAGAATTCAAGCGGGCACGGGCCATATCAGGCCCCTTTGCAAGATATTTGAATAAATACTTAAGCAAATTTGTTTTATTACACCATTCGACATTAATATGAGCTTGAAATCTCTTAAGCAGCGCCATGTTATATGGTACTAT
Organism: Poa pratensis; assembly: GCA_947311845.1. Lineage (NCBI taxonomy): Eukaryota > Viridiplantae > Streptophyta > Magnoliopsida > Poales > Poaceae > Poa > Poa pratensis. The sequence goes on from CAMZMU010000036.1 coordinate 80,050,356, forward strand.
CCATCGGTTGTCAAACGATGGCCATTCTTCACAACGTAGCGGCCATTGTCAGAACGGCGATATACTGGAAAACCTAATCCGTCAATCGTCGTTTCTTCATTAAACTCCTTCGGATAATGCTTAGAACACACGCCGTCTTTCATACAGGGCGATTGTGGATTGTATGCACCACAGGGACCGTGCACCATGAACTCCTCTACTAATGCATAACCAAGCGCATCTTCTCGGTAATCAGGTATCTCGGCAGAAATGTAGGAGTCCACAGTAGACGGCATAGGATCGTCGTATCAGCCTTGAGCCACACAAGCGAGTGTATGTGCGGAAGACCTCTCTTCTGAAACTCAACCACATACAAATCTGCAAGGACCATAATGGACATAGATTATGAGTAGTGGTAGTAAGTAATAATAGGAACTAATTACGGAGTACCAGGAAAAGCGGAATAAATTAAAGTAAACCTATCTAATGAAGCGACAAAAATCTATACAACTAAGCTAGCAGGTAGTGAAAAAATAAAAGGGAAAGCAAAGAACGTACATATGTGCATACACATGGAGTAATCAGGAAAACAATGTTGCAGAGGTAGAACATAAGGGAAAGTAGCAATCTAGCAGGGCGCAAAACACGAAAGCAGCCTAAAATAATATAAAATCCAAGCAAAACAGTAGCTACAGCATTAATTTAGAAGAGTCAAAGAACTCAATAGGCACATACATGCATTTACAGGACCAAACGTCTTTCCTTTTCTAACTCTTTTCCTGAACTCGTTGATCTTCATCTTGAATACACGGGTCACCATATCTGGCCTATCACTGTGAGCCTGTCCAGGTTCAAGCAAAACCGCTTCAGATATCTCATCCCACTTGGGGTTGCATGTAAATGTGACAAACAGATCAGGGGCACCATAAACACGGCAAATTGCCATTCCATCTTGGTAGTTCTGGATCATATACCGGGGACCTCCAGTGTAGCTAGAATGTAGAATGTACTCAACCCCAACATTTTTTCCGGTTGGAGTGCCTTGATATGTTCAGAACGCAAAGTATCTTGGTTCCAAAAATGATAACTAAGCCTACAGGATTCAACACAAGAATAAGAATCCACCATTATTTGATCGGACAATCGACCACAGCAAGTATAAGGATTAGGTTCTCCTCTTCGGTAATGAAATCTATAGCAATAGTACTCAAGCATCGACACATCCTGCCTTCCATGAGCAGGAGCACCGTCAACAGACTGATATTTGATCCCAAGATGGTAGCCCATAGAACCATGTGGGAACAAAAGCGGGTATTGTAAAGCCATCAGAGAAGGATTAAGTGGGGAAATACGCTGAAAAAATCCTGCATCTTTCTGGACAATCACGTCAAATCTGTTGGCCTCCACTGAGAAATCATCAACAATCAGAGCGGCTAATTCAGACACAGCAGGAAGAGAGTATCGATTCCCATGCTCCGTTCCCTCGTGACCAAACAGCTGAATAGCAACATCTGGAGAATCTGGGGAAAAAATTCTTCTTTCAGCCATACGGAACGTCTGCACAAGGGGATTATGATTATTAAGCATAGTTCTCAGCGAATCAACTATAGAACGATCAGGCTCATCCCTGCGCTGTCGACGAACAGGACGAATAAAACCCTCCTCCATGGCATCATCATGCTGCAAACCTCTTGGACGACGACGACCAGAAGACACATCAGGCTCATCCATGCGCTGTCGACGAACAGGACGAATAAAACCCTCCTCCATGCCATCATCATGCTGCAAACTTCTTGGACGACGACCAGAAGACACAAAAGAGAGCGATCGGTAAATAAACCCGAATCAACCGCATCATCATCATTAGCATGAAATATTCCCATTCTATGATCTATTTCATTTAACGTGTCATAAATATAAAGCTGAGCAAACTTTGGATCTGGATTATCGGATGGAGGAAGAAGAGATCCAATCTGATGGCAAACAACTCCACAAATTTTGAAAACATAGGGACCAGTTCCAACATTCACACTGTTGTCAATATGAACACCAAGCGAAGTAAAAGAGAACATAGAGTTATACTCACGAATCAGACGCAAGAAACGATTAGATGCAGGACCACCATCAAACTTAAGCAGCTCAGACAGAGGATACGGCCAATCAGGATATACAGGAAGCGACACCTTCCCGCGACGACAACAACCAGTGTATACAGGCCGATGTTTCTCTTTGCTGGCATGCTTGCAGCGTTCTTGATACCAAAAAGGAGCGCTACAATGGTTGCATATGTGATGGGGAGCACCGTAATAAGAACGGTGAGGCCAAGAGCCTGCAAAATAAATGAACAATCTGTAAACATAAATAGACAGACAAATGCAAAAAGTTTGTATGTACGACATAAGAAAAGAGAATAATGAAAGCTTACGTTTGAGCATCGTAACAAATTCCTTCTGGAGAGGCAACTCAACAGGCCGAAGCCTAAACCCTGCCCGTAGCAATCTTCGATGACGACGAATAGCCATACGCATTCGTCGGTTGGAACAACCTCTAGGCACGGGCACATGAGGAGTTGGATGAACTGAAAAAAAATTGAACAGAAACTAAGGAATTGCATACGTACAAATAAAAACAACATATGACAAACTCTTGGAACAAAAAAACAGTATAGCCGATGTACCTCGCGACAAATAATCTAACGGATTAGCACCCGTAGGCAAAAACGGTATAGGAACATAAATTCCAGCATCAGGAGGTACACCTTGGTTATCGATATTAAAGTCCGGCGAATGTTCTGACTGAAAATCAAATGAAGTATACGGCATTTCATCATTATGAGAACCAGACGCAATAGCACAACCGGAAACAGCAGTCTGAACTTCCGATAAGGGAGCCCAAGTAGGCAATTCAGCATGAGACGGCATGTGCCCAACATTCATATGAGATGATCCAGCAGAAAATTCATCAGCAGCAGGACCCGACGAATCATCGAACAAAGCAGACCAGGTAGGCGAAGGCTCATCCTCGGAGCAAGAATCGGAACCAACTGCACAGGGAAAATAACAATATACTTAGAAAATAGCAATGTAACAGATACATAAGCAATACCGCCTGTACATCCTAGGAAAAAGAGGATACAGTCCACCAAATCTGAACATTAACACGCAAAACCTGCAGGCAACAATGCACATTTACACTATGAAGAATATTTCTGTGCACCGGCTATGACGATATGTATGCAAATTACTTCAAAATAAATGAGTACACATGTCGTCCAACAAAATCAGCAGGAAACCCACATAAGATCAACCAGTAAACGGCATAGGTCAACAGAAGCCACACCCTTGTAAACAGCGAGTAATTGTCGGAAGGCATGAAAAATGTAATATAATGTAATTCGCAGCAGCATTCGACAATTACCGACAGTCAGAACTGAAAGAATTGTAAATTCCGGTTAGGGAAAAAGAGGTTGACACAATAAATTTTTTAATGATGCTTGCAATAAGTAGTAAAGTAAGGCACTATGCGGTCCATTATGTGTTGACAGTCACAAGGACTTGGGGACAAATGACTCAGATTCACATTATGTGTTGACAGTCACAAGGACTTGGGAATAAATGACTTAGATTCATGATATATGATATGCCTCGTCAAACTCATGCTTTCGGTGATAGCTTGTATCTTCACCAACATGTCGACGGTGTCCCAGAAAATTACCCAGTTCAGGCCTCAGAACCTGATCCTCTCCGGTAGAATGTATGCTATTGACACCTGTAAGCATTGCACCATTGTTCAGAAATTTTAGTTACAGAATAATCGTTTGTCAATATAATGTAATTGGCAGCAGCATCGAACAATTATCGACAGTCAGAAATGAAAGAATTGTAAAATCCGGTTAGGGAAAAAGAGTTTCACACAATAAAAAATTTAATGGTGCTTGCAATAAGTAGTAAAGTAAGGCAATAATTTAGTTAGAAATTTAAAGACTGGGCAACAATGATATCTAAGTGAAACGATGAAGGCTAATTTGTTAGTACTGAGACAGGACACAACACCTCTAAGGTTTATGGAGGAAAAGATGAAGGCTAATTTGTTAGTACTGATACAGGACACAACACCTCTAAGGTTTATGGAGGAAAAGTAAACCTAATGCCAAAAGGCAACCTAAAGAAAACAGCACAGAGAAGCAGTCGGACTGCAAAGAAGAAAACAAATGTTTTTTTTCGGCACCAACAATACATTATGGTACAGCAGACATCAGCTCTATTAATTGGCTTCCTACTCAACGTTAGTACCATTTTTTATGAGAACATTAAAAATGATGCAGCACACAGCACATGTGTAATTAGCAATAACCTAGTTCAGTTCAGAAACACTGTAAAGAGGAAATAGCAGTATACTGATCTACAAAGGAAACAGAAGAATACTAATCTTTAATTTTCGTTGGCGTTGAATCCAATTGTTCACCAACGCTTACAGAGACACAGACAATTGATCTGGGACAGCAGACTACGACTACCAGGGCGGCACACATATGCAGAAGCAAGAAAAGGCATCTGAAACCAAATCGTAGAAGATAAAAAGAAGGTTGAGAGTAAAAGAATGTACCATAAGCAGCAGGATCAGGAAGAACATCGACAACCGGCCGCTTTCCCAAGTGAATCTCCGCCCTGCGTGCATCCTCCTGAAGCGGCAGAGCGGCCGCAGAATGATGTCGCACACAGCTGGGCTTGAACTATCAGACGGAAAACCGTAGCCCTCGGCTGCAACATCCTGTGCAGACGCATCGATAGATGACTGCAACGGAAGGCTTGCTGAATGATCAGACGGAAAAGCACGTGGGGAATGTCGCAAAACAGGGCCATCAGCCACATCGGACGCAAAGGATTCCCGGGTACGACCACGCCGACGACGGGACGGAGCCGTGGACACACCCCGCGAAGATACAGTATGGAGAGCTCGACGACGGATGGGAACGGATGAAGGGGGAGAAGGAAACAGAGGAGGCCGGCTAGCCACGACAGGATGGCCCCAGCAGAGGAGGGCGAAGAGGACGCAGGAGAGCGAGGAGCGCGGCCACGCCTATACGCCGGCCGGCGAGGCATTATCGGTAATTAAGCAGCCGACGCTCTCTCCACCTGGCCGTGCCTGCAGAGCCCCACAACAATATATGTCCCGCTGAAAACTTCTGTCAAATGCAATCAAATGTCCTGCAAGAACATATGTATATGTGGAACAGACAATAAAATATACCATATTTGTTAGCAAAAAATGTAAGCAAAGAAAGAAAATTAGGAAATAGTTAGTACATAACTCTAGCCAATCAAACTATTCATTTAAAAGAATTTAGGAAGAGTATTTCATTGTTTCAGTAAATGAACTGATTGTTCATCCAATTGAATTTGATACATTATGGCACACGCGATGCATAATCTTGAACCCAATCTAAAAGAATCCATAGGCTTGTTGACATGTCAAGCGGTACATAGTAAAACAGGATATAAAGCTTCGTCAGACTGGGAGCAACTTGAAATTCCAGTAGTTCTAGCATCCTCTGACTAATTTTGTACAAATTATGCAGGAAAATATGATATTGGGTTTTACAATTTAATGGACTCACTGTTTGCCTGATTCCCAACATACATTTTGGTCACAGCAACATACATGTATACTATACCAAGCCTAACTACCAATTTTACAAACAAAATAAATTGCCAAGCTATTAATCGGTTAAGAAGTAAGGCAACAATGTGTGGAAATATTAATACTTTCCTAAAGAATAACATGGAATGAAGGAAAAATGCAATCCCACTATTACATTATCATTAACCATCAGTTACATTGCAAGAATACTTCTTTCCTCTAACAGTGAGCACAATTTAAGTATGGCTGCCATAGGAAAGGGTTGCACACCAACAATAGAAATATGGATCTGAATATGAATCATACTGAATCCTATTTATATGCCATGTACTGTTGGTGTGTAAGAAAATTATCCAAAGAATATATGTTCAAGATTCACCACTGAAATACTATAAAGATCACACACCTACTGTTTCTGGTGTAGGATTCTAGAGATATCATTACAATGTACCACAGAGTAATATAAAACAGATGTACATAAGAAAATAGGTTGTCTGGTCAGACTGATCGATAACTCTGAGATGACTACGTTCTCCAGCCATAAAACATCAGTTAAACCTAGAAACAATGAATATGTATTTCAGTAGAACAAAAGCAAGTTATACCATTGCGTAGAAGAATTAGTCGTATTCATCAAAAGATTAGTATCAGCAGATAGAATTCTTTAGCATAAGGTACCCATGTCCATTTAAAAGAACAGTATTTGCAGGCTTGAAACATAGAGGAAAACATAAGCAATAGTGCACTGAAAAAAGGATTGTGCTTCGCTGCTTTGGTCAGTTGAACAAAGCTTCGATTGTTCCATCAATTTATTAGGTAAATATCATAGTTTATGAAGGAAAACAGGACGGCTGGACGAACCTCCGATCTTCTATCAATTTGTGAGACGGCGAGCAAGGCCGGAACCCCGCCGTGGCCGTGCTCGGAGAGGCCCGAGATGAGAAAGTTGTAGCTGGCGGTATCGGCGGTCTGGGAGGAGCGGAGGAAGCTGTGTGCGGGGCCGAGCGAGCGGAGGGCGCAGTGGAAGAGGAAGATGGAGCTGAGGGGGAGCGGGTCGCCAGGGACGGGGTGGAAGCGGACGGCGGCGGCGGTGAGGCTCGAGGAGGCGAGCGCCGGGATGAGGCGGCGGCAGGAGCAGAGGAGGCTGAGGGCTGAGCGTAGCGAGCGGAGGACCCAGTGGGAGAAGAGGATGGAGGCGAGGGCGAGCGGGTCGCCGGGGAGGCGGTGGAAGCGGACGGCGGCAGCGGCGAGGCTCGAGGAGGCGAGCGGCGAGATGCGACGGCGGAGGAGGGCCGCGGGAGGGGATGCGGCGTGGAGGGCGAAGGCGAGCTGGGGGGCGGCGGAGAGGCGGCCGGCGTGGAGGAGCGCGAGCGCGAAGGAGAAGAGGAAGGAGGCGTGGATGGGTCTATGTGGCGGCGCCAGGAAGAACCAAGAAGAAAGCTTTCAGCGGCAAAGCTTCAGGCAGAGGGCACGTACGCACACAGGTAAGTTGGGACGACACGGTACAATCCAGGTACGGTCAGCTACCAAGCAGAGGAAACACTATTCATTGCTGTAGCTGTGTACAGTAAACAGAACGGTAATGACATTATGATTATGTGATCAATAAAGTCCATGTTTCCTTCAAAAAAAAAAAAAAAAAAAAAACGGACGGATGGCTGTGGGAGCGAGAAATTGCATCCCCTGGTAATAGGTAACTAGTGGAATCGGCGCGGCGCACGCTGCGCCCTTGATGCTAATTTTTTGTGACGAATTATTTTTTACTTTGGTTGCATCATATATTTTGCAAGTAGAGTGGGAGCTTTGATTTGTAAAAATTTAGAGGTGCAACAATGTACAATGCAGTCCGTGTGAACAACGACAAATTTGTAGATCATAAGAAAATAATCGTCGACATTAAGTAAAAGCTGCTGTTGTATTTCAATTGAAAATGGTAAAATTCGTCAGAATTTGTCGTCTGGAGTACCTCCAAAATATTAGCAATTTTAAATGTTCAAATATATATATGTAAGTTTATGTTTGTATGTTGCCATATTTAATTAAGCTACATAATCGGTGGAATACCCTTGGTGGAGTTTGAAAGCATTGGAATGTTTGAAATATTCAATTTTGAAATTTGGTCATGTTCTGTAAATAGTCAATTAAACAGTTAGTAGTTTTGCAAAATTGTATAAATACCGTAAAACAATATCTATGGAGTGTTACAAATTATGTAAAGCATGTCCTATTTCAGAATTTGATTTCTAATTCGAAGATGCTGGTTTTGATTTTTTTTAAATAGCTATTTCCTAATATTTACATTTGTGGTATTTTTATGTTGATATTTGTTGAGCCCATGATATAAATGGGTATTTGTATTTTGCATCTTTGTTTTTGCGATCGTTTTGATGAATGTTTTCCATTTTTTTCTGGTGGATATAGCTGAAGCTACTGATTTCGCGGCATTTAGTAGTTTCGCAAAATGGTTTATATATCGTAAAACAATATATATAAAGTGTTTTAAATTATGTAAAGCATGTTCTATTAAGAATTTGGTTTCTAGATATAGGGGTTCGGAAAATAAATTTAAAACTGCTATTTCTCATTATTTCCAGTTGTGGTATTTTTATTTTGATATATTTAAGCCCATGATATAAATGGGTAGTTGTATTTAAATGATTTAGCAAACTCTATTTAAGTAGGATGGTTTGTACCAAATTGTTTTATTGGGTCTATCATATTGAATGATATTACTGATATTATTTATGTGAATTTTATTTGAGTACAGAAGAAATTTGTGAAATACATATTTTTGAAATGTCGTAAAGGTGTGAGCTGCAAATATTTAGCAAATTTATGGCATAAGTAGTGAGCATTTTTTTTATGTGCATGTTGATATTTTTGTCACAAACGTGCAAAATATTAAATCAAAATAGTTTCAAATTTCAGATTTGTCATTTACGCGCAGCCCAAAATATGAGGTATTATTTCTGAGATTTTACACATCGGTAGAATACGACATTTTCTAGATACAGGAATTTTTTACAACTTTAAAATGTGGTTTTCAAAATTTTGAAAATAAAGTGCTCCCTATTGCCCGGGTTCCATTTGTGGTTTCCGTTGTTCTACTTTGGGAGTAAATGGGCAATGTATTTTTACAGTATATAAAGAGCTAGGCGATGAACAAAAGTATGCTACATTTTGAACCAGGAAATATTTAGGCAAAGGATAACAATAGGTAGCTCACATATCGAGAGCACTGCTCTTCAAGAGCCACTCTGGGCACTTGGCCGCCGCCAGCCGGTGCACGTGGTGCGGCAGCAGCGGGTGGAAACCATAGTCCGTGAGCTTCGGTACCAGGTGCTGATGATGCTTGCTACAGGGTGTGGGTGGTGAGAAGATGATGACGTTGGACGACTTGAGGTTGCCGTACGGCGGCCGGTGGAAGAACGGCAGCGACCGGTGCAGGTACGCCAGCCCGCGCGCCATGCCCTTGGCGATCGACAGCCTCGCCGGCCACGGCAGGGGCGTCCTGCCCTTCCCTTTGTTCTCTGCACGCACGAAACAGTCAAAGCAGAGCACGGTGAGTCATGTTGTAAGTGGGCACAGACGTACCGTGCATGAGCTGGAAGAGGCTGCACCCTGGGACGAGCTCGTAGACGACCAGCTTCTCCTCCTTGGAGTGGTAGCACGCGACGACCTCGGCCACGTTCTCGTGCCGGAGCTTGCCCAGCAGCTGCATGGTGTGCGCGAAGTCCTTGCGCGGCACGTTCCCCATATTGCGGAGCCGCTTCACGACGACGTCGGCGGCCCCGCCGACGTCAAGCGTGACGCGGTAAGTGATCCCAAGCCGGCCCTTGCCGAGCATATCCGCCGTTGACCGGAACAGGTCGTCGAGGTCGAACTCGGCCGCCTTATCGGCGCGGAAGAACTGCAGTTGCGCCTGCGCGTTCCGGCCACCGCTGCAGCCTGCCACTGCCACTGCCACTGCCACTAACCTTACCTTGCTCCGCCTTGTCCTTGATGACTGCTGCTCCTCCTTCCGGTGTGGCTCGGCCGCCGAGACGGACCTCACGGCTCTTCTTGGCCTGGTGCAGGAAGATAAGCACGGCTGCGAACGGCACCATCGCGGCGATGAGGGCAATCGCCACGACGCTCCACGCCGCCAGCCTGAACCGCCTGGATTGGCGTGCGGGCCGCCCGCTGGCGTCGCCGCCCGGCCTGATGACCGGACCGTCGCGTTTGCCAGAGGACGGCGACCCGGACCGGCAAGCGGCGTCCACGGCCTCGCCGCAAAGCTTCAGGTTGTGGCCGAACGCGCTCGCGGGGAACCGGCGCAGCGCGCGCGTGTCGGGGACCTCGCCCTGGAGGAAGTTGTACGACACGTTGAAGACAATGAGCTCGTCCTGCGCGAACGCCGGCACGGTGCCGTTGAGCAGGTCGTCCTGGAGCTCGAGCCGCGTGAGCGCAGGCAGCGCCGTCGCGTACCGCCGCGGAATGGGGCTCGAGAACCGGTTGCTCGATAGGTCGACGACGCGGAGCCGGTCCAGCCCGGCGAGCCTCGGGAGCGCGCCGCGGATGGCATTGTCTCGCAGGCTGAGCGTAGCGAGCCGAGCGACGGCGCGGAGCGCGCCGGTCGGGAGCGCGCCCGTGAGCTGTATGCCGTCGAGCGCCAGGCCGACCACACGTCCGTCGTCGTCGCAGGACACGCCATACCATCTGCTGCGTCCGCCGTGGCACGGTGGACCCGTCCAGTTGGAGTGCAGCTCCTTGGCCGAGCGCAGCCCGTCCCGCAGCGCCACCAGCCCGCCCCGCTCGTCGCGGAACTCCTCCAGCTCCGACTCCGGCAACTCCGCCGTCGCCACGCCAGCACCCAACACCACCGCGAGGACCCATGGAAGCCAGCGCCGATGCGGCGTTCCGGCAGGCGGCGCCCGGCGAGGAGGGAGAAGAGGCGGTGGCGGAGCATCCGTGCTCGTGGATCTGTGCGGGGAGGGCCGTGGCGGCGGCTGCGCGCGTCGGCGGCGCCGGCGACGGCGCGGTCGTGCGGGAGAGAGAGGCGTGGGGATCTGTGCAAGCTTTTGCAGGAAAGTCCTCCCGTTTTCCTCTAATTGTAACTTAGTCCTTCCCCTCGTAAAACTGTGGGCTGCGGAGCTATTTCCCGGTTTGCGACGGGGATATTTGAAAATCCGTCGCGGAGGTGGCGTTGGGACCGTTGGATCGGCGACGGACGGCCCAGATCGCGGTCGGTACTGTTCATAACTGTTCATTGAACAGTACATGGAGCAAGCAGAGAGCTCAAAAATCTTCCCCCTTAATTACACTATATATAAAAGACAGAAGAAACCGCGGCTGTCATTCGTCCACGTCGCTGGATTCCCCTGGCCGTTCGATCGGCGCGACGGACGGCCAGGATCAGGCCACGTCGTCCGAATTCCCGCAGAACACTGTTCATCACGATTTTCGTCCAATCACAGGCCGCCAAGTGTACCGGTCACCCCGGTCACCCGCCGTTCAGCCGGTCGCCCCCCCGGTCGCCGGACGCTTTTCCAAAAACACCCCCATTTTTCGAAAATTCGCACGTAGTCCACGTTTTCCCTGCGGTTGGACCTACACGTAAAATACACAAAGTTTAGGGACCTCCGTGCAAAAATGCCACGGGTTCGTCCCCGTCCTCTCTCGCGCGCGCGGCGGCCGAGTTCGCCGGCGCCACCGACGCCGCGCCTGCCGTCTCCGCCCCACCCCGCACGAATCGACGGCTACGTCGACCTTCGCCGTCGTCGCCGCCACCTCCTCGCCATGCGCCGCGCTCCGGAACGCCGCCAGCTCGCCGCAATCGCCGCCGCCGCTGCGTGGCCTTCCGCCGCGTTCTGCGCGTCTCCGGCGGCGCTCCGGCGACCATCCAGGGGTGGCGCCGCCCCCTCTCGCCTCCCCGCGTTCGGGCGAGACTAGCGCGCCGGAGCTCCGCCGGCGAGCTCCACGCCGCCGCGGCTAGGGCGCCCAGATCTGCTGCCCTGTGACGTCGTGCTGACGTCACAGGGGCCCACAAATCAGTTTTTTTTTTTGGAACAAAAAAAATTTAAATTTTTTCTAAATAATACAAAAAAACAACTTTAAATATTTCCACATTTAATATTAAAAAAATAGCCCAAACTATCCATACAATTTTAAAATAATTCTACACATTCAAAAAATTAAATGCCCAAATTTTCGAATTCAAATTTTGCTCACACACACGCGGCATTGCCGCGCTCAATTACAAAAAAAATACTAAAATTCAAATAATGCAAATCTTAAAACAACAATTTAAAAAAAAACTGAAATTGAAAAAAAAAAACTTACCTTTCAAACTACCCTTCAAAATAATACAAACAATATGTCAACAATTATAGGAAAAACAACAAACCTTATAAATTTCACGCTGTAATTCAAAATAATAATTAAAAAGTACTAAAATTCAAAACATTCATACATACAAAACTCCAACGCCAAATAAAACAAACAGCGTATAAAAAAAACTTAATTTAAAAATTCGCAAATTACTAAGCCTACCGCACAAATAACCATTCTTAAATTTAATTCGCTACAAAAAAACAGCAACAAAAATAGATGCACTAAACTATAAATATCTCACATATTATTTCACACAAATAATGGATGCCTCAAAACCGAAAACAAATAAATATAAGCACATACAAATAATTCAACTTCAATTTCCTAAAAAAAAGCGACACAAAAAAGAGGGATGGGCTAAATATAAATACCTCACATATTATCTCACAAAAAAAAATCCTTGAATTCAAAGAATGCATATCTTTAAAACAACAATTATAAAAAAAGTTGAAATTCAAAAAAAAAAATGCTTGCCTTCCAAACTACCCTTCAAAATAATATAAACAACATAACAACAATTATAAGGAAAACAGCAAAACTTACAAATTTCAATCTATAATTCGAAATAATAATTGTAAAAGTTCTCAAATTCAAAAAAAAAACATACATACAAAACTCCAATGCAAAATAAAACAAACATCATATAAGAAAAACTTAGTTTAACAATTTCCGAAATATCAAGCTTTCCCCTTTTTTTTAATTAGTCTAAACTATATCCATATGATTTTGGGGAAAAATTACATAATGCAAAACAATTTTCCCTTAATCCCAAAGTATATCCACATGATTTTGGAAAAAATAAACTACATAATGCAAACCAATAATTTTAAAATGCCCACATTATTTGTTTACTGGAAAAAAATAACCTAACCAATCCATATGATTTTCGATAATTATAAATAATGCAAACCAGTAATTTTATACGAACAAAAAGTTTTTTTCAAATATGTGACAATCAAAATAGTCTTTTTCCCCCTTCCTGTCTTCTTTTCCTAATTTCAAAAAACTTTTGCAAGTTTTCAAACTCATTTCAGATTCAATTCAGACCAAAAAAAAATTTATGTAACAAACAAAATAATCATTACATATATTTCGGAACTTTGTCCTAAATATTACGAACCTTGCATTTTCAAAATACACACAAACAAAATGTAAAAAAAAAAAATAATATGGAAAAGCTAGGGGAAAAAAATGCCAACTATTTTCCGTACAAAACAAATAAGTTTTCAAAATTCAAGTATGTAACAACCAAAATCATCCGTACTTTGCAACCTTTTCAAAATGGTTGCAAGAATTGAAAATTTTAACTTACACAACAACAAAATATAAAAATAGCCTTCCAAATATGATCATTTTCCGTAAACATTAAAATAATACAAATATGAATACATTTCAATACTTCAAATTTCCGCAATCTCAACAATCATTTAGGCGCAAACTCTCTGAATTCAAATAAAACTCATATTCCAACACGATTTTTTACAAAACATATTCGAAAAAAATTAAAATCCACGGGCGCGGCGTAGCCCGCGCATAGTCCCCTAGTTTAGGGGTAATATACAAACCGGATTGGATAGTTGGACTGTTTGGCTCTTTTGGTTTGGGTGGGGTCGTGGGGACTGGGGAGGCGATGGCTTCGTCTCCCGGCCGAAGACCAAAGTAGTGCCGGCCTAAAAATGTGGGCCGAAATTGTAAGAAAAGCCTAGACGAAATTGGGCTTGGACAGAGCTATACAGCTGCCGGTCACGGGATTGCGTAAGGCCGGTCGGGCCCAGCACACTTTACTGCAAGCCCGTGGCCTCCTCCCTCCGCCCCGATTGTTTCTTTCTTTCTTTCTTTCTTGCGTGGGAGGCCAAGCCACCAAACAATACTCCGTAGCGGACACCTCGTAGCAGAAACCTCGTCACCGCTTCAGATCTCTCTCTCGCCGAGGACATCACTAGGTTTTGCCTTTCTCCCCTCCGGCCGCCATGGAAGCCTCCTCCTCCTACGACGCGCCCACCTCCGGGGAGCACCGGATGGGCACCACCATCGTCGGTGTCTGCTACGACGGCGGCGTCGTCCTCGCCGCCGACTCCAGGACCAGCACAGGTACGCTGCGCCCCCCTCCGATCCGCGCCTGACACGGCCGGTAGTGGTTAGGGTCCGCGCCTGACGAGGGCCGTAGTGGTTAGGATCCGCGCGGCGGTTTTCCCATCGACCTAGGGATACACACTGTTCCCAGCCACGAACCAGCGATTATCGATGGGCAAGTATCCTCGCGTAATTTGTCCAGCCTTTTTTTCAGCGAACATGATCTATTCGGATGTATGCCGTGTGCGGCTTGTGCCCTCGCGTGGCTGTTGCTTTGATTGAGCCTTTTATCTCCTAGATCCAGTGCTGTGTATCCAGCGTCATTTTGGAGTGCCAATTGCTTCCTTGTTTCCCTTTTTTTGCATTAGAAATTTAGTGAGTTATATATTTGCTCCATGATCAGGTTGTGTATCCAGCGTCATTTTGGAAAGAAAATGTTGTAGTGCCAATTGCTTCCTAGTACCTTTACATATGGAACCTTAATTTGCTATACTGGTCCCTGGTGATGATTTAAAACAACTGGAATGAGAGCGATTATATTTGGAAAAAGTCCCTGTGAATCAGGTGGAGTGCCATCAACTGGGCCTCCTTGAGGCATTGGGCAAGGTGCCCATCAGACCAGCCACAGTCCACAAACGAAGGCCGGCAACACCACACAGCGCAGAAATCGACTCGTCACGAATCGATCCCTTCGATCTCAAAAGAAAACAAAAAATGTTCCCCTGGTGCCGAGCTCCCAACTCCATTCCCCGATTCTCAAACTCACTGGTTCCAAAACCAAAAATTGCAAAAAGCCACTGCAATTGGGTTAGATTTAAAAATCCACCACGATGCGATTGTTTGGTAAAAGCCTACCACTATTCACTAAGATTGTAACATATAGCACTGATACACTCTCGCTAGACGAACTTGTGATGTACTGTTTCATTTTTTTTTGCGTTCGAAATTTAGTGAATTATATGTTTGCTCCATGTCTACTTGTATTTGTTTAGTAAATAAAAAATACCTTGCGGTGTACTTGTCTTTGTCTAAAAAATTTGCCTTGCGGTGTACCCAGGCTTCGACAGATTCCTAGTTCCCCATCTTATGTTCTAATTAAATGAAACCGGCATTGGTTTCTTTTGCTCTCTGGGTTGTATTCGCTTTGCTTAATATCTGTTTTTGCCTGGTCTTGATTCGCAGGAATGTATGTGGCTAACCGTGCTTCGGACAAGATTAGTCAGCTGACTGATAATGTCTATGTCTGCCGCTCTGGATCTGTAAGTGTTTGTGTTTTTGAGATTTGAGCAGACAACGTTGAGTCAGTCGATTTCATAGCTGATGTAACTTCCATTTTTCATTATTGTTCCCAAAATCTAATAGCAGTGTATGTTTAGTTGCTGGTGTTGATAATAAACAAAACTAAAATACCGGCTAGCAAGACAAGATGTTGTGTTATGCGTTTGCATCCCATCATTATGTTGTTGTCTTATCATTGCTTGTCTTCTGGAAGAGTGGTACTCCCCATGTCATATGACCACATGATTAGTGTTGATGTTCTGCTTTCTTGCTTGCCAGAAATCACATTGTCTGTTCAGCCCTTCTCTTTCACTCATATAACGTAACATGTTGCTCATTATATTGAAGGCTGCTGATACACAAGTTATTTTGGATTATAGCATAGCATGTTTTTCTGATTTTTGAGATTTGAGTAGACACTGTTGAGTTAGTAGATTTCATAATTACTGTAACTTTTATTCTTCATTATTGTTCACTAAATATAACAGTAGGGCATGTTTAATTTATGGTCTTGATAAAAAATACTAGCTAGTGAGACAAGATCTTGTGTTATGCTTTTGCATGCCCTCTTTATGTCATTGTCTTATCATTGTTTCTCTTCTAGAAGAGTGGAACTCCTTGTTTTATATGACCACATCATTAGTGATGATTTTCTGCTTTCTTTTTGGTAGTCAGATCCATTTTCTGTTTGAAGTTCTCTGTCTCACATATAATATATTTGTCTTTAATCACGCAGGCTGCTGATACACAAGTTATTTCAGATTATGTGCGTTATTTTCTCCACCAACACACGTAAGTACTCTATGCAAAACACTGTAAAGTAGGACATCATTGAATGAGTTAAAAGAGAACCTAGATCTGATATGCCAATATGATTGTTCAGTCAATTGAGTATTTGATCTGCAAGATAACTTATGTAAAATTGTCCTTCATGTGTAGTATTCAGTCTGGGCAGCCAGCTACTGTGAAAGTTGCGTCCAACTTAGTTAGGTTGCTGGCCTATCAGAACAAGGTACGTCTTTGGTGGCATTTGAGAAAAACAGGAGTATGAAGTCCATTGACCTTCTTGAATACTCATTCTGATGCTTGTTATCAATGTCTAGAGCATGTTGCAAGCTGGAATGATAGTTGGTGGATGGGATAAATATGAGGGAGGCCAAATCTACTCAGTCCCTCTTGGTGGAACGATTCTTAGGCAACCATTTGCAATTGGCGGTAAGTGCATCACTCCTTTCCTATGCTTGCGCATAGATCCTTGAGTAGCTTGTATTTCTCTCTTGTAACGAACCTTGTGCACTCTAGGTAGTACTCAGTTGCCTGTGGGCTGTATCACATTACACTGGGCTGTTAATCACACTCCTTGTCTTTGTTGAGTGCAACGTGGTTGTGCCGAGAAATATTGAGCATACAATTTTCCTAAAGTAGCTTTAGTGTATGCTATACAAGATGCAGGTTCTCACACTCCTATGTCATTGCGTACCTTTTCAGGATCTGGTTCCAGTTACCTGTATGGATTGATGGATCATGAATGGAAAGAGGGGATGACCCAGGAAGAAGCTGAGGTACGTCAGTTAGTTTGTCCTTGGAAACAAGACATTTATATGTCTTTTGGTTAAAAATGGAGTAACAGGACATACTGTGTTTAACGTACGAGGTTCAAGTATAAAGCTTTTTCAATTCCTATTTTTTTCTTATTGCTCTTTCCTTGTTTGGTTGTTTTCTTTGGTTATGGCTTTTGTGTCGGTTTTACTTGTCATTAATATTGAGTAAAGCGTTTGTCATATTGATTACATGTATAGCAGAAACATCATTTCTCATTTTAATGCTTTGTATCCTTCCGATGCATCTCCTAACATAGTTTTTCTTATTCTGATCTTGACAGAAGTTTGTGGTGAAGGTGGTTTCCCTTGCTATTGCCCGTGATGGTGCTAGTGGAGGGGTTGTTCGCACTGTTACCGTATGTCCACTTCTCATGCAAATTTCGTGCTTTGTTCTTATCTTCAGAAGTGTACACAACTACACATTACCGGAGGAACTTATACTTGGTGATTTGAATGGACCTATTCTCCAATATAAAGTTGATAAAAGCTTGCCCTTTGGTTACTTTGAAAGCCAGATCAGTCAAACCTTAAAACAAATATTTGATGATCTCTTGTGATGGTTTATAAATTGAGATCAGTCAAAAAATAAGACCAAATTTGTCATCCTCTGTGGGAAATATTCCATAGCTATGGTCTCGTCGGTTCTTTGTTTTTCTAGAACTATTTTCAGTTGGTTCCTGTGCTGAAATAAGCTAGGGTAGACAAATGTCATTATCTTGTGTAGCCCCTTCCTTTTGCTGAAAAATCATGTTTGGTTTGCAAAACTGTGTGTAATGGCTGGTAAGGCAGACTGTCAAGTTGAAATGTGTCCTTTGAAAAAAAAATTAGTTTTCATCTTCAGTTTGTTGCTAGTTGTTTTCCTGTTTCCCAGAGACTCATGTCTACTTAGACTTACTGATTTGAGATTATTGTGCAGATAAATGCTGACGGTGTTAAGAGGAGTTTCCACCCCGGTGACAAACTGCCATTGTGGCATGAAGAGATGGAGCCCCAGAACTCTCTGCTTGATATTCTGGCAGCTGGAAACCCTGACGCGATGGTCCAGTGAATTTACCGTGCAGATTTCCTTTGTTAACTTACTGTACTTGGTTTGTTCTAGATTTGAACTGAATACCTGGAAGAGAGTCTGTTGAATTATGCCACACCAACATGTTTTCCTCCGTATTATTATTCCTTAATCGTGCATTCCTTGTCGTTTCATCAGTCGTTGAGTCGTGTTCATGGATGCGTGCCCCGTGTGACTCAACTATGGCATGCTTCTCAGAGTCGAGAAATAACTCATCCAAGGACTTGGTTCCCTAACCTAAAATAGAGCCCAATAGGGCAAATGGAATCCCAAAAACCCATTAAGTTTTTCATGTTCGATCCAAAACAAACCCTGTGCGTCTCGCCTAGCGCCTCCCAAATGGTGAGCGCTGACGAGCTGCTTGCTGCGGCCTGCCTCCCAAAGCCAACCTCCGGTGAAGCTAGCGGTGCGGCCATCTCCGGTGAAGCTACAAGCACTTCTCCGGAGGTTCTTGACGCCGATGACAACCGGTTAAGTTCACATTTTCTTCCACGCCGATGATCCGTGGTTGCAATCTTCTCTGACTGTGTTTTCTGTTAACATGTGTATGTATGATTCGATTATTTATATTCGTTTTGATGTATAATGTGAAGGTTAACTGAAGAATGGTTTAAATAAATTTAACTCTAGGCATGCATCTTGTTGTATGTAGACTGAACTATGGTCCACAATGGATTTTTTTTAGAAAAATAGGGTCCACCCCCTGGTTCCATTGCATGCAACCACAGTTCTTACATCATTTATAAGCTCAACCCACACAGCGCCAACACTTATTACAAATCCAGGCCTCAGCCTCAAACTTCAACAGAACGAACAAGGAGAAAAAGACTACACACCCTAGTAGAGCACTACTTATCAGCTCCAGAGCCGAACCGACCCTGTCCACAATGGAATTCACAGGTCACAACCCAATGATTGATTGTTTGTTGATTTTTCTGTTTCACCAGTTTACAGGACAGTGGGTTCTGTACTAGATAATTCGGTGTACTTAGATTTGGCTCTCGGTTTTGTGTTTGGATGTATGCATTGAGAGGTTTGGAATTGAATTGGGCTCAATACCAAATCAACAGCTGAATTGAAATGGGCTCTAATACTGTTGTTGATGTATCTAAAAAAAAGTTCGGTCAGAAGAAACACCGGAAAATTTCTCCACGTCGTCTCCGGCTACTCCTCATCCAGTCATCCTCGCACTGTCCACCGCGTAGCAAGCATTCGGCCTGTCGCCAATGGAGGTCAATCCCAATCCGACCGTGGTGTTGCACGCCTGCTTGGGCGTGGGCCACCTGATCCCCATGGTGGAGCTAGCCAAGCTCTTCGTCCGCCGGGCATCCCCGTCGTCATCGCCGTCCCGACGCCGCCGGCCTCCGATTTCTTCGCCGCCTCCTCCTCCGCCGTGGCCAGCATCGTCGCCGCCAACCCTTCCATCGTCTTCCACAACCTCCCGCCCCCGGACTACCCCAGCCCGGACCCCGACCCCTTCCTGCAGATGCTCGACGTGCTCCGCCTCACCGTGCCGTCCCTCCTCGCCTTCCTCCGCTCCCTCCCCTCCGTCGCCGCGCTCGTTCTCGACCTCTTCTGCATCGACGCCCTCGACGCCGCCGCCGAGAGCGGCGTCCCGGCGTACATCTACTACACCTCCTCCGCCGGCGATCTCGCGGCGTTCCTCCACCTGCCCCACCACTTCGCCACCACGGAGGGGAACTTCAAGGACATGGGCAAGGCGCTCCTCCGCTTCCCCGGCGTCGCGCCGATCCCGGCGTCCGACATGCCGCACACCGTTCTGGACCGCGCGACCCGGATCTGCACGGCACGGATCGGGCACTACGGGCGCATGCCGGAGGCGCGGGGCCTGCTGGTTAACACCTACGAGTGGCTCGAGGCGAGGGCCGTGCGGGCGCTCCGGGAGGGCGCGTGCGTCCCCGGCCGCCCGACACCGCCGGTGCACTGCATCGGGCCGCTGATCGTGAAAGGCGCCGCCGCGGAAGGCGAGCGTCACGCGTGCCTGTCGTGGCTGGACGCGCAGCCGGAGCGGAGCGTGGTGTTCATCTGCTTCGGCAGCCTGGGCGCCGTGTCGGCGGCGCAACTGAAGGAGATCGCCCGGGGTCTCGAGAACTCCGGCCATCGTTTCCTGTTGGTCGTGCGGAGCCCACCGGAGGACCCGGCCAAATTCTCCATGCCGCGGCCGGCGCCAGGCCTGGACGCGCTACTCCCGGAGGGGTTCTTGGAGAGGACGCGGGACAGGGGAATGGTGCTAAAGATGTGGGCGCCGCAGGTGGAGGTGCTGCGGCACGCGGCCACCGGCGCGTTCATGACGCACTGTGGGTGGAACTCCGTCCTGGAAGCGGCGTCCGCCGGTGTGCCGATGCTGTGCTGGCCGCAGTACGCGGAGCAGAGGCTGA
Source organism: Poa pratensis (assembly GCA_947311845.1). Taxonomy (NCBI): domain Eukaryota; kingdom Viridiplantae; phylum Streptophyta; class Magnoliopsida; order Poales; family Poaceae; genus Poa; species Poa pratensis. The sequence continues at coordinate 80,070,764 of CAMZMU010000036.1, forward strand.
ACAAGGTGTTCGTGGTGGACGAGATGAAGGCTGGGGTGGTGATAGAGGGGTACGACGAGGAGCTTGTGAAGGCTGAGGAGGTGGAGAAGAAGGTGAGGCTGGTGTTGGAGTCGGAGGAAGGCGAGAAGCTAAGGGAGAGGCTGGCATTGGAGAAGGAGAAGGCCGCGGAAACTCTGGCGGACAGCGGGTCGTGGCAGAAGGCGTTCGATGAGTTCTTGAAGGATCTGAAGCTCCCACAGTGATCAAGCACAGAAGATAGCACCAAGATTGGTAGTGCACTGTGTAGCTTGAAGGTTTGCATCGGTTTCCTCTCAGAACTATGAAGTATGAACAATCCTTTGTAATGTTACATACTTACAGGAGGTGGTGATAGATTGTAGTTATGCTATGGAGATTAGCTGCTTCAGCAATTATACTCTCGAAATGATTTGGCATAGCTGGCCAAGTTTTGAACTCAAGTTGTGAAAACTGCAAACCTTCCTCAGTTATGCTGTACCACAATTTACAATGCGCCGATTCAGACTTAACAATCAGCAGTTTTATTTAGCATATGCCTCCTTGATAATTTGCTGCAGCTATTGTTTCAGTTTTACTGGTCTAATTACTCCGTGGCTTTGAGCCCTCGTGCAGTGGATATAATAATGCAAATCATAGCTATCTCTTATTCTCTTATACTCATGACAAGATCTGTACTACTCCTGGGAGTTATGCTATGCAAATTAGCTGCTTCAGCAATTATACTCTTGAAATGATGTGCTAAAGGAAGCTATGCTTGCAAATTCGAAACTGAACTGTGAAAGTTGCAAGACCAACTTTCCTGAGTTATGCTGTACATATACTAATATGTTAGACATTTTTGTACAATGCATGGATTCAGAATGGAGAGTCACAATGAACTGTTATATTTAGCACATGCCTCCTTGATGATTTGGTGCAATGAGCTGATGAGACAATCTGTGTTGTCTGAATTATTTAAGCTGTGACAACGAAAGTTCATCTGTCAACGTACAGCTTTGATCAATTGAATTATGCATTCCCCATGCTGCTGTTCTCTAAATCTTTCAAAAATTCGTCAAATGCCACTTCAGAAGACCCACCTTCGCTGATCGCGTCCAATGCCATCTTCCTCGTCGCCAGCAGCGTCTCCCTAAGCTTCCTCCCTTCCTCTGTCTCCATCACCAACCTCACCTTCGCCTCGACCTCCTCCGCCTTCACCATTCCATCCTCGTATCCCCCCAACGCCACGGCGATCTTCATCTCCTCCACCATGAACACCTTGTTCAACCCCTGCTCGGCGTAGAGCGGCCAGCAGATCATCGGCAGCCCGGACATGATCGCCTCCAGCGCCGAGTTCCACCCGCAGTGTGTCACGAAGGCCCCAACCGCCTCGTGCCGCACCACTTCGGCTTGCGGCACCCAGTTCTTCACCACCATGCCCCTGCCTCTCGTCCTTTCCAAGAAGCCGGCCGGAAGCAGCCGCTGTAGGTCCGGCTCGGGGAATTCGTTCTGCTCCTCCGGCGGGCTTCTCACAGCCCAAAGGAATCGGTGCCCTGAGCTCTCCAGCCCACGAGCGATCTCCTTCAGCTGCGTTGCCGAGAATGCGCCCTTGCTGCCGAAGCAGAGGAACACGACGCTCTGGAGCGGCTGCGCGTCCAGCCACGCGAGGCACTCGTGCCGCTTCTCGCCGTCACCGTCCTTCTGGCCGTCGTTCACCAGTGGCCCAATGCAGAACACCCTCGGCGTCGGCCGGCCAGGCACGCAAACGCCGTCGGCAAGCGCTTTCAGGGCGTTGGGCTCCAACCAGTCGAAGCTGTTCACCAGCACGCCCCTCCCCTCCGGGATGCGTCTGAACTGGTACAGCCGAACCTTGGTGTGGTCGCTCTCCTTATCCAGCATCGTCAGCGGCATGTCCACCGCGCGGACCGGCAACATGCCGGGGCTGTGCACGAGCGTCTCGCCCATGTCCTTGAACGACGGCAAGTTTGGGTAGCTGTACGGCATGTTGAGGAAGACGGCGAGGTCGCCGGCCGCGGAGGCGAAGAAGAAGTAGGCGGGGACGGCGAGCTCGGCGGCGACGTCGAGCGCGTCGACGCAGAACATGTCGAGCAGGAGGGCGTGGGCGCCGGGGGCGGGCAGGGAGAGGAGGAAGTCACGGAGCACGGGGTTGGCGAGGCGGAGCGTGTCGAGGCTGCGCTTGACCGGGTGTGCGGCGTGGTCCGGGCTGGGCGGGGCGGGCAGGAGGCGGAAGGCGATGGAAGGGTTGGCCGCGGCGAGGCGGGCCACCGCAACGGCCGAGGCGGCGTCGCTGTCTTGTGGTTCTACGACGGCGACGACGACGTTGTGGCCGTGGCGAAGCAGGTGCTTGGCCAGCTCCACCATGGGGATGAGGTGGCCGATTCCCTGCGACGGGTAGAGCACGAACGTCTTCGCCGCCGGCATGGCTGAGATCAGAACTGGATGGCAAAGGACGGGGAATATCGAAGTGTACGAGGAGCATGTGCGATACGGCTGTATAATATGCCGGATGACCACGCAGGCACTTGAGTTCGTTTTCTAGTGAGTGGCCAGAAGGCAGAAACGGCTGTATATGCTCCGGGAGTTGTGGACTTGCTGGTGTTTTTGGCCGTATCGATGTCCGTTGTACGTAGCAAGCTTAGTTTTTATTATTTTATTGTTTTTGATAAGGGAAAATCTATTTGTAAGGCGCCTGCTGTGTGGCATAACCGTACGCACGCCAGCGAGCCGTCCGTGGCGCCTGCTGTGTGGCATAACCGTACGCACGCCAGCGAGCCGTCCGATCGCGGACGGACGGCTGATCTCGCGCCCGTGTCGGTTTGCAAGCGCGCACGTCGCGCACGTCCGTCTCGCGCACTCAATGACAGGTGGGCCCCACCCAGGAGATAACGACGCTGTCTGTTTTCGAAATCTGTGCCCAGGCGGTCGTCTCTCTCCCCTCCCGAAACCTCTCGCCCTCTCCGCTCTCCTCTGTTCTCCGCGCGCCGGCGAGGCGATTTCGCCGCGCGCTGTCGATTTCGCAGCGAATCAGACCATTTCTTCGCCGTCAGACAGTGCGCCGGAGGTGAGGATCCATCTCCGCCCCTTTTTTCTTCCTTTGTAGCTCCGGTCAGTCCCCATTTCCATATCTAAGGTTAGAGTTTGTTTGCGGTTTCACCACGATTCTCCGATTCGTGCCTGATTCCGGCGATTCATCTGACCGCCGTCGATGTAGATCCATCTTCGTGCCTTTTCGTGCTTCGTTACCTCGGGTCAGTGAGCAGTTCCGAACCGTGCGTGTATATCTGTCGGAAATTGAGGTAGAGCGGTGTCGATTTCATTGCGCATGCTGGTTTCCCTTGCTGGTTTTGGGGCGCATGGTGGTTTCCTTGTGGATTTACTTCTGATTCCGGCGATTCCTTTTGGGGGCAGTCCGTGCGCTGGCGGAGATGATTCATATCCGTGTTTTTTGCTTTTAGTAGCTCGTGTCAGTAACCAGTTGAGGTAGATGCGGTGTCGGTTCCATAAGCATGATTGTTTTTCCTGTAGATTTTCGGAGTTGTGCTTATATGTTAGCTAATTTTTGTTGTCGATGCAGTTTTGTATCTGGTTGTGGATTATGGTAAGGCGCCTTACAATTTTTTCAGTCAACTATGTGCATAGATGAACAGGTATATCCCGCTCTCTGTTGGGTTTTCCCTATTTTTTGTGGCCAATTTACATTGGTTTTATATTAGGTTGTGACTATATGATATGTGCAATTTTTTGCATTGCAGTGGGCATTTGATTAAGTGCCTATACCAATTTATATTGGATTTTATATTACGATGTGACTAGTGCCAGTTCATTGATAACTTTTAGTGCTTATACACTTTTATTCTTACTATCGATTTCTGTATTTTTAGGTGTCGCCATGGGGAGGAAACGGAAGGCTGCTGACGTCCCTGGAGACCATGGTGCAGATGGTGATAAGAAAGGGAAGCGGGGACGGAAGGCTGCTGTCGTACCAGAAGACCATGGTGCAGGTGGTGATAATAAAGGGCAGCAGCGGAACAGGGCATATCCAAGTGGGCTGTGCAAGTTGTATGATGAGTTGACTCCTGGACAGATAGCTGATGTGGTTAAGATGGAGTTCGATAGCATGCTTGATATCAAGTGTCCCATTCTCCACAACGGTCTCGTGAAATGGTTTGCTGGGACATATGACAAGAGCAGTCATGAGTTTGTCATACCGGGACGCGGAAGGATCCCGCTGAATGATCTTACAGTTTTCCGCACGCTTGGACTGCCCATTGGAGATATTCCTGTTGTGTATGGTATTGACATGGATGTTGAGGCTTTGATTGGTCCTACCCTTTTCCCTGATGATGGCAATTCGCCTAAAATAACTCGGGTGTGGGAGATCTTGCAGAAAATGACATCTCCTGGTACGGCCTTTGAGCAGACTTTTTTTATGTACATCATGTGCACTGTCATACGCCCTACCACTTGTAATAAAGTCAGCAGCATGTGTTATCCTGCCATGGTGAGTTTTGCTTTCTGCACTACTTATTCTAAAGTGTGGTAACTTTATATGTTCCATCATGGTAACTTACATGCATTGCATTTGGTAACTTGGGTTTTTGACATTAGTTCTGTTTCTTCCACAGGGCCAACGTCGAAAATGCGAATAAGATGAACTGGTCTAAGTTTGTGGCTGATACTCTTCATGAAGAGCTGTCCAGTGGAAAGTTTAATACAGCGTGCCTAAGCCTCATGCAGGTACATTCGTATTCATAGTCTGTTGTTTTCCTTTACATGGCTCTTTTGTTCTTACATTTTTTTTGTAGCTATTGTTCGTGGACTCAATTGATATAAGCGCTTTGAACCTCGTTCTTCCTGAGTGGCGTTTTGCTGTAAACATATGGTCTAAAGAAGTCATTGACGTAGTTTTGGCTGCTGATTTGCAACCTGATGGAAAATCATATGGCAAGCTTCAGGTACTTTTGTGTGCTGTATAGTTTTTGTGTTCTCTTTTTTGTTGTAGGTTGAAAACATTATCTGTAACTTTATCTATTTTTGCCGTTGGTAACTAATGGTGGCAGGCATGTGTAACTTAAGTTTTTTTAGTGATGTTCAACTTGCTAACATAAATCATTGGTAACTTTAGCTATTTTCTCATGGTAACTAATCGTGGTAGGCATTGGTAACTTCTGTTTTTTAATGATGAATATCTATGTTAAATTAAATCATGGTAACTTTAGCTTTTTTCCCCTGGTAATTAATGGTGATGTGCATTGGTAAATTTGTTTTAAGATCTTTTCTGTTTGTTCATCATGCAGCTCAAACCTTGTTTTGGTTTCAATTACTCGCTTTTCGGTGGAGTTAGTGGTTTCGACAGGTGGGTTGACACATGCTCTTATCCAAGCTGCTCAAACGAGGTACATAAATAATTGTGTTTTTTTTTGTGAACACATGTTTTAATTTGTTTTTGCCTAATGTTTTTTGTTCAACCTTTTTTCAGCAAAAAAAAGAAGTTGCTAATGCGATGGGAACCTTTGTGACCGGCCTAGTTGGGTTGATGGGCTCCCTGGTTGGAACTTGGACACAAATGCTACCACCTTCTTCAGCTGAAATGGTCCATCAGTTTGGTAATTTGACAGACATATTCGTTGGCTCGAAGACGACCTCAACTCGACCACTTGGTAGGCGAGCACGATCATCTGCAGCTCCAGCTTCAAGGAAGAGCCCGGTGTCGGCTGATTCAGAAGGAAGTCAACCTACAGATGAATGCTCCCGTGGCACGGATCAATTGGGTAGAGATGATAGCAGTTCTTGTCCTCGTAGGGTACTGCGTTCAGCGGCAGTTGCAGGTTCAAGCAAGGGTGTTCTCTCGGGTGGTTCAGATGAGAGTGACCCTACTTTTTCAGCTGATGATGTGGAGATGGATGATACCAGTTCCGATGGCGATTCAGGTGATGTTGATGTCAGGTCTGATGGTGATTCCGGTGATGATGAGAGCAGTCCTGATGGGGATTATGTTCTTGCTGCTAGGGAAAAAATCACAGACTCTGAGGAAGATGATACTGTCGAGCCGTACCATCCACTTGGTGACCCAACTCCCCCTTCGCAAAGTGAAGATTTGCCTCCAAATAGCCCTGCTAGTGTTGATGCAAGTGATTCCCCTTCGCATACTGACGAGTCATTGATTCCAGAAGCTAGTGCACGTGCAGACGAGGTCAGCAGCAAGGATGAAGGAATTCCACCGGTCAATAAGAGGAGATTGCGATCTGTTGGGCAGGTCCACAACTCTATTGCAGGCCTTGTTGTTTCTGAGCTGCTTGATGAAGGAATTGACCTTGTTGCACGAAGTGATGTTCCTGTTCGTTCAACCTCCGACAACCGGACGGATTTGCCTGCTCCAAAGAAGATGACACCTAAAAGGTACATCTATCACATTTTTCTGTTTCTTATTTTTCACTAGTGTTGGTCTCCATGATGGAGGTTTAATTTTTTGCTTCGATGGTTATTTTTTTAGTTCTGAAGGCTTTGGTATTTTTAGTTCTGAACGATTTGATAAATTTAGTCATATTGCGTGGATAACTTTAGCTGTGTAGCCTTGGTAACATTAGTTTAATCGACTACATTTTTTTCTGTTCCTATTTCTCGTTGTCTACCTTTTTTGGATCTCAATGACTATTGTTGTTTTTTTATTACGCAGGAAGCAAGTCAATAAAGTTATTGTTGGACCTACGAGGTCATCACCTCGTTTTACAGCTGGAAAGAGTACTGCGGGGGTTGTCAGCACTTCTTCAAATCCTGCTGTAGTTGTTGTTGGAGAGCTGAATAATGCTAGCAAAGTTGTCACTGCAACATACAAGAGGTATAATCATCACCTTTCTTCTTCTTTTATACCTTTAGATATTTGTATGCTTGAGATAGGAAGTTTTCGTAGGGATAACTTTTCTTCATAATGGGTGATTACTTTAGTTTGTTTGTGGTGATAACATTTGTACTTCATTAATGATGAATAACCTGCATTAGTTTTTTTCTGTTTTGTACCCTTTGTATTCACATTCCTTTCAGTAATATGTTTCTGTTTTACAGGAAGAAATCATTGAAACCTATGGTAGAAGCTTCGAGGTCATCACCTCGCTTATTGGCCAAGCAGAAACTGGCTGGGTCTGCCACCAGTCCTGCTTTTGATGTGGATGTTTCTTCACATGTTACTGATCCAGCCGTGGGTGCAGATGTTGTTATTGGAGATGCCAGGCCATCTGAGGCGCATTCAGTCGCTGCTAACCCCATTGTTGCAGCTCCTGCGGGTGCAAGTATAGCGGTGGACACCGTCAGCAAGTCTGTTGTGCCAGCGTACAACATAGATTTACTACTGCGAATGTCGAGAGTGATACGCCATTCTTGGATACTGAGCATGGTGTCGCTGTTCCAGACGTTGTTGAAGAAGTTGATCTTGGAGATGGCAGCTTAGCTGGGGGTCATTCAGTCGCTGATACTACCACCATGGCAGCTCCTTCTGTTGCAAGTCTACCGGTTGAAAAGGCCATCAAGTCTGGTGCGCCAGTGCCATTATTGGACCCTGAACAGGGTGTTACATCTTGCAGCTCTACAGTTCAATTGGCTGCAACTCATGTGTCCAGTGTATTGGCCGGACCATCATTTGGGGTGGAAGGATGTGCACTTTCAAGTGACCCAATTCCACATGTCTCTTTTCAAGCTGGGTCGATTACTTGTCCACTTGGTGTTGCTGCGCCCATATTATCGGATGCTGTTCGCACATGTGTATCAGAGACAGCTGACACCATTGCTCATGATGTGCATGTGCCTGGAGCTCAAGCAACCCCTGCAGGCATGACAGCTCCGAGTGATGTGAATGCAAGAGGTAGACCGTCAACAACCATCCCTGCTTCTGCAGCTGTCAACAGCACTGCCCCCTTCAAAAGCATAGAAGATTTGCAAAAGAAAATTGACGAAGTGGCTGCAAAGAATGGTGGTTTCTATCCTGCAAGCATGGTGTTCCTCGACGTCTTCAACAACCTACAACTTCTGATGCGCCTCCCCACGCTCCCACTGAAGACGAAGCAGTTGTAACTACTGGGTTTGTGGCTGGTAGTGCCCCTGGGCCGACTGACGCACCATTTGTTGATGAAGATGTGCTCCCTTTGTCGTATGCGCTGCCTACATCCATAGGTAAGTTATCTAACTTTTTTTTTCGAGTAATGAAAAATTTGCATGCTGTGTCTTCCTTTTTCAATTGTAAATGCATGGGTTTTTAATTGTGTTAATGACCAAGTTTAAATCATTTTGTACTGCCTGATAAATTTATTGTGTTTATGTGGGTAAAATCAATGCTATTAGCATGGTAACTTTGATTGTTTAATGCCCTCCATTTTTTTGTAACTTTTTTAATCATGTGCTGCCTGATTTTTTAACTGTTTGTATGCTTGTTAACTTTCCTGTTTTCTTTTGTGTACCACGTGCGCACTTTTAATGATGTAAGCGTGTCAACTCCTTAGCTTTTTATGTTGCTGGTAATGAAAAATATGCATGGTGTGTTCTATTTCTTCAGTGGCTTGGGTTTTTAATTGTGTTAATGACCAAGTTTAAATAATTTTGTACTGCCTGATAACTTTATTGTGTTCATGTTGGTAAATTCAATGCTAGTAGCTTGGTAAATTTTACTGTTTAATGCCCTCCCTTTTTTGTAACCTTTTTATCCTGTACTGCCTGATAATTTCACTGTTGTATGCTTGGTAAATTAATTGTATTTAGCCTGGTAACTTTTTTTCCTGTTCTTGTCTTTGTTGCCCTTTTTGTGGGCACCTTTTTGTTGTGAAGATTTTATTTTACAGACTGTTATCCCTACTTTATCCACGCATGGCGCGACAGACGTGGTCAACGATGAGGCAAAGGCTCCGAAGTAGTTATCGTGTCTCCATCAAAATCAGCAAGAATTGAAGATCCTTATGGGTAGGGGGTCTTTTCGGAGTTGTGGGGGGCGGTGGTGCTTGTAGGGATCTTTTGTCTGTTATCAGAATGTTTTAAGTAACGGTTGCTTACCGCTTTTGCAAAGCGTATTTATTACGATGTATATAACTTAACGACTGTTCCCGTATCTATTATGTTGTAATAACGTGTGTCTTTTATTTTCTTGATTGAGTTGTTTGATTTTTGCTGTGTGATGCTCACAATTCTTCAGTTCTGAGTTTCGATGTGCTTGATTTTCACATTTTCTTGGTGATCAATGTTTTTGCTGTGTGCCCGCCTTTTTTCTTCTATTTTCATTACATTTTTCTTCTTTCCCTTTTTTTCTGTTTTTTTATAGCTCCAAATGTACTATCAGCTCGTGATAAGGGCAAATCGCATGTTAATGATGTTTCTGGAGTTATTACACTTGCTGATTTGCAGGGTGAGAAGACGGCGGTTCAAAAGTCTTGCAGTACAAGTATAACATTTCCTGTGGGAAAAAACAGCGGATTTGAAGGTAATACATATTGATTTCTCAAGTACTGTATATAGTTTAAATTCAGGTCATTACTGTCTTTTCCCCTTCATCTGCACTTCTATATAGATGGTCAATTCTTCTGCACTCCAGCAATGCCTGCTCCACGCTGCATTATAGATGTTCCCAGCAGTACTCCAAAGTCGAGAATTCGTATGGAGAGAGTTTCTCTACCTTCCCAGTACCTACTGCCTCCTTACATAACCATTAGACGCACTGCTCATCAAGACGCCTTGTACCGGAAGGTTATTATACACTCCAGATCTTCCGAAGTCTCGAGGCTTAAAGAGTATGTTTTCCACTTATGCTTAGTAACCTTTATTTTGTATCTGTGGTGGTAACTTTATTGTTTTATGGTTGGTAATTTTAGTGGTTTTTGTTAGTAACTATAGTACTTTGTGGCTGGTAATTTAGTCCTTCATGTGTGGTTGCAATGTGGTAAATTTATCTCATTCAATGTTTTTGTGACATTATTGTTTGTTGTTTGCAGCACTATAATTATGGAAATTGGTCCTATGTGGGTGACTACGGGCGAGCTTGCTGATAGCGTGAAACCCGATGGGGAGCTGTCTAACACTGTTGTTGAAATCGGAGTATATGTCCTACAACAATCTTGTCGCGACAACAGCAAGGTCATATTCCCCTGGATTGTGACATCCTATCTGCTAGATCATAATTTCAATTCAAATGTGTTGAAGAAACACTCCCGGAAAGATGACAAGTACAAGCTTAGCCACAAAAACTTGGTACGTTCATGTCCGTTCATTTTTTGGATTTTCCACCATATTACTTTTTTACTGTGTGGCATATACTTGATCAATCATTTTTTTCCCCTGCTAGCTTTGCTTCCCTATACTTCAGAAGCTGGGAAAGTCTGCTAAGGCCTTGTCACATTGGTATATGTTGTCGTTGAATCTGGCTGCCAAAAGGTTTGAGATTCTTGATTCCATTCGTGGCCCAGAGGATGATGGAATGATCGATCATGCTACCAGGCTGATGGAAGCAATCAAAGAAATGTACCTTGTTAATTACAAAGATTCTAGAAAACAGATTCAAGATTATGAGTTGGTGTACATCCCTGCACCGAAGCAAGATACTGAGTAAGCTTTTTATTCACCTTTTCATCTAATACTTTTCTCACAGTTCTTGTTTTTCTGTATACTTATTGCTTCTAGCAGTACACTTTTTGTTTTCTGATGTGGCATTTATCATACGTTCTAGTTAATTTCATTGTTTGTCTCTTTTTCTTCAGGTTTGATTGTGGGTTCTTCATGCTTAAGTTCCTTGAATTGTGGGATGGACGTACTTCGCCTGCCATAACTTTTGAGCAGATCCCAGAATTAAGGAAGATGCTGATAGCTAGGTGGCTGGAGCATGTAGATAATAAGCTTAAAGAATGGAGGTCCCTTCTTGACAGATTTGTATTTTAAGGTATTTTTGCAGACATGTCCATCTTTGTTTTTCATTCCAGAATTTACGGTTTAAATTTTTTCCCAGTTTGATGGTGTAACTTACTTAGAATCTCGTGGTCAGTTTAGTAATAACAACGTGGTAACTTTCTGTAGTTAAAAACTTTGTGCCAGTTTTATTTATGATTTTTGTGTGGTAACTTTAGTTTGAATCAGATGGTAAATCCGGCATAAGCTGTCTGGTAACTTTACTTGTGAACCAGTACATTTTTTCATTCTCAGTTTGGCTGATAGTTTTTAGCAAAAACCACATGGTAATTCTAGTTACAAAACCATGGTAAGTTACCAGACTGCTTAAAATTTTGAAGACCCTTCTTGACAAATATGCTTTTTTTTGAGGTATTGCATACCTACCCCCTGGTGTAAGTTTCTTATAATCTCATGATCACTTTACTTACATCAACATGGTAACTCTGTGGGGAAAATCACGTGGCAACTTTTTATATTTTTCGTGTGGTAAGTATAGCTGGAACCAAATGGTAAATTTAGTATAAGCTGTCTGGTAACTTTTACTTATGAGCCAGTCCTTTTTTATTTCAGTTTGGCACATGGTAAATTTAGCTAGAACAACCTGGTAACTTAATTGTCAGTACATGGTAACATCACTGTAAGTGGGAAATACATGTATGCATAATAAACTAGATAGAACCATGTCCACATCATATAGTCTTAACATACAGCCGATTTTACAAAAATTAATGCATTTCATTTTCTTTCTGGGGATAGAAGCATCTGTCTGACCCCTACAGTAGCATATTTTCCTGCTTGTAGCAAGATATATGAGTGGAGTTCTTCATACATTGTTCATTGCTTGTAGCCCCAACTTTTTTAGTCTGTCGGGCATTTGCGAAGGTCGTGTTCTATAGACCCGCAGCCGCTGCACTTTCTTGCCTTTTTGTTCCAATATCTAGCGGATTTTGGTTTGCTGTCTCACATGGCCTTCCTTTGGTCTTAGACTTGGGTAGGTTTCCTATTTTCTTCCCGGTCGACAAGTTAGTTGCTGAAGCGCTTGATGCGGGAACCTCCGCTGCGTTGTTGGCTGAATGATGGGCAGTTGCGTTTTGTGGTCTTGATGCGGGCACATCCGCTGCGGTGTTGCCTGCATGTTGGGCAGGTGCGTTTGGTGCGGTATATGACGACATAGTCGAGGCTTCAGCTGCTGCATCTTTTGCCTTCTTCTCCTCTCTTTTCAGCCAGAGTCTAATGTCATCTTTCATGTTCTGCATGTGTGTCTTAACTATGCGTATTGTATCCTTAGCCTTGCACGCCACCTTTGCAACCTTTCTGAAGTCGTCCCTCATCGACGCCATTGCCATCATGCTTTCGTGCATCTTTTGACATCCCTTGATGTGGAGCGGACTCTTGGGCATTAATGTCCGGGTCACCTAGGACAGCTTCAGCATCCCAGCCCCACCGTTTTAGGATATACTGGTCTGGTATTTGACGCACGTTTAGGAATGTCATCACCTTTAGGACGTGGTAGCATAGTATGCCGTCACGCTCAAACTTACAGCAGTTGCATGAGAAAACGCCCTCATCAAGGTTAGCAATTACCGAGTAGTTTCGGTAGCCATAGTGCGGAACAGGAGCATCTACTATGCTTAGGTCATACAGGTACCCTCCTACGTACTGACAATAGTATGACATAGTCTCACGGAATTCTGATTGGAACTTGTTGAAAATGCCGCTTGAGTATGCTTTGGCCATTTGTATCTCTATAGGATTGCGAGGAGACCACAGATCTGGTTCCGTCAGAGCTGTGTCTGCCAACGCTTTCCTTTCTTTATTCAGTATAGTATCCTGCAGCATCTCGTACTGCTGTAGGAAATCCAGAATAGAGTTTTTTGGGGTCATGTATCTTTTCAATACAGCGTTGAACCCCTCGCTTCTTGCTGTGGTCTGCAGGAAGGGAAAGAAGGCGTGCATAAAGTAGGCCGGAACCCAGCATTCCCTGTGTTTCCAAATTTCATATAGATCTGCGTTCCCACGTTCATTATGTGCTTCAAGCATTGCGTCCCAGTAGTCCGTAAACTCCCGCGGCGTCTGATACGTCTCCACGTATCCATAATTTCTGCTGTTCCATGCTTATATTATACCATTTGCTACATGTTTTATATACACTTCATATCACTTTTATGCATTTTCTGGGACTAACCTATTAACAAGATGCCACAGTGCCAGTTCCCTGTTTTCTGCTGTTTTTGGTTTCAGAAAGTTACTTCTGGAAATATTCTCGGAATTGCACGAAACAAAAGGCCAAGTCCCTATTTTTCCAGCACGTACACGGAGTCCGAAGGAGAGACGAAGAGAGCCACGAGGTGGCCAAACCACCTGGGGCGCGGGCCCACCGCCGCGCCGCCTGTGGTTTGGGCCCCTCGGGGGTCCGCCGACATCGCCCCTTCGCCTATTTATTCCCCGAGACGTGAAAACCCTAAAACACCGAGCCTTTCATCCAGAACATATTCGCTGCCGCCGCCGTCGTCAACCCTAACTCGGGGGGTTCTGAAGCTCTTCCCGGCACCCTGCCGGAGAGGGGAATCATCACCGGAGGGCTCTACATCGCCATGCCCGCCTCCGGAGTGATGCGTGAGTAGTTCATCCTTGGACTATGGGTCCATAGCAGTAGCTAGATGGTTGTCTTCTCCACTTGTGCCATCATGTTTAGATCTTGTGAGCTGCCTATCATGATCAAGATCATCTTATTGTAATGCTACATGTTGTGTTTGCTGGGATCTGACTTATATTGATACCTATGTGGAGCTGAATATTATATTATCATGTCTATGTCATTTGTGATCTTGCATGCTCTCCGTTACTTGTTGAAGCCTTGGCCAAGTGAATACTTGTAACTCCAAGAGGGGGTATTTATGCATGATAGTTGGGTTCAACCTCTATTTAACCTGGGATAGTGACAGCAAGTTCTAAGGTTGTAGATGTGTTGTTGCCACTAGGGGTAAAACAGCAATGCTTTATTCAAGGATGAATGTATTGTTTACATTACGCACATTACTTAATGCAATTGTCTGTTGCTTGCAACTTAATACTGGAAGGGGTACGGATGTTAACCGGAAAGTGGACTATTTAGGCATAGATGCATGCTGGATAGCGGTCTATGTACTTTGTCGTAATGCCCAAATGAATCTCATAGTAGACACCACAGCTCACACATGCATGTTATATGCACTTATCAATTGTCAATTGCCCAGCTGTAATTTGTTTACCCAGCATGTTAGTTATCTTATTGGAGAGACACCACTAGTGAACTGTGGACCCCGGTCCATTCTTTTACATCTGAAATACAATCTACTGCAATCATTGTTCTCTACTGTTTTATGCAAACAAACATCATTTCCATTCGATACGTTTAACCCTTTGTTTTCAGCAAGCCGGTGAGATTGACAACCTCACTGTTAAGTTGGGGCAAAGTAATTTGATTGTGTTGTGCAGGTTCCACGTTGGCACCGGAATCCCTGGTGTTGCGCCGCACTACACTCCTTCACCAACACCTTCGAAGCAAACCTCGTTTTCCTACTGGTTCGATTAAACCTTGGTTTCATACTGAGGGAAAACTTGCTGCTGCACTCATCATACCTTCCTCTTGGGGTTCCCAACTGACGTGTGACGTACAAGCATTGTTTCTGGCACTGTTGCCGGGGAGATATTCCCTCGTCAACTTAGAGCAGCAACACGTTTTCTGGCGCCGTTGCCGGGGAAAACCGAATTGCTTCTGCAAGGGGAGTCTCTCACACCCAATCTCTTTACTTTGTTATTTGTCTTGCTTAGTTTATTTTTATTTAGTCTTGTTTGCTCTCTTTATCAAAAACACAAAAAAATTAGTTACTTGTTTAATTCAGTTTGATTTTGTTTTTCAAAATGAGTACTCCTGAGAACACTAAGTTGTGTGACTTCACTAGCACAAACAACAATGATTTCATATGCACTCCTATTGCTCCACCTGCTTCTAAGCAGAATTTTATGAAATTAAACCTGCTCTATTAAATCTTGTTATGAAAGAGCAATTTTCTGGTGTTAGTACTGATGATGCTGCTGCCCATCTTAATAACTTTGTTGAACTTTGTGAAATGCAAAAGTATAAGGATATGGATGGGGATATTATAAAACTGAAACTTTTTCCTTTCTCCTTGAGAGGAAGAGCTAAAGAATGGTTGCTTTCTTTGCCTAGAAATAGTATTAATTCTTGGACAAAATGCAAAGATGCTTTCATAGGGAAATATTATCCTCCTGCTAAGATTATATCCTTGAGAAGTAGCATTATGAATTTTAAACAACTTGATAATGAACATGTTGCTCAAGCTTGGGAAAGAATGAAATCTTTGGTGAAGAATTGTCCCACTCATGGACTGACTACTTGGATGATCATCCAAACCTTTTATGCAGGATTAAATTTTTCCTCAAGGAACTTATTGGATTCAGCCTCTGGAGGAACCTTTATGTCCATCACTTTAGGTGCAGCAACAAAGCTACTTGATGATATGATGATCAACTATTCCGAATGGCACACCGAAAGAGCTCCTCAAGGTAAGAAGGTAAATTCTGTTGAAGAAACCTCCTCTTTGAGTGATAAGATTGATGCTATTATGTCTATGCTTGTGAATGGTAGATCTCATGTTGATCCTAATAATGTTCCTTTAGCTTCATTGGTTGCTCAAGAAGAGCATGTTGATGTAAACTTCATTAAAAACAACAACTTCAACAACAATGCTTATAGGAATAATTTTGGTAGCAACAACTATAAGCCTTATCCTTCAAATGGTTATGGCAATTCTTATGGTAATTCCTACAGCAACAATAGAAGTGTGTCCTCTGATCTTGAAGCTATGCTTAAAGAATTTATTAGCACACAAAAAGCTTTCAATAAAACTGTTGAGGAAAAGTTTGAAAAAATTGATGATCTTGCTCTAAAGTTGATAGTCTTGCTCATGATGTTGAAATTCTAAAACTGAAAGTTATGCCTAATGAAGTTAAAGATACTAAGTCATTTGCTACAGCAAATGCCATCCAAGTTCGAATTGATAATAATATTAGGATGTTGGCTGAATTGCATGCTAGGTGGGAAAAAGAGGAAGAACTTGAAAAAGAGAATAGTATAGTTAGAGTTTGTACTATCACCACCACTAGTAATGCTAATGTTTACATGCTAGTAAGCCTCCTACTATTGATGGTAATGTTATTGGTGTTGGTAATGTCTCTACTACTTCTGCAAAGCGTTTGAAATTGCCTAAAACTGCTGAAACTTTTTCTGATAAAAGTGCTGAAATTTTTCAAACTATTGGAGACAATGGTTCCACCACCATTGACAATAATGATTTTGATTTTGATGATTGTAACATCTCTGAAGTTATTATGTTCTTGCAAAAATTAGCTAGAAGTCCCAATGCTAGCACTATTAATTTGGCTTTTACAAAGCATATTACAAATGCTCTTTTGCAAGCTAGGGAGGAGAAGTTGAAACTTAAAGCTTCTATTCCTAGGAAATTAGAAGATGGTTGGGAACCCATCATTAAGGTAAAGGTGAATGATTTTATTGCAATGCCTTGTGTGATCTTGGTGCAAGTATTTCGGTTTTGCCCAAGAAGCTTTATGATATTCTTGATTTGCCACCTTTGGAACATTGTTATTTGGATGTTTTTCTCGCTGATAATGCTATGAAGAAACCTTTGGGGCGAGTTAATGATGTTTTTATTACAGTAAACAATAACCTTGTCCCCGTTGATTTTATTGTTATGGATATTGAATGCAATGCATCTTGTCCTATTGTTTTGGGAAGACCTTTTCTTCGAACTGTTGGTGCCATCATTGATATGAAAGAAGGTAATATAAGGTACCAATTTCCTCTCAAGAAAGGTATGGAACACTTCCCTAGGAAGAGAATGAAGTTACCTTTTGACTCTATTGTTAGAGCAAGTTATGATGTTGATGCTTCTTCTCTTGACAACACTTGATTTTCACTTTCTGCGCCTAGCTGAAAGGCGTTAAAGAAAAGCGCTTATGGGAGACAACCCATCGTTTTTATTTGCTGTTATTTTTGTTTTCTTTGAGTCAAGGAGTTTTGTTACTTCTGTAGCAACTCCTTTGTATCTTTATTTTATCGCAATGTTGTGCCAAGTAAAGTTCTATATTGAAAGTTGATGCAAGATTTGGATTTCTGCGCAGTGACAGATTTTTAGCTGTCACGGATTTGAGCTTATCTCCCTGTAGAAAATTCAAAAATTCTGAAAAAATCACGCATATTCCTGAGATATGTACGCAACTTTCATTATTTTAGGCCAGATCCATCTGAGCAACTTAAGTGCCTCGAAAAAATTCGTCATTCCAGACTGTTCTGTTTTTGACAGATTCTGCCTTTTGTTTTGCATTCGCTCTTTTACTGTGTTTGTGTGGATTTCTTTGCTCCACAAAGCATTGGTGGCTGTAGCTAATGTCCAGAAGCTTTGGGATTGATTGTATCATTACAGAATATGAGAATTTTTGATTATGCACTAACCCTCTAATGAGAACTGTCTTGAGTTTGGTGTGAAGGAAGTTTTCAAGGATCAAGCGAGAAGGGTGATATTATGTGATCAAGAAGAGTGAAAAGCCTAAGCTTGGGGATGCCCCCGTGGTTCATCCCAACCATATTCAGAGAGACTCAAGCGTCTAAGCTTGGGGATGCCCAAGGCATCCCCTTCTTCATCAACAAACTTATCAGGTCATCTCTAGTGAAACTATATTTTAATTCTTTCACATCTTATGCGCTTTACTTGGAGCGTCTGTGTGTTTTTATTTTTGTTTTTGTTTGAATAAATTCGGATCCTAGCAATCCTTGTGTGGGAGAGAGACACGCTCCGCTTTTTCATGTGAATACTCATGTTCTTCACTTATATTTGTTGAGTATTCTTAACTAGCTACTGCAGTGCTTTTAGCTCCTGTTTTTCATGCATCTCTTCGAGCTGTTAGCACTTGTTTATAAATACTCTCTTGCTGCATTATATTATCATTTGGAGAGTTTATGTTTAAATAAATTGATTGGTGTTTGTTTGGAAGAAAGAAAATGCTACATGTAGTAGTTGGTATTGGAAAAGACATATGCATTCTTGTAGATCATTGTCTTGTTTCGATTTGATGCTTTGCAATTGTTTTGAGCTCTCAAGTAGATCATGTTTAAGCTCTTGCATCATGTAGTTAAAGCCTAGTAGTGGAGAACTACCGTAGAGCTTGTTGAGACTTGGGATGCATATTTGTTCTCTCTAAGGTCTAGATATTTTCTGGTAAAATGTTTGAGCAACAAGGAAGACAGTGTAGAGTCTTATAATACTTGCAATATGTTTTTATGTGATTCTTGCTGTACCGGTTTATACTTGTGTTTGCTTCAAACAACCTTGCTAGCCTAAACTCTGTACTGAGAGGGAATGCTTCTCGTGCATCCAAAACTTGAGCCAAAACCCATGCCATTTGTGTCCACCATACCTACCTACTATGTGGTATTTCCTGCCATTCCAAGTAAATATTTCATGTGCTACCTTTAAACTATTCAAAACTTTATTACTCCTTATTTGTGTCAATGTTTTATAGCTCATGAGGAAGTATGTGGTGTTTTATCTTTCAATCTTGTCATTTACTTCTGACAGACTTTCACCAATGGACTAGTGGCATATACATCCGCTTATCCAATAATTTGCAAAAAGAGCTGGCAACGGGGTGCCCAGCCCCAATTAATTACAACTTTCATTAATAATTCTCTTCACATGTTTTGCCCTGATTTATCAGTAAGCAACTTAATTTGCAAATAGACACTCCTCCATGGTATGTGAATGTTGGAAGGCACCCGAGGATTCGGTTAGCCATGGCTTGTGTAAGCAAAAGGTTGGGAGGAGTGTCATCTATAAAGAAACTAAAATACATGTGTAAACAAAAGAGAAGAGGGATGATCTACCTTGCTGGTAGAGATAACGTCCTTCATGGGAGCCGCTCTTGAAAGTCTGGTTGACAAGGGGGTTAGAGTGCCCACTACCATTCGTTGACAACAACAAACACCTCTCAAATACTTATTTTGTGCTCTCTATATGCTTTCGAAAACTTAAAAAGCTCTAGCACATGATTTAATCCCTGCTTCCCTCTGCGAAGGGCCTATCTTTTACTTTATGTTGAGTCAGTTTACCTACTCCTTTCTATCTTAGAAGCAAACACTTGTGTCAACTTTGTGTGCATTGATTCTTACATATTTACTTATTGCACTTGTTATATTGCTTTATGTTGACAACTATCCATGAGATATACATGTTACAAGTTGAAAGCAAATGCTGAAACTTAATCATCCTTTGTGTTGCTTCAATGCCTTTTACTTTGAATCTATTGCTTTATGAGTTACCTCTTATGCAAAACTTTTTGATGCTTGTCTTGAAAGTACTATTCATGAAAAGTTTTTGCTTATATGATTCATTGTTTACTCTTTATCTATTTGTTAGCAAACTATAGATCATTGCTTTGAGTCACTTCATTCATGACATGAGCCTTGCAATATATTGATCAAGATTGTGTGAAAGCATGTCTCCTCAGAAATTATTTGTTGTTATCGTTTTACCTACTCGAGGACGAGTAGAACTAAGCTTGGGGATGCTTGATACGTCTCCAACGTATCCATAATTTCTGCTGTTCCATGCTTATATTATACCATTTGCTACATGTTTTATATACACTTCATATCACTTTTATGCATTTTCTGGGACTAACCTATTAACAAGATGCCACAGTGCCAGTTCCCTGTTTTCTGCTGTTTTTGGTTTCAGAAAGTTACTTCTGGAAATATTCTCGGAATTGCACGAAACAAAAGGCCAAGTCCCTATTTTTCCAGCACGTACACGGAGTCCGAAGGAGAGACGAAGAGAGCCACGAGGTGGCCAAACCACCTGGGGCGCGGGCCCACCGCCGCGCCGCCTGTGGTTTGGGCCCCTCGGGGGTCCGCCGACATCGCCCCTTCGCCTATTTATTCCCCGAGACGTGAAAACCCTAAAACACCGAGCCTTTCATCCAGAACATATTCGCTGCCGCCGCCGTCGTCAACCCTAACTCGGGGGGTTCTGAAGCTCTTCCCGGCACCCTGCCGGAGAGGGGAATCATCACCGGAGGGCTCTACATCGCCATGCCCGCCTCCGGAGTGATGCGTGAGTAGTTCATCCTTGGACTATGGGTCCATAGCAGTAGCTAGATGGTTGTCTTCTCCACTTGTGCCATCATGTTTAGATCTTGTGAGCTGCCTATCATGATCAAGATCATCTTATTGTAATGCTACATGTTGTGTTTGCTGGGATCTGACTTATATTGATACCTATGTGGAGCTGAATATTATATTATCATGTCTATGTCATTTGTGATCTTGCATGCTCTCCGTTACTTGTTGAAGCCTTGGCCAAGTGAATACTTGTAACTCCAAGAGGGGGTATTTATGCATGATAGTTGGGTTCAACCTCTATTTAACCTGGGATAGTGACAGCAAGTTCTAAGGTTGTAGATGTGTTGTTGCCACTAGGGGTAAAACAGCAATGCTTTATTCAAGGATGAATGTATTGTTTACATTACGCACATTACTTAATGCAATTGTCTGTTGCTTGCAACTTAATACTGGAAGGGGTACGGATGTTAACCGGAAAGTGGACTATTTAGGCATAGATGCATGCTGGATAGCGGTCTATGTACTTTGTCGTAATGCCCAAATGAATCTCATAGTAGACACCACAGCTCACACATGCATGTTATATGCACTTATCAATTGTCAATTGCCCAGCTGTAATTTGTTTACCCAGCATGTTAGTTATCTTATTGGAGAGACACCACTAGTGAACTGTGGACCCCGGTCCATTCTTTTACATCTGAAATACAATCTACTGCAATCATTGTTCTCTACTGTTTTATGCAAACAAACATCATTTCCATTCGATACGTTTAACCCTTTGTTTTCAGCAAGCCGGTGAGATTGACAACCTCACTGTTAAGTTGGGGCAAAGTAATTTGATTGTGTTGTGCAGGTTCCACGTTGGCACCGGAATCCCTGGTGTTGCGCCGCACTACACTCCTTCACCAACACCTTCGAAGCAAACCTCGTTTTCCTACTGGTTCGATTAAACCTTGGTTTCATACTGAGGGAAAACTTGCTGCTGCACTCATCATACCTTCCTCTTGGGGTTCCCAACTGACGTGTGACGTACAAGCATTGTTTCTGGCACTGTTGCCGGGGAGATATTCCCTCGTCAACTTAGAGCTAGCAGCGTCAAGCTGGTGTTTATACATGCTTTAATTGCTTCATGCAGTTCAGGGTGTGCGGCCATGTATGACCCATACTTTTCGGTTAAATTCTGCACCACATGCCACCTGCAGTTTCTGTGTATGGCCTCCTTGAAAACAGATAGAATAGATGCACGCATAGCAAAGTCTTGATCTGTGATTATGCATCTTGGTGCCAAGCCACCCATTGCTTCTAGGAAGGTTTGCATTAACCACACATAGCTGTCGGTGAGCTCATTGCGCAAGAATCCACAGCCAAATTGCACGGAGTGCCCATGGTTATTGATCCCGATGAATGGTGCACAGGGAATCTTGTAACAATTTGTGAGGTAGGTTGCATCAAATGAGATGCAGTCTGCGTAGTTTGGGTATGATCGACGTGATGCCCCGTCTACCCAGTACATTCTCTCAACACAGTCATCTTCATCCAACTTGACTTTATAGAAGAAATCCTTATCTTTCTTCTCCATCTCCTTGAAGTATGCCAAACATTCCTCCATGTCATTGATCCTGTTCTTATGTCGGAATTTGGCTCTCAGGTTTGCCAAATCTTTATCCGTGTACGGCACATCTCCGCGTTTCCCGTAAAATCTGGACATTAGATGCATCTGCCGGAAAGTTGGTATGTTGCATTCGTGCAGCATCTTGAGAAAGTGCTTTTCTTCCGCAGGGATGTTGCGATGTGCACGTAAGAACTTTGTCAGAAATGGCTTCTTGATCAGCTAGTGGTTATGTTCATCGGATGATTGTGTAACATGGTAGCAGCCATTGCGCCTCTTGATGTACATGTGCACCTGGCATCCAGTCCTGGGGATTGTACTCCTCTTTCTTTTCTCACAACGGACTTTGTGTTCTGCGTGTCTTCCTTCGGAACTTGAGTTTTGCCACCTTTGGTGCAAACAAAGAACACCTTCAGATAATCTTTATTATCATCCTTCCTTGACCAAGCAATCCGAATACTGAAACCTTTCCTCAGTGAGTACTCCAAGTAGTGATCCCTGGCAGCTTCATAAGTGTCGAAACGCATATGCAGTGTTGGGGCTTGCGGTGTCGAGTTTGCATCAGCTGTAGCATCATCCCACCTTGTTGTCCTGACACATCAGTACCCAACGTTTGTTTTTCAATTGTTTCTCCAGTCTTTGTTGTTTGCTTGCCACTTGCCGACATGGTTTCCATGCCATCAGCCCCTGAAAACAATCCATCTCCACCTGCATCTGTTATGAATCATTTATATCAGCCTAAATTTCACATGTTTTACGTGTTCTTTTTGAACTTCCAAGTAATAAATTCATGTGTAGAAGTTCATTAATAAGTAGGTGATAACTTTATTAGATGGTGGTTGGTTAATTTAGTTCACAGTAGGTGGTAACATTTCAGTCAACCACTACCCGATGGTCGGAATGGATGGGGTAAATTAGAGATGGATACCTTGTTAACATAAGTGTTGGTGACTTAAGTTATATTATCTTGGTAACATAAGGAAGGGCTGGGTAATTTCATGTATATAGTGTATGGTGGTATATACCTGCATTTTCGACATCAGCATTGTTGTGTGACAAGCCATCATCAATATCATCAGTTTCCAAATTTATATCCATATCCATGGCTGCCCCTGTTCAAAAATAATGTCAAAACTTTAGCATGGTAACAATAGGATATAGTGGCAGGTACTATAGCACATAGTGGCAGGTAACTTCATGTACATCTTCAGTGATTCTGCAAACAAGTTTATCGTTATTTATCCCCCTGTTCGAAATCATGTCAATAGCCATAGTCTGTTAACTACAGCACATAGTGGCAGCTAACTTTAGTCTTACTTCATTGATAACTTTTTTACTGATTATACATGATTAGACATTTCAACAAACAAGTGTATGTAGCCTTTATGGTCAAAATCATGTTGAAACTAATACTGGTTGGTAACTTTAGTGCTGCTACATGTATAACTATAGCTATTCTACATGGATAACTTTCTGATTTTCGCGTCTGCTATGTCACATGCAGGGTTTTCGCTCAAATGTCAGGAATATGAGGCAGATCAGCATAAAATACCATGATACGGAACTGACATGAACTACATGGATTCATCATAAGGAATAGGAGTTCATAGCAACCTAATTCATCAATAGATACCACCGATAAGTAGCAATTTTTTCTACTTGATCACCAGATTGATTTCTTACTGATTCTGTGCACCCATATGTGCCCGTGTACCTAGACTACACATAGATTACAGATCATGCATATAGACTATAGATCATGCCTGTGTATCCCTCCCAACAATCATGTGGATTTTGTCTGGTTCAGTACTGAACTAGCAGGGAGTGTTGTGTTTAAAGCAGTCTACCTGTGTGTTCTCTCCCTGGTAGCCTTTGGGTTTGTAGATCTTGCTCTCTTGTTTTTCAGTTGTTCTCTGGTGCAGATCTAGCAGCCGGAGCCATGGCGATGGGAGCCTCTCGAAGAAGAAGATGCATAGGACAGAAGAGAAAGTTGGTGCTCTGGGACCGTGGGGATCGGTAGAGAAGAAGAGAGAGAGAGGTGTTGCGCTGGTAGCCTGGGATCGGGGGGTAGGTAAGGATTTGTGGGGCTCTGTTTTCTTTCGTGCAGTACAAGCTGGTCCGGATCGGCATTCCTACTTTGCGTGTGGTCCGCATTAGCGCGCCAGATGTTTGGCTGGACCGCGCTAGCGAAGCAGTCGCTATCGTCACAGCTTTCGCTATCGTGACAGCTTTGAACATCTCGGCCGCGCGTGGCGCGCGCGCACACGGCAGAAGTAGTGCGTACAGTTTAGCCACACAGCAGGCGCCTGCTGCATAGGTGCGTCAAGGAAACTCGATATGTAGGACTATGAAGTGCCTATTGCAATTGTAGATGCCTAGGGGTGGTGTGCCGATCCAAAGAATATGCGTCACAAATTGGGGGTAAAAACATTTTTCGCCACTTACTCAAACCACGAGCAGACCAAACAGGGACACTGTGCCAATTTCTGAAAAATAGACCATGCCCGGAGCCAATGTGCACATTGAAAATAACATGCGCAAAGGAGATTAATGTTTAGTATTCAAAATCATGTCATTTCTACATAGCCATAGTGATCATATTAAGGCAATCACTCCCATCAATAGGAGCATTCTATCCTTATGTTTTATTTCTCGCAACCAAGTAGGCTGTCGAAACTTTTCTCTGAAAGCACAATCAAGTATGTTTAGTCCGTCGTGGGCTATAATTTTATATAGACCAAATATAACATTTTTATTCTTTTGTTGAATTATCTTCCAAATCATCATGGAGATTGCAAGCTTAAAAAATAACAGAAAATACATGTCTCTAGGAAGCAAGATCATGGGCTTGTGTTCTGTGGCAGTGTATTAGCCACGACATTTAGATCTGTAGCCTGTTTGAAAGACTAGTTTACTAATTTCCAGGATTGCCTCTTCACTCCTTGTCTCCTTGTATGTCATTTTCTGGTTAGTTGCTTGTGCCTTTCAGATGCTTCCATACCTACCCAATTGCCTTATCAGTCGAAATGTTTATCTTACGCCATGTGCATATTCACAAAAAATAGAACATTCACCTTTCCACTCTTGTAATATCAACTCCAAATGACCTCGTGGACACATAGTATGTTAAAATCTATGCGTGGACATTTTTTTGCAGTATTTTATATATTTTAAAATACGTTTACAATGTAAATACACAACGCAACGCCTCTAAATAAAAAAAGTGATCTACGCAATATACTCTGGTCGGTTGATGTTTCTTAATCAGCTGTGTGTTCCTTTCACATGGTTTGAGTGAGGGCTTTTCGCACACGAGCTCCATGTAGCTGCTTTTTAGAAATTCAAAATTTACATTTTTTTAAGTTCCAAAGAATTCGGGAAAAATCCTAAATGTAGATTGTGATATGATCTACAAGTGTGAAAAAAATCTAATTTAAAATTCGTTGTATTTTAGATTGGGAGAAAATAAAAAATGGGTGGATCTGGGTGGTGAGAAGTACGTATAGTTTAAAAAACTTGAAAATTTGTCAAATTTATGTTTTTTTTAGGTTTGAATAATTTGGATTTTGGATTGAAACGTTGCAAACTTGTACTAGATCTCAACGATATCTACTTTTAGGATTTCGTGTCAAATCTTTTGAAGCTAAAAAATACCTATATTTATTTTTTGAAAATCGAGCGGGCTTTATTTGCACTTTCCGTGCGTCTCAACCACTACAACGGACATCAATTATAGACTTATAAATTATAATACATGTGTGACTTTGATCGTAGTAAGTAATGTCGTATCCACTCCACCAACCTTCTACAGGTACATGGTCACATCCCATATCGGCATATCATTGCTCAATTATCATGTAACAAGCCTTCAAAACTGGGTCGTCAAAGCTTCATCCTCTTAGCGCCAAAGCTTATCAAAGATAATCGATGCAGATGGAAAAGACCGTGGTTCTATACCCCGGACTCTCCGTGAGCCACTTCGTGCCCATGATGCGGCTCGCCGGCGCTCTCCTCGAGCACGGCTGCGCAGTCACGGTCGCGCTCATCGACCCCGCCGTTATGTCAGACGCCGTCTTCGGTGCCGTCGTCGCCGGGGCCGCCGCCTCCATGCCGTCTGTCCGCTTCCACACGCTCCCGCTCGTCGAGGACGCGCCCAGGGTGATCCCCGGCGCGGAGCTCCTCGTCAGCTACTTCGACCTCGTACGCTGCTACAACGACCGCCTCCACGACTTCCTCAGCTCCTTCACGCGCGTCCACGCCGTGGTCATCGACTCGCTGTCCCCTCAGGTATACAACGTCACCAAGAGGCTAGAGATACCAGGCTACCTCTTGTTCACCTCCAGCGCCGCCGCCCTCGCCGTCTATGCCCAGCTTCCTTATGTCCTTGCCAAGGGGAGCGGGACAAGCTTCAAGGAGCTAGGCGACACTCCTGTGGAGTTCTTTGGCCTTCCGCCCATTCCGGCTTCGCACCTGATTGGCGAGGTGCTCGAGGACCCGCAGAGCGAGACGTACAAGTCCACCATGGCTGGGCTGTCCCGGATCCCGGACACTGGTGATGGCATCCTGATGAACACGTTCGAGTCGTTAGAGGCTCGCGCGGTGGCCGCTCTCGGGGACCCTCAGTGTCTCCCCGCCGGCTGGGTCATGCCTCCGGTGTACTGTGTCGGGCCATTCCTCGGCGGCGTCGGCGAGGGGAAAGAGCCGCACGGCTGCCTGGACTGGCTAGACAAGCAACCGGACAGCAGCGTCGTGTTCCTCTGCTTCGGGAGCATAGGAGCCGCAGCAAACCACTCAGAGGAGCAGATTAAAGAGATCGCCGTCGGCCTGGAGAACTCCGGCCACCGGTTCCTGTGGGCCGTGCGAGCACCGCACGGCGATGACCCGGAACTCGACGAGCTCCTGCCGGACGGGTTCCTGGACCGCACCAGCGGCCGCGGCCTCGTGGTCAATCAGTGGGCGCCCCAGGCCGACGTGCTCCACCACAGGGCCACCGGCGCGTTCGTGACGCACTGCGGGTGGAACTCGGTGCTGGAGGGCGTGACGGCGGGCGTGCCGATGGTGTGCTGGCCGCTGTACTCGGAGCAGAAGATGAACAAGCTGCTTATGGTGGGCGAGATGGGGATCGCCGCGGAGATGGTCGGGTGGCAGCAAGGGCTGGTAGAGGCAGCAGAGGTGGAGCGCAAGGTGAGGATGGTCATGGACTCCAAAGATGGCAGGGAGCTCAAGGCGCGTGTGGCGGCGCACAAGGAGGCTGCCGCTGCGGCCTGGGGCGACGGCGGCTCGTCGCGTTCGGCGTTCGCCCGGTTCCTGTCGGACGTGGACGGCCGCCAGGTTCGGGCTCGCGCCGGGGAAGGTGCGTGAGCTTGGCCTACGGTACGTGTAGGTCTAGCCTATGCATGTAAGCACGTATACGTAGTCTACGAGCTCATCCTGTCACGTGTAGCATGAATAGTCTGATGAAAATAATGCTCATTTGTGTATACTATTATGAAGTGAAAGCATATAGCTTTTTTAATAATGCAACGATAGCAATGTAAAGTATCTTCTTCAGACAAGGTTAATCGAGTAGCGAGTTGAATTAAACTATGTAAGTATCTTCTTCAGATAAGGTTCATCCGGAGCCTATCATAAGAAAAACGAGACCAATCAGGACTAGCACTTGGTGGCATATTTGTATAGACTAGTAACGGTGCACGTGCAATGCACGTGTAACACTTTTAGTGCCCGATTTTATTCATTATAAGACAATGTAAAATTTATGAGAAAAAAGGTAGCCGATTTATATATTTATTCATCGATAGTGACATCATATGTAGAATAAAAAAGGGTGCTCAGCACTGAACTACAACACATACCATATTTATGTTTTATTCAGGTGTTGGCGCACAATATGCATGATAAAGAGGCGCGCTTTGCCTGTAATGTTGAAAGACAAAATCCTTATAACAGTAGGAATGAGAATGCCCTAATCTAACAAAGGTCATTGGATCAATATATATACAAGTGTAATACATCAGAAGAATTATGATGCTAATAGATTGATCTCCCCGGCATTCCATCAAACACATGTATATATGGGATTTTTTTTTAATGATGGTTGGAGAGAGAAAGGCCATCAACTACAAAAAGAAACCAAGGGTTCGGAGGAATTAATATCATCTCAGTATTTTGACCCTATCCAAATAGCAATTGCATCATTCTTAAGAAAAAATCAAGCTAGGAAGCTAAAATAGAAGTATTCACTAAACCATCATCGAGGCCTCATATTGGATAAGATATATATGAGCTTCACCTCGAACTTGCACTGGGTGGAAAGTGCAGATTGCTACACAACACGTACAGAGTGCCCATCTCCCGGATTTGTCATGAGCAAGATCCGATCATGCTTCCATGTACAATGAACTACCATATTCCAATCCGTTTAATATCCTCAACCACTTTATTTCTTAAGTATTCTTATTTTTCACATTGCCCTGATGCCTGACTAATTTAACATATAGACAAAACAAATCAGCGAACCAAGAGCTCACCTGGGATTAGAAGTCAATGTCTGAGCCGAAGAGTACGGCCAAATCTGTGTTTGATTGCTGTGCGATCTTGGCGTCATGCCATCCTAAGCCATCAGATTAAACCGTTGTCAACCAGTCACTGACACATCTCCCAAACGACACAACAAAGCCTCATATCCTTCATTCCTTTCGCTTGAACTGGTGTAGGCTTGATGCTATGCTCCTTGTTTAGTCGATACTGCCCGACAATTCGGTCTCGCCCAGCATATGCGACATCTGCTCGCGTATACTCGTCGCCGATGTGTGCCCATGTACTCGCTGCTACTAAGAGATAATAATCACATATTAAAATTCATGAATGAAGGAGAGGAATGTATCTAGGAGAATTGCCGGTTCATCTTTTTTTCTTGAGAATCTACCGCTGCTTATCCATGAAATGGTTCCAAGTTTGTCACAAACTGAATTACCCAGTAGGCTAAAATCGAGATAGGCAAACTTGAGAGTGCTAGTTAAACAAAGTTCAGTCGATTGCCATACCCAAACTACGGTACCAGCTCTCGATGCACTTTGTATCTGCATAAAAAAACACCGATTTAAGTGTCTCCGTGTATCGTGTAAAAAGGATGAAACCAATGTAGCAGAAAGTACTTTTAATAACCAGCTGCACATACCAATATGAAACTGAAACTTATCGTCCATCCATATGCTTATCTTTGAGAATCTAACACGAAGATCTGACGAACCTATCTAACGATGGGATTAAGCTCGTAGATGGGGATGAGGCATCCGGGGCACCCTGATGTGAGAGGGACAACGGAGAAGAAGATCGCGATTAGTTGGGGCGAAGAGCTTGAGAGCGATTAGTTGGGGCGAAGAGCTTGAGAGCAGCAGCGGCAGGTAGGATTAGAGATCGGGAGCTTGTGCGGATGGCAGATCGGGATGCCCTCCTCCCGCAGTTAAAGCGAACAGGAGCATGACGGTACGGTGGCGGCGTTGACTACAGGAGCTCGGTCGACGATGATGCAGCAGATCGATTGGGTCGAGGCGGAGGCAATCGTAACGGGAACTCGATCTACCGTGGGAGGGCCTGCATCTCGGGGTCGGGAAGGATTGGGGTCGCCGCAGTCCTTTCCACTGGCCGGAAGATGTGGAGGTCGCCGGTGGCCGGAAATCAAGGGAGGTGGCGGCCACCGGCCAGGACAGTTCCGTTCTGGAGGACAGGACCTGGTTCGTTCTTTTTCTTTACCACGAACCGATACCGATGGCAATTGTGCAGTATTATGTGATTTGGTGGGAGGGCAAATAGGTAAATTGTAACGTGTGTTGAGGTGCTCAACATTGGAACGATGATCTGGTTCGTTGATCTGATATTGAACGGATTAAATTTAATGTATCCGTAACATGTTTGCTCTTTTAATAGTAGTATAGAAGAAGTGCTCCATAGTGAGAACTCAGATCATTGGGT
Source organism: Poa pratensis (assembly GCA_947311845.1). Taxonomy (NCBI): domain Eukaryota; kingdom Viridiplantae; phylum Streptophyta; class Magnoliopsida; order Poales; family Poaceae; genus Poa; species Poa pratensis. The sequence continues at coordinate 80,100,478 of CAMZMU010000036.1, forward strand.
GCGTCACCGCGACCACAACCACTGGGCCTCTGCGTGTTCTCGAGCCTATCATAAGCAAACCGCAAGAATATTTTTTGTCATTTCAAGTTTCTACGACGCCGACTGTTTGCATGTTGGTACTTCATAGAAGATAGAGCTGATAAGTTGAAGAACTGTTGTACATCGTTGAGATCATTGGCACCACGGATCTTGTGGGATCCAAAATTCCGAAACCCACGTGACAGACAGAGACGGACACAATGGTTTACCATCTCTTCTCTGTTGTATGACATCAAGTGAACTTTTGTGGCATGACATGGAATTATGGAAAAGGGGTCGTGACATGGGTATACATCTCGGTTACCCTACCATGAGGGTACCTGGTGCACGTGACGACTAAAACCCCAATAGCGAAGAGACTACTCGAAGCCCAAGGCAAGAGGCCCAAAAAGATGGAGTACCCTACAAGATTAGACATAGGCATAGTCGGTTTAGACTTCCTTTATGTGTAAACTAGGTCGGTTACAAACTCCCGAGACCCAGCCTATTTAAAGGCTGGGAGGGGTGCCGATCTGGGACCAAGCTATACTCGAACCACCAAATCTCTTGCGAGATCGTCATCTCGCCGGAGCCACCTTGTAACCTCATAATCTCCAGCGATCAATAACAGACAAGCAGGAAGTAGGGTCTTTACCTCCACTCGAGGGGACTGAACCTGGGTAAATCTTTGCCGCTGCTTGTCAGCCGACGAAACTAGCAGTACTACCACGTTCTCTCCCCATAATCTCAACCCTAGGTCCTTAACCATGGGATTTGATGAGAGTACACCTCGTCAATTGGTGCTGTCTGTGGGAAAGAATAGTGCTGGACTCGCGGTTTCTTCGGTTCCATCGGAAAACGGCGACGCGCCGATCGGATCTACAAACGGCAACTCGCCGGCTGCATCGACAAACCAGAACTCGCCGACTCAGGTGGCACACGGCAACTCGCCGGCTCACTCGACAAACGGCAACACGCCAGCTTCACCCGCAAAAAGCGCATCGGATCCTCTGGTGGATTTCGAGCCACACTCACCAGGATTACAGGAGGCCTTCTCCGATCTCGAGTCAGGTTTGGGCTTAACCGTTGGTTCGTTCAATTTTTTCGTCAACAAGCTTGGTGTGCAGGACTTGACGGATCCACGCCAACTCGCGACTTCCGCACCCGAGGCTCCATCGGTTGCGGCTCCTTCGACTGTGGATCCCTCAACTGTGTCCACACCATCGTCGACCCTCCAAGCTTGTTCGTCTGCAACAACCATGTCCACACAAGAGATGCGCGAGCTCATTGAAGAACTCCAGGGCGAGAAGGCCGAATCAGCATACCGCACAAACGATCCCGAGCTTGATCTCTCACTCGAGGATAGTTTCGACTGCGGGCTCTCCTTCAGCGATTTCGACGAACTCGAAACTCATATCGACAACCACGTCGAGATCTGCGCCAACAACAACAACCTCAACTCTGAGATTCATAACAACTTCGTCGACGCCGAGATGAGCATAGGCGATGAAGGAATCAACAGCGAGATCCGTCCAGACGGACCACTCGATGGGCATATCGACTCCGACATGAGCCTTGATGACGATGTCGAGTCCATGACAGGACTCGAAGACACACATACATATCCTCGGGTGATACCCCAGCAGGTCTACGTCGCCATCGCCGCAGAATCATCAGATGCTGCGGCCAGCCGAAGGCCTACAGAATTACCGTGCACAGTTACTATGCCGGACGGAGTCACAACTCTCACGATCACTGCTGAGATGGCGGCAAAAGCAGACAAAGTCATCAAGGAGTGCACAATGATGCCAGCAGACGCAACACAAGAGGAGATGCTGACCTTCTAGTACTTCAACTGGCAGGAGTCACTTCGACTGCGGCAGGTCAGAGCAACACTCGAAGAACGCAAAAAGCAAGCTAGCTTATCGAGTGCGCGAAGAAGACAGCTCTCCCTGAGCTCCACTGGGCGAGCAGATACAGGACCCAGATCAAGGTGGTCACACCTCTCGCCAGACGAAAGGGCGGCGCTCACCCGCAACTTAGGCAACTCTTTCATGACATACGACGAAAAAGGAGTGCCAGTACCCAAAACAGCTACGGGTGCCCTCTTCACCGCCGCAGCGTACCTAGAGGCAATCAAACCTCCAGCTGATGACCCCAATGCAAAACTGCATCGCCAGCAGATCAAATCACTCGCCTTAGCGGCGAAGGCCATACGCCAAATTCCAAAAACTCCAGGCGGGAGTCGAGACCGTGCCCTAGTCGACGCGCGTCGGGAAGAGCATAATCACAGTGGTCGCCGCCACCACTCGAAGGAAAGAAGCAGCTCGCGTAGGCGCAGGTCCAGGAGCAGATCACGCAGATCTTACAGTAGTGATCATACTCTGATCGAGAGCCTGAGCCACATGGAGCTCTGTGCTTCACTCGACGCGTCCGCGAGACAAGGATGCCCAAAGGATTCAAACTCACATATGAACAGCCCAAGTACACGGGTCGACAGGAACCTTCCGGGTGGCTGGAAGATTACAGGCTGGCTGTCGCGTGCCAGCGAGGCACAAACACCACAACCATGCAATACATACGACTCATGCTCGAAGGCACAGCCCGCGACTGGCTCAAGGCCCTACCTCCATCAACATACGACTCGTGGGATCACTTTCGCAGGGATTTCGTCAAAAACTTCGAGCCTCTATGTGAGCGCCCAAAAACATTCGAGGAGCTGCGGGCCTGCGTTCAACGATCAGACGAAACGTTGAGGTCATACATCAGACGATGGACTGAGATACGTAACTCAGTTGGACTAGTTTCAGAAGATATGGCCATGGATGCTTTCGTCATGGGCCTCGCCAGGCGAGACTTCAAAGAAGCACTTGGTCGCCAAAAGCCAAAATCTGTAGCTCACCTCTTGCAGATCCCGACTGAGTGGGCAGATGGAGAAGATATGGCACGCACCACACGCGGGTCCTCACCCCGTGACAAACATGAGAGTAGCAGTCGAAGCCACAGAGACTCGTACAGAGACGACCGAAGGCGCAAACGTTCAAAACGTCACTACGACGATGACAGACCCGAATTCATGGCGGCTGGGTTCTCCACACCCCGCAATGGCCAGGACAGAAGCGACCGACGGTCAGAAGATCGGCGAGACAGTCGAGAAGATCGACGAGACAGTCGAGACGATCGTCGAGACAGCCGAGACCACGGCCAACGCAGTGATAGTTACAAGAGGAAGGACTGGCGCAAGTCACGGGCACAATCTGAGCGATCATTCGAAGAAAAGATGGACGCTGATTGCAGATTCCACCTGTACAAGGGGGACGACGGAAAACTGCGATCCAATCACTCGATGAGAAACTGCAGGGAGTTCGACCAAATGGCGACTGATTACGTAAATCGTAGAAAGGCAGCAGCCGCACAAGCACCTGCACCCGTGCCTCAGCCAAACAACGTGCCTGTTCTGATGGCACCACCTCCACCACCACAGCCTGCCACAGGCGGAAACCTCGCAGGTGCCATACATCACGTACCTCGGGTGGACGAGCCACAGTACCCTCCGCCCCAAGGGCAGATGTACATAATACAGAAAGGTCGACCTTCCAACAGGGAGCAAAAACTTCGCACTCGACAAGTAAACATGGCGGTCATGACACCTCCTGCGGTAACTGAATACTTGAAGGGATCCGAAACTACAATAAGCTTCAGCAAAGAGGACCACCCTCCATCGGTTGTTCGCCTAGGGCACTCTGCTCTGGTACTCGACGCGCAAATTGGAGGCTACGCCATGTCCAAGGTCTTCATGGATGGTGGGAGCAGCATAAACATCATCTTCGCAGATACGCTCCGCAAAATGAACAGGTCAGTCGAAAACCTGCCAAGATCTTCAAATACCTTCCACGGTATCGTTCCAGGGAAAGCAATAAGCCCAGAAGGCACCATACAACTCGACGTGACGTTCAGGGACAAGCACCACTTCAGGACAGAGTCGATTGAGTTCGAAGTGGTCGGCGGGAAGTCACAATACCATGCTATACTTGGACGCCCGACGTTCGCTCGATTCATGGCGGTGCCACATTACGCATACCTCCAGCTGAAGATGCCTGGACCAAAAGGAGTAATCACAATCAAGGGGAACTTCCAAAAGTCTGATTCTTGCGACCGAGAATTCAGCAAAATCTCTGAGATGTTTGGCATGGAAGCAACACTCGCTGATCTAGCGGTCTCCAACGATCGAACACTTATGCCGGAACATAAAAAGGTGGCAGTCGACAGAGCATTCAATTCCACCAATGACACAAGATCGCATTAGGTGCACCCGACTGACCCGACCAAGACAGTCAATGTCTCGTCGAGTCTGCCTATCGCATAGGAAAGCGCGCTCGTCGAATTCCTCCGTGAGAACTGCGATATATTTGCATGGTGTCCAGTGATACGTCTCCAACGTATCTATAATTTCTGATGTTTCATGCTTGTTTTATGTATCATTGTCACATGTTTTATATGCATTATATATCATTATTATACATTTTCTGGGACTAACCTATTAACAAGATGCCACAGTGCCAGTTCCTGTTTTCTGCTGTTTTTGGTTCCAGAAAAGCTGTTCGGGCAATATTCTCGGAATTCGACGAAACAAAAGCCAAACCTCCTATTTTTCCGAGGGACACACGGAGCCAGAAGGGCAAGCCAGGGGGAGGCCCACGGCCTCCAAACCACATGGCGGCGCGGCGAGGAGAGAGAGTGCGCCAGCCTATGGTTTGGCCCACTCGGGACTCCACCGACGTTGCCCCTTCGCCTATTTAGTCACCCCGACGCGAAAACCCTAAATATATATCTAATACTCCAGAAAGACTTCCGCAGCGCCGCCGCCATCGCGAGACCTCGTTTCGGGGGTCAGAAGTTCCTGTTCTGGCACCCTGCCGGGACGGGGATTGACCCCCGGAGCCATCTCCATCGACTCCACCGCCTCCACTTCGACTCCATGATGGTTTGTGAGTAGTTCCCCCATGGACTACGGGTTCTTGGCTGTAGCTAGTTGGTACTCTCTCTCCCATGTACTTCAATACAATGATCTCATGAGCTGCCTTACATGATTGAGATCCATATGATGTAATTGGTGTTGTGTTTGTTGGGATCCGATGAATTGTTACATTATGATCAGATTGTTCATCATATTATCATACTATTGTTTATTTAAGATCTTGCATGCTCTCCGGTACTTGTGGTTACCCTGATCAAGTAGTTGCTTGTATCTCCAAGAGGGAGTATTTATGCTAGATAGTTGGGTTCAGCCTCTATTTAACCTGGGATAGTGACAGCAAGTTCTAAGGTTGTAGATGTGTTGTTGCCACTAGGGGTAAAACAGCAATGCTTTGTCTAAGGATGAATGTGTTGTTTACATTATGCACAATACTTAATGCAATAATCTGTTGTTTGCAACTTAATACTGGAAGGGGTGCGGATGCTAACCGGAAGGTGGATTATTTAGGCACAGATGCATGCTGGATAGCGGTCTGTGTACCTTGTCGTAATGCCCAATTAAATACTACAGTAAACCTTATCTTATCATAAGCATGCATTGTCATGCCCTTACAATTATCAATTGCCCAACTGTAATTTGTTCACCCAACACCTGTTATTTGTTTGGAGAGTTACCACTAGTGTAGATAGCTGGGAACCCCGGTCCATTTGTCATCATCATTGCTCTCTGGTCCTATATGTCATTAGAAGTAGTATCAACTATTTTCTGGTGCCATTGCCTCCGTGTTACTGCTGCTGTGTTACTGTTACTATTGCTCTCATATTACTGCTGCTTTCACATCACCCCTGTTACTAGTGCTTTTCCAGGTGCAGCTGAATTGACAACTCAGTTGTTAAGGCTTATAAGTATTCTTTGTCTCCCCTTGTGTCGAATCAATAAATTTGGGTTTTACTTCCCTCGAAGACTGTTGCGATCCCCTATACTTGTGGGTTATCAAGACTATTTTCTGGCGCCGTTGCCGGGGAGCATAGCTCTACTCATAAGTTCACCTGGGGAGTACACTCTACCTCTCTCTCTGTTTTTATTTTATTTTGTTTTGTCTAGTTTATTTGTGCTTAGTTTATTTTTGTTTAGTTTATTTTTGTCTTGTTTTATTTTTCTTATAAATTCGAAAATCCATAAAAATTTGAAAAACCGAAAAACTAAAAACTGTTGTTATGGAAGAACCCACAACCTATATGGAGCTTATAGAATTATATATGAAGTATAGAGAATCAAAAAAGGGTGAAGTCATGAGTGTGTGTTAGAAAGGTTGAATACAATTGCTAAAATCTTGCTTAAACGCCATGATATAAACTGTTGCTCTAAACAGGATACTAAACATCTTAAATTCCAGTGTAGCTTTAGTGAAGAGGTTTTAATTGTGAACTATCATTGGAATAACTATATTCATCTTGGGTTCGAAGAAGTAGAACAATTTGTTTTATTTATGGGAGCCTCTGAGATAGAATCTTTCATGGCTAAAAATTATGAAACTTGTATTGCTTGTAAGGACCTTAAAGATTATGTCTCTTCTATCCTTGATTATTGCATAGAACATTACAGCAATAATCCTTATATCGTTGATTACAAAGAGAGACTCATTAATGCACAAGAATGCACTCACAATTTGCAGGAACCTGTGGAAGAAGAAATTGCTGAACCTGAAAGCTCATTAGATGAAAAAGAGGAGGAGAGTGATGAACAAAAGGAGGAAGAATGGATTAGCTACCCATGCCTACCTTCTAATGAGAGTAACTCTTCATCTCTTACATTATTTGATTGCCCTCCATGCTTACCCAAGGAGGATGAATGTTATGTTCCTGTTGATTCTCTTGAAATTTTTCCTATGAGTAAAACTTGTGAGAATAATTATGCTACTGTTATATATGATAATCCATGCTATTTTGATAAATCTTATGATAATCCTTTATTTGTGGCTGATATCGAAATGCATGGTACTAAAGAGTTTTGCTTAGAAAATGTTTATGATAAAGCTCTAGATGATGGTCCTATGTTACTTGATAATATTGAATGTACCACTAATGAAAATGGGATTGGAGAAGTCTTGACTTTATCTAGTCCCATATTTTTGAGATGATCAATCATCTTGTTATAAAATTGTTACATGTGGGTTCGAAATTTTAAATCCCACTACTTATGAGCTTGATAAAAATTATTTGTTTGTAGATCATGAAAAGCATGCTTTGTGATAGTTATATTGTTGAGTTTATTCATGATGCTACTGAAAATTATATGAGAGAGGAAAATATGGTTGTAGAAATTTCATGGTACTAAAACACCTCTCTATATGCTGAAACTTTTGAAGTTACTCTTGTTTTATCTTCCTATGCTTGTCACTTTGTTCTATATGAATTTATTTGTGTACAAGTTTCCTATGCATAGGAAGTGGGTTAGACTTAAATGTGTTTTGAATTTGCTTCTTGATGCTCCTTTTGCTTCATTTTCTATTTTCATGAGAGCATCATTAAAACTATCAAGCCTAGCTAAAAGGCATTAAAGAAAAGCGCTCTTGGGAGACAACCCATGTGTTATTTCTGTAATTTTTCTTTTGCTTTTTGAGTCAAGGAGCTTGCTTACTTCTGTAACAACTCCTTTGTATCTTTACTTTTTCGAATTGTTGTACCAAGAAGAGCCTTTAATGATTAGATGATGCTAGATTTGGATTCTGCGCAGGGACAGATTTTTAGCTGTCACGAATTTGAGCTTTTCTCCCTGGAGAAAACTCGAAAAATTCTATAAAAAATCACGCATCTTCCTCAGATATGTACGCATCTTTCATTAACTTCACTTTTTCCGATTTGAGCAACGGAAGTACCTCGAAAAAATTCGTCTTTACTGGCTGTTCTGTTTTGACAGATTCTGTCTCTGTTTTTTTGCATTGTCTCTTGTGGACTTTAAGTAAGGCTTTCTAGACGTGGAGGGCTGTAGCTAATGTTTTATTGAGTATTGCAATGTGTCACAACAGAACCAAAGTGGATTAATGTTTTTGAGTACTAACCCTCTAATGAAGTTTATGAGAAGTTTGGTGTGGCAGAAGTTTTCAAGGGTCAAGAGGAAGGATGATATTGTGATCAAGAAGAGTGAAGAGCCTAAGCTTGGGGATGCCCCCGTGGTCACCCAAGCATATTTCAAGAAGACTCAAGCATCTAAGCTTGGGGATGCCCAAGGCATCCCCTTCTTCATCATCAACTTATCAGGTCATCTCTAGTGAAACTATATTTTAATTCTTTCACATCATATGTGCTGTTCTTGGAGCGTCTTTGTGTTTAGTTTTTAGTTTTATTCTCTGATCATATCAATGTCGGATCCTATCTATCTTGTTTGGGAGAGAGACACGCTCCGCTTTTTCATTTGAATACTCCTATTCTTCACTTATATTTGTTGAGTATTCATTTTCGCACTGTTTAGCTTCTAGCTCTTGGTTTTCATGTATCTCTTGTTCAGAGCTATTAGTTATTTTATAGAAAGTACTTCTTGCTTCACTTATATTTATTTGGAGAGTTGCTTGGTTGATGTGTTGGTCCAGAAATTTTTGCATGTGGTAGTGGTATAATGAAAAACTTGCATAATCTTGTAGATCATTGAACTTTGATAATCTGATTCTTTGCAAACGTTTTGAGGTATTTAGATGGTAAAGCTTGCTGGTTAATTAAGTTAAAATCATTAGTGGATTGTTGTCTTTAAGCTTGTACCGTACTACAAACTCTAAAAATTGTTGAAGGTGTAGTTGGACTTGATAGCTTTCCATGTCTGAAAGTTCATTGTAATAACTAAGTTGTGCTGAAGGTCGAGGGATCTAACGGGGTACTTGTGCCGCCGTGAACGGCCCTTCTTGGAGTGAATTTTAATCATGCTCTTAATGTTGAACCTGCTAGTTGTTTGCAATAAACTTGTGAGTTCTTTTTGACTAATGTTAAGCTACGGTTTTTGGCACTTCCACCATCCAAATTTGCTAGCCTCTTCGGTGCTGTGCATTGCCTTCTGCTCACATTGAGAGTTGTGCATACTTCGCCGGTACATCCAACCCCGTGGGAGGACTTCCTCTTGTTCTCCTACACATAAGCCTATACATCTTCCTCAAAACAACCACCATACCTACCTACCACAGCATTTCCATAGCTGTTCCGAGATATATTGCCATGCAACTTCCATTTACATTACATGACTTGTTGTCATTTCACTTATATATTGCTTTGCATGATTCTATACAGCTGATGTGTGGTTTACCCATGTTACGCTAGATCATTGCATATCCTGCTACACTGGCAGAGGCATACAGTTTCATACATCATGTTTGTTCGTTATGAGTTATATGTACCAAAAAGTGTGTTGTCATATTAGAATGTTGCCCCTGAAAGTGAAAAGTGCTATGTGGCCATCGAAAAGAGAAACAGAAAAAGAAAAAAAAAATAAAAAAAAAAGAAAAAAGAAAAAAGGGGGCAACATTACTATCCTTTATCCACACTTGTGCTCATGTTATAGCACCTGCAGTATTCATAGTCATCATTTGTGCTCATTTAGCACCTATACTCCATGTGAGAGAGTTTTCATGTTCTACTAGTATAACTATGTGGGGAATTTACACTATAGAACTTGGGTTGTATATTCCAATGATGAGCTTCCTCAAAAGTGCTCTAGGTCTTCATGAGCAACCAAGTTGGATGCACCCCCACTAGTTCCATTGGAGAGCTTTCATACACATATAGCTCTATGTGCATCCGTTGCATGGCAATCACTACTCCTTACATAGCTTCGATTATAAGACTTCCTCTTGTCTAATGATCACTTATAGCTTTGTGAGACTTTCTTCCATTGGCCTTCCAAACCCCCATTAATGTTCTCTTTGCCATAACATCCTGGTGCCAATACCAAATGCTTGCGCTCACCGGTTGAGTAGACTTCGAAACAGTTGATTCATGACGTTCATGTTTATGTTTACTTGGCTGAATCCTTCTATGTTATGAAAATTTGCTTGATGCTTGGATTGAAGGATAGAACTTCTACGCTGGATACTTAAACCATCTTTAATGAACCTTGTACGGTTTCATGTCTTTAAAGCGATATTCATGAAAACTTTTAGCTTGTTTGACTCTTGCTTTATTATCTCTTATATCAACTATAGACATTTGCTTTGAATGATTTGATCTCAGCTCACATGCCTTACATTATTATTGGATCAAGATTATGTTGGTAGCATGTCACTTCAGAAATTATTTTCTTTTTATCGTTTACCTACTCGAGGACGAGTAGGAACTAAGCTTGGGGATGCTTGATACGTCTCCAACGTATCTATAATTTCTGATGTTTCATGCTTGTTTTATGTATCATTGTCACATGTTTTATATGCATTATATATCATTATTATACATTTTCTGGGACTAACCTATTAACAAGATGCCACAGTGCCAGTTCCTGTTTTCTGCTGTTTTTGGTTCCAGAAAAGCTGTTCGGGCAATATTCTCGGAATTCGACGAAACAAAAGCCAAACCTCCTATTTTTCCGAGGGACACACGGAGCCAGAAGGGCAAGCCAGGGGGAGGCCCACGGCCTCCAAACCACATGCGCGCGCGGCGAGAGAGTGCGCCAGCCTATGGTTTGGCCCACTCGGGACTCCACCGACGTTGCCCCTTCGCCTATTTAGTCACCCCGACGCGAAAACCCTAAATATATCTAATACTCCAGAAAGACTTCCGCAGCGCCGCCGCCATCGCGAGACCTCGTTTCGGGGGTCAGAAGTTCCTGTTCTGGCACCCTGCCGGGACGGGGATTGACCCCCGGAGCCATCTCCATCGACTCCACCGCCTCCACTTCGACTCCATGATGGTTTGTGAGTAGTTCCCCCATGGACTACGGGTTCTTGGCTGTAGCTAGTTGGTACTCTCTCTCCCATGTACTTCAATACAATGATCTCATGAGCTGCCTTACATGATTGAGATCCATATGATGTAATTGGTGTTGTGTTTGTTGGGATCCGATGAATTGTTACATTATGATCAGATTGTTCATCATATTATCATACTATTGTTTATTTAAGATCTTGCATGCTCTCCGGTACTTGTGGTTACCCTGATCAAGTAGTTGCTTGTATCTCCAAGAGGGAGTATTTATGCTAGATAGTTGGGTTCAGCCTCTATTTAACCTGGGATAGTGACAGCAAGTTCTAAGGTTGTAGATGTGTTGTTGCCACTAGGGGTAAAACAGCAATGCTTTGTCTAAGGATGAATGTGTTGTTTACATTATGCACAATACTTAATGCAATAATCTGTTGTTTGCAACTTAATACTGGAAGGGGTGCGGATGCTAACCGGAAGGTGGATTATTTAGGCACAGATGCATGCTGGATAGCGGTCTGTGTACCTTGTCGTAATGCCCAATTAAATACTACAGTAAACCTTATCTTATCATAAGCATGCATTGTCATGCCCTTACAATTATCAATTGCCCAACTGTAATTTGTTCACCCAACACCTGTTATTTGTTTGGAGAGTTACCACTAGTGTAGATAGCTGGGAACCCCGGTCCATTTGTCATCATCATTGCTCTCTGGTCCTATATGTCATTAGAAGTAGTATCAACTATTTTCTGGTGCCATTGCCTCCGTGTTACTGCTGCTGTGTTACTGTTACTATTGCTCTCATATTACTGCTGCTTTCACATCTCCCCTGTTACTAGTGCTTTTCCAGGTGCAGCTGAATTGACAACTCAGTTGTTAAGGCTTATAAGTATTCTTTGTCTCCCCTTGTGTCGAATCAATAAATTTGGGTTTACTTCCCTCGAAGACTGTTGCGATCCCCTATACTTGTGGGTTATCATCCAGCAGACATGCCAGGTATTCCCAGGGAATTCACCGAGCACTCTCTTCAGCTACTTCCAGATGCTAAACCAGTCAAGCAAACAATGCGCCGCATATCCGGCCCAAAAAGAACTGCAGTCGAAGCCAAAGTCGACAGGCTACTCGCAGCAGGATTCATCAGAGAGATCAAGAAATCACAATGGGTGGCTAACCCCGTACTCGTAGAGAAGAAGCACACAGATATCCTTCGGATGTGCGTAGATTTTACAGCACTCAATAAGTGTTGTCCAAAGGATCACTTTCCACTACCTCGAATCGACCAGATCGTCGACTCCACTGCCGGGTGCGCTCGCTTATCCTTCCTGGATGCCTACTCGGGTTACCACCAGATAAGGATGAAGGAAGAGGATGAAGAGAAAACGGCGTTCATAACCCCACTCGGGGTCTACTGCTACACCACAATGCCTTTCGGGCTCAAGAACACAGGCGCAACCTACCAGCGCATGATGCATGATTGCCTCAAGAAGCAGATTGGGCGAAACGTCCAGGTCTATGTAGATGACATCGTCATCACCACAAGAGAGGAAAACACACTACTCGATGACTTGCGAGAGACATTCGCAAACCTCAAACGCTTCCACATCAAGCTCAACCCGAAGAAGTGCACGTTTGGCGTGCCAGCCGGCGACTACTCGGGTATCTAGTCTCAGCTCGAGGAATCGAGGCAGACCCGGAGAAAATACAGGTTATCTTGACGATGCAAAGGCCTTCAAAGCTCCATGATGTGCAAAAATTAGCGGGACGAGTGGCAGCGCTCAGTCGATTCATCAGCAAGCTAGGCGAAAAAGCACTCCCGTTTCTATCGACTGATGAAGAAAGCAGATAAATTCGAGCGGACGCCAGAAGCCGAAGCAGCCTTCACGGACCTCAAGCGAGTCCTCACAAGCCCTCCAATCCTCGTAGCACCAAGGGAACGCGAGCCACTATACCTATATGTCTCTGCAACTAACAGGTGTGAGCACTGTTCTAGTAGGTCGAACGCAGAGAGGAGGGACACGCCCAAAGCATATAACGTCCAGTCTATTACTTGAGTGAAGTCCTCTCCACATCAAAGCAGCGGTACCCGCACTATCAGAAGCTGGCCTACGCCGTGTTCATGTCCTCAAGGAAGCTGACGCATTACTTCTCCGAGCACCCGATCTCCGTAATCAGCACCTCAGGGATCGGAGACATCCTCACAAACCCCAACGCAACTGGGCGAGTAGCAAAATGGCTCATCGAGCTAGCACCAAGAGACATCAAGTATGATTACCCGAAGGCCATCAAAGCACAAGTTTTTACCTGACTTCCACACCGAGTGGATTGAAGCTCAGCTCCCAGGAGCACCAGATGTGTCCAACTCATGGACTATGTACTTCGACGGCTCAAAGAAAAACGAAGGCGCAGGTGTTATCCTCATATCACCAAAAGGCGACAAGCTCCGCTATATCCTACAAATGGGGTTCGAGTTCCCGTCCAATAACGAAGCAGAATATGAGGCACTGATCCATGGCATGAGGATGACCAAAGCCCTCGGGTGCACTCGACTGATGATCTACGGCGACTCGAATCTGGTGGTGCAGCAAACAATGAAGGCCTGCGACGCAATCGCAGATAACATGATTGCCTACCGTGACCTGTACAACATCATGGAGGGCAGCTTCGAAGGCTGCGAGTTGCGGCACATAGGGCGTGAGAGCAATGAAGAAGCAGATAAGTTAGCCAACATTGGTGCGACCAAAGCACCACTGCCACCTGGTGTCTTCCTCGAGCGCATCGAGCACAGATCAATCAAAAAGAAGCGGGCAACTCCTGCATCAGCCGCACAGGCCAAGAGCAAAGCACCTAGCACAGAGGACCCACCAGTCGAGGTACTCCTCATCGAGCCAACTTGGACTCAACCTTTCCTCGCATACATACTCCGCGGCGAGGTACCCGAAGACTTCACAGAGTGAAGACGCGTCACTCGACGATCTAAAGCATACACTTTCATCAACAGAGAACTGTACAAGCGCAGCATATCAGGTATGTTCCAACGTTGCATAGCATTTGAAGATGGCCAAGCCATCCTTCGGGATATTCATGCAGGTACTTGCGGGCATCACGCCAGCAGTCGATCACTCGTAGCCAAAGCCTTTCGCGCAGGCTTCTACTGGCCCACAGCACTCAAAGACGCAGAGGACATAGTCAAAAGGTGCATCGGCTGTCAAAAATTCGCCACAAAGCCGCACGCACCCGCATCGGCGCTGAAGACGATACCACTGGCCTGGCCCTTCGCCCAGTGGGGGCTCGATATGGTTGGGCCACTCAAAAAATCCTCCATGGAGGGCATACTCACCTTCTGGTGGCGGTCGACAAGTTCACCAAGTGGATTGAAGCAGTACCCATCACAAGTTCGACTGCCACTACAGCAGTCAATTTCATAAAATCCATCATATACCGCTTTGGTGTGCCAAGTAGCATCATCACTGACAACGGTACAAACTTCACGGCTGAGAAATTCAAATCCTTCTGCAAAGAGCAAGATATCACGCTCAATTATGCATCTGTGGCACACCCGCAATCCAATGGCCAAGTCAAAAAGGCCAATGGACTTGTGACAAGCGGAATCAAGAAACGCCTCCTGGTGCCACTCAAAAGGTGAAAGGGCATGTGTTGCCCCATGCGTGGTTTTGGTAATTAATGACAATCCTTATGGACTAATGTTTGCATTGAGATATCTTTATAGATCTTGTCCATGAAGAAGATTGGAGTTCATGTGTTGGACTCTAGAAGATTACATGATGATCAATGCTCTATTCAAGGGTTTATATGAAGAATGGTCATGTGTAGAGTGGAGCATTTTGCAAGTATGTCTTGAAGGATTCAAGACATCATCTTTGTGAAACGGAGCTTAGCGAGGCTCTCCCATAATGGTGTATGGGGGAGTATTTGGAGAAGTCTTCATCAAGCATGTGCTAGCAAGCACAATCAAGAAAGGTGTTCCAACTTGAGAGAGTCAAGATCGTCATCATCGAGCTCAAGTGGAATGCGCAAGGCAAAGGTATGATCTTGATAGGGTTTCTATTTTACCGGTCTCATGTTGTTAGTTTGGAGACCGGGTTATAGGATAGACGGCGTACTATCACAAGAGGGGCTCTCAAGTGAGTAACTTGATCGCATCTTTGTGGAGAGCTCAAACCTTTGCATACTTGGCATAATCTTTCTTGGTTCTTATTTGGCTTTTATTCATGTGAGAATTTAGAGCTTGTGTTCATCTCCATACCAAGCTCTAGTTCACCGAAAACGGATTTCGTATTGAAAACTTGTTGCGTTTTTGGTTTTGGAGGTTTTGCCGGTTCATCTTTTTATAGAGAGGTTTACCTCTCTACATTTGATTTCCTCCTCACATGATGGACTATGATGTTTCTATGCATAATATTGTAGAGCTTGTGAGTATCTTATAACAAGCCCAAGATCATAGAAAACAGAGTCCGGATGAGAAACATATTGCGGTTTGGTTTGGAGGTTTTATCGGTTGTTCTTTTATCGAGAGGTCTAACCTTTACCCATTTGGTTTTATCCTCCATTGTTGAACTATGATGTTTCTTGCATGATCTTGTAAAGCTCTTCGTTGCGATTCCAACGAGCCCAAGAATGTCGAAAACGAAGTCCGGATGTTCAAGTTATGATCGTTTCCGTGTCGGGTTCTGGGTGACCAGCCCCCAGGCCAGCCTAGGCCGGCTCCAGGGCTGGCCGGCTCAGCTAGGTGGCCAGCCCCCAGGCCAGCCAAGGCCGGCTCCAGGCTGGCCGGCTCTGCCAGGCCGCCAGCTCCCAGGCCAGCCAAGGCTGGCCCCCTGGCTGGTTCACTCAGCCGCGCGGCCAGCTCCCAGGCCAGCCAGGGCCGGCCCCCTGGCTGGTTCTCTCTCAGCCACACGGCCAGCTCCCAGGCCAGCCAAGGCCGGCCCCCAGGCCGGCCACTCAGCAGCTCGGCCGGCTCCTTTCCAACGGTTATTTTTTCACACAGAACATATAAAAAGGAGTCTTCTTCCTCATTTGTTCTTTACACAACACTAGAGCAAGTTTTCCTCTCCTCTCTCCTCCATTGTTGCTCTTTGAAAGCTTGCTCTTCCTCTCAATCCCTCCCATGGTTTTTGCTCATATTTGAGGGATAGTGAGAGGTGATCTTGATCTACGTTTTCACCGATCGATCTCTCCTCTAAGTGAGGGAACCTAGTAGATCTTGATCTTGGAGTTCTTGGTGCATCTCCTCTTTGTTCTTCCTCTCTTATTCCCCATAAGCATTTGTTGCTTTGTTGGAATTTGAGAGTGAAGGATTTGAGCACTTGTGCTCTTGCCTTTTGCATTTGGTGCATCGGTGTGCTCTCCACGAGGATTCGTGGAAGTTGAAAGTTGTGAACTTGTTACTCTTGGGTCTTGGACCCTAGACGCCTTTGTGGTGGTTGGACCCTTGTGTGGTCACTTGAAGCCGTTCGGGAGCCCCCAATCCCTTTGTGGGTTGTGCCTCGGATTGTTGTTGAAAGCCGTTCGGAGCCCCCAATCCCATTGTGGGTTGTGCCCCGGATTGTTGTTGAAAGGCTCCGGATTCCGCCTCGAAGGAATACCGATAGTGGAAGGTGAACCAAACCTTTGTGGTGCGGTTCATCGGAGAAGAAGGTGAAACCTTTGTGGTTGTTGAACCATTGTGTTGGTTCACACCTCTCCAACGAGACGTACTCCCTTAACAAGGAGGAACTCGGGAATACATCCTCGTCTCCGCGTGCCTCGGTTATTTCTATACCCGAGCTTTTTACTTATGCACTTTACATTGTGATAGCCTTCGTGCTTGAAGTATTCATATTGCTATCACCTTGTTGCTTGTCTTGCTTAGCATAAGTTGTTGGTGCACATAGGTGAGCCTAGTTTATTTAGGTTGTTGGCTTGTTAATTTAAACACATAGTTTTATTCCGCAATTATCAAGCCTAAACCGGAAAAGTTTTAATCGCCTATTCACCCCCCCTCTAGGCGACATCCTTGTCCTTTCAATTGGTATCAGAGCCTGGGCTCTCTTTTTGGGCTTTACCGCCTAGAGAGTAAAGATGTCGTTTAGAGAATTAGTGCACGATCCCACTCTATATTCGATGGCACAAATTATGATGTTTGGAAAATTCGCATGCTTAACCTTCTTAGGGACATAAACCCAAATTAAGAGAATTGTAGATATGGGTTTTTCTCCTCCAAAGGATTCCAAAATTATCTTTAGAGGATGAGGAAAACTCTTATCTCGTACTCGTGTATCTAATGTCTTATGTGTTTTGAGCGATGTAGTTCTTGCTCAATCATGCCTTTTCGGAACGCTCATGAGCTTTGGACCAAGCTTCAAGATATATGAAGTGTCCAAAATTATTGAGGATGATTGTTCTCCTCCACCTCCGGCCGTGATGAGTTCACAACTTCTTCCACTTCACCAACATGTGATTTGTCACAAGGTAATGATATGGTGAGTGGTGATAGAAATTGCTTTGTTGATGGTGAATATTATTGACTATACTTCATCTCTATCTCATTGCAATGTTCTATCTTTGGACTTAAACACTTCTAGCACTCCAAATGTTACATGCTAGTGTTGATAGTCCTTGCATATCATGTAATAGTTGTTTAACTAAATCTCATGATGATATGCTTCTATGTCTTGTTGCCATGAAAACAATACTTCCATATCCTCTATTTCTTGCATGACTAACAATGTAGAGGAATCCCAACATTTGTTGGAACAAGACATGGACCTCAATGGTGCTTCAAGTATCTTCATCTCTTTGTCCATTACTCATTTTGCCTTATGGCTAAGGATTCCGAGGTTCTCCACCTCAAATCCAAATTGTGATGATGTGGATGAGGATTCTCATGGAGCGCTTATGATGTTGAATCCATAACAAAGAAGGGTGAGATGGTATTTGGTGCTCTCCCCAAAGGTAGCAAAGCTATCCCTCCTCTAAGTGAAATCATTGTTTATGCTATTAAGAGTAGGGAAATCATTGAGGATTGGAAACTCAATTTCTCGAGAAATGTCAAATTGAGAGAGAGGATGCCGATGAAAGCATCCTTAATGCTGCCTTGAGAAGAGCAAGAGCTTCGAGTGTCTCTTGAGGAGAAACTTGAATCTCTTGATGAATCAAATGATCTTATTATTGCTAAAATCATTAAGGAAAGAGATCATGCTATTGCTAAATATAAAGTGCTTAAAAAGGAAAAAGTTGAATTTGGTGTTGGCAATGCTAGACTAAGTGAGGACATAGAGAGACTTGACAAAGCTCACAAGGCTTTAGAAAGTGAACACTCTCTCCTTATCAAGTCTCATGATCAACTCCAAACTCAACTATCTAAAATGATGAGCTTGCCAAGTTGTCTTCTTCCATTTCTAATGTTAATGATGCTTGTGCTACTAACTCCACTTCTTGTGAAGCATCTATTTTGAAGGAGAATGTTGAGCTAAGGGCTCAACTTGAGTTGCTAACTAGCAAGTATGGAAATTGGAAGAAAGTCATGAAAAGCTTCTAGCTCTAATGATGATCTTCTAGCATCCCATGCTAGGCTAAAGTTAGCTCATGAGGCTATCACTACAAAGGTAACATCTTGTGAGCCTCATGTGGACAAAGGCACAACTTACTAAAATGCTTTATTGCCATGTGCTAGTCCTAGTATTCATCCACTCACAATGTTGCTACATCTTGTGATGAATTACTTTCCTTGCCTTGTTGCTCTAACAATGAAGCTTCTACTTCCTCTAGTGTTTGTTGATACTAACCATGTAGAGGAATTAAATGAGCTCAAGGCCCAAGTCACTTCTTTGAAGAAAGACTTGGAAAAGCGTCATGTTGGGGATTCTACACTTGACAATATGTTGAGTGTTCAAAGACGCCCCAATGACAAGAGTGGACTTGGATTCAACTCCAATATCAAGAACAAGTCCAAGTTCAACAAGAAGAAAAGGGCCAAGAACAAGTTAAAGATTCGGCCAAGATTGTTTGCTTCAAGTGCAAAGTTGAAGGGCACCATGTTAGATCTTGCCCTTTGAAGAAGAAGCTCTTAGTGAGAAGCAACAAGGGAAGAAGCCTCAAGTTCAAACTCAAGTTCCTCAAGTTGAAGAACGGCTCTTCCCAAGAAGAATCAAGCTACCCCTCCTCAAGTCAAGACTCCAACTAAGAAGAGAGGAGGAAGTAGATGTTGCTACCTATGCCGTGAGAAGGGTCACTTGCTTCTTCATGCACAAATGGTACCTTATCCAACCCCATTATTATTGATGATGTTATTCTCTTCGGAAGGATAAGGTTGGCAATGTGTTTGCCAAATATGTTGGTACTCAAAGTGGTGTCAAGAAAAGAACCATTTGGGTTGCCAAGCCTATTGTGACTAACCTCTTAGGACCCAACTTGGTTGGGGACCAACAAGCTAAAACTTGATCAATAGGTGTTGTTGGAGGGCATTGGAGACTTGGCTACATTATGAAGAATTAAGGGATCTTCATCAATTATATTCTCTCAAGTCAAGTCATTTGGATTATATTGTTCTATCTCATATCCAATGTTCCTCCTTGCGGTAACTTTTATTTAAATCATATATACATTGAAAGTTGCTTGCACCCTTGCATGTGTTAGGTTTTGTACCTTGCTAGTGTTTGTATGTGTTGTGCTCTCTACTTACTTATCTTGAGTAATCAAGTATGTGTATGTTGGTTTGCACACCATTTACTTGTGTTGAGCCTTATTGCTTTTATTTGATATCTTATCTTGTTGGCTCTCTTTAGAGATTAATGGACTATTCCATTTTGGGGAGTGATATGCTTCGTGCACTTCACAATCCTAAAAATGTGTGTACATGAGGAATACCACTTAGTGATACATTATATTATCTATTCTCTATGTGGTATGTCATGCTCATGAGAAATTCAAATTCTATATGTCCATTAATTTCTCGAGTTGGTTTTGTTTGCCTCTTGTTTTAAAAAAATGGATTATCACATTATGGGGGAGTAATAAGCTATGTGCATATTACAAGCCTAGAAAATGTGAACATGTGAGGTATTGCCACCTAGAATTGATATTGTTATTAATCTTATTCCTATGTGGCATGTTGCTCAAACAAGTTCCATTTTGGTAAAATGATTTTTGTTTCTCTTTTGGATCTTGTTTGTGATGGACATTCTTGGTACGGTTTTCCCCAAATATGTTCGCATATCCTTTTGGGAAATCGATTGCTTCAAGCTACTCTTTGTAGTGGCTTTGCATGATCGCGTGAATACTTGAAGCTATCAAGAATATCTATCTATTTAAGCTTTGGCCTTTAAATCTTCCTTTTGCCATATGCTTATTTGTTGTGAAATTGGTCTTCAATATCATTCCTATATACCACCGAGAAATATCTCTATATACTCCTTGTCCATGACAAGATACTCATAATTGTGGTGAAATTTGTAGACCATCTTCACTTTGGTTTTGCTTTGAATTGCCTTATTTTATTGCCAAGGATTTGTTTGATCTAACTCTCTTGTCTTCCTTGTATCTTTTGGATCTTGTTGCTCTACTCAAAATTTGTTTTATGCTTCTTCTTAGGAAAAGCAATGATCCAATCTTGTGCATTTACATTCAAAAGTCATACTTCTTGATAATGCACTATTCTTGGGAAGCTATCCTACATTGAGTAGAACATCATTCTTTAAATTGGTTTTGCATCTTATTGCTTTCCTTGAACATGACTAGTGTTTGAATATGTATGGAGAGTGATGATCCCATTTGTGTGCATTTTGTATTCAAATGCAAGATCATAAATAATGCACAAATCTTGGGGGAGCAATCCTATATGCTTTTGAACATTAGTTGTCTTCAATTGATTTGATCCCGATGACGTGTCTCTTGGAAGACAAACATTTCTCGTCTTGGTACTTTGTGCCATCATGAGAAGTGTAGAGGGTTTGGTTTATTCCTTGATGATATTTTCATCAATTGGTATCTTACTTTCATTTGGCATCTTTTCAAAGTGGTATCTTCAATCATGTGTTGATTTGGGTTTTTGATATAATTTGGACAATTTTTTCTTGTCACACTTGTGTGTGCTTTCTTGGTTTAATTGGTGTTTTGTCCAAATTATCTCTTTGGTTCTTGAAAGTCTTGTGCATGCATATTTACTATATGTATATCTTATGGCATGCTTACTTTCGTTGATCCATATATAGGATAAACTCCATCAAATCCTAAATGGCTAAGATGTGCATGAAATTCAATTTCATATCAATATGCACATATTTATGTGGAGTTTGTCCTATGTATTGTAGTTGCTCTAACTACTTTGGACCCAATGAGTTTGGGTACCATTTTGTACTTGAATTTGTTTTAGGTACATTGGAGATGCATTGGAAGCTTGTCTCATTTACAAGGAAGGTGTTATCACCATGTGCTTATTGGAGCCAAGCTCGGATGATCATGAACTCTTATCTTCTACATCACCAATGCTATCTCGGTAACAAGTATCTACCTCATGCATACTTTTCTAGCTTTCAACCTTGTGTA